>JAJLWE010000002.1:0-600000 GCA_030564625.1 Zygoascus hellenicus
GGAAAGCAGGAGTGTTTTGTTCTTATCTCATAGTCTAGTGCGAGTAGGGGATGAGCATGTCCTGGGGTGTAATGGAGAATTTAACGGGCCTGGGGGGGTAAGGGGGGGGGGGGGGGGGGATTATAGAAAATGGGATGTAAACAGTGCTGTTGCGGGAAACGTGTTGGTGGGACTAGGGGGGCGGGAGACCGCCTGTAATTCCAGGGAAAATTGCACGGAGCTTGAAGGAAAAGAGTAACGACTGACAAAGCTTTGGCTTATTTGCTGAGCCAGTATTATTGTTTGTAATTTATATAGTCGTCTGAAGGGTCATCAGGGGTCGTCAGCTATTATGTTTAGATCCGTCGTACGGCTGTGCTGGCACAGCCGGTCACTGTCCCTATCGGGTAAGATAGGCATCCTCTCAGTACACTTGAGCACGGCATCCTTAGTAGGTGGTTTACTGAAAAATTCTATTCTTTCATCATCAACAACGAAGACCATGGCTCCAGTTGCACGACCCGAGAATGTTCTCAAGGTGAGTATTGAATTGTCGGATGGAAGAATCGGATAAATGAAGGATTGAAGCAGATGACTAACTGGTCAAATAGCGCGCGGAAGAGCTGATCGCAGTCGATCAGGCCCCCGCAGCCTTGGAACTTCTTTACGCGACAATGTCTTCAAAAAGAACTCGAACTTTTTCTCAGACATCCTTTGAGCCTATTATTCTGAAGCTCATTGAGCTCAGTGCTGAATTACGAAAGGGGAAGATTGCCAAGGATGGTCTCCATCAGTACAAGAGAATGGTTCAGGCCACCAACATCTCTTCAATCGAGGTGGTTGTTGAGAAATTCCTTCATGTTGCTGAAGAGAAGCTTGCCTCTGCTCAGGCTAAGGCTGATAAGATAACTTTGGATGCCGATGATGATTTGGAAGCTGGTGATTCTCCCGAAGATATCTTGCTTTCCACCGTGTCCTCTGAGCAATCAAAGGATCGAACCGATAGAGAATTCGTCACTCCTTGGCTCCGATTTTTGTGGGAAGCTTATCGATCCATTCTTGAGGTCTTGCGAAATAACTCCAAGTTGGAGACTCTTTACAAGAATGTTGTTGAGCGATGTTTCGACTTTTGTCTCAAGTACTCCCGAAAAACCGAATTCCGAAGGCTGTGCGATCTTTTGAGATCTCATCTTCAAGCCGCTGCTTACCAAGCTAAGCTCCCTCCTCAGACTCAGCAGCTCAATCCTATCGATCTTGGTGACCCTGAGACTTTGCAGCGATACTTGGACACTCGGTTTGATCAGCTCAATGTGGCTGTCAAGCTTGAGCTCTGGCAGGAGGCTTTCAGATCTGTAGAGGATATTCACACTTTGCTGACCGTTTCTAAGCGACCGGCTAAGCTTTCTTCTATGGCAAACTATTACGAGAATTTGGCTAGAATCTTCCTTGTCAGTGGTAACCTTCTTTTCCATGCTGCTGCTTGGTCCCGATACTACTCTCTGGTTCTTCAAGCTCGTTCTGTCCCCGAAAATGAGCTGACCCGAATTGCCACTTCTTACATGCTTTCTGTCTTGGCTATTCCTCCTACTGGTCCTATTAACAATGGTGCTATTATTAATGGTAGCAACAGTGTCTCTGATGAACAAAAGAATCGATATACTCGACTCTCCAGTTTGCTCAATCTCACTAAGATTCCTACTCGAGAATCTTTGCTCAGCAGTGCTTTGAACAAGAATGTGCTTGCTCATGTTCGTCCTGAGATCAAGGACTTGTACCGAATTCTTGAAGTTGACTTCCATCCTTTGAGCATCAAAAAGAGAATTTCCCCTGTTATCGAGAAGATCGGTGCTGACAGCAACTACAGTGCTTACATCCGAAGCTTGTATCAAGTTATTTTGGCTCGACTTTTCCAGCAGCTTAGCCAGGTTTATAAGACTGTCAAGTTGGATTTCGTTGTCAAGCTTGCTTCTTTGCCTGCTCCTTTCAACGCTACACCTGCCGAGATTGAGAAGTTTATTGTACGAGGATGCCAGAATGGTAAGTTCGCTATCAAGATTGACCATGTTGCTTCATCTATTACATTCCGAGATGACATTTACGAGAAGATTGTCAGTGGAAACAGCGAGTCACTTTCGTTGCAATCCACTCCTTCTGAGATTGTTCAATGCCAACTTTCCAATCTGGCCAAGACTCTTTCAAAGACCATTTCCACTGTTGACCCTATATACTTGCAACAGATTCAGGCTATGCGGAAATTGGCTGTCGAGCGTGCTAAGGGTGGTCTCGCTCAAGAGAACGCTGAAATTTTGAAACGACAGGGACGAATTGAGAGACGAATCAAGGATGCCCAGACTGCTCAGGCCCAGAAAGAAGAGAAGGAGGCCGAAGCTCGTGCTGCCAAGGTTCAGGCTGATCAGCTTGCTGAACAGCAGCGATTGGCTGATGAGCAGAAGAGACGAGAGGAGGAGCGTCTCATCAAGGAGAGAGAAGCCATCAGCAAGGATGAGAAGAGATTGTTGGCTGAGCAAATTAATAGCAAGGGTATCATTCACATTGACATTGACAATCTCGACGAGGTAGATACCGAAAAGATGAGGAAGATGGAAATTGAGCAGCTTGAGAAAGAGAAGAGCGGTCTCAATTACCAGAACCGAATTACTGGCCGACGAATCGACCATCTTGTCAGAGCTTATCGATTGGAAGAAATTCCTCTTTGGAAGAAGGATGCCGAAGATCAGGACGCCCTTGACAAGAAGCTTTATGAAGCTCGAATCAACGTATTGAAGGTTAAGTCTAAACAACAGCACGAAGAGGCACTTGTTTTGCGAGATCGACTTGTACGATTGGTACCAGAATACAAGACATTCCGAGCTGAAGTTGAAAACAAGAGACGAGACATTTTCGAAGCCAAGCGACAGGAAAACGAGAAGTTGCTTGCTGCTGAAAAGGAGAAGCGAGTTCAGGAGGTTCGGGCCCGACGAGAACGAGAAGCTAAGGAAGCTGCTGAACGAGAGAAGGCCGAAGCTATCGCCAGAGAAAAGGCCGAAGAAGAGCGAAAGATCCAAGAAGCCAAAGATTTGGAACGGGCCGAACAGGAACGAAAAGCCGAGGAAGAACGGGCTTCACGGCCTGCTGCTTATGTACCTGGCATGCTTCGACGAAGTAATGCTCAGTCATCCACACCTGCATCATCTGCATCTGCACCCACTTCTCTACCCAGAACTCAGGCTCCACCACCAACCACAGCTTCTCGAAGCGATCCCTTTGGAGGTGCTAGACCTAGGACAGAGCCTTCTAGAGCACCTGCTCCGGAGGCCACGCCGTCTGCTGCCCCCAAGAAATCAGCTTACGTCCCCCCTAGCCGAAGAAGAGGTTGAATGGAGTTTTATTAGTAGTAGTAGGAAGATTCGAGTTTGAAGAATAAAATCAAAATTTCTGTTTGTGTTCGTTTGCTTGTTTTTGGTCCCCCCCCTTATCCAGCTTTTCAGATCTAAGGTAGAAAGAAGATCACTGGCAGAGTGTTTCAGCCGTGCGTGGCTTGTACACCAAAGCGATAGCACTATGTTTAGCTTAACACGTCACGTAACAGACATTACTATAAACCATAAACAGAAGCCAGGTGAAAATGACATTTTTTGACGACATCAAGAAGGATTTTAAGGATGTCAAGGTGACAGATGAGAAAATCAATACCAGTGATTTCCTCGAAGCATCTGAGGGACTTGTTCATTTGTTTGGTGAGTAGACAGAGATTGAGCACTATGTATTCTCGCCAGCTCGAGGAGGAATCCGAATTGACACTGGCGAAGAGAAACAACAGCTAACAAGGCCAGATTTATTTGGAAACGCCGCATTTTCTGTGGTTCAGAATGACATGAAGGGAAACATTGAAAAGATCAGAAAGAGGCAGCTTGCCAGTCCCGATAAGGGTGAAACTTTGCAGGACATTGTTCTCAGCGAGGTGACTGAAAAGAAGAAGGATGCCACCCAGGGATTGCTGTGGCTCACTCGAGGACTCGAATTCACTGCAGTTGCAATGCGAAACACATTGAACAACCCGAATGATGAGCTCAGCAAGTGCTTCACCGATAGTTATGCTGTGACCTTATCCAAGTATCATGGCATGCTGGTGAGACCGGTTTTCAAGCTGGCTATGAAGGCTTGCCCTTATCGAAAGGATCTTTTTGAGAAGCTTGGAAGCCCTCTGGAGAAGGTGACTGAGCAGCTCAAGGAGTGGCTGAGTGCATTGGAAAGTCTTGTCAAGATCATCCAAACTTTTTTGACTTCTGGTAATTATGCCAAAGGTTTGTAAAAATCCCGATTCAGAATCAGTGACATCATGAAACATCATTGGAATCGATAGATAGATACAGCCACCGTTCTTTGTATATTTTGTATACACAATGTAGACCTGGTTTTTTTTTTTTCTTCGTTTTTTTTCGTTGTATTTTTTCCCCTTTTTGATTTGATTCCTTAAGTGTCTATGGGAGTTGTTGAAGCATGCCATTTCTGCGTCGTTCATCATTCAAAAACCCCTCCTACATATACCATTGTTTGACATCACCTGGGCATTGCCAATTGATGAAAGAAACAATGCCTGCAAAGTACGACCCCAACGATCCGAAAATGTACCCGAATCCGTCGTTCGGACTGTCGATATGGGGGCCTTTGGTGCCTGCCAGCGACTGTAAGAAATGTATTTATTCGTTATGTGGACTTCAGATTGCCGGAGGCCTATATTTGTTCTGGAAGCCTGGTCGAGGCCCTACAGTTGCCGGTTCAACAAGAACATGGCCACGGAGATTGCTGAGAACGGGAGCCATTCTCAGTGGCATGTATTTGATGGGTCTTGCAGGGCTGGAATTGGTTCGTTTACAGTTGAGAAAGGATCCTTGGGCGGAAGATGCAAAAGTAGCTAGAATGAGAGCAGTCAAGGCAGGGAAGGCCCCGAATTTCTGGCTGGGTCCTACGGGTTATCAAGCAATCGATTACAGTGAATGGAGAAGACGAGTTGAGGCGGATTTGAAACGGGCCGAAATCGTCGGCTCTCGAGTAGAAGCCACCAAAAATGTGTATAGCGAGCTCCGAGAAAAGAACCGGGAAACTGCCAACCATGTTCTACAAGAATTGCAGAAAGAAAACGAATCAAAGTTCCAGTCTGGTGTCACCGAGCATCTCACTCCTGATCCTGAATGGGACATTCTTGAGCCATGGGAACGACTATCAGAAGAAACTGATATTGTAGTTCGCTTGGTCATTCATAGTAGAGTGGAGGCTGCTGCTGATCCAAAGTCTGGGACTGGTACTGGGTTGGCTGATAGCAGCAGCAGCAGCAGCAGCGGCAGTCCAGTACAGCACGAAACATAGGCTTGATTCCCGTCATTAATCAGAGTGAACATTGTATATATTGTAAGATGATTGATATTGATCAGCTAAATGCATTAAGTTTCAAATCGCCGTCGGTGTCGAGTCGGATCCATCATAGCGATCAAAGCTCAAAGTCCCTGCGTTTTCTTGTGGTGATCCAACCTACACCCATCTATCACTTTGTAACATCAAAATGCTGCGCTCGCTACTGCTCATAGGCATCATTGCCTTGAGACTGGTATCGGCAGTATTTGTCGATGAAGCTTTCAATGTCGACTGGGCTTTTGAGAATCTCGGCCATATCAACAGTGTCGAGTATGATGATGATGTTCTGGTGGTATCCTCGTACTCCTTCACCACTGGTCTTAATGCATCCACAGGTGATTTGATCTGGAGGAAACCCGTGCGATCAGAAACTGCATATCTGGTGAAATCTAAAGGTATCCAGGCCTCTTCTTTTGTAGTTGCTGATGGTAATTATGTCACCAGCTATGACAAGCTTGGTGGACTCGAATGGGAGGCTTATTTGGAATCCAAAGCCAATGCCATCCAAACTATCGAGGACTCGGTGCTGATTTCGAGAGAAGACGGCTCTGTCACTAAGATCAACTCTTTATTTGGAACCGTTGGCTGGACCCGTGAATTACCGTCAGGTGTTCTTGTTGGAACAAGTGGCTCAGGTTTTGTTCTCACTGACGGTGGATTATTGAAGGATGCTCGCTTCGATACCTCTGGTATACCTAGTAAAAAGGACATTGGTCAGTTCAATTACATTGGAGTATTGGGTGATGCAATTGTCTACAGTGATGAGTCAGGTACTGTCTATACTAGTACTGATGGTAAAACCGCTTTGACTCGACCGGTGAATATTGATCTTGGTAGACAGCTTCTTATTGAGCCTGCCGAAGATGCTCAAGACACTTTGTTGTGGAGAATTGGTGAGGGTCTTGTTGAAGATCAGTCCCATGAGTACAATGTGGTGACGTTTACAGCTGGAGATGCTGGTCACTTGTTGGTTGTCAGCGACACCAAATATAAATTGCTCTCTGAAAGCGGACTTGAATGGGAACGTACTATTGTGTCTGCTAAGGATGTTTTTCTGCTAGAAGTTGAGGAGAAAGAAGTCGAAGAAGAGCTTTTGTACGAAGAGAATGTCGGGGTGATTCAAGGTTTTCTTGACCGAGTTCAACGCCATTTGTCAAGAACAGGTACATTTGACAAGAAATTTTCAAGCTCATTTTCTAGCGACACCGAACGATTCTTCTCAAATGTAATTGTTTTTGTCACTGAAAATGATGAGCTTTTTGCTACTGATGTTGACGGTGCAGAATTGTGGCACGTCAAGTCCCTCAGTGGCCCTTTCACTGTCTCCAATAATCTCATTTATAGTGCAGATGGGTTTTCTATTGACGCAGAGGGGAACATTCAAGCAGCTTTCAAGACTCAGGTTGTCGAATATAGCGTGAATCACGATGGCGAGAAGGTTTTTGGCTTGGCTGGGTCTGAAACCTGGACCTATAGTATTGAGGGTTTCAAGGTTGAGGCTTTAGCTGTCCGAGACCCTAATGATATTTCTGCATCTATTGGTGTGATTTTGTCTGATCGTCGGGTTCTTTATAAGTATCTGCACTCGGGATCAGTGGCAGCTGTTCTCACAAATGACGAAGGTGTTGCTAGAGTGGTCATTCTGGATAAGGTCACCGGAAGAGTTCTCCATGAAAAGCAGCATCGTAACATCCATCCTGGCACAGTTGAACTTGTTTTCGGTGAATACTGGATTGTCTATTCTTTTGAATCCGGAATTGGCCCTCAATTAGTTGTTTGGGATCTTTTTGAAAGTTTGACTCCGAACGAGCGAACGTTCATTGCTGATAACTACACATCTTTTGAGGAATTCCCTCTACCCGCAGTAAGCTCACAAGCATTTTTGACTCAGCAACCAATCACCGCTCTAGGAGTTTCTCAGACGCGATTCGGAATAACTTCTAGAGATGTAATGATCGCCTTTTCCAACGGTGAGATTGTTTCAGTGCCCAAGGCGGTGCTAGATAGCAGATCTCGCAGCCCATCCGACAATTTCTTGTCAATAGATCCCAACTACGTGATCACCCACGAACGACAGATTTATGTGGAGAGCATCAAATCAGGAGGTACATTGTTAGAATCTACGTCTTTGATTGTTGGTTACGGAAATGATGTTTTTGTGACAAGAACGACCCCTTCTCAGCCTTTTGACAGACTCACAAAGAGTTTCAGTAAAACCTCTCTTATAAATACTGTGATTGTGCTCATAGGTGGTGTTTTGGCTTTGAGACCTGCTGTTCAGCAGAGAGCATTGACAGCAGGCTGGAGCTAGAGGTGGAACAAAATGACCCATGAGTCGCCGATAAACAGAATTGTATTCGATCAATTGGACTTGGGGTATATGGTAAATAATTTAACTACGAAATAAAGATCAACTTTGTTTGTTTCATCATAGCTTCTATACCTCTAAGCGAGGCCATGCTGCTAGGGGGGGGAGGAATGCCTGAGCCTAATCCGGGAAAACGAAGGGCAGCCGTACTGGTAGATTGGCAAAGAACACCTCACGCACTAACCGTCCAACCAACAACTTTAATCTATTGTCAACATGAAGGTGATTAGTTATTTGATTTCGCTTATTTCGATTGTTTCGTACGTCTTTGCTGCTGAAAAGCTCAAGATTGGTGTCCTCAACAAAGTCGAGGACTGCACCCAAAAAGCCCGAGCTGGTGATTATGTCAGTGTTCATTACACAGGCATGCTAGAAGATGGAACTGTTTTCGATTCGAGTGTCGAGAGAGGACAGCCTATTGAGTTCCCTCTTGGAGTCGGCCGAGTCATCAAAGGATGGGATCAGGGAATCTTGGGCATGTGTGTCGGTGAGAAGCGAAAGCTCACCATTCCTCCATCTTTGGGCTACGGCCAGTCCGGGGCTGGGCCCATCCCTCCTGGAGCCACTTTGATTTTCACTACTGAGCTGGTTGCCATTGAATCTCCTCAACATGGCGATTTGTAGAGAGGTACTCAAAAGCCACATTGATGTAAGTCATTTTATAGAAAGTAGCAGTCGTTTACTGTATGCTAAAGGTTCTGCCGCTACCAATTCTGATGTGGTGGTGTTTGACAGTAGCTTCAATCCTCCTACTGTCGCTCATGAACATATGGCTCAATTGGCTAGAAATTATGGTAAAAATATATGTCTGATGCTGAGCGTTTTGAATGCTGATAAGCCTGTGGATACTCCTTCAAATCTGCAGCATCGTGTGAATATGATGAGGTTGATGGCCGGGTGTCAGGACGCTGACATTGCTCTTTCCAAGGCGCCGCGGTTCATTGACAAGCTCGAATTCTTGTTGGAATATGGTAAGAGTGTGACATTTGTAATGGGTGCCGATACCTTGATTCGAGTTATAGATCCAAAATACTACAAGGATCCGTCAGACTCTCTTGCATGGTTTTTCGGCAATTGTCATGTCATTTGTCTGTCGAGAGCTGGTGAGAAGGGCCCAATTGTTGACTCTGCATATAATCCAAAGGTTGAGTATGTTGAAATGGACATCCCCGTATCATCTACTCAAGCCAGAAAAGAGATTTTGTCGGATGGTTCTACCCAGTGTGTTAATTCGCAAATCATGGAATACATAAGGGAGAACAAGCTGTACTCCAGTTCATGAGCTTAGCCCGCTATTACGGGTATATAGAGTTGATGGGAATCACACCACTAGCAAAGCAGTACGTTTGGAGGGAATCAAGTCCACTATTAATGTTCTTATTGGATTGATATTTCATGAAATTTGATCAATTCATACCATGCTAAATACTTTTTCAAAGAAATCATCGTAGCTGCTGTACCTCGTGACATCCATGGAATTCACAACATACTCATCCAAAATAGAACTTGGAGGTTTTTGGGCAGACCTATGCTCCTCCAGATTATTCATTTCGACAGAGTCTAAGTTTGCATCAGTAAGATGACGATTAAGGGGCATATTTCCCATGGTTGATTGAGGTTGCATAGAAACACCATGGCCTGTATGCATGCCCTGGGTTGATTCCAGTTTTATGTTGGAAGAATTGATATGGTCGAGTTTGACGTTATTAGATGTTTCAATGACGTTTTTAATGATGTTGGCGATTGAATGAGTAATGTCTCGAGGCTTGACACCAAGATGTGAAATATACCAGTATACTTTTGTCATGAGTATCAAAGTTCCTTGGTGATCCGGGGTATTTGTCTTGCACAATATGATGCACGCATAGATGAGAATGCACAGAGGGTAGTTGGGCATTGCTTCGATAGAGCCAGCTCCTAGCTCCAGAAACAAGGCTATAACTGATTTACAGTTTTCGGCCACGAAAGCTGCTTGCTCAGGAGTTATTTCTGCTTCTGGTCGATGGCTGGCGATCACCAGAGCATAATAGTAAGATATTGCTAAAGACTTGGCCTTGTCGCTAGGAAATAAGGGTAGAGCATTTTCATACCAGTCTCCGATGAATGATAAGATGTTTCTGTCCATAGGGATTTGACTCAACTTGGTGAGAAGTTTAATCTCCGTTACTGTGATGGCATCATTTTGATTTGCGCCTTCTAAAAGAACGATTTTCGAGCATTGTGCAAGATAGTCACTCGGTATAACTACTTGACGACAAGATGCACCAGCATACTGGAGGTGACACTGGCACAGACTGTTCCAGAGCCTAAATAAATACAAGTCATGTTCAGTTGTATGTTTCAGTGGACTTTCAGTTCGGGAGACAATATCTGCAAAGCGCACCGACAAAATGTAGAGTTTGATGGCATAACCCGTCAGGAGCCAACTATCAAAGATCGGCTGTAGCGGTTTTCGCGCAACATTGAAGTGAGCCATGTACATCATAGCCTCGATGTCATCATGTCTCAGAGGACTAGTCATTAATCCAATAGCAAGCAGGTTTCTGACAAGAGGGAAAAGTTGACGCTGTAAATCATCATGGGTAGACTCCATATCTAAGCGCATGCCTTGAAGAGTCATGACACCAAGGAGTAGAGGAGAACAATTGGCTACAGAATGCCTTATCACATATCCCGCACACTTTTGGATGAAGATTGCCGACATTTTATGGCAGTATTGGGGTCTCTGTTTGATCCATTGGACCAGCTCAGCCGAACCCTCCTGCATGGGCTCATACCTTTCATTTCGGCTGAAAATCTTGTAATCAATATTACGAATGACAGTCATTGGAGCCAGTTCATTTCTCACGTCGAGACCACCTTGTCTCAAAGCGTCAGAACTAGTGGGGCGACCACCGTTGTCAGTTGCAATGTCTCTTGAATCGGAGGAAGACTGGCTGTGGCGGCGATCTTCAGAATCAGCATGAGTCTTGGACATGAACATATCTTTCATTTCCTGGATATTCTCCTCGATAGACTTGAGTCTTTTCTCAAAAACCACGCCTTCATGATCTTCATCTGGTTCCTCCTCACCTCTAACTGCCGTCAGGCTGCAGGGAAGCCGCAGCATGTGGCATCTATGACATTTTTTATGAAGAATATCGTAATCACAGCGTGTTTTGAGGCGCCGGCAGGTCAGACACGACAGCGACCTTCGAGATCGCTTCTTGTCCATCTTTGACGAGATAACACGCTATGCTGTTGTAAAGTGCAAACAAGGCAGGCTGGCTTCCAGCAGGGTTCAGGGGCCAATTCGGGGTGCCGTAGTATAATGCAGCTGCTTACTTTTTGGTGCCTTTTTTCTCACTTCCACAATATTTGTGTCTCTAGGCTCTTTTTTCGACTCACAGTTGTTGGTTAGTGGTTACCCACAATGCCGACGGTTTACAGTGATAAATAAGCACGGGTGTGGGAGAGGTGACGGAAGTGGTTGAGCCCTGGATGCACACCCAAATACACACAATGATAAGATTTTGATAGAGCCGGACGGCAGGAACGGGAGGAAATGTAAGGAGATAGGGGGACTGACTGGGAGCCCAACAACGAGGAATTGTGCAAGATTATGCGACCTTGGAGACCCTTTACGGTCAAGCAAAAGCGGGAATCAACCTGTACGGCACCTGGAAGTGATGCGGGTATGGGGAGCTAATGAGGCACGGCAACGATACAAGGCCAAGGGGCCGCCGGTCAAAAGATGTCTGATAATGTACTGAAGGTTGTGTGACTTGGTCGGAAGTGGTGTTGCGGGGAGGAACAGGGTTAGTGTGTGCCGTCTGTTTAACATGAGATGCATAAACATGACTAGCGATGGTGACTGGAGAGGGGGGCTCGGCCACCAATGGCTAGATAATGCACTAATGGTGACGCTAGTGATGAAAGCAGTGATAACAGGGACCATAACAGGGACCATTGAAAGCGGATCGGATCTGGGTCTTGATGCGTTATTAACCTAGTTAGTCTGCTGGAGCTGGATCCGACTCACTAACAGGGCCCGAACAACATTAGATCTAGGCCTCGACCTTCATCCCAAGTTTACCTGTTTTGAAAGGAGCCAAATAATCAGATCATATTCTGAGGCCGACATAATTAAAGTCTAAATGGATGCGGAGGTTGCCCGAGGTGCAGAGTTTGAAGATTAGTCGGTCAACGGCTCAATTGCCTAATCTGCACATTCAAGATGGGAATTCTAGATAACCACTGGAAAATAAGGTTCGTTTGCCGAGCTGCGACAGATTCCGTTAATAGTCCATTTACTGGCTGAAGTCAGCTCTATAGCGAGTTTCGGTAAATGCCAGTTCTTTCAAGGAGATCAAAGATGGTTGTTTTATTTCCTATATTCGAGCCATTGACTGGATGGAATTGACCCACAGAATCGGCTCATAGTCGATCTATTCCAGGCGCCACGCCAAGTAACCTAAAAAGGTCTCTGTTCGATTCCAGAGGCTGAATAGCCCAATTTTTTAAGTGAACTAATGTCCGGCTATGATCCGACTAGTAGCCGAACTATAATCACATTAGGGTGGATAGCAAAAGAAAGAAGAAGAATTCAATTTTGACATAGAAGAGATGAGAATCTGAGAGGTCTCTTACATTCCAATAGTAAATAATGGAGGTCAGTAGAAACGGACGTTGGATAACGCTCAGAACTGGAATGTGGAAGGGCCTCGACCAAGCACTACGCTATCTTATCAGAACAAAATTATAAGATTCGCAAGCAGAAACACCAGTGATTCTAGTATTCATCTTAACTCAATTCAATTTGATCAAAAACACTACAATTAATAAAAAAACTATATATTATTGACGCCTTCAGCAATAATCCTGCGGTGCTTGTATTAATTTGATCCCTACTCCCTTATCCCCGTCAAAAAAAAAGATGAGAAGAGAGAAGAAATGAGCAAGTACTGTACTGTACAAGATACGTGAATTATGCTTCTTCAACTTTTAAGTCCCCGCCAAAAAACGAAGAACATGAGGTGAGGCCATTATGTTGTAGGGTTCAGGGCCAACAGGCATAGTCAACTGATGATGCGATTTGCTTAAACAAACTGCAACAAGAAGGCACCGACGGCACCAACCAAGGAGAAGCTCTCAACAACAGGAAGGCCAGCAGCGCCGTTCTTCTTGGAAGAGCTGGAGGATCCAGACTCAGCAGCAGAGGTGGAAGCAGCAGCAGAGCCGAAAACGTGGCCGGAAGCAGTGCTAGTGATAGCAACAGAGGTAGAAGAAGACTTGGCCTTGCAGACATAAGAGTCACCCTGGATGTCTCCGTCAGAGTGGGCAGAGTTCCAAGAAGAGCAGTTGAACTTGTCGGAGGAAGAC
This sequence comes from Zygoascus hellenicus, assembly GCA_030564625.1. Lineage (NCBI taxonomy): Eukaryota > Fungi > Ascomycota > Dipodascomycetes > Dipodascales > Trichomonascaceae > Zygoascus > Zygoascus hellenicus. The sequence goes on from JAJLWE010000002.1 coordinate 13,121, forward strand.
TCAATGTCGACACCACCCTTGACCAAGTTCAAAGAAGGCAAGCTAGCAGAGCTGAAGTTACCAATGATCTGAATGGCACCACCAACAGAGTTAACCTTGGGGAAACCCATGATAGAGGTCAACTGAGTGTTGTTGGCAATCTGGAGACCACCGCCAACAGTCTTGAGAAGAGGGAAACTGGCGTTGGTAAGCTTGCTGTTAGAAACAACGGCCAAAGATCCGCCAATCTCAGTCAACTGAGGAAGAGAAAGACCCTGGATAGTGTTGTTGATGAATCCAAGAGATGCATTGACCTTGGTCAAGTTCTGCAAGGAGATGGACTGAACATCCTGGAAAGTGATGTTGTTAGCCCATTCCAAAGAGTCAAAAGTAGCCTGAACAGACTGAGAGTTGAAAGAGATGTCCAAAGAATTGGTGACCTGGGTCAAAGCAACGGAGACATCGCTCAAGTATCTGTTGTTGTTAATGTTGAAGGTGGCACACTTGCCAATGTTGATACCATCCAAAGAGTTGAGACCAGTGTCAGAAATGACAACACTGTCAGCCTCGGTGACACCAGTGCCAAAGGTCAAGCCAGAGATGGCGGGCAAAGTGACCCAGTTAATGGAACCAACACTGCTCAACTCGGGGAAGTTCAAAGTAGAAAGAACGGTGGCAACGTTGATAGTGAAAGCACCATCAATGGTCTGCAAAGAAGGAGCAGCAAAAGCATTGAGAGAGGTGACGTTGTTCAAAGTAAGGTCACCATTGAGCTCCTTAACACCATTAAGAGTGGCATCACCAGACAAACCAGTGACGGTGATATCACCCTTGTAAGTGGAACATCCAGAGATGCCGTCCAAGTCACTTTGGCTAGTGACGTTCAAACCTCCAGAACAAGAGTTGCTGGCAGCAGCTGATTATTAGTTAGTATGCAATTTCACCAAAAAAAATACACATATCCAGTGATTCTCAATTCAATAGTTTTCAAGCCAAATCACCAATCTCAAAACTCCAGGCATTCACAAAATTCATAAACCCTCATTCAGTGTATCACGACTATCATGTTTCAATCCACCAACACAGGACTTTCACCCGATGGGTTAGGTGTACCTTTGTGCGAACTGCAGTCACAATGTAGACAAGACACCGTTTCAACATCTCCTGATCCACCAGCAAATATCCAGGTATTCGAACAATTAAGCTGCCTATTACACGCTGAACGACTGGCGAAGAAAATATAACGAATTCTCGGAATAAACCATATTGATTTCCACATTCCAATGCGATCCACCGTCAATCAGATCCGACTCGCCCTAGCTTTTTGTGAAGGAAGCCTCGAAAAGGGGGGGGCAGTGCGGTGAAGTCCCAACGACAACCGTGCATAACTGGCAACCATTTCAAAACAACCAAAGAAAAGCAACTGGGACCCAATGGAAAAGTAGCAAAAGATATTCAGGGAGCGCAGTTTCAAGCCAATACGGACATGGAAATGAGCAACTGAGTCCCAGTATCTCTCTCCCTGCCCAAAGCTTGGTCTGTTGGATCGACATGAGGCGTGACCAGCACGACGCCTGGTGTGTTCCAACCCCTTGAAATTACACCCCTATTTTACCCAGTTTGCATGCCCATGAATAACGTGTCTCTTATTCCAAATATAGCTCACACCACCACCACCACACAGCGGTGCAACCCGACGCCGCAAAACACAACGCCTATTCGAGAATGGTGTTAGGGTGTTAGGGAGATCGGAGTCGGTCGAGGAACCAGAAACCACTAAGCAGAGTTTTGGGGGCAACCAGTTTGACACTAGGTTGAGGAGAAGAAAGAGAGGGGGAGTCGAGAGATAGCAAAGGAAAAGTAAAGGCCAAGGAAGTAAGAAATAGAACAAGAAAACGCGTGATAACACGCAGCAGTGCTGTGTCTGTTGAGGGGAGATTTGTGGTGCAGTTGCATGAGAAAGACCATGAAAACAACTTCAAACTGTGGTTATGGTAGAATACTTACAAGCAAGAGCAGCGCTAAGAGCTGAGAGTAAAGCGATAGAAAACTGCATGGTACAATAAGATGGTCAGAAAAAGAAGATCTAAGCGATTGGATAATAGCAGCGAGAGTTGGGCTTGGTAAAATTCAAACGATTCGCACGACTCAAAGCACTTCACTTGTCAATGAAAGGTTGGTGAAGGAGGAGAAAACAAAAAAAAGGGGACCACCGGCCTTTTCAGTAGTTTTGTACGATTCCGAAAATTAAAAAATGCGTAACCCTAGAAAAATAAATTCCATTGGATCCCAACCAACACAAATGCACAATTGGAGGGGCACTCGCTTACTTAATGTTTACTTATTTCCAAACAAAAATTCCACACTATGGTGGCCGAGGGAATTTCTGGGGTCTAACTAGGTGCAAAGCACTGTGGTGGATTTGCTGCTGTTGACTGATTACTGAAAGCAGAGAGAGGGGAGGTTTACAGTTTGCTGGTTCCGGAAAAAAAAGGGCCATTGAAAGTCAGCGCAACTGATCTATATTGATCTATTTCTAAGTTTAGCAGTGGTATCAGGAGTGGTAGTACTGGTAGTGATAGCTTGTAGCTGGTGCTGGTTCACGGGGTCAAAAGGAATTCTGGTTAGCCTAGATCGCCTGTGATTTTGTTCCCTTATGAAAATTCTCGCATATGCTCAATCTAAGCAAATGCTAATAAATGCTGCGTGAGCCTTACTACACACACAGTGATCCAAATACCCGAAAGGTGCATTTTAAGCATTGTGCCCCATTTATCATGTAAAGTAGAAAAGGTGCCGCATAACATCCAATTAGCTGGGAGAAGAATGAACAACTAACGGCAGCAGCAGGGCCAATAAGAAACCAAAACAGTAGGAAGCTTATTACTGATCCTGTTTGCAGGTGCTGCGTGCTGGTATTGTCCGAACTCAAAATAAAATATAGCCAAGTATTTACTTCGCCCTTGTGCTTTAAAGGCAGTGCTAAAAAAGATGCATGTCTCACTTACAGCCAAGGCCGGCAGCGAAATCGTCCGAGAATCCATCTATGGTTAGGCTTTGTTCTTGTACAAGACTGTAGATGCGACGCATTGCCTGCCGCACTTTTTCCCGTTGTGACGGTGTGCGTGGCCTTGTCTCGAGAATTCTGCTTGTTATGGAGGCCCAAAATGGTGCCTGCGTGCTTCGTCCATTCTTTCCACAAATAATCTGCCGGTGATCCGCCTCATGAACAAGATTATCACTACCATGTGAACAAAAAGCTGTCCGAGACATTGCTGCACCAACTGCAGTATTTGGGACTGGTGAAAATCCTTGAGGGCTTGTAGAAGCTGGAACACACTGAGGATGAAACCCCAATATGCTCTGCTCATTGCTGGAGCTACAAAGACTCCCTAGACTGTTTTGGGCCTGCATGATTCGTGCATGGGTCGAAAATGTACGGCCATCATTACTAGGGCAGCCGATCCCACGATCCTGATTCTCAGTATTAGTGCTTCGCGTCAATTCATAATCGAACATTTCCACATCAGAGCGCGAATTCCTTCCTGCTGCAGATGATAAGCCCGGGGACCCAAGTACTCGCCTACCTCGATACTTTGGACTTTGCCCAGGTATGATTTTGGACGAATCAATCAAAACGTCTACCGGCGTGGGCGGCGATGCTGATGGTGAGGCTGAGGTACTCAATAGTGAAGATGTAGGAGCGCTCGAACCACCAGCTCCAGCACCTCCACCATGTCGGACAGGGGAAGCTGCGGCTACATCTATACTTGCCTGGAGGTTCTGTGTCCGTTTCGCTTTCTTTGAACCAGCAATCAAATTTCTCAAGTGATGCTTTGGTAACATACGCCCGATCACTGGCATGTATCCGATTTTCTCAGCCATCTTGCAAATATAGTCCGCACTTGGTCTCATTGCTTTGTCTCTTACTAAACATGCATTGGCAATGCTGTTCAATGCTTGGCTGTGGTTCCGCTGAGCCAAATAATCCGTGGGTGGCTTACATTTGGCTATTAGCATTATGGCTTCTCCTAGTTGAGACTGGTGATGTGGTGGGGCTCCACAGGCTAGTTCGATGATAGTTATTCCAGCCGACCAAATATCAGATTGAACTCCATAAGGCTCACCCCTGAGAATTTCTGGTGACATGTGCCATGGTGTACCAACTTGAGTATTCTTTTGCTGTATGGTGCAGGTCAATTGAGCTGAGACTCCAAAATCACCCAATTTCACTCCCCCGCGGCTTGTGATCAGGACATTGGCGGCCTTTACGTCTCTGTGGATCATTTTATTCTTGTGAAGATATTGCAGCCCCTTTAGAAACTCCTGTGTGATATAAATCACAATATCTTCGTCCAGACCTTGTTCTTTTTGATGCTTGCTGCGGACATATCTGATAAGATCCTCGCAGGACCCTCCCCCACAATACTCCATCACGATCCAAAGGCTGTCTGAGGTCGCATAGTCGGTAATTAAGCGGGTGACATTCTCATGGGAAATTTGCTTCAAAATTTCAATTTCCATTTTGAGATCCTCAATGTCTTCTTCATTATCAACCAGCTCGATCTTTTTCATAGCCACTACTCGATTACCATGTTTTGCAACTCCCCGGTACACTTTTCCAAAGCTTCCAACTCCTAACAGCTCCTGGGGAATGTACTTCATTTGCTGAATAAATATTAGTTAATTTCTACTTCAAATTATTCTGGTTCGGAATGAGATTTACCGATGCTTTCATCTCGTTGCTCATTTTTGAGCGTTTAGCTGGTCTGAAGTTAGGATCGATTCTCCCGTCAAAACACCATGATACGAACATCATAAAATAATCATATTTTACAAAATTATGCCTTTTCATTATTACACATTATCGATTAGCAAAGCCTGTGCTCAGCCGCTTCTGCAATTTAGCACCCATATTGCCCGCTCGCTTGTCAGGAGAAAGCAAGGAAGATGAGACCGGCGATGCAGAATTATTGGTCGTTGTACCAGTATTAACAGTGAGCTTTCTCGATAACTGAGATTGTCTCCTCTCCAAATATTTATTGGCAGCTTCTGACAATTCAGGTATGGGGAGTGTCTCTGTGGGGTTTTGAGCTCCATTCAGCATAAGAAGTTCGACGACAGGGAATATTGTCGAATCTTTGGGAGCACATTTGAATGCATAAAGTAGGAGGGAAGTACCCTTATCGATTTCCTTACCAGATATCGACTCCTCTGTGGGACTGTTGTTGGTCGTTTCTGTTACAGTAGCATTAGGGTTGGCTCGAGAAGCCAGAGCCCGGAGTATCTGAATCAAGTCTTGCTCAGCAACTGCTCTTCGAAGTTCTGCATTGGGCCTCTCCAGCGGACGAATGTACTTTTTCTCGACATATTTCTCGGTTATGAATGAGAGCCTATTAGGAAGCGGGTATGGCTTTTCTTGTTTGAGTTCCTCTTCCCATACAGAGTTCAGTTGGGCATTGCAGACATTCTTCAACAAAGAAACTAGCTCTGGTGTGAAACTCACTGTATCCAACGTCAAAGATCGAATTTTGCTGATATGAGATCCAAGTGACCGATGGACACCTGAACAATCTATGCATAGAACCACAAGCAAATTAATGGACACCCACTCCACTCGTTCCGTACTTCCACAATCAGCACACTGACGATTACTCGGTGAATGATGAATTGCCTTCAAGATATCATTTGAATCAGAACTCGAGGCAACACCTGAATTTAAAGCTCGGTGTAATCCGGAGCGATTTTGATCCGCCTTTGAACCTGTAATGCCAGTTGGAGCGGAAGTGCCAGACGGCTTGTCGTCTGCCGACAATCCACTAATGGAATCTCTGTGCAAGCTAGTGTTGATTCCATTTTGAATAGAGCGGATCCAACTTCTCATATCCTCATCAGAAGTAGCCTGATAAATTCTTTTGAATTGAGGTGTCACAACCTCGAAGCAGAACCGACGATCAGAAGAGCGAGCTTCCCTTACGCATGCAGTTTTGAGATTAACAGGTTCATTATGCAGATCTAAGTTTTGCTTCCAATTGGTATACTCAGAGAGTTTACCCCCCGCAAGGACAATCCAATACTTGTGCCACCCAGCCTTGTTTAGATTCGCCAAGGGGTCACCAGTCCTAGACATCGACCATAAGAGACCCTCCTTTCGGTGAGAATCATATTTTATGGGTTCAGTTGGTGTATAATCCTGACTGGTATTTGCCAGACTATTATTTGCCGTTGTTGGAGTAGCAAAAGACCCATTCTGTAGATCCCTAGAAGAAGTGTCGATTGTTAGTTTTCCAAAATCAGACAACTCACTATTATTGAAACTATTGTTACTATCGTCGTCAAGTTTAGGAAGTCTAGGCACTCCAGTAACTGTCGCGATAGATGATGAAGGGGCAAGTTTGCTTATGGTAGGAGTAACAAGCAAGAGCTCATCGTCGTCCTCAGAAGATAACTCTTCGTGAGAAAAATTCCGCGCAGCCAAGGTGTTTATCGGTTGCGGTGTGTTGGACGATTGGGCAGCAACGGTTTTACGTATTGGCTGTTCGAGGTTTCTTCTCTGTAGCTCTCGTTCTGTGCGGTACCGGGACCAGTCTTTGTGAGCTTCCCTGATTTCTGATATTACCAAATCAAGATCAGGCTTAATTTTTTGTTTGAAATTATCAGAAGCTGCAAAGAGATTGGATACTTCTGATTCCGCATACAAACCGAGATGGTATATGACATCCAGCTGTTTTCTTCCACCATGCAGATCTGACAGAAAAGTGTAATAATCGAATCTGCTCAATTCGAATGCCTTTCTCTTATCAAGATACTTGGAGTCTGAGTCGGATTTCTTTTTGCCCTTTGCTTCTTGCTTCATAGCCAGATAACGAGACAGCCAGGAATAGTACTGCTGAGATTCATCATCAAACTCACGCTTGCGCAGCTCAGCAGTTTTAATGTCCTGTTCATATAAACGTCTCAGTGGTTCTATAACATGTGTCTTCAAAAGTGTCAAGTTGATGACCAAGAAGTCCTGAAGGCCGCTGTAAGGGGCGCTTTTGTTGAAATAATTCTGAGTCAAGGGTTGGAGTCCTGATATTTCATTATCAGATGCATCCTTGAGCGAATCATCAAACATTCTCATAGCAGAAATCAATGCTTCTTGGCGTTCAAACAATAACAATGATCGTTTCAATATCTTTTTGATAAGAACCTTAAGATTACTATTCTTCTTTTCCATTGAAGAAACAGTTGCTCTAAACAGGGGGCCATCTTCAAGCATTCCCTGATCAGAACCAGAACCAGGGTCTGCCGGTCTGGGAACACTGGAAACTTTGCGCTCTCGCTCCAAGACTCGAGTAATAGACTCACCGGTTATGACATGAGTTGCGGGTGGTCCAATGGGTATTTCAGGCAAAGTAGCCAGATCGATGCTATTTTGAATAGTTTCTGAAGGAGACAATGCAAAGCTTTCTGCAGCGATTCTATTGGTGTCAAGAGGAGAAACAGTAGAAAAGTTGCTTCCAACCGAAGAAGAAACAGTAGATGGGTGACGGGAGACAGAGGTGAGGTTGTTAGTAGTAGTAGCAGTAGTAGTAAGAGTGCTAGGAAGTTGATAGTTCACATCAGAAGATTTCTTCTCGATATTAACTGGTAGAGTAGAAGGAGATAAGGTGTGTTCATGAGAGTTCGTGGGGAAAGGGGCATTTGCAAGAGAGCTATTATTGATGTTAGAAGACGGCGAAATAGCATTTACAGGTGACGGAGGATCAAGAGTGCTAGGGTTCTCAATCCATATTGAAAAAGCAGCCAAAGTGGAAAGCTTATGATCTCTTTTGTCATATTCTGCAAAACATAGAGCCTTTCTACCGCAAGTTCCATGAATCGAGCGTGGATCAGCTTTCCAGGTCCATGTGAAATCCACATTACGAGGCCCAGGTCCTCCTTCAGCAGTGACTTTGATGTCGCCTAGCAAAGCAACATTATCTTCATTTTGAATGTTGGGGTTATGGAATAGCTCTGTTGATAGAAATGTCTCCAATTGTTTGGTCGAAGAAGCCGATATGAAGGTGACGCTATCAACAGGAGGAACAATCCTTAGCCGGAACTTGAACTGAATAACATCGGAATAGGGGATTTTCAAAAGAAAATCGTTGTGATCGGGGTCCACAACAAATTCGGTTGGTTTGCCCAAGTTGTTGGTGAATTCGGCTGTTTCGTCGCTATAGCGGATATTGAGAGCAGCAGTAGTCGCAACACAATCTCCGTCAGATGGCGCATTAGTTATTGACAGATTGGATATGCTGAACCGAGCAGGATTACGCAGCTGGAGCGTCGAGCTGCCTATCCCCATTAGTAGCTAGCCACGAGTGGTGTATATATAAATATATATGTGTATGTGTGTGTGTGTGTGTTGTGTGTGTTGTGTCTATCCGGTTGTTTGGTTGGTGTCGGTTGAACAACTCTGTGTTTGCGGGGACCACAGAATGGAAGCAAACACTGCCAGTAAATTTGGAGGTCAGTGATGGACGGGTGGTAGAAACCGCCGCTACGGCTAATAAAAGCTGGGACTGATTTTCGATTCAGTGGTGTTGGCGGTGGGCTTCAGGAGGGTTGCCAGCTGAAAATTAGAACTCTGGCAGCACTCATGCTGAGAACTACGCACTTTGGGTGTGTGATTACAGAACCGGAAAACTTGTGGTTGGCATAACAACCACCCACCGTGAAATGGAGCTGAATGCATATTATTACCCGGCTGTCGGTGTGGGAACCCACCCCATCCACAAAAAGCAACGGAATAAATATCTCAGTAGAACCCATGTCGGCGGCCAAAAAAAGCACTACTCAGGGTTAGTGGACGCGTCCGACTGCTTATCTGGGTTCGGATGTCGAGGCTCGGAGAAACCAAAAGAGGTTAATGACAGGGAGCAACCAGCAACACAAGTCCAGCAACAATAAGATGGGAATTGTTATTGATGAGGGTTGAGCAGATTTTTGAGGGCTTTCTTCGAATTTAAAATACTAGTGCAGTAATAACTACAGTACAGATGAGAAATATTACCAGTATCTGTCATTTTACAGGTAAGTACATCTGAAGAAGGGCTTGAAAGAGATCCAGGGCGCAAAAAGCAAACAACACTACCACTACCAGCAACAACAAGCTCAGCCACTAGGCTAAGCAATGGTGTGATAAGAACCAGCCTTGCTGATAACGCCATCCTATGAGTAACAATGACAAGCGAGGCGAGCAAGAACAAAGCAGATGGCCCGCGAGATACCGAACAAAAAAATTCATGTTTAAAAAAAATTGATAATATTAATATATATATATATAAACAGAAGATACCGAATGTATATCGATAGCAACTATCTACATTATAATCGTAGCATGAAAAAGAAAAAAAAGACTCTAAACAAAATTCATTTCTCAAAAAAATAGATGAAAAAGAATAAGAAACATAATTAATGAGAACCGATATTAAGAAACTTCAAGCTCAGGTAGTGGTTTTTTTAAAATCATTAGTCAACCTTCAAGCTTAACCAGCCAAATAAAAAAAACAGGCCAGGAATTTTCAGTAATAAGCCAAAACTAGTTTAGATATGCATCGTGAATCGAGTTTATCCGGTTCCAGAAATTTAGAGAACAAGAGCAACACCACCGGCAACAACGGCACCGAGGATGCCAGCGTTCATGATGTGCTGAGCAGCACCAGAGTCAGAGGTGCTGGTAGAAGAAGGGGAGCTAGTGGAAGTTCCGTTGGTAGTACCGTTGGTAGCGGTACCGTTGGTAGCGGTAGAGTTGGCGGCGGAGACGGCGGCAACCAAAGTGGCGAAAACAGCAATAGCCTTGAACTGCATTATAGATGAAATATTAAGAGACGGTTAAAAAGTGTAGAATACAAGAACGTTCTGTCTAAATGGTCTGAAGAAGAAAAATTTCTAGAGGGGGGGGCAACAACCCATTATATATAGGTTTTTCCCAGTATGTGCTAAGCCCAATGCTCTGAAGGGGTGACTAAAAAGAACAAAAAGAAAAAGTATAAGATAGATTGAAAATTTTTATTTTTTTTCCTGGGAGCCTGGAACCGTAGCTGTGTGCGTCTGTTGTTTGCTTTTTCAGGACTAATCTCCTGGTACATTCTGAAAAAGGGATCAAAAAGAAAGGCTATTCTGCCCAGTTGGGCAACAGTTAGGGTAGGCCTGCCATTTACCCGACATTTTGAGTCTAATAAATTAGGTATAATTGGTTCTTAAAGGGGGCTGACGTAAAAACTGGCCGGAAAGATACGCGCAAACATAATAGTTATCAAATATAAAGGAAAAGAGTAAAAAAAAAAAAATGGGGGGGGAGGGGGGTTATTGACAGAAGTCAGCAAAAAATTAGAACACGAAAGAAGGATACGGACACCACTGAGACAGACACACGGAGATATGCTGCGCATGGGGGTCAGAGAGGGGCAATAGGGCTGTGGACTATAGTGTGCGTTTGTTTAGTCAATATCAGTCAGGAGCCTCGTTGCTAGCAGTGGAAGAAAAGCAACCTTTCGTATCCAGGCGGCCGGCCGCGGCGGTTCCAGCGATTACGATTTAATGATTGCGATTCTGTGATTGTGATTTGCTACGGCAACTGTGGGATACCAAGAGATAGAGCCGGTAGTTTTAGATTGGGAGGCTCAGAACCCGGGCGTTGCCTCAGAAGCAAGCAATCTATCAGGCAACCAAACAAAGGCTTTCTCGATCAAATAGAACGGGAATGAAATGAGCTGAGCTCTGCTCTGTTCTGCTCAAATGAGTTAGCTGTGTGTGGGCATCGGCCTTGTGTGTGACTTCTGAAATAGGTGAAGTTATAGCCAAATCAACTCACAACGTGCAACAGAGCCTTCAAATAATAGCTCCGGTGTGGAACAAGCGGCTTGAGGGCTTGGGGGGCCGCACTGGTCAACTGAGGATAAGGAGCGCGGACTGGGGAGGTGGAACAATAGTGGAACAGAGCATGGAACAGGAAGTCAAAGGAATAAGGAAGACGGGATATTAAAATGGAAATAAAATGTGTTTCTATGGAGGGACAAGGTCTGAAGACGAGATTGTCGAGTGGCCAAAACGTGCTGGCTGAATCAAATACACAGTACGGAGGCCGGGCCGGGCCGCGTCGGATGAATTTCTAGGACGGTGCAGCCAAGAGAGTCTATCTAATGATGGGCAGGGTGCTGTGTTTACCTGAGAGGTTTGGAGAATAAGAGTGGTTACGCAGTGGCTACGCAATTGTCAACGGAGAAGTATTGGCGCGAGACTCAGTGTAGAACTCCTCGTTGATAAATGTCTTGCTCTTGTGATTTATGCTGCTATGGTTGTGGATTTATTGGTTACATTTTGAGTTGTGATTAGCACATGTAGATAGATACAATGGTTTGGCATCAATAGAATGGTACCAATGGATTGGCGCAATGAATTGGCATGGTAAGAATGGCACGCACTTAGCCGACTATGTGCTAGTCGGTATGTGATTATTGTTGTCTAGCTACTAGGGGGTCATCCTGAGTACTGAGAGACTCTAGCTACACTGTCGACTTACTGTCTTGGACCACCTGCCCAAGGCGTACGTACTTCGATCACAACAAATCTAATCTCCCCATATTTTTTCACCACTGGTTGTTGTTGTATTTATCTCAAACAAATACGCTCTGATTCTTTGAATGCCTTTCCCTCTGTTATCTACAAATATATTGTCTTCAGTTATTGCGCTAGCCATCGGGTCTATGCCGACTCAGCCCAACCCTCTATTCCTCGCATACTACCACCAAAAAATGCGCAACTCGATTCATCTTGGCTCTGCAGTTAAGCATTTGGCGTTTTCCCGGTCCACTGAGAAACTAGGTTTTTAAGCCGCAAGTTCAAACACTTCATTGCTGTCTACCAGTTGGCACAACCGGCGTTCATTTTACAAACCAATAATACGGCTCACAAGGTTTGGCCTGGCTTTGCTGTGGCTCTTGATCGGTTCTTCCTGGTGCGTTTAGCTTGCTTGTGCTGGCACGGGCGATGCAGGCGGCAGGCGGCAGGCAAGCTGTTGCTCCGATTTACCTTGAAATTCCACAGAGGGGGATCGACATGGGATTATACGATCTTTCTCACTGATACTACATTCGTTCGGTATCAGTTGCAGCTCCCCCTTCCCCCCTACTCTTTCGCAAGATTATGCCACGCAGCTTGCTGCTGGAATGAATGCCATACATGGCGCGCAGCCTTGTCACTGTAGTAGCTCCAAACAGGCAAGAGAGCTGGGACCTGATCCACCAAAATGGTAAACGAGCGGGTCCTCAAAGTATTAGGGGGGATTTTCAGACGAAAAAAATTTCCAGCACTGCCTGAGCTGAGAGGTCCAGTGTGTCTTTGTTCCACTTTTGGTGGACTTTCTCCTCTACTCAATTCGCGAACTATTATCATGCGGTGGCTACACTTCCATGTTCGCGACTAAGCAGCATATAGGTTTTTCTCCTTTCAGCATAATCCTCTTTACCCTGGTCTTGGTTAGTTCGCTTGAAACAACCAGGCTCTCCTGGGTTTCCTTTCTGGGCTTGCACAGTTTAGCCACTGGTTTTTGTCCCTGATAGTCACTGCCTAGGGTTAAAAGTGATCGTCGGGCTCTGTCTGGTTAATTTCTGTTGCATACAACAACCTCCTGAGTCTCGTCCTTTCACCCCCTGTACTCAGAATCCGGGACGCGTGGGTTCCAACTCCTGGATGTTGAGCCTCTGTCGCTCGGTATGCTCTGATCTGCTCTTGGCCTCGTCTTGGCCCTTGCACTCGGTTGTGCAGTTTCAATATGTATGCAGCCTATTTTGTGGGCTCAGTTAACTCGGCTGGGTTGCTGAAAATAGTAGGGACCTCTGGAATTAAACAGGCTCGGCCCCCCCTATAGATAAGAGTATTACCACATTGAGAATTCCTTCAGCGCTGATGAAGTACCAGGCATGAATGTCGAAATTATGGGGAGCAGCTATCTGCGATCTCGATCAATAAGGCCCACTATAAATCATATTGTCTACTAAGCTGGCTCAGATGATCCAAGTGGCCCCGAAACCCCACCAGTCGATATGATACGATAGCCCGTTCCCATTCCTTGGACAACTCAATGAGAATCAAATTATATTGCAGATCAAAACAAGCTACGCACTGTTGAAATTACCCATCTTATGTCTTCCTGGTGAATAATCATTAGACAGTATAGTACGATATGACATCCCGCCCAAAACGGTTGGTGTTAAGCTGCCGGTCCCTATAAGCCCACATTACTGTACTTGACTTTACGGTCCCCATAGTAATCAGATATAGAATCGGACGACAACTTCAATAATAATTCACATTAGAATATGTTAATTTTACACACCAGAAGTACACATTGTATCTCTTTCCAAACCACAACTGCATCAAATTAGCCCTTCTACACAGATGCTAACAAAGGAAGCTGAACAAGGAGATCAACCCATCATTAGCTGATCACTACGTTGTCTAATTTATCACAATCTCAAATGAACAAAAACTTTGAAAACAATATGTATAATGGTCTGTTTTCTATCTCCTTGCGCTTACGCGCCTCTAAAGTAAATAAATATATACAATAAACGCGCCCTCCTAAATCCAAATCCTCCACGGTTTAGCTATCCATTATCCAAGGCTTTTTTTCGTTTAATGCAAGTAAAGTGTGCTTTTGATCGTTCTTCCCCATATCATTAAATAAAAAAGCGTCGATCGTTCTTCCCCACGTCATTAAATAAAAAAGCATCGCATAACAAATAAATCATAACTTGTTCCACAAGTGAAATAAAAAATTCCTTTCCAGACCATGTCAATCAATCCATCCCAATCCTTCATTCTCGCAAGAACAAGAGTCCACAATCTGACAGCTGCCTTAATTTTTTCTCCTCTTTTATCCTCCTCATTTTTGTGGAAACAAAGAAAACTCCATGTTCCTTATTTCCAGTGATTTTCCTGTTCTAATGCAAAAAATTTTAATTGGGCAAAATAATAACCCTAATATTGATGAGTTTTTTTGGTTCCTTTACCACCAACTATTGTTGGAGTCCTGGTTACCATATGAGTAGCTTCCACCACCATATCCTCCTCCGTTGGAGTAACCTCCTCCGTTGGAGTATCCACCGCTTTGGTATCCTCCTCCGTTAGAGTATCCACCATTTCGGGAATCGCTGTAGTGTCCACCACCGCCGCCAGTCTTTCGGAAATCTCTGTTAGCAGTGGATCGTCCACCTCCTCGCATACCGCTTCGGCCACCTCCTCGACCAAAACTAGCTTCTCGCTGGATGGTTTCCAAGAAGGAAGGAACCTCCTGGTTGGCTTCCTTCAGAATGTCAACCAATTCTCGAACGACACCCTTGTTACCTCTGTTGAAAAATGCAGTAGCGATACCAACATTACCAGCTCGACCAGTTCGACCGATTCGATGAACGTAATCATCGATATCAGTGGGCAAGTCATAGTTGATGACGTGAGTCACATTGGGAATATCGAGACCTCGAGCTGCAACGGCAGTAGCAACCATGATATTAGCTCTTCCAGATCGAAAAGTATCCAAAGCTCGTTCTCGTTCTCGTTGAGTTCGATCACCGTGAATGGAAGTAGCAGCAAAGTTCTGGGCAATCAAAAAGTCACACAAATTGTCGGCCATTCTCTTGGTTTCAACAAAGATCAAAATCAAACCCTTCTCTGAAGAACTGGTGAGAATATCAAGCAAGAGAGACTTCTTGTCTTCATCCTCAACGTATTCAATTCGCTGGGTAATGTTCTCAGAAGTAGAACCAACACGTCCAACAGACAAGAAAATGTAATCCTTCAAGAAATCTCGGGCAAGCATCTGGATATCTCTAGGGAAGGTAGCGGAGAACATGAGAGTTTGTCGATCCTGAACACCGGGCATATCTTCCAACTCAACGATTCGTCGAATTTGAGGCTCGAAACCCATATCCAACATTCTATCGGCCTCGTCCAAGACAAGGTATCGGATATTTTGAAGAGAAATTCGGCCTCTCTCGATCAAGTCAACCAATCGACCAGGGGTAGCAACCAAAAGATCACATCCCATTTCAATTTGTCGCAACTGGGAACCGATATCGGCACCACCATAAACAACACAAGGTCGAACCCAGGATCTATAAGAGAATTTCTTGGCTTCATCGTAAATCTGAGAAACCAACTCTCGGGTGGGAGCCAAAATCAAGGAAGTGGGGTAAGCACGTCGTCCAAAGCCCTTCTGAGACTGGACAGACATTTGACTGGGGCCGTTGATAAAAGATTGTGAAAGAATAGGGAAGAGGAAACCACCAGTCTTACCAGAACCAGTCTGGGCACAGGCCATCAAATCACGACCGGCAGCGACAATAGGAACAGAGTACTTCTGGACAGGGGTGGGCTTGACATAACGAGCCAAAGCAATATTAGAAAGCAAATGCTCAGCAAGAGGAGGAGACTCAAAGGTAGAAATGGGCTCTGGGACGTCGTTACCGGTAGCCTCGACGGGAATTTCATCATAGTTATCAAAGTTGATGCCTGTAGACTGGAAAGCGCTATCATCAGCGGTACCAAACAACTCGAGTTCTAAACGGCTGTTAGAAGGACCGGGAATGTGTTTACCATCAACAAACTGACCACGGCATTCCTTGGAGTTGGCACCTCCGCCGTAACCGCCCTGGCCACCAGAATATCCGTTGCTGTAGCCGGATCCATATCGTCCGCCTCCACGAGTGTATCGTCCGCCACGGTCTCCACCACCATATCTGTCATATCCACGGTCGCCTCCCCAGTTGGAACCTCCACCGTAGCCTCCACGGCCACCGCTGAAACCACGGCCACCGCCAGATCCACCTCGTCGGCCATCACCGCCTCCGTATCCTCGAGAGCCTTCACCACGAGAGACATGGGGAGGAACATATTTCTGGGGGCCGCTGTTACCGCCCTTGGTTGATGCGTCATCAACACTCAATTTTTGCATATCATTTGTGATATCTGTCATGTTATTTTTTCAATTTTTATGTTTTTCCAAAGAAAAAGAATGGTTGAAATCGTAAAATTTTCCGTGGGGATGTTATCGTTATAAGGGTTTTGAACACCACACAAGTTGGGAAAAATTTTCGCCACCGTTGTTGTGGCAACCCAGAGGGGTTCCACCGCCCACTTCACCTGCTTCCTCCTGCTTCTACCGGAAAGGAACGAACCCTTTTCCAGCACTGGGCCTGTGTGACAAACTTTAATTCTCTTTAGTTCCGTGGGCTAACAGCCAACATCCGTTGACTTAATTTGACATCGCCGGTAGCCGCAGACACTCGCCATGGTGCAAGATGATGGGGCCTTTTTTCCCCTCTAATTACTTTCTACTATCTGCCTCAAAGTTCTAGTCCCCCATCCCCTGTCCCCCGTTCACCCTCATTCTTCCCTCTCATCTCTCCTTCTTCTCTCTCTGACGCTAGCCCAGCTATGGCTGGTTGAAGTGCTTTCCCATGTTCAGCCTGTTTCCCAACCATTCAGTCGCCGTCCTTTGTAAGCCCCCTCCTGGCACAAATGTCACAACCAACATCATGTTAGGGGGGTTGCCAATCACTGGCGTAGCACCAATCTCCCAAGCAGCACCAGGATCGAGAGCGCGCGTGTAGGTGTAGGCCGCCGCGTGCAAAAAAGTTCACAATTACAACGTAAAGCCTGGGCTCAGCCTTATTCACATCTCCCACTGTAAAACCCCCGGTGTCTGCTAGCAGTTGTCCCATTCTGCCAAACACAACAGATGTCTTCCAAGATTCATTTCGTTAAGACGCCGGCTGCGCCTAAGCAGGCGCCTGCTTCCAATGCCACTGGCGTTTGGACTACCGATGTAAGTAGAGTGTTAAGCAAGCACATTGTGGCTATGAGAATATAGCGTTTTTTGGCAAATCGTCACAGCCATTGGATTGGGTTGTTTTGGTGATGTGTCCACGTATTTACTACCAGATTGGACGGCTAACTGTGATCACGATAGTCGCCCACTATAAAAAACGGTGTTTTGCTTGCCGAGGGCCCATCTTCTAAATATTTTTCCAATACTCTGCTTTTCTCATTGTTTTTGGGCTTGCCTTTGTATTGCAATTGGAAATTCATTGGTGGTGGTCTTGTGGGCTATTTGATTTGGGTCCTGATCTGGTTCTTCCCTGTCCTTACCACGTTCTGGGTTGCTGCTTCCACTTTTTCTCCTCGATTGGATGAAAAGGTCAAGTTTCCTGGCAAGGGCACTGAGCATTATTTGAAATTCCGGGATGAGGCATTGGCTGCCAAGTATAGGGGTAATACCAAGATCCCTATGGAGACTTTCCATGAGTTGTACTTCGATAATAAGGTTGATATTAATGGTGACTGCCTCGATATTCTTGAGTTGCGACATGACTGGGCTTCTTGGAGATTCACCCCTTCCCTCATCAAGTTTTTCCTTACTGGTATGATGCCTGAAGTTATTCTGCACTCTCGATCTCAAGATGAAGAACAGGTCCGAGATCATTATGACCGAGGTGACGATTTTTACTCATTTTTCTTGGGCCCTCGAATGATTTATACATCTGGTGTTATAGGTGATATCAATACTGAAGAAACCTTGGAACAACTACAGGACAACAAGTTGCGAATTGTTTGTGAGAAGATTGGTCTCGAAAAGGGTGATCACATGCTTGACCTTGGTTGTGGATGGGGTACTCTTGCTCGATATGCTTCTACTCAGTATGGTGCTCATGTGACTGGTATCACTCTTGGTAAGAATCAGACTGCATGGGGTAACACCAATTTGGCTAAAGATGGAATTAGCGAGAAGCAGTCCAAAATTTTGTGTCTTGATTATAGAGATGCTCCTGCTGCCGAAAATGTGACCGGAAAGTATAACAAGATTACTTGTCTTGAAATGGCTGAACACGTTGGTGTGCGCAAACTTGGTACTTTCTTTAGACAGGTCTATGACATGTTGGAAGATGATGGTGTTTTCTTTCTACAGATTGCTGGTCTTCGAAAATTCTGGCAATATGAAGATCTTATCTGGGGTTTGTTCATGAACAAGTATATTTTTCCCGGTGCTGATGCTTCTACTCCTCTGGGATTTGTCACTGATACTCTTGAAGGCTCTGGTTTTGAAATTGTCAGTGTTGATAACATTGGTGTTCACTACTCTGCCACCTTGTGGAGATGGTACAGAAACTGGATCGAAAACAAGGATGAGGTCATCAACAAGTACGGAATTCGATGGTTCCGAATCTGGGAATACTTTTTGGCTTATTCTACTATCGTCTCTCGACAGGGCTCTGCTACCTGTTTCCAGATCGTTTTACGAAAGAACATCAATGCCAAAAACAGAATCTTGGATGTTCCTCGACAGTTTGGTTTGGATGTTCCTAAGCCTCTTTCCGGTAACAGCTGGTTGAATGAGTAAGACATGATGAGCGTAAGGCAAAGTTTCGAGCAAGAGCAGCACTGGAATTATGATTTCTATGCTCAATAATGTGATGTGACTTGAAAATAATACATGTTAATGACAAAAATCTCTCTTTAAAATTTTTATATTTTTAATAGAAATATTCCTGCTTTTCAGTCTAATTTCTGTTTGTGTTTTTCTTTGTAGAAGACCGCTCTCTGCCTGGTGTTGGTGGTGGAGTCTTGGGTCGCAGCTGTTCAATTTCACTGGTTAAAATCACTTTGTTTCCGGGAGGTAGCTTATTCTGTTCTTCTTGGTAAGAATTCATACTGAAGTTGTTCAAATAAATATCTGGAGAGACAATAAGCCAACCTGGCCTTGCTCTCACCGGCTTATCACCAGTGGTCTGGCTAGGAACAATGTGAACTCGTCGGCTCATGAGGCAAAAGTTCTCGATTATTGAGTAAATTGACTCGGGAACTATTCCAGGGTAAGATCTGGACTGTTCATTGTCGAATACCAAGTCAGTGTCAACATTGCAATTGATCAAATCGGTGTCTTCAGATCTCCGCAGAGTCCCCTTGAGGCCCATGAGGCAATGCCAGGTGCTCTTTTTCAGCAATGCACCGTCATGCCTTGGCATGTGAATACAATCTTCATCGAGGCAAAAATATACAATATCTTCGCTTCTTCGAAACCCCCAATGCTCGATTGCTAGTCGTCCTTGGTCTAGCATTTGGCTCGATACCCATAGGAATAGGACGGAGGGTCTAGCAGTAATTGACCCTATTGGAAGATCCAACAATTGCTGTAGCTTTGGCTGATCAGAGCTGATACAAGAACCAATCATTACAACATCAAACACAAGCGAAGAATGTTTTTCAAAGAATTTTGCTAATTGAGACTTGGCAACTCGAGCCCCAAACGGTTTGTGAGCATATTTGAGGTTTTGATCAGCTTTCAACTTGTGAAGATGCTGAAGCTTTGGATACCCTATCAATGGGTTTTCAACATTTGTTATGAAGCTTTGAGGAAATGTTCCGCTATATACGTAGTGCTCACTGTAATTGTTGCCAAAGTTGTGCTTTGCGCTCGTTGGATTATGGCTAGACTCGTTTCTCCTACTCATTATAAGATGAAAAGGAAACTGGAATTACAATATTGTCAAGATTTGTTTAAAAGAAGAAACAGTGGGGAACTGGGCCGGTATTTATAATTTTCTGCTGTTTTCTTGGTTAGTTGATCTGTCACTTCTTACAGAGCCTCAAACATGACTTTTGTTTTGGGCCATTCAACAAAGAATAGAATACTATGGGTTTTTTCAATTTGCTACTATTCACTTTGATTTATATAAATTTTTTCTTTCACCAACAAGAGAATTGTGCTCAAGATGGCTATGAAGTCCATCAAATATTGAGAATCTCATGTTTATGGTGGGTTATTCAAAAGCATTGCTCTTTTGAATTTCACATGTTAAATGGTATATAAAAGTAGACTTCAATTGCCATTTTTTATTGATTTCGTAGTTAAAACCTGATCTGTGGTGATTGCAACGGTTGGACATGTGAATATTACACAATGATCGTCAATTGGCTGAGAAAAGCGCACACCAGCTCTGGTAAAGGTTGTGTTCGATGATCAGAAAAAGTCGAATTTATTAGAAGAGTTGCAGATCTAAATGAATGAATCTACGGTTTTCAGCCTCTTTTCACCATATCTCTGGTTGTGCTAAATTTATCTCGATGGGCCCTGTTCATCATTGAAAATAAGCTATGTGGATAACATCTGATCAGGGGCAGTTACAGGCTAAGATGTAGCGGATAATACTAAAGCGCCACAGATAGGCTTGGAAACCGTTGTCGAGTGCTTAACAACATGAAAAAGAGACTCCGATGCTACTTCTCAAGTTATTCTCAATTTTTCAGTGTTTTTCACGTAATGTTTCATTTTTGTAGCTGCCGTTGCAAACTTGGCCTCTAACCACGCATCTTTACTTTATGTGGAAACCAACACGACTACCATATTACATTGAAGCTCAAAAACGACACGAACGTCTGAAGAAAAGTCCTAGTTCTTTCAATAATATGGAGATATTCGGTTTCAAAGTACAAGGAAATCGTGCTCGTGCCGCTATCGGCGCTACTTTCATTTTCTTATGCTTGTACTTTTTGACAGGTTTCAGCTTCAACGCGAGCTCTTCTGCCGTGTCCACTGGCTCAACTGGCTCGAAATCTGCTGGACCTGGTTTGACTGATGAAGGTGTGGCTGGAACTACATGCTCACGATCATATGATGGTAAGAAGCCTGTGACTCAGTATGCAGTGATGATTGATGCTGGTTCGTCTGGATCTAGAGTTCATGTCTACAAGTTCAACAACTGTGGACCCGTCCCTGCTCTTGAAGATGAGGTTTTTGAAATGCTCGAGCCTGGTCTCTCCTCTTATCCTGATGATCCTGAGGCCGCTGCTGCTTCTCTTGACAAGTTGATGGAAACTGCTGTCAAGTCAGTTCCTTCTGATCTCGCAAAATGCACCCATATTGCTGTCAAGGCTACTGCTGGATTGCGAATGCTCGGCGAAGACAAGTCCAAGGCTATTCTTGCAGCCGTCAAGAGCAGACTTGAAAGCAATTATCCTTTCAAAGTTGTTGAAGACCAAGGTGTCGTCATCATGGAAGGACGTGATGAGGGTGTCTATGCTTGGATTACTGCCAACTATTTGTTGGGCAATATTGGTACCAAAGAGAAGACCCCCACTGCTGCTGTTTTCGATCTCGGTGGAGGATCAACTCAGATTGTTTTTGAGCCAACTTTCAAGGAGGGTGTTGCCATGGCTCCTGGTGATCATAAGTATGAGCTTGATTTTGGCGGAAGGCATTTCGTTCTTTACCAACACTCTCATCTTGGACTTGGTCTTAATGAAGCCAAGAAACAGATCAACAGCGCTGTTGCAAAATCTTTTGGCCAGGATCCTTCTGCCAAGATTGTCAACCCTTGTTTGCCTCCTAACACATCTGCTAGTGTCAAAGTTGGTGACAGTCCAATCAAGATGTACGGACCTTCGCATTCAAGCGAGCTTCAGTGTCGAAAATTTGCTGAGGACATTTTGGCCAAGGATGCCGTTTGTCAGGTCGGCCCTTGTTCTTTCAATGGTGTTCATCAGCCATCTTTAACTGAAAGCTTTTTGCCTTCTTCTGATATGTATGTCTTCTCTTTCTTCTATGACAGAACATATCCTTTGGGTATGCCCTCTACTTTTAGTCTCAGCGAGCTCAAGGATCTTACTTCCAAGGTCTGCGGAGGTGCTGAATATCATGATTCATTTGCTGCCATTCCTGGTGCCATCGAGGCCCTTGAGAAGAACCCCGAATGGTGTCTCGACTTGTCCTTCATGGTATCTTTGCTACGTACTGGTTACGACATTCCTGGTGCTCGAGAAGTTAAGATTGCTAAGAAGATTGACAATAAAGAGCTTGGTTGGTGCTTGGGTGCATCTTTACCTTTGCTTGAGCTTCCTTGTAAATAAAGGTTTCATCTTGTTTGAGTTTCATAAATTACATTAATGGTATGTGCTTGGGTTCAAAATAGAATAAATTCATTTTTCTTTCTGAGTAACAAAGTCGATGAATTTTTTGCGGTGAAGAATTCCAACAAACTTTCCAGCCTTTGAAACGCACACTTGGCGTGCTCCAATCTTAACAAATACCATTTGAACCAATGCTAGAGGCGAATCAATATCCAGTGTCAGTGGAGATCTGTCTGCTAGAACAGTTAGGTCTACTGCTTCAATACCATCTGAAAATGCTGGAGTCCAGACTCTACACCAAGAGTCTTGACCCGGGGTCTGATCCAACGAATATTCCAACTCGGGAACTGGAAGAGTGGCAATACAGATTCCACGTTTCAAGACAGGAACACAGGCATCGAACATGTGCTGAGAAGCGATGGTTCTGAGATGTCCCGCAGTGATGAGATTGTTCTCGTTGTCACTGTCCAGTGAAATGGCAGCTTTTTTGACATCAATATAGGTTACCAATTCAGACATAGTTGTACTATCTGCAAATGATACCGTCTTGTTGTCAAGAAACGGGAAATTATTCTTGTGGATCAAAAGCTCGTATAGAGAATAGGGTTCGATAGCATTGGCCACCCAGTTAGCCACCAAAATAGTAATGGAAAATGGTAATACATGATTCATAGATCCAGTGAGTTCAAAAAGTATGACTGCCAATGTCACATTCATACGAGTGACACCAGCCATGAAAGCACCAGCCCCGGCCATTGCATAAATTCCAGCTACACTGACGGCCTGGGCCACCACCATTCCATAAATTCTTCCAAAAAGAGCACCAACTATCATTGTTGGTACATATATACCGCTAGGAACTTTGGATCCGAATGTTATAGTTGATAGTACGGTTTTGACGATCAACGCATAACTCAATGATGGTAGAGCATTCCACGCTAAAGGTAAACTATCATCCTGTACAGCACATAGCTCGTCATTCATATTGGTTTCATCACATAATGATGTGATATGTAATAATAGATCTGCAGCACCTGCACTAGTGTAACGGTTTCCAAACGATAAAACAGAAGTGATAACGGCAATGATCACCACCTCAAGAAATGGCGATGAAAACTTTCTTGCACGTACTCCACTCCAGAACATGGCTATTTTGCAAAATAAGGCTCCATATATTCCTCCGATTATTCCAATTACCACAAAGTGGATCATCTGTGCAAAGCCCTCGCCATCAGCAGACTGTGGATATTTAAGCTCAAAGAGAACGATTTTTCCAGTGCCGTAAGGATCAAGGAATTTCAAGCAAAGAGCACTCATCATAGCACAAAAGAAAATGCGAAATAGTTGATGAGGGAGAAAATAATAACTGACCTCTTCCAGAGAAAACAAGACTCCACCCAGGGGGGAACCAAACGCAAGGGCCACGCCAGCACTAGCTGCAGCACTGAGAACCTGTCTTCTCTTGATGTCATTCCGATTAAATTTCGGAAATACTCTGCAGACAATATTGCCCACGCAAGTGGCCAAATGCACATAAGGGCCCTCTTTACCAAGACAGAGACCAGACGAGATGCTAAACACCAATCCAACAGACTTATATATCAGAGTACGCAGCCCCAAAAACCTTCTGATAATGAATCCACTGAGAATAGTCTTGACCTCGGGAACACCACTCCCATAGGCGGTATAAATGCTTTGTGCTCCGTGAGGTTTGACATCTCCGATGGAAGGGCCGTCACCCGAATCAGAATCGGTATCCTGGTCATATTCACCTTCCGCGTCAAATACATGTCTCTTCACTAGTGGATTTTCCGTCTTGGTCTGAAGAGTCAAAACACATGCAATCCCCGCAAACAAAACCGATAACACAAGATAGATCACAAAGTTATAGGATTGAGTCCATGGAACCCAATCCTCGTCAGCACAATGTGATTTGCCGTAAACCCAAACTGATTTGCAATAACCCTTTCTTGAATCCATAAGAAACTCTTCAGCCATATCAATCACGTATGTAATGCATGCAAACACCACCGCCACTATTGTGATGAGAACCCATCCCTGGCCCCCATCCATCAGTCTCTCGAGCTTTCCCCGTAGCCCTCCAGCATCGCTGAGCATTGATCTCCTCTCACTCTCCAAAATAAAGTCCCGCACCCAATCCACAGTAGTAAAATCATCGTAGAATCCATTGAAACGCGCCTTGTTTGTGCTACTCAGCTGCGACGCCATAGAGCCATACCCCTGGTCCACCGAATCATTGTATGCAATGCTGGCACTTGATTCCCGTTTGCCATGATGAAAATGCCTGAATATGGCCGATGATGACCGTGAGATGTTCTGAACATCGGTTATCGACCGGTGTAGTCCCGGCCGGTTGCTTGACATGCTTATGCTGCTATTGTTGTCGTTGTTGTTTCTATCTTATCAGCAGAATGGGCGGACGTTTCCAACCGTCTAATTATACCTTGCCGCATAATACGCCGCACAAGCCCCCTCCCCCACACGATGACGTCGTGGGACCATACACACAATGCATTGTTTGTTGCCAAGTTGATGAATGAAAATGCATTTGAAAATAAATATATAGGTTTTATGTAACGTATCGTGTGGGACCGACTGGTCAGGTGCGAGCTGCAAGTAGACTGCAGAGATCGCGCTTACTTTTTAACAGCCTCGATAAGCACGACCAGCCTCGATTTCTTCGCATACATGGTCGACAACTTCGTCGTCATCAGTATCTTCTACCAGATCGACAGTGGAGTACTTAACAAGATCCCATCTATCCCAAAACTGGGCACACGCATCCCAAGAACGATTCTCGAGGAGCTCTGAGAAAAAGTACTTTGCGTTCAATAACCGTTTTTTCAGGTTCATAAGCTGGATGCCTCTTTCAACGCCAGAAGCGGGGCCATCTTCTTCAGTGTTGGCTTGTCCGTCTTCATTATCGCTGACAGCGAGGCCATCATACAGTGATACTGGGGAGCAAGGCAGATCTCCGCCGTACATCTGCACCTCTGCAGAGGAGGTGCAGTCGCAATACTGAGCCCAGACCTCATCAATAGCACCAACCAGATATTCAAAGCATCTGGCACGGGCTGTAATGTCGGATTCAGGCACTGACAAAACTCTTCGTCTTCTTTTGTAACCACCATTCTGTCTAGAAACAAGGCTAGAAGAGCTCTTGACAGATTTCAACGAGGCATAAGATGCAAGTTTTTGTTGCTGATCATAGACATAATCGTTCTGTCGCTCCTCATCATCATCACTGTCAACAGCCGGAGGAGACATAGGGGGTAGCAATGCGGGACGTTTGGATACTCCGTAAAAAGCCCAATCATCCTCGCTGTCAGTGTGATCATCTCCACCAGGAGGAGTCATATTTCTTGTGGTATAAACCCCGCCAATAGTGTTATTTCTATTGTTGGAGCATGGCCGTTTGATGCTCAAAGGGGAGCTATCTTCAATCGCTCTCTTGTTAGACAAGGAGGTCACGTGGCAGGCCATGATGATATAAGCAGATATCAGGTAATAGAGAGAGAAAAAAGCAAAAATAAAGAATTAAGAAAACACCTCCCAAAGAAGAACCAAACAAAAAGGAAAAAAAAAAAGGTCACCAAAAAGAATCCACGGCCAGCGTAGCGGGTTGTGCTTACCTAAGCCGGTGTGAGTAGGTGTCGACTAGTAGTAGAAGCAAATGGAAGGGAAAAGAAGGCGGCAAAAAACTTTTGGGCCAATCAGAGGGCAGTATGCTCTCTAGACAAACAGAACGCCACCGAAAAAAAACAGCAGAAAGGTTTGAAGCAGCAAGCGAAAAAGCCAGCGAATCGATCAGAAAATGAAATAAAATTCTCCTGTTCAAGTGCTCAAAAAAGTTTTCGACTGAGTTTCCTGAGTGAGACTTCTCTGTGTTGTTGCAAAGACGCAAGTTTCTCAAGTGCTCTGTTGAGTTTAACCACGGCGGTGGTAGATATCGTCAGAGGTTTTAGAAATTTGTGAAATTGAGGTGAGGTTGCTCTGGTAAAAAGTAGCGGGATGGTTGTGTTAAAAGGGAATTGGGCTTAACAAAGCAAGGGGGGAGGGGCGACCAATGGGAAAGTCCAGAGGCGGGTAATTCCCACCTGGACTTGGTTCTACGGTGAGATATTATGTTATGATGAAAAATAGGGTCTTTTCTCCCAAGGAAGAAAACATCACCCAAAAAACAAGCTGAACAACAACAACAACGAAAAAAAAAAAAAATTGTTCATATGGGCAGCACGAAAAATAAATCAATAAATCATAGAGCTAGCTACATCAGCTGTAGACCTTCACATGATTCCCCAGGCGTCTTCACATCCATGACAGAATTTGCTACAGGCGACCGATGCAGAAAGAGGATAGTTCGAAACACCAATCTTCTCGTCGACAAATTCGTCGGCAAAGTTATCTTTACCCTTGGCCATTGCTCCTACAAATACGCATATGCTCTCCTCGGGGTCCAACGTCTCCACATAGTCCTGGACTCGCTGTACTTTGGCATCGAATGAAAGAGTTATTTTTCGACACTTGTTAGGTAGATGATCAGTGATGGGGTTTTTGATCACTTTCAGTAGCTTTTCCTCAGAGTTAACCGATCGAATCGATAGTCGATGCAGCAATTGGACCATCAATCCTGAAAATCGTTTAAATGTTCGAGGTATTCGAACACTCGGGTTCACCTCTATGAGCACACCACGAGCAGTTTGTATATAGACTTGTAGTTTTCCGGCTTTGTTTATAGGAGAATCCAATAATGTCAAAAGACACTGTATGTTAGCAACTCTGTGTGTGGATTTTGCTTCATTCTCCCCCTCTCTTGTTACTTACCTGATGTGTGATATCTGGTCTAGTATCTGCTATATCACGATTCATCTTCTTGAGGAGAGCCTGATGGTCGTCACAGTTCAATAGAGCATATCGATCTCCTCCACTTGAAGAGATTTTGTGTGTTTCCAAACATGCATTCGACAGCACCACGATCAGACGCTGTGTGTCTTTGTCTTTTGAGCTTAAAGGTTTTGGTGCAATCGGCACCAGGCTAGCATCCTCCTTTGCTTGATTTGTTGCGCTCATTCCCGTAGATAGATGGTGAAGAAAATTCCTGGTATAATTTTAACTGATAAAATTGTGGCACAGCCGTGCGCCTCGCTGGGCTCCCCGTTGCGGTAAGAAAATCGACTTTTCAAGAGGTGTTGGAGCATGTGAGCATATGAGCATGGAGATTGATATGCCGTGTTTGTTTTTTGTTGTGTTTTTATGACCGGCTTTTATTTTTATTATTCTGGATTTTTTTCTTTCATACAATTTTCCAAGATTCGCTAAATTGTCACTTGCACTTCCCTGTTGTATGCTAGCCATTTTACTGTCATATTCAACCGTGGTTTATCATGTCGGGTAGAGCACGGCTGGACTTAGCGTTCTTCAGACATGTCGCTGATGAACATGGAGATCGAATATGATTCGGATGACATCGACATGGAAGAGCTGGAAAGACTAGAGGAAAAGCAGAAACAAAAGAAGGCCAGAGAAGAGATCAACAGTCAAGCAATCAGTGGTGAAAACGCCATACTGAGGGCCAATATCGAGAGCATCAGACACAAACATCAACTGGAGATCAATGATCTGCTCCAGCAGAACCAAAGGGCAAAGGCTGAGCAGGAAAGAGAGCTAGAAATCCAGAGAAGGGAAATAGAAAGATTGAGGACAGAGAGCCAGTTTCTGCAAAATGATCTGTCGAGTTTGTACCGAGCAAAGCAACGTCCGGCAGAGCCCGACACTCTGAACGTATCCCCTTCATCGTCTCCAAGAAAAAACAGACCAGCGAGAAACCAGGCCGGGCCCGATTTCGAAGCGATGTTCAGAAGTGGGTTTGACAATTCCCCTATATCTCCAAGGAGAAAGAAGGTGAAGACAGTCATAATAGACCCTCCAGACACCAGAAAGCGAACCAGCGAAGAGGACCGCGAGCAAATACCAGCAATGACGAGAGAGAAGGTGTTTCCAATCGTTAGACAAAGTCATCGTGAGATCGAGAGCCTCAGGTCAGCGGTGCTACAATGTGAGTTTCCTGACTCGAATCAACGAGCCGTAGACTTGATCCCCGAGGAAATACTAGCAGAGATAAACCAGAGGATACTAGGGACACCAGAATCGAATCTGAGTTTCCACACTGCACGATTGCAACTATTAAACATGCTATGCACATGCAACACTGACCAAGCATACACACATGTGGTTACGTTTCTCATACAAGCTGTAGCAGAGGTACAGCCGAACACCCTCAAAAAAGCTCACATTGAAAAAATGGCCAGATATTCTATGCAAGTGTTTAGAGATAATGCTGATCAAGTGACTGGGTACGAGCAGCCAGCAAGCCTTCCTCCGACGGAAATCAGTATTGAAAAACGGGTGGTACATGCTGCCGCCAATGTCCACTATTCACTCAGTCTACTAAAATGTCTCGCAGGCTTCTACCCGCATATCACGTTTGAAGCAACTGGAGCCCCATATGACAATGCCTTTTTGTCATCAATATTATCACCTCGACTCCCATCAAGCATCCTAGTACAGGCCATGGAGATAATATGCCTACAGCCTCTGAATGTCACGTTTGATCTATTCTATCGGTTTCTCGGCGAAGTCGTTCCAGCATCATCTATTCTGCTACTGTTCACAAATGGTCGGTACTCGCATCTAGTGCATAATGAATCGACATACCGCTTCGTCATCCGCAACCGATTCCAAGGAGAGCTGCACGAGAGGGATCTTCAGCTGAGAAACGAAAGAAGTATAACCCAATTAAAGATCACCATCATACGAAGACTGGCTCTTGTGGTTATAGACGAGCAAACACCAGCTCCTATAATCGACAATGTTCCACTGCTCACCAGCATAATCTACTGTCTGAGCCATGAGCTGGACATAGAATACAACAGTCCTACAATCACGCGGTGCACCAAGACACCAGAATATCAACATACAGGTCTACGGATCCAGTTGATTGACTTTTGTGTCCAGTTACTCCATGGAGTATGGAACATGACTAGCAACAACGATGGAGTATTGAGTCGACTGGAAGCTCAATATGCCTACAAGTTCACAGTTGCTCTAGCACAAATAGCATTTTCCAGCCATCAGTGTCGGTTCAACGAAGCAACAGTGGATCGAGCCCGAGACCTGCTGGAACAATGTACAACATTGAGCGAGGCCGATGACATTTACATGTCCATGAACTCAACATGATAAATCTCCAGTGGTAGGTGGGGTGAGTCCAACACATCAGATATATTACTATTTATGACAAATAAGAATCCAGAATGGCGGTTTTATCGGGTTTTTCTCATCGTGAAGTCTGTTCTTTTTTTGGGGAAATGGTTGTCAGGCTAAGTGTTGCTGTGTTTAAGCCTTGACCTGAGGGGCAGCAGTGCCGGTCTGGAAACCATTCTTGAATCGTCGGGAAACAGTCTTGAGGTATCGCTCTCGGCCAGTACCGGTAGTGTGTCTTCTCTTGGCCTTGCTAGCCCAGTTGAAAGATCGAGTCTTAGCAGCAGGGTATCCACAGGAAGCACAGGTCTTCTTTTGAATGTGGAAGGATCGTCGACCGCATCGAATGCAAGAAGTGTGGGACTTGTTTTGTTTCTTACCGAAGGAAGTAGTACCCTCTAGACATCTGTGTTAGCTTCTCGTTCTCTTGGTGTTTTGTCGTGGTTTCTTCTACCTACTAGTCATTGTTGATTATGTTGGATGTACGAAGGATTTTTGGAGAGTGGAAATTTGTGATGGTGTAGCTTGAGCTCGAGCTTGGGATGGGAGTTACACCTAACGCAGTCACCGATAGTTCGAGGCTGTTAGGGTTAAGCCCTCAGTGTGACATGGGATGGGAAAGCCCGCGGCTCATCTCCAGCTAGAACAGCCGCCGCCGTCGTCGTCGCCCTCTCAAGTTGAGCCGCACTACGCCAACGCCAAACCGCGCTCACATCGTGTTGTTTCTCGAGCGCGCATCGCATATTGCTAACTTACCATCATAAGACCGAGATCGCGTCGTCGCAAGTTGCCAAGTTACAACACAGAACACGAACAAGAAAGCAAGAAAGCAAGTGGAAGATCTATCAGGCATACTGGAATATTGTTTGCAACAGAGCACAAACAACTTAGACCAGTCAAGGGACTAATTCTTCATATTATTGATTGGATTTGTCACTGTATTATAATATTATGAGTGTTCCCTCTTCTCCTGTTGGCTTGCTTCCAGCCTTCACTCCACAAGGTTACAATGACCATACGCGATCAGGGGATAAGTTCAAAATCCATGAGGACTATAACAATGGGGAGCTGAGTCTCCCTTCGTCGCCAGTGATGAAGAAGCGCAACCCGGTGATTCTCGAGGAGAGTACCAGTCACAACCAGCAGTTCTACCCAACGCCTATGCCCACGTCGTCTGGGGCTGGAACATATGACAGGTCCTCGTCTCCAGTGAGAGCTGCACTGAAATCATTGGAACAAATCACCGGTGACCTTGTAGATGAGAACTCGGCCCCCAGTTGCATTCAACAGGGCCGGACTCCATTGGCTCAAATCACCGTGCTCAAGTTGCCTAGAAATGGTGAACCCATGACCATTGGTAGAAGCTCCCAGTCATGCGATGTGGCGGTGTCTAGCAAAAACAAACTGGTGTCACGAATCCATGCTCAGGCGCGTTATCACATTAAGGACCATTCTATCACTATTGATTGTTTGGGATGGAACGGGTTGACTGTCATTGTTCCTGGAGAAAATGGCCACCAAGCCGAATATGAAATTAATAAGGGTCAATCTCTCACTTCCACATATACCAATGGTGTCAAGCTTGATATACGTGGTGAGCAGGCCTTGGTGCTGGTGGATGAGGAAGAGACCGATGATGAGGTTCCCACCCGTCTCCCTGTTACCAATTCTTCAAACTCCATTCAAAGCGAAAAGCCCAAACCGTTGAAACAGACTCCTCCTGCACAGGAGCATCGGGTTGAGAATCGTAAGAGACAGTCTACTCCTCTTGGTGATGGCCGAACAAAGACTCCTAAGACTCCAAAGCTAGCTACTCCAACTTCTAGACCGGCAGCCAAAGAGGCGATGATCCAAGAGCCTACCCCAAAGAAATCCGGGTTATCACCGGCCATTTCTAAGCCTATTGCTGAAAATAAGCCCGAAGCTGCTGAGACCATCGTTGAGGAACAGTCCGCAGAAAAGCCTTCCAAGAAACCCAAACTAGATGACGATGGAATCAAGCATATCCTTGCCAATCATCTTGCATTTTCTAGACTTTCTTCAACGCCTCTTTCCACCATATGTAAGAGCAACTCTGCATTAACTAAACTGGACCGTCAGTTTGTGAGAGCTCTTCTGGAGAGCATTGCATGTGTCGGTGTGATCCATCGAACCGGTAAGGATGCTTCTGGACGGCCGCTCGAAGAAGAATATTACTACATCCCTGAGAACGATAGCGACAATCACCGACGAAACATGGCAGAGCAATCAAGAGGCCATATTGGTTTGAGATCTTGCCGAAAGCAGCACAAGCAATATTTCTGGAAAAAGCCTACCAAATAATGACGCATTTGCATCTAATGATCCATCTTTGCGGAAACCTAGTCCCCTTCATAGACACTGATCTGTTGCTCATCAATGCTTTGTAGATTATTTACTTCCTCTCTGCCTCTCCAATTTTGGTCTCTTGGTCTATCTAACTCTATATACTAATGCATATATTGTAATTATGATGATCTGATAAAGCCGCAAAGCCGTTGAGGCACGTACCTACTAATCTCTGAGTGTTTGCGATAAGGTTTGAGAGACTCATGACAAACAGAAACTACAACAACTACACCACCACTAGGAGATCACTTCAGCAGAAAAGAAAAACGCAAGAATAATGAGAGATGGATATTAGTACGGAAATCATTCTCGACTTTCTGAGCCGTGTGTCATGTTGGTTTAATGACTCACTTAAGGATCTGATGTTTTCACTGCCACAAAGTGCGGCACGATACGCAAGCCGTGCTCCCTTGACCCGGGTGGCACCCCCTCACCTCCCACTACCGAATTGCCGCCAATTAGAAGGCTTGAAATATGATGTGGCAGTACACTGCGGGACTTTGTAAAGGGCGTGAGCCGTCCCAATATCCAAGCGGCAGTGACACATTTTGTTCTAAAAAGATAACTGCCACATTCAATAATCCCGCAGCTGGAGTATTATAAAAGGGGCCATTCCTGCCACAAAAACACTGCCACATTTGTCTTCATCCACACACTAGCCACAAAATTCTTCATGACTTCCGTCAACTCTAACAAGCCGTCTAAGCTCCACTATTACTTGCTCAACATATCTCCGGCATGGTATGCTGCAGTGATGGGCATAGGCATAACTGCCAACCTCCTTTATGAATTTCCTTATTCTGCCTATTGGCTCAAGGTTGTCGGAATCATATTTTTTGCTTGTGCCATTGGCGTTTTTGTTATGACTACTTTGCTACTTACTCTGAGACTGTTTTATTTTCCGACGCAGTTCAGAGCAATGGTTAATCATATTGGACAGAGCTCCTTCATTGGCTGTGCTCCTATGGGGTTTGCTACAATCATCAATATGACCCACTATATATGGGGAGAACAGGCTTGGAGGGCCTGTTTTGCCATGTGGTGGATTGATGTAGCTATGTCATTGGTATCTGCATGGCTTTTGGTTTTTTACATGCTAGCATATCAGGATAGAAGCAAGATTGCTTCGCTTAATGCTACGATTCTGCTACCGGTTGTAGCTTTAGTCGTTGCTGGTGCCACAGGAGGTTTGATTTGCAACTCCTTGCCGGTTCATTTGCAGAAAATAACTGCAGTTGTTTCATTCATGTTGTGGGGAAATGGCGAAGCTGTTGGATTTGCATTTACTGTTATTTATATGTACAGAATGCTAGCAGGTAAGCTCCCCCCTAACACTATTATGATCTCCAACTTTTTGCCTGTTGGACCGTTAGGTCAAGGTGCATTTGCTATTTTGAATTTCTGCGAGTTGGACATCTTTTCTGACCACGCAGAGATCATTAAGCTTCTTGGTACTATAGTGGCATTGGCTATGGTTGGTTATGCTTCTTTCTGGATCTTTGTAGCTGTCTGTGCAGTGGTAACTCATCCGCCAAAAGTTTTCCACATGTCCTTCTGGGGCCTTACATTCCCTCTCGGAACGTATGTTTCCGCATGTTACAAACTTGGAGAAGCTTTTCTTCCGGCCTTCAAGCCGGTGGGTTGTGCTTTTTGTGTCGTTGTTGTCATTTGCGTTTTAGGCTGTACCTCGGGTAGCATTTACTATTTTGATCGTCTTCTAGAACAGGTCTCGGCGGAAACTGCAGGAGATGAACTAGAAAAGTTTGTTCATTCACACTCGAGTGATGATGATAGTAGCAAGGCCTGAGAGCCAGAAGTCATCATTACAGCATTGCATGTTTCCCAGTCTGTTTGTTTACATATTTATTTTTATGACCATAATATCATCGACAATTTCTTTTAATATTTTCCTTCTTTAAATACTTCATGAATATATTACAGTTATATGCGGATCAACGCTGTCATCAGAGTTCACAACCAGCCCCGGGCCAGGTTTTTTCTAGAGTCCACGATTCTCAAGGTACTTGTTGAGAGCGGTAGCTAACTGCACCTGCTCCTCTGGGCCCAGGTGAGTCGCAATCAGCTGAAGTATAGAGCCAACTGTAACATGATGATTGGATACAAAGGACTCATAGTATAGGTAAGAAAAGAATCCCATAAGGAACTGACAGTCCATTCTGTCTGTAATTCCTCCATGCCCAGGAATGGTGTCGCCAAAGTCTTTCACCTGGAAAGTTCGCTTCAATCCGGATGCAAAAAATCCACCAAAAGGTGCAATCAGCGAGGCAAAAGTTGCAAGCACAATGACATGCAAATGGATTGGGGCCAAAGTGACAGTGCTTGACGAGACCAAATGCTGCAAAAAAGAAGGTACATGGAAGATCTGGGGCTGGAAAACCGGGTCTCGAACGCAGTTTAATCCGGTCCAGGCATTTGCACCGAGGTTACCCATTGGGCAAACAAGGTAATCATATTGCACGAGGAACCGAGACAAAAAGATTCCAGCAAAGACGGTGCAAATCCAAGCACCGACAAAACCTTCAACGGTCTTCTTAGGGGAGATACTGATCAGGGGAGTTCTACCAAAGGTGATTCCACACAAGTAAGCAAAGATGTCATTAGTGATCACTAGAGCGGCAGGAACAATAAACCAGAACAAGCCAGAGAAAATGTTATTGATAACAAAGTGAGCCTGTATGACGACCAAAAGCAGAGCAACATGAGCAATGCAGAATTGAGCAAACTGGAATCGGTAATGGCCCTTTTCGAGTGAAAACACAAAGTACACGAAACCAATGATGTAAAGACAGTAAGAGAGGAACCGGTGATGAGTTGCCAATGGCAAAAGTAAGGAATCTACCAAAACTATATTCTGGAAATAATAAATGAGATTCTCTCCCTCCAGAAAATAAATGGTAGCAGCAAGAAAATACCAATTCAGCTTTCTTCCCCACGGTAATTTGTTCTCTCTTGCTGGTTCATTAGCAAGGTTGATAACCTCCTTGTAAACCAAAACTTGAACGATAACCACCAGACCAATTACCCATATGTGGCCGGCAGCTAGAATGAGGAAAAACAAAGCAATCATCACAAGAGTCCAAACAGTTCTGACAATGAAATTCTGCTTCTTTTTTTCCCGTTCTGATGTGCCGCTTTCACTCTTGGCTGGAGGGGGGGTGGTGGCCACCGACGACCCATCTGCCTGCTTCTTCAAACCATTTTTAACAGGACTATTATTTTTTTTACCTGCCATGATGAAGACAATTCTCTTCTTTAATGACTAGAAACTAATTCTTGCTTCGCTAGGAAGATTGGAAGATGTGTTGATTCTCAAACCCGGGCGACCGTCAAGTAGGTATGAAGGTTAATGGGAGCAATGGCTGATAGCGAAGATAGGCAGCAAAAAAATTGCTGCAGGGCCCAGAATGTGAAAACGGGATTCAGGACTAAGAGTACCGACAACCAGTATGAAAGGGGTTTTTTGATGGAGGATTACCGGGATTTGAAGGATTCAAGCTGAGAACAATTGACATTGTAAAAGGGGAAAGAAGATGTCGTTAGCAATTGGTCATTGTGGCTATGGGACTGAGCAGTCAAATTTCAGCAGGGCGGATCTGGAAGAGCTGAGGGCTGAGCCGGAGGGGAGCTGAGAAGCTCGGAAACTAAGAAAGTTGAGAAGCCGAGAAAGCTGAGAAGCTGAGAAAGCCGAGAAAGCTGAAAAAGCCGAGAGCTGAGAAAGCCGAGAGCCACATATTCATCGATATGGACTCAAAACAACCCAGCACCCAGCACCCAGCACTTTGAACTCAATCTATCGCATCGACTTCAACATCGCAACCACAAACTAATTCTACCAGCCCTCAATGTTGGATTCAAACACCCAGCCAAGCTACATAAACTTGTGTGAACCCAGCTATTGCACTGATTCACACACACATCTACAGTACACAAATACTCATTCATAACATTAACCAGTGTATTTCATTTTTTTGTCATGCTGTACTACTCAAAATGCTCTAATAGCACAACCCGATAGCACCAACAATTTTAGTTCTTGGTGGATCGAGAAAGGAAGTCGGCGTAAACATCCAAAGGACTGGGAGGCAAAGCAGTCTCCTTCCACAAGTTGGGGGAAAGATAACCATAAGAGTTACCCAAGGCAATGAAGGTGGCCTTGAGAGAGTTCTCAGTGGTTCGAGACTTACCAGCAGAGGAAGTGTAACAGTCAGAAATACCAGCCAACTCAAGCAACTTCTTGACGGCAGGGGAGGCAACCAAACCAGTACCTCGGGGAGCAGGAATCAATCGAACAGCGACGGAACCACACTTTCCAGAAAGCTTGGAAGCCAAAGAGTGGGGCTGACCCAAGTTTCCACCCCAGTAACCTCGTCGGATGGGAATGATGGAGAGCTTAGCAATGTTGATAGCAGCTCGGATGGAAGTAGCAACTTCCTTGGAGGTCTTGATACCAAGACCAACATGACCGTTACCGTCACCGACAAGGACAACAGCCTTAAATCGGGTTCGCTGACCAGCACGGGTCTGCTTCTGAACGGGCTTGATCTTCATGACTTCGTCCTTGAGACCAGGGAGGAACTGGTCAATGATCTGGAACTCCTTGACGGGCAAAGAGTGCAAGAAGATCTCTTCAATGGATCGAATCTTGCCAGCCTTCACAAGTCGACCGAGCTTGGTGACGGGTTGCCATCCCTTCTCTTCGTCTCGTCGGCCTCGTCCTCGTCGGGGACCACCTCGTCCTCGGGGACCGCCTCGGCCACCGAATCCGCCTCGCTGCTGCTGCTGCTGTTGTTGTTCAGACATTGTTGTTGTTTGAAAGCGTTGTCGATACAAACGTGTGTTAGCTGAAGAAAAAGGGTTTCAATGTTGCAACTTAGCTGTGAATGAGTGGGTTGGCGTCCCGGTATGAAAAATACCCACTCCAGGGAGAAAGTAAAAATGACAGTCACATTCAGAGTTGCCATGGAAACAGAACAGGCCCATCCATCGCCTCTTTAATATTTCTTATTTCCCCCCCCCTTCTAATTAGCTTTCTTGCCCCAGCCGCATTGGTCTCTCCCTCCCTTCCAATAACAGCAAACCAACCCACAGTTTTGCTGATGGCGCGCCCCTTATCAAAAGAGGCCTCCATCTCATGTCGGCAGGCTTTCCCATCACCCCACCACTAGCAGCAGATAAAACTATTAGCGACGTGAATATGAGCGACATTCCTGAAAAAGCTGTTGACAAGGCCGAAGAGACTTTGGACAATGCTAAAGATGCATTGCCCAAGGAGTCCAATACTGACAAGTTCAAGAAGCAGGTCGATAAGGCTGCTGATACTGTCAAACAAGAAGCTGTGGCGGTCGGCGACGCTCTCAAGGACCCGGCAGTGTCTTCCAGCTTGCTGGTTGCTATTGCTGCTGGCGCCGGTACCACCACTTATTTGCACAAAACCGACCAGTTAGAGAAAATCGGAATTGTTGGCCAGATTGGAATTGCCGTTGGTTCCGTTGTTGTTGGTGTTCTGCACTACTATGGCATCAAGGCAGCAACCAACTAATTGTGAGGCGGTCGGTCGGTCTGGCTCCATGTCTAGAATTATATGACAGATACTTGTATTGGTACTGAGTGCCTACCGGACATGAGTTTAGAACTTTCTGCAAAGTCCCCTCCATATGATATAGGATCTATTTCTATCAGATTTATTGAATATAATTATTCTGCAATTGAATTGGTTTCGCGGATGGCTCGCGCCCCGAGCTACACTATACACTACACTATACACTACACTACACTGCGCCACGCCATGCCATGCCACGTCGTCCCTGCTCAAGTCATTGTCAGTTCAGTTCAACTCTGTTGCTTGACTTGGCTCAGCATCTTTGGATATGACTTGCCGGAGCATTCGTATCGCCAGCCGTTTCCCGCGCGCGGATGGACATGCCGCATTCTTTCATATTCTGCCTCATCTTGTTTGTAGGACCTTCGTATTAGCCGTAGCTGTAGCCGTAGCCTTGTTGCTGAGCACCCAGCAGTATTGTTGTTAGGGGAGGTGGGACCGATAGTGAATGGATTTTGGGTTGCCATGGAAACGTCTTCTCGCCTTGACTTTCCGCTTCACTCCAGGACCGGTCGCTTAGCTGTTTCCGCTCTCCAGATTATAGCATGAAGTGATAGTGAATGCACGCTTTCACCAAAAATATATAAACAGAGGGGTGTTCCTTGTGAAAATTCCCATAAGTAGCAGAAGTTCGTACCATATTGTTAGAAAATGCCTGAGATCACCAGAACCGGATTGCCAAAGCCCGTACCTGCGTACCTTCCCACTCAGCCAGGCTTATATGCTGATCGGGAACTGTATACTGCCATACACAAAGCCACTGAAAAGGCGGAACCTTATCACGAAGATATTATTGCACCGAAATCAGGAAAGGCATGGAAAGTTCCTGCTGGCCATGTTTGCCGAATCTATTTGCCAGAAGGCCCTCAAGTTGGTGATTTGAACATTTGGAATCAGCATAACCCTCGAGAGAGACTCTGGGCCAGCCGAACCCGTCAGCTACATGCAGCTCACGTTACGACATTCGATAGACTTTGGTCTACTTTGCCGTATTTGCGGCCCTTGGTGACAATTACTGGCGATTCAATCAATTACGGATTGGACGACCAAAAGGGACGATGTCATGATCTCCTTGGAACCCGATGTGATCCTTACATAGACACCATCTTATCAGGTCAAGACAACGATTTCCATTGCCACAGCAACTTGACTCGAGCAGTCCTACCATATGGGCTGACAGAGTTTGACGTACATGATGTACTGAATGTGTTTCAAGTTACGGGTTTGGACGACGAGGACCGTTACTTCATGCAGGCTTGTCCCGGCAAAAAGGGAGACTATTTTGAATTTTTCGCTGAAATCGACGTACTTTGTGCTCTGAGTGCATGCCCTGGAGGTGACCTGTCTCAATGGGGATGGGGTGAGACTGAGATGGACAGCTGTTGCCGACCTCTAGGATTTAAACTTTATAAGGTAGATCCTGAGGTGATCAAGAACTGGAAGTCCCCGGAAGTTTCACAATATAAAGGAAGACATGGTCTGGGGCTCATTCATTAAGTAATTGCATATCAATGATTTTTCCGGAGGGCTTCTGCCGTTGTTTTTTTTCTGAAGGCTCGTATTTTTAAAGGAGGGGGGACCAGCCAGATATAGCACCAACCCAGACTTTAATTAAAGTTTAGCGGCTGGATCTAGCTGGAGTGAATTAGGAACTTGCAACCGAAAGAACGCGCCAGCATGGTCGTACATTCGGAGAGGATTTAAAAAATGCTAAGGTGATGCACGGTACCTTGATCTGAAAAGGGAGTGCATATAGTCGAATGAAGCTAGATCGATAGCAGAAAGTCTAATAGAAAATCATGTCATTACACAAAGAACAAGCTGGAAAATAGAAAATTACTCAAGGAGAAATACAGAGACATGAAAGCAGGATATTGAGTTAATTCATGAACGGCAAAAAAAGAGATGATCCCTCGATTGCTAACATACAGAAATCAAAAAAAAAAATCAAAATCAAAACAGTGAATACGTAAGATATTGGGCAGCAGCCACCCATCCACTCCCTAATAATAAAAAGTTTTTCATCGAACTAGAATATGTGTATCAGTGGGTTTTAAAGCACTGGAAGACTTCCTCTAGTTGCTCTCCTCGTCATATTCTTGCTCAATAGCATCCCACAAATCAACACGGGCCTGAAGAGCAAATTTCACGGCTTCAGTGGCTTCGGCCCACTTCTGCTCATCGTCTCCACAAAGCAAAGCAGTCATTTCGTGGGCGAGAATGGCATGATGGTCACCGTCCACCTCAATGTGTCGCTCCAAGTAGTACTTGAAAATCTGGAACTTTTCAGGGTTCTCTTGATGGAGTTCTCGAACAAATGTGATGAACATATGAGGAATCAAGTCTTCCCGACCAAATGTGAAACATGCAGCAGCAACATGCAACTTGCCGGAGTTGATAACATCGAATGTGGATTGAACAAAGTCTTTGACATGCTGCTTGGCACCAACGTCAGACAAAGACTGAGCCACAACCTGGGAAGCATTCTGAACAGGCAAGCCATTGGCTTTAGCAGCATTACGGGCTGAAACCATGTTTCGGACAAACTCCTCGATTTGCTCAGTGGGAGCACCGGCTTTCTCCATAGACAGCAAATAGAGTTCGAAATGTGACATTCGCACTCCTTCTTCAGAGACATCACATTCCTCGTCAGTGACAATCTCATTGATGAGGTATCGGGTTCGAGGGTCACCTACAGGAACCCAGGGATGATCAATGCAGGTGAGCTCTCGCTGCAAGTGCTTGAGAAGCGACATGAAGTCCCACACAGCATAGATGTGCGACTGCATGAAAGTAGACAAACGTTCGACGCTGTTGACCTTGGCATATACGGTATGATCAACAATCTTCTTTCGGATAGGTTCAATTTCCTCCTGAAGCTTTACAATCCGAGGATCCTGAGGCTTTTCTTCATGCTCTTCTTTTCCCGAGGCATTGGCAGCCGTTGTGGTATTTGACGGAGAGCTGGAGATCTGAGATACAGTCTCGGCATTTTTGGTGGCAGCAGCACCGGCCTTGGTAGTAGTGGCACTGGTAGCTACAGGCATTTTTCTAGTGTTACTTGATGCAGTTTTTGAAGTAGGTTCTTTTTTAGTTCCGAAACAGCCAAAAATCATTGCTAATTTGCAAAAGAGATAGAGCGAGCACGGCTTGTTGAGGTCTTCTAGTCAAACAGATACGGTAGCAGCGATAGGCAGTGGAGTTAGCTACAGGTGAGGGCGCAGACGGTTCAACAAGAATCAAACAAGAGTCGAGAAGATGTTATCTGATCTGGTAAACAAGAGCTTGTTTTTGCAACCGGATATCCAGCTTCCTTTATAGAAGGTGACGAGCTGCGGATTGTCTACAAGAGGAAAAGAGAGGCTCCTTGCAACTGGAACTTCTCAGACTCAGAGCTACCAGCTTGGTGGAGAAAAGAAACGGGATCAGCCAAACTCTGCAGTACGATAGTGCGGAGTCGTAGTAAATATAAAAAGCAATGACGGCTTGCACACCGATGTGGAAGTTCAACTGGCAATCGAAATGAAAAAGCACCGTTGCGGCAGAGGAAATGACTGCCCATCTAGGGCTCAATATTTGTTATTTGGGTCAGAGCACTCGACTTGCTGAAAAGGAGTCAAACAGTGAACTGGGGAAATGGGCTCAACGGTGCACGCATCGGATCTCCAGACTCGAGAAAAAAATTACCACCAGATTGCCAGGTCGTTAAGCAGGCTGGTCGACCGGCATGCGCTTAGAAGTCTCAAGGGAAACTCTCAGAACGACCAAATTCAGCTTCGTCTCTTACATATCCCACCAGACACTGGCCTGAGCGTTTTAGTGTTGTGCTTATGGGCCGTGCTATACTACTAGTCCGTAGGCCGTTTTTCTTTTGAACCAAATAGCCTACGGTAACTGCCACCTTTTCTCACCCCCCAGCACCAATTACTAGCCCTAGGCGAGAAAAGTAAATCTGCTCAATCTCCCCCCAAAAAAGGCTCACCTCGCATGGTACCAAAAAGCAACTTTTAACATGCTTCCATAAAAACCAAAAATCTGGTGGAGTTCGTTTCGTTTTTTTTTTTTTGACTGGTTTCTTCATCTTGTTCCTTTTCCCTCAGGATCTACTCGTTGCCGCTGCAGTCTCCTTATGATACAGGGTGCTTTCTAAATCACCACCACCACCAACCCTTTGTGTCTCATGTGCTGGGATCTATGGCAGGTAATGTAAAGACATGCTAGCTCCCGCAACGATGGATCAGGCATGGTGAAACATGGGAAGCCGGAAAATTATGAAATGATGCTTTGCCGACTGTAGCAGAAGGGCTACCCGTGTCTCATACGGGGCTTCTATCCAGAGTAAGAGTATCTTTAATTAGCAATTCTGTGAGAATTGCTAAGACAACTTGACAGCGGAAGACGTTTACATCACCAACCGACTAGGGAACTGTCGCATGCTTGCACAATAATGGCCTGTCAGTTTTCTATTTACGAACTACCCGTATTCTGAAACTTGCAGCAAAAAACAAACATAGAAAAACCGTAGAGGCTAGACATGTCACCAGGCATCAATCGAACAAAACCAACTACGAGGGGATCGAAAACCTTTGAGATAGCTTACCACATATAGCAAGTCTTCAAAGAGATATTAGAGCTGAAAACAAAATTTCTTCTTTCAAATAGCTACCGTAAGGCTGTACCATCTCTAATATTGGACACAAATCTTTTTAAACAGACATCCCAGTGATATATTGAGAAAAAAACCATGATGCTAGCGGGAATTGAGCGTCAAGCTTTGTGCACCTTGTCTACCTTCGGTATCCAATTCGATCTGGGTTGAATCCGAATCAGTGCAACAAATGCTAGATTGCATCTGCAGACTCGTCTTTAGGTGAAAAAGCCGAAGTTGATGCATTAGTTGCTGCCGAATGTGGGTTTCTTCTGTTAATTATGAGCTACTCATATAAATCATGCAAGATTTTCAGATCCAGATGGCCAAACTTCTCCATACTATTGCTTCTTTTTACTCAACTGCTGGTTCTCATGTCATAGTGCAGCGGTATTATGAGCAGTATCTTGGCTCACATGGTCCTGGGTGCTTAAGCACGGTTGTGTTGTGCATACTGAGATTCTTTAGGGCCACCTGATGGCTGCAAAATCCTTGTTGCCGGTAGATCTCCTTGTAGATCAAGGGGGGTAGAGACTTAAATGGGATAAAATCAAACTAACGTATTACCGGACCAAGCCACTTACTCGACGACCACACAACAAAAAAAGCCGATGTCTCTTCAAAAGATCTGGGGCAATCCATATGGATCCCATGAGATAGCGGCAATATTACTACTGCTTTAACGTTATGTGCAGCCATAGTAACGGTAAAGGGAGAGGAAGGGGAAAGGGGTGGGGAGGGGAGAGGGCTTCAACGTTTTAATAAGCCAGACTCAATTGAGTTTGTTTAACGTCGTTCCAACACTGGTCTTTTACAAATTAAACTATAAAGGATATGTCCAGCTCCACCAGGGCTTAGAAGGCCCCACAAGTGCGGTGCGGTGCGCCAGTCCATGAATACAGAAAAACAAATCCGACTGTGAAAAAAAAAGAACAGTTTCAAATAATTACCTGGCCTAGTTTTAATACGGAATCAGCTTATTACACCCCTGTCTATCCAGCCAATCCGGCCCTGTCCCATGCCCCCCTCCGTAGCAGGGCAACGACATACCTCTGCCGAAGGTTAGGGGACGCGGGCGCCCGGTTCCCCTGCAAAATCCGTCTATGGGGAGCCTTTGGATCTGAGACTAGCCAGCCAGCTAGCCAAGGAACCAACCTGAAGGCGGAAGCTATCACAACGAGATCCAGTTACTCACAAAATCATAAAAACAAGACCGGGCCGGATTGACGCCGACACATCTAAGCCCCTGAAGTCCGAGACATTGTTCTGGCACGCTGCGACAAGACTCCTAAATAAGCCAAGCCCTGGAGGGTCCATCGGCACGCATTCCGATTTTATGGCGAGTTTCCTGGTGGGATCTTTAGACCGGTTTCTGCAACCAACCGGCCTCCTGCGCATTGCAGTTTAGGCGGTACTATCTTTGTCTTCCTGCTAAGGGAGTCAGCTATAGTTAGTTTTTGTCCCGGCACTTATCCAATTAGGAATTGCCGTTCCATAATTATCAAAAATTAACGGGCTCTATTTATTTTTCCCATGTCCAGCGCCGCTTCACATTTGACTACTGCTTCAAGTGGTTGTAGAGGGCCAACAACCACGAGCTGTTCTGTTCACCCACTTAGCTTGTGGCCCAATTGGTGCCAAGCCTTATTATTTGGGGACTGAAAAAGGCTGTCTAGGGAACCTAGGTGGTTAAAGCAGAATGCTCATTGTAAAAGAAGAAATCATCGCTAGTTAAGGTGTGTAGTTGCAACCCAGCGCACTACTCAGTCCAGACTCGCACTTAAGCAAATTCAATATTATCTTCCAGACAGCCGGCTAAATGTATTGCCACTACAAAGCCATCGGGATGCTGCAAATAAAATTGACGGTGCTAGCAAGGCTTGGACCACATGGGTTCAGTTTCCTGCCGTAGAAAGTCTCACCAACCCACCGGATCCAGTGCTCGAAATTTTGCCCGCTGAGGACTTCTCCCACTGCAAGCTCAGAACCTTTCGGTTTGGAAACGTAGCAATACCTTTACTAGAAAAGTTATACCGTAAAATTTTTAGAATTCACTGACTACTGCGGTATATTAAAATGCCGTTACCATCCTCTATTTGTCGGCTGGTATGCATGCTGAAGACAATTGCGTGACTGACTATCGCCAACTGTAGTTAACCGCACCACACTGCACCCATACCGCTTTGTGCTGCTCCTGCAGTAGCAGGAATGAGATGCAGGTGCGTAAGGGCCATTTGAGTAACTGCATCTTAAGATATTATTGATTAGGAAATTTCCACTCACCAAAGTTTGCTCATGCAATAATAAAATTGATTCGTTCATTCCATTTCTTGTTCCTGTTCATGTTACTGCTCTCGTTCCTGTTCCTGAATCTTATCTTGAAGAGTTGCAGTGCAACAAAATTAGCTTGAAACCAGGGCATTGCACCATCACGCACCAGTAGGTTTAACAGGGACATTGTTTAGCCGCAATTCTCAGCAACCTTTTCCCATTTTATTTTCCCAGACAATGCTGCTGAACTGTCCCTAGCCTGGATCCCAAGCCCCGTGGGTCTGGTATCCGCTCTTAAGCTAGGCTAAGCTGCACGTTGTCGATCTTCATCGACGGATCGTGGGTCCTCCCCCCTAGCGGTATGGATGAACAACCAGCAGCTTGTTCCGCAAAGTCTTGTGCTTTAAATTCTTTCACGTACATGACAATATGAGGCCACATTTTATTGAAAGCCACTTGCGACTAAACCAGAAGCTGAAGCCCCTCCCCGACAAATCGCTCTTATTCAACAGAGACCCCCATTTGACATCATTGCGTGCGTTGTTGATCGCCGCTCACCTCCTCACGGCTGCTTCCCGTATTTTCGGACAACAGCTTACTGTTGGTCACACCCCCCTCAAGGAACGTAGGATTCAAGATTGACCAATGCAATAAAGCACGAGTTGGCTCTATAATAAAAACATGACTTTCTCACATGAGGATACCAAGGGGCTTGCTTTCCA
The DNA here is from genome assembly GCA_030564625.1 of Zygoascus hellenicus. Classification (NCBI taxonomy): domain Eukaryota; kingdom Fungi; phylum Ascomycota; class Dipodascomycetes; order Dipodascales; family Trichomonascaceae; genus Zygoascus; species Zygoascus hellenicus. Next base: position 57,942 of record JAJLWE010000002.1, read on the forward strand.
AACGATACCGCTTTATCTGCCAGCATGAAACTTTTCTGAAACTTTGCGGGGGTGTATGTACTCATGACACTGCAGTTTAACCTTGCGGGTGATGCCACTGTTATTCAAGCAGGGCCAGGCTTGACCTTGAATATGAAACAACCTCAGCATAGGCTGCTGCTTCTCTTACAAGCGTATGCGTTTATACCAATGTAGAATCTGGCCCAATGATTAACTGAGGATTGAGGCCTTAATCAGTTACAATTGCACAAAGAGGGTTGAATCGCATGACGAGTAAAATTTGGTAGTAGACGTTTTTAACTACTACTGAGTGCCGATTTGAACAAGCGTATAGATGGGCAGGATCTGCACCCCCAAATGAATTTCGTCACGGTTAGCTAGGATATAATTAGCTATTCACTATAGTTTAATCTCTGACCAGCGCATCATTCACCAATACGGCGTGCACCGCCTTGCTTTCGCCGTTTTGAAATCGTAGTTCCTAAAAAATGGAAAATGCTAATAAAAGACGCTTGCCATAAATTATAATATATCTTGCTTGATTGCTAGATTTAATTTTGTGCCGACAAAACTTGATACCTGCAGCGAACTTCTTTGCAATGGACCCTTATAAATCTACTTTGCAGAGCTATTCAGACATCAAATGGAAGCGAGCACTGAAACTGCAAATGATTTGGCTTTGATGGCCAGGGGCTTGATGCATGAGCCTTGTTCCTGTTCCTGATTCAGTGCTGCAACTACTTGGCTAGGGGCTTTCACTTTCAAAAACCTTATACCAATTAGAAGAATACACCTATTTTTTGACATTTTCAATTGTCATGGAAATTTGGCTAGCTTTTGTAAAAAGCATTAAGTTGTGTTAAACTTAAGAAAGACTTCGCGATTAACGATACTTAAATTCTGGTTTCAAGGTCAGTTGCCAGGATTTGTATGATGATTGAATTTGAGGCTCATCATGAGAACTAGATGATGCAGCGGGAACCTGCCTTAAGCTGCAAATATGTTCAAACAGCATCTGGTTAGATCTGCTCTCCTCGCACTACTCAAATCCCTGCTAGCGTCGTAGGCTATCATTGCTTTCTGGGCCCCACTGCAAGATTGCTGAGGTTTGTGATAATCACACACTAAAAACCCACAACAATGAATTTGTATCATCTTGTCGTTGCTTTTTGGCTTCTGAGCTGTGCTACTTTCTGCAGCTGGTCTCATAGCTGGGGACCTGTCGTTTCACCAAGCCGCAGCAGAAACTTTGTAGATTTAATATCAATATTGGCATATTGATTTTAATACCTTATAACTGATGAATACAATTGTCTAAATTTGGCCCGAGAAAGTCTTTTCAGCGATGGATATTTGGTCTTTTATTAACAGTAATACAAGAGCAAGCCACAACCTACTGCCTTATATGCTGCCTTACATAAATGGGTGTCGGAAGACTATTTAAGGTTGTGGAAATGTTCAAGACATTTTCAGGCACCTTTCAAAGATTTCATAGTTGCGTAAACCCAAAATATTTTTCCAGATTCAAACTTTCTTTTCCTAAACTGATACTGGCAGTCTCAGCTTTACTGAACCAAGCGAATAGAAAATACAGAAGGTCATTATAGAAGCTCATTCGAAAGAGTCTATTGCTGATTCCTGAGGGGTTGAGACGCTGCACTACCTATCATTCCAAAGGAGACAGAATTGAGTAAAGGGTCCACTGGGCTGCTCATACATAAAAAAAAGTACACCGATATTTCCATGTGGCCACAGTGCTCAGAGAGTAGCATTTCGATTTATTGTGTGGCCGCACTTCGCTTGTATTTGGCTATGAAACAGGGGCACATTTTACTGTGGTCAGCTAGTGAGCATAGCATGTTGGTTTCTCTACAGTTGAACTTTTGCATCAAGCCCAAAGAATTGAGACCGCAAAAATAGTTTATATATGTCGAGCAGTATTATCATAGTCGGCTGGTTCAAAACATTATCGTGCAATTGGAGTATGCCATGTTCTGAAGCTCGGCACCACGCAATTCCCGCTAACCCACGTCGTCCCGACGTACTCATAAACTCTTACTAGCCAAAATTGAATTTACTTTTTGGAGATCATTTTAGAAATTTTCGCGATCACCGCACTAGGAAACCATTGCGAAGGTCCATGCGGTGTCCAAGTATGGTGTAGGTCAAGCGAACTAAAATATTTTGATCTTAATCTATGTCTACGCGAGCCGTGTAATTTTCAAAAGACCCGTATGCACTTTTTTTGAATGGAAAATTCTTGTAGACTAGATTTTTTTTTGGCAGGCATGACGCCTTTATGAACAAATGACATCTTTTGCAAGCACACCACAAACCAGCTCTTCAATAGTTAAAAAAGTACGTGGAGAACAAGAAGCGGCGGAGTACCTAGTAGCAAACTTTCCATGTAGTAAGGAGCTGTATTTCAGCAAGAAAAAAATTAGGTGCCGAGCATCAGGATTGAAAAAGAAAAAAGAAAGAAAAAGATAAAAATAAAAAAAAATCGGATGGAAATGAAAAACGAATTTCAGACCTGCTTTCAAACTGGACGACCGTACGACCATAATTAACGTCACAAAATAAGAAATAGAAATATGATTTTAAAGCAAAACAAACCATAGACAAAAAACGGCCAGTGCTATGACGCTCAAGTATCCAACTGGAACATGCTAAATTTCCAGATTATTCCTTTAAAATCAATTTGCTTATTAAGATAATATGATGACCAAGCTGAGCAAGTGATTGTAGCCTTAGAGAAGCTTTTGACTTTTCCGGTTTCGATGCAAATCTGCGCGAAAGCTTAGAATACCTGCCCTGAAAATCTTTGGGGAAAAGTTCCTTCAAAGCCAAATCACAAGGACATCTATAAGTGTGAAGGGGGGGCTTTTCTGCAAACGCTTCACTATCCTGGTTTTTAAAAATGGAGAATAATTGGTTTTTCTGAAACTTAAAAAAAGTGCCTCCTTTCAGCCATCACTATACTGCAGCATCATATAAATTATATAAGTACAAGCAGATGGAAATATAAAGAAGAGAGAGCAGTAATTGTGCTTTATACTTGCAATAGATACTAATCATTGTCTAATAGCAAAGAAGACGCCTCACAAAAAGGCCCAGTACGTCATTATAAGTATCAGCAGCGGCAGAACCCCTTCATATATTTGATCAACTATTACTTGGGGCTCATCATCGTCTGTTCAAGCCTGGAGATCTCTGGTATCATAAACTTGGACCACAATCTTCAGTAAATTTGACATTGTTTTACTTTCAAAGTCAAGTGCTAAAGTTTTGAGTTCTCATACGACCAATTATAATAACAACACACTATTTTAAGACACTGGAACTCAGCCATAGCGACGATCGCACTTAGGTCATCTGTTCCTGATTTTGAAGCAGAGACAGAAACTAAAACAGGAGCTAAACTATCGCTGGTATCAGTATAGCTAATCTGACTTGACCGGATTTTGTGGATTTGCAATTTGCTTTGCCTATTGAATTCTGTATTATACATTGGGTCTCCGCTCCGATAACGTTTGGTGCTCTCTGTGATCATCAATCAAACTTCAAACAGGCTTCAAACAATCTATCTAAACCCTCGGCACCACCTCCCAGCCATATATAGATTGAAGTGCTGGCAAGGAAAAAAATACAGAGCAGAATATTATTTGAAAATATTTGCTATTACAGCTCTTTTGGTTGCTGTGGTGATTTATTGATTACCTTCACACCACCAGAAGCACGCTCTTGTCTGCATAAATCTCTCATATCTCTGCCCCTTGATCTGGTTGTAGATCTGTCACAGAGGTTGAACTTCTATTATTTCTTGTTCTGATCATTTTTCGAAAGGTAGATGTACAGAACTCGAGGGTCAAAAATTTCTGAACTTTTTTTCCTTGTCTGAATCATCATCAGTCTTTGTGCATCACATAACGCTACCACGGGACTTTCGCTCTTCCTGAATTTTATACGACAATAGTCTTGCTAGCAATATCTCTCAGTTCTTGACGATCCGTGAGTACACTGCTCATTCAAAGAAGCCACTTGTTTGCCGCCAATCTTTATGGAGTTGATCTCACCATCATCGACCGTTTACAATACTCCCCTTACCCCAAGCAACAAAGGTATGTATGATTTTGTAAAAGACTGCGACTTCAAGGTCGACGTACATTAAATACCCACCCTATAATGGGGACGACCCACTATGTGCCTGAGAAGCACAGAAAGGCGCATCTAACTGCACAAGATGATACCAGGGCACCAGATGAGGCGAGTGTGTGTGTGCGTTGTGGATGTATCACTGATTTTCCCCGAAACCGAAAAGATCCCGAAGGGCTGGCTAGCTAGCTGTTTCTCCCCTGATACTCTGGTCTCCGCCCCTTTCCCCCTTGTTATTCTACACTCAAAACAACTAGATCCAAGTTAAGGTTTTTCTGAAGCTGTTGATGAAAATACGAAAAAGCAATTATATCGGAAGCATCTTGCATGACAAAAGCAACTATAACCACTTCTGGAACACGATACTCAGGCACCAGATCCATCATTCTAATTCCGGCCGGAAGAATAGCTTGTGCCTGTGGATGGAGATAAAATCTATCACGTTTATGTTACTAAAACAAGATCTGCTGGTAGTTTGTATCGATAATCTACATTTACAAAGAAAACTAGTAAGATGATCATCGTACTACAGTGACACAAGTGGCTGGTTGCCAGGGAAAAATATTTTGATTACCAAACAAAACAAAGTTGTCGAAAATATTTTCATGGTGCATTGTTCGGTAGTGAGACAAACGGCTAAGCCCGGTAAGATATACCATATCTCGAAGGTCGCCATCATAGAACTTGGCCATCACGTGTAAGTACATGTGAGCATACCAAACCATTTGAGAAAACGCAGAGCCACGAAAGTCATCTCCACACAGAATGGTGCCCCAAAGCCCACTGAACGGACAGCCGAAAATAATTTCATGAAAGCTTACTTTGAGAGATGAAGTTGTTTTTGTCCTCCTAGTGGAGCAGTCGATTGGCTGCTGTTGCATAATATGATGGAGTTTGCTCAACAAGAGCTGCCGAGCCGAAATCGTGTCTTAAGTGAACAATTTTAAATTTTGGGTTTTTATCCCCGATAGGACGATTTCGGTTCGTTCTCCACTCCGAATATGATCGCACAATCTATTGCCTTGCTCAGAACTGTCACTCCGGACTGGTTTAGCATCGATGTATGCTCTGCTCTCTTGTCTTTCGTAAGCAGAACTGTGTCATGATTGTTGATCCAAGTAGCTTTTTGAAATGCTTTGGTGCTTGCTCTGACTTGCGTTGCTGTCTTGCTAGGTTAGGCGGTGGTGTGAAAGAATGTCTATGATTGCTTTTTGAAGATCTGACCAAGCAAAATCTAGACCCTATTTAAGCATTTTTACATGTTTACGCTACCACCCACGCAACAGACGCATGCGCTTGGATACAATTGCTTTTTTCTACGGGTTGTCCCCTCTTGGCTCTGGTTCTTTTCTGGAATAACTGCTCTGCATAATAATATGTGGGGTGGATCTCCAAATTCAACTATCTGGGGTGCCTCTTGAGTCCCACGTTTTATTTGCTGTTCCATGCTATGCATGCTTGTGACAAGATACTGGAAATAGGCACCTTATCTGTTTCTGCCGTTACAACAGATAAATACCGCCCTCAGATATTCTGATTTGGATCGCCTCACGGAGAATAGCCATGAATGTAAAGGGCGCAACCAGGAAAATACTACCCCAACTTTAACTCTCCCTGCCTTGCTTCAAGGCAACAGTGGAAAAGTATGTGACCGAAAACAGATATCAGGTCTATCGAACAAGTAATAGTCATATAAGACATTGTTTCTTTTTTACTTGGCCTATTGTCTCATTCATACTATTTTTCCAAATATTTTATCGTGGAGTATTCGGCAAGTGCCTTTGCTCTGGAATGAGCCTTCGGAAGGGAAAGTCAGTGGAAAGCAGCCATGCCAGGAATTTTTTGAGGAATTTTTGTTGCCCGATGTTGTTTACTGAGTATTGGATTTATCCAAGAGAAATTTTTAACAATAAAGCAAGATCTTTTCCTTTTGAAATAAATTCTAGGGTATGCCTTGTTTCGGTAGCACGCTTTATCACACACAATCCGTTCTTTACTCCTGTCAGCGGATCTTGGTTTAATTCTTTGTTAATTTTAAAACAACAAAGATAACTTTTTGTGCAGTTACTCCCCTCTTGTTTTGAGTTAAGCTGTTTGTTTTTTCTCAGTTCTTTTTGCTGGTTTGAGTGCTAACCATCTGCTCCTGTTCAATAGATTTAACGGGTGACGCGATATCCGCAGCTACTTCAGACTTTGGTGCTCGACGCATCAACAGTGAAAACAATTTGTCTCAATCTTCTTTGAACCAATCCAAATTACCGAGATCCGGAGTTTATTTGACTGCTCCAGTCAAAAATACTTTTACCTCGATTCCGGGGTTGGTACATCAGCAGCAGCACAAGCTGGATCGGCACCAACAAAGAGAGGCCGATAACGAATTGCCCCTACGACCACTAACTACTTTCAATTTGCATTATACAACAGCCTCTAGCACTCAAAAATCTTTGGATTTAAATACGGTGAACCATTGGTCCATGGACTCGTCTCTAGCCGCTGCTACTGCTGATACTACTCATTCAACCGAGCAACAGCAACACCATCAACAGCATCAGCATCAGCAACAGCAACATCATCACAATCAGCAGCAGCAACCAGTAGATCTACCTCCACTGACTTCTACCACCGTCCCACAGGTTCCCGCTTTTCAAGCTACAGGTTTGGGCGCCTCCACTGTCCAGCCCCATTCTCTTCCATCTGTTAACGCATCAGCTTCACAACAGGATCCCCCACTTGCATCCGTACGTCCTTTAGTGTCAAACAGTGAAGCAATTCTTACCAGCGGCAGTGAGGCAGACGAGTTGTCATTTGGTACTACCAATTCGAGCGCTCAACCACCATCCGAAGAGCATTCGAGCTCCACAGGATATCATAATACACTTGCTCCTGCTTCCCATCATCATCATCATCATCATCGGCAGCAGCAACAGCAACATCAACAAGGACATCAATTAGCTCATCAGCACCATGTGAGTAGTATCCCTGTCACTAGAACAACAACTTCAACCACGGTAACCACTGGTGGTAATACTTCTACTTATGGGGGTACTGCGACTACGGTCTCATCCGTTTCATCGGCTATGGAATTATCGAGAACCCACTCTTCATCTGCAACATCGCCTTCATCCAATGCCTCACAATATATAATAACGTCCTACTCCCGAAATGCAGGATCAGAGAAGAGCATTTTTTCAGTGTACATTACCTCGGCGACTGCCTACGATAGGAAATACTATCTGATATTCAATTATTTCAGATCCAATTCTATTACTCCGCATCCGGCAAATGCTAATTTCGAATATATCCTGTCAGTGGAAGTGCCAGCTTTGCAAGCAGCGTTGGGCAATCAGCCCAGACATCCGATAGGGGGCCGTCAAGAACAGATTCCTGTATACTTGGTTACTTCTGATCCAGTAACACTCAAGGATACTAGCAGCACATATATTTGTGACTTTCATTATGAAAACAACCAACTAAGCTCAACAGCATCGCCGTCATTATATCGTCAGACGCCGACTGGTCAAAATTATCCTCCAATCGCTGCGCCAACTAACACTGTTCCATCCATAAACACAGGTTACGTTTACTCATCAATTCAAGGCAATGGCAGTAACCAGCAAGTACATCAGCAGAACACCGGCGAAATGTCAGTCAAGCGTGAAGATCAACCGGCGTGGTCTTCTGGAGCCCAGTCAACCGCACATGGATACGGCGAATTTGCACCTAATTCGCACAGCGACTCAGCAAACGTCTCTATTCCACCAGCACAATCATCCGATTCATCTCTTTATCAGTATCATTATGATCCGAGGGGAATGCCGAGCAGTGCTCCGAGCATGGGTAACATGTCGGGACTCAATAACCCAGCAGCTTCTTGGATTCCGGCCACAAAGTCATCATCTGAGTCTGCTCCTAATCAAAGTGTATACTATTATCAGGGAACTCAAGGTCAATATGATGACTATTATGAAGGAGCAGCACCAGTAGGTAGTGGACCCGCAGGACAGAGTTGGACTTGGGATCAACAGCAGCAGCAACAACAAGGGCCATGGCAGCAATACAGTTCAGGACCCAACAGTGGATCTATGGTATACCCTGATTACCGGAACCGATCGACTCCTATAGGATACAATAGGACAAATGCCGCTGGTCTACATGAAACAGCTCAAATGGGCCCTCCACCTCCATTGGTTCGAACCACTGCTCTTTCCCAAGCCGCAACTTCGCTAGGATCTGGAGGAGTGCTTTATGATAGCCCAGGACAACATACGCAAGGGCACCAGCGGGGCACGTCCATGAGTTCTACTTCATCATCGTATGGAGGGCCGATAGTGGGTGCGGCTGGAATGATCAACAAGCCATCCGATGGGACGCAGCTCCGTGCTAGCCTCGACATAATCGGTAATCTGGATGACATGGCTCATAATTGGACAGTTCAAGAATGGCAAGCCCGACGAAGACTAGTGCAGTTTCAAAGGGTACAAAGAGGACCGGTGATCACCGTACAATTCATGCCATTGGATCCAGCCAAGTATTCACCAGATATAGCCTGTATCAGCTGTATTCACTGGGAGGAAAAAAATGAGTGCTATGTGACGTCAGTTGACTGCATTCATCTTCTGGAGCAGCTCGTCAATTCTAAATTCAGCGTCGAAGAAAAAAATCGAATTAGACGAAACCTTGAGGGCTATCATCCGTGTACAGTTTCAAAAGGTAAGCCAGAATCGGGTAACTTCTTCCGGCTGGTGATGTCTTTCAAAGCACCTCGGCCAAGAAATATTGAAAAGGATGTCAAAGTATTTCCTTGGCGAGTTTTGAGTCAGGCACTGCAGAAAATCATCAGCAAATATTCTGCAGACTATGGACATAATACACCGCGATAAAGCATGATATGATTTTTGAGCAAGTAATAATATTAAGTATGATAGAATTAAGCAAATTTCAGTACTTGAATACCATATATTCCAACAATATGAAATGCATCCAATATCGCATCAAGACATTTTTCACTTTCTTCACCCCCTCAAACAATGCCCAATTATAATTAATGCAATAATCTCGGCCGATGATACTGAAGCTAAAAAAATACTTCACTTTTGGTATCCCCTAGGCAACAGCTGGGCTCCTTTACCCCAGACGGAGCTTCGGCACGCGGGTACTGGACTGAAAAGTACGCGGCCCCTGCAAATAGCCACGTTTCGGCCGAGATCGGTGTTGTTACAATTTGGCGTCCCCTGATTGGCCGGCAACTCGGATAGTAATACAATACATAAGAGCGTTCACCTGGAAGCTTTTTCTTCCTCACACACCATTCTTTAGCAACTATCACAATGCTTACTAGAAGATTGCAATCTGTAAAGGTGAGTAAGAATATCTACGGACGTGTACATTGCACATGAGAAGGGATCTCTCGCAATTTCTTCTCCTGCTTTTTTTTTTTTCGTCATCTTGATGGTGTCTTCTTATCTCGTTGATGCAGTTTTCAAAATGGTTGATTTGCCGAGGGCCGAAATTTTTCTCAGCCTTAGACGTCACGTTTCAACAGTAAAGTCGGAGAGTTTGATCATTCAATTTTTTACTTCAATTGTCAATTACTTTATGTCACCGTCAAGAGCACTATCAGTGCTCTTTGTGCTGTTGAACTCCCCTCTTATTCTCCATTTTGTCTGTTGCTTTCTGACGTTGTTCTGTGCAGCACGGCTCCACACGCACGCTATTCAGCGCCATGTTACTAACATTAACTTTAGAGCATCTCTTCTCGAATTAGCCGACGAGGCTTCGCCGAGGCTGCCCTTACCAGGGATTCCAAGGTGAACATGAATGTTTGGGAGTCTGATACTTTCATCAATTACAAGAAGCATGCTGAAAATGTCAAGATCGTTCAGGAGCGTCTGAAGCGACCTTTGACCTATGCTGAAAAGATTCTTTATGGTCACTTGGATAACCCTCAGGAACAGGAAATCGAACGAGGTGTTTCATACCTTAAGTTGCGACCCGATCGTGTCGCCTGTCAGGACGCTACTGCCCAGATGGCCATTCTCCAGTTTATGTCTGCCGGTATGCCCTCCGTCGCTACCCCCTCCACTGTCCATTGTGATCATTTGATCCAGGCCCAGGTTGGCGGTCCCCAGGATTTGGCCCGTGCTGTTGACATCAACAAGGAAGTCTACGATTTCTTGCAGACTGCCACTGCCAAGTACAACATTGGTTTCTGGGGCCCTGGCTCTGGTATTATTCACCAGATTGTTCTTGAGAACTATGCTTTCCCCGGTGCTTTGATGATCGGTACTGATTCCCACACTCCCAACGCTGGTGGTTTGGGTATGCTTGCCATTGGTGTCGGTGGAGCTGACGCCGTCGATGTCATGGCTAACCTCCCTTGGGAACTCAAGGCTCCCAAGATTATTGGTGTTAAGCTCACTGGTAAGCTCAGCGGCTGGACTTCCCCCAAGGACGTCATTCTCAAGGTTGCTGGTATCCTCACTGTCAAGGGTGGTACTGGTGCTATTGTTGAATACTTTGGCGATGGTGTCGAGGCTCTGTCTTGTACCGGTATGGGTACTATCTGCAATATGGGTGCTGAAATCGGTGCTACCACCTCTGTTTTCCCCTTCAACAGCCAGCAGGTTGCTTACTTGAACGCCACTTCTCGATCTCAAATTGCTGAGTATGCTGAGCTTTACAAAAAGGACTTCTTGTCTGCTGACGAGGGTGCTGAATACGATCAGTTGATTGAGATTGATCTCAACACTCTTGAGCCTCACATCAACGGTCCCTTCACTCCCGATTTGGCCACTCCTGTCTCCAAGATGGGTGAGACTGCTATCGAGCGAGGCTGGCCCTTGGAAGTTAAGGTTGGTTTGATTGGTTCCTGCACCAACTCCTCTTATGAGGATTTGACTCGAGCTGCCAACATTGCCCGAGACGCCATGGACCACGGTCTTAAGGCCAAGTCTATCTTCACTGTCACCCCCGGTTCTGAGCAGGTCCGAGCTACCATCGAGCGAGACGGTCAGTTGCAGACTTTCTTGGACTTTGGCGGTTTGGTTCTTGCCAACGCTTGTGGTCCTTGCATTGGTCAGTGGGATCGACGTGACATTAAGAAGGGTGAGAAGAACACTATTGTCTCTTCTTACAACCGAAACTTCACTGGACGAAACGACTCCAACCCCCAGACTCACGCTTTCGTCACGTCCCCCGATTTGGTTGTCGCCTACACTATTGCCGGTGACTTGCGATTCAACCCCATCACTGATACCTTGAAGGACTCTGAGGGTAAGGAATTCAAGCTCCGAGAGCCCCATGGTGAAGGCTTGCCCAGCCTTGGTTACGACCCCGGACGAGATACCTACACTGCTCCTCCTGCTGATCGATCTTCTGTCACTGTCCAGGTTTCTCCTACCTCTGACCGATTGCAGCTTCTCAAGCCTTTCAAGCCTTGGGATGGCAAGGACGGTATCGACATGCCTATTCTTATCAAGTCTCTTGGTAAGACCACCACTGATCACATTTCTCAGGCCGGTCCTTGGCTCAAATACCGAGGTCACTTGCAGAACATCTCTAATAACTATATGATTGGCGCCATTAACGCCGAGAACGGTGAGGCCAACAATGTCCGAAACTTCTACACCGGCAAGTACGATGGTGTCCCCGAGACTGCCATTGCTTACCGAGACAAGGGTATCCGATGGGTTGTTGTCGGTGACGAGAACTTTGGTGAAGGTTCTTCTCGAGAACACGCCGCTTTGGAGCCTCGATTCTTGGGTGGATTTGCTATCATTACCAAGTCTTTTGCCCGAATCCACGAGACCAACTTGAAGAAGCAGGGTCTCTTGCCTTTGAACTTCAAGAACCCCTCTGACTACGAGAAGATCAACCCTGACGACCTCATTTCCTTGGTTGACTTGGCTGAGCTCGCTCCTGGCAAGCCCGTCAAGATGATCGTCAAGCCCAAGAATGGTGAAGCCTGGGAGACTTTGTTGACCCACACTTACAATGCTGAACAGCTCGAATGGTTCAAGTACGGTTCTGCTTTGAACAAGATGGCCGCTGAGCACAAGAAGGCTTCTGCTTAAGCATGACTTTGATAAATAGTTGAATATCTATCCTTAATATCATAATTAAGTTCTTCTGAATGTCTATCAATTATTCGATGAAATGTAATTGCAAATCACCTCATAATGAGGCCCCAGTTAAAACATTAGAGCTATGCTGATGATGAGACCAGAACCAGAAAACAAAGCCTTCTTCTAGCGATTAGGAATTCCCGTTACCACAATATTTTCTACGATTCTGGAATCCCAGCACTGCCTTATTAATTTTCCTCAATGTCATAAATAATATACAAACACTACATGTTCTTGAAGGTCGACGTCGATACAAACTGCACCTTGCCGTCCACCACAGTAGCTATCTTCAAATGATTCTCAGGAGGCCCTCGAAGACCAGCATTTTCAGCTTGCTGCTTCTCAAAGGTCATTTGCGATACCAGCTCGGCAGCTTGCTTGTGCGCTGCAATCTCCAACGGTGATTGGTTGGGAGACGTGAATCCTCCAAGCTTTGCTGTGATGCTGGTAGGAATCCAAGACGGTGCTGCTGGTGCCGTGATATAGATGGTAGTAGGTCCATTGACTCTCTGGTATTGGGATTTGTCGGATTTGAACCATGAAAATGCACTTTTGATCAGACTCCAAACCTGCTTGGCTCGGGTCGAAGGGAGCTCGGTGTCTTTTTTAGCGGACGAGTTGTATTGGACAGTCGAGTTCAAGGAAGAAACCCGAAGACCTAGGTTGGAATCAACCGAATAAGCCAACAAGCTGTTTCTATTGATGACAATCGATTGTCCATCTTCGATATTGACGGTCTGAATCGGACCTGCAACACTCTGTAGAGCAGCAAGACCTCGACCAGAGAGCAAAAGAGGACGTTTACCAAATGGTCGCAACCAAGATCGTTTAGAAGAAACCACCAGAGAATCCCCCCAATAAGTATGGAGCGAATGGGATCTCGAAATCATCCAATCGATGGTTCCATCGAGCTTTAGAACAGACAACTCTGACGACGGCGATTGGGTCGAGATCAATGCTTTCAGTGGAGTATTGGAGATGATTTTCTGATACAACAACCCGGGGCTACGAACCGTGGGAGCCTGGATCACCACCTGATCTTTGGGACCGAAAGTTGCCAATAGCGACGACCTTCTTGTGTAGAGAGGTGTCGAAGGAGACAAAGCTACCTCGACCAGTTTTGCCCCAAGGCTGGTGAATTTGGTGGACATTTTAGTAGCTATTTATACCAACAGCTTGACAAACAGTAGTGTGATTTTGATGGAATGGTGAACTTCTAAGGGGACCAGCACAGCCGTGCTACCTTTTTTCATTTTGCTTGGTGGTGGTCAGCTGTAACTATTAGGCAGCCTGGGAAGCAAGTGGCTGGCAGAGCACAGTTTGGTAGGGGACGCAATGGCATCATAGTGAAGCAAATGTTGGCGACATCAGTCGACTGCTGCTGATATTGGATGTTCAATACTCGCACAATTAACGCCACCTTTTCGCCGCCCGTTTTTTTGATGCGGACTGTGGCTACCGGCTGCCGGCTTCGGGGGTTCTCGCTACTGTACGGCAATGAACGGGACCAACAAACAACCACCTGACAGGGAAGCGGTGAGCGGCGATGAAATACGAGTTTGAGTTGAAACATGGGCATCCGTCATTCTGGATGAAAGGCTTGTTCTGCGGATGAACCGTAGAAATAATTGACCCTTCTTGCCTCCGCTCATCTCACCAACCATCACTGCATCCTACTGCCAACTGGGCTGGGCCCTGGTCTAATTCGGTGGGTACACATGAGTGAAGAAAGACCGGTTCGCGGCCATGGCCTACCGATGACAACGCCAGCGAGGATCGCATCCCTCCACTACCCCCCATCACCAACAATTAGAACGGGCGTTAATCGGGATATGATCAGCCTTGTCATTCGAGCGGTCTGCGCTCAAAGTCTACTCATAATTATTCCGTCATTAGTCCCATTTCGTTGGGATTCGGAAAAATCCTCTCCCCTATGGCCTGATCTCTCCGAAGGGCTAGGGCCCGGCTGACTTTGCACTAGGAGAGCCTCCCCTCCCCCGATGGACCGCAATATATAAAGACTGCATTCTAACACTCTCGGATTACGTTCTTCTCTCTACCAAAAAAGTCAATAAATTTGATCAATCAATCATCTTAACAATGTCAAAAATCACACTCGGAAATTATTTATTCACCCGAGTTAAGCAGCTGGGTATGGACACCGTTTTCGGTGTTCCCGGTGACTTCAACCTTGCTCTCTTGGATCACATTTCTGAAGTCGAAGGCCTTCGATGGGCTGGTAATACAAATGAATTGAATGCCGGATATGCTGCCGACGGTTATTCTCGACTAAAGCGAATTGCTGCTCTAATCACCACCTTTGGTGTGGGTGAATTGTCGGCTCTTGCTGCTGTCGCCGGTAGCTATGCAGAGCATGTTGGTTTGGTGCATATTGTTGGTATTCCATCATTGGCTGCGCAATCTAAGCAATTGTTGCTGCACCATACTCTCGGTAATGGTGATTTCACCGTTTTCAAGCAGATGAGCGCTAAGATCACCAAGGAAGCCATTGTCATTACCGACGCTCGTAGTGCAGCTGCCGATATTGATCGAGCCTTTGCTGTTGCTTATACTAGTCAGAGACCCGTCTACTTGGCCATCCCTGCTGATTTGTCAGAGCTCATGCTTGATGGAAGCCCATTGAGCACTCCAATTGACTTGTCTTTGCCTGAAAATCCCGCAGAGGCTGAGGCCGAAGCTGTCGATACTATTACTGAAATTGTCTCCAAGGCTAAGCAGCCCATCATCTTGGTCGATGCTTGTGCTAACCGACATGACGCTAAGAGCGAACTTAATTTGCTCACAAAAGCGACAAACTACCCCGTGTTTGTGACCCCAATGGGCAAGGGTATGTTTGACGAGCGGGATCCTCAGTTTGGCGGTGTTTATGTCGGTTCTTTGTCTGATCCTGAAGTGGCTGAGATTGTGGAGTCTAGTGACTGTGTGTTATCAGTTGGAGCTTTGCTTTCTGATTTCAATACTGGTTCTTTCAGTTATCACTACAGAACTAACAACATCATTGAATTCCACTCCGACCATCTCAAGGTCAAATCTGCTATTTACAATGGTGTTTCCATGAAACCTGTTTTGAAGAAGCTCGCTAAGGCTCTTGGTGATCTGCCTGCCAAGAAGTCTGTCTCTCTTCCTTCTGTGAAGGAGGTCCCTACCCCTGCCAACCCTGAATCTGCTTTGAACCAGAAGTACTTGTGGACTAAGCTCACTAGTTTCCTCCAGCCTGGTGATGTTGTTATCACTGAGACCGGTACCTCTTCGTTTGGTATTATCACAACTAAATTCCCTAAAGATACAACTGGTATTTCTCAGATCTTATGGGGTTCTATTGGTTACTCTGTTGGTGCATGTGCTGGTGCTGCCTTGGCTGCTCAAGAGATTTCTGAGAGTAAGCGAGTCATTCTGTTTGTTGGTGATGGTTCTTTGCAATTGACTGTCACCGAAATCTCCACCATGATCCGATGGGGATTGAAGCCTTATTTGTTTATTCTCAACAATGACGGTTACACCATTGAACGATTGATTCACGGTGAAAATGCCTCTTACAATGATGTTCACATGTGGAAGTACTCCTCCTTGCTTGACACCTTCAATGCCAAGGACTATGAGGCTTTAAAGGTTTCTAAGATTGGTGATATTGAAAAGTTGTTCGCCGATAAGGACTTTGCTAAGCCCAGCCGAATCAGAAGCATCGAGGTCATGCTTCCCAAGTTGGATGCTCCCGTTAATCTCATCAAGCAAGCTGAGCTTTCTGCCAAGGTTAACTTAGCATAATATATATTATATACTAGTTTATTTTTTCGTATTTCTTTAGCTGTTACGATTTTGTTCTTAATTAAATTATAGTTTCTTATTTCGCTTTGTGTCGTCCATTTTTTTTCTCACCAATTTCTTCATTGTATGTCTGTTTTGGGACGATAAGGGTGTGCTATTTTCCATGCCTATAAAAAATGGCAGTACTGGAACCTTTGGATAACAACTCGATTCCCATTGATTCTGACCTAGAAATGGAGACAAAAACCTCGATTGATCAAAAGGACACAGCCGAAGCTTGTTTGAACTGCATAGCGATGGGTTGTGAACAGCACATGACCTTGAAGGCTGTCGAGCACAAGAAGTTTTTGAGAGTCTTGCTGGACAAATTATCACCCGCTTTCACCACCCTGGATGCCAGTAGACCATGGATGATATACTGGGGGATCAATGGACTTGCTATCCTGGGGGATGAAGCCCATGACCTCAAAGCTGGTGTTTCTAGCTCGGTCATGAGCTGTGCTGCTCCTGGTGCAGGGTTTGGAGGTGCATTTGGCCAAGTTCCTCATCTGGCTGCTTCATATGCTGGACTTTTAGCATTAGCACACAGTGAAGATGTAGAGGCGTGGAAGAAAATCAACAAGGCCGAATGGCGGAGTTGGCTGTTGAGCCTGAAGTTGCAGAATGGCTCGTTTCGAACATCGTCTGAAGGTGAAGCAGATACCAGATCAACATACTGTGCATTGGTTATAGCATCGTTGCTAGATGAGTTGGATGAGGAGTTTTGCTCTGGAACTGCTAAATATATTTCTAGTTGTCAATCATACGAAGGTGGATTTGCTAATGTTCCCTATGGTGAAGCTCATGCTGGATATGCCTTTTGTGCATTGGCAGGCTTATGTCTTTGCATAGGTGATCCACACGAGTTGGGTAATTATATTGACTTGGATCAAGCAGTTAGATGGCTATCAGCAAGACAAAGCGCCCCTGAAGGGGGGTTTTCCGGCAGAACAAATAAGCTGGTAGATGGATGTTATGATCACTGGGCTGGTGGCTGCTGGCCATTCTTGCAAGCAGCAATTGGAGACGACGATACCTATGACAGAAAAGCACTGCGGGATTTCGTAATATATTGTAATCAGATGGACGGTACTGCTGGGGGGCTAAGGGACAAGCCTGGATGTGGACCCGATGCATATCACTCCAACTACGTTCTTGCAGGTCTTGCAGGTAGCCAAAGCCGCTACTCATACACTGGGGAAAACAAAGATATCAAAAACTATGGCTTCAATTGGGTAACCAAGGAATATGGTTGTTCCTTGGAAGACATGCCCAATCAGGTTAATCTTATCCATCCCGTGTATGTAGTTCCAGTCGGAGTGGCAGAAAAATTCCATGATTTTTTTGCTCATTGACTTTTTGTATTAATTTATTGTATTGTGACGTTACTTATCATTTCAACCAAGATTTGGGTTTTTTTTTGTCCATTTATTCTGATATTTTCATCTCCACCTGATCCGCCTCTTAAGGATCTGGGAGTCCCACGCTGACTTATTTGCCTTCACTCATTCACCATGGCATTGACAGAGCAAGAAGGTGAGACCTTGCAATTATTCAAAGACATCACCAACTGGGGTCAAAGTGAGCAAGCAGCAATCAGCTTACTTCAGTCATGCGATTGGAACGTTGAGACTGCTGTGTTGCTGCATTTTGAAGGTGTAGATGCCATGCCGGTACCTCAAAGCCAACCCGCTAGATCGGCTGCAAACACAGCATCAAGATCTCCGGTTTCGATGTTCAATGAGCTCAATGATGTTGATGAGGAGAGTATTGTTGCTCCTTCTGGAGTTGCTGCGGAGCCAACTGTCTACCCAGTGACAAGTGTTCCATCTTTCATTCGCACCTTCTTACTGGCCCCGCTGAATTTCGGGTACAAAGTGTTCAATACTATTTTTTACATGATAAGCTATGTATTCCCATTCATGCCCAGGTTGACGGGTTACTATCCTGCTAATCGGAATGCTCGACTAGCAGAGGGAGCAATTGATGCTAAAAGTACAGCCATTCGTTATATTCGATGGTTTGAAGAAACATATCATGTCACTCTGACTCCTCCTGAAAGCGAATCGAGCAGTAGCTCTTCCGAAAAGTCCAAAAAGTCAATACCGTTTTTTGAAGGAGGCTACAGTGAAGCCCTGGATCGAGCAAAGAAAGATCTGAAGTACTTGATTGTCTATTTGCAATCTGACGAACATGAAAACACTGACAAGTTCAACCGAGACGTTCTTTTGAACCCAATGATCAGTAATTTGTTGAACAGGGATGATGTTATTTTTTGGGCCGGTTCAGTCAAGGAGTCCGAGGCTTATTTGGTGTCATCCGGTCTTGAAGTGACAAAGTTTCCTTTTGTCGGGGTCATTGCGCCTTCACCAAGAACGCCAAGTAGCAATACAGTCATAATGACTGTTATTCTCAAGATCCAAGGCTGTGGTAGTTTGTCTGCTGAGCAGTTTTTGTCAATTGTCGAAGAGAAGTTGGAAGCACATGCTCCAAAGATCATGGCTCTTGTTTTTGACAAACAAGAACGAGAATCATCGCGACAGATACTGCAAGAGCAAAACAGTGCATACGAGCGATCTTTGGCACAGGATAGGGAACGTGAACGTCAGAAACGAGAATTAGCATCCAGAAAGGCCCGAGAAGAAGAGGAACTTAAAGCAAAAGAAGAATTGATTTCACAATGGAAGAGGTGGAAAGCTGCTACAGTCAAAGCCAAGTTAGAAAAGGCTGAAAAGACTACGGAAAGAACTGCTCGTATTTCCATCCGTCTTTTGAACAGTGAACGAGTCATCAAGAAGTTCAATGCAGATGACACAATTGAAGATATTTATGCATACGTGGAGTGCCACGATCTTATCGAAGGGGGCACTGACTTGTCCGACGCCATTGTTGAACAGCCTGCATATGTTCATAAATACGACAAATTCCAGCTGGTTTCTCCAATGCCACGAAAGGTCATGACTGATTTGGCCGAAGTCATCAAGGACGAGCCATGCTTATGGCCAAACGGAAACCTCCTCGTGCAGGAATGGGACTAGACTAGACATGGAAGTTGGCAACAAAATTATGGCAGGTAAACAATAATGATGATAATAAAAGAAAAAAAAAATAAAAACATAAGAATTAAAGAGACTTCTCATTTAAGTAAGCAGTTTTTCATTCAAAGTATTCTTCAGGTCTGCTAGTCGTAGAAGCAATAAGTCTCCTCCCAGCCTCACCACTGATATTTGACATTTTACATCTACCTGTATAGAACGAGAATGCCAGTAGCGATCGAGAACAGCTCGGTAAGAAAAACAACGTTAGCTCCAACATAATCATAATCTAACAGACAGTATCTCGAGCAACTGACCAAGCTTTTCGAATCGGCCAAAGAGTCGGGATCAGTCTACCTGACTCAGAAGAGACGTATGTGAATTTGAATCGTTGACGGAAGACATCCCTTTACTAATATAAAAAGTGAGTCCAGTGGAATCGAATGAAAATTACAGCATAATATTCCGAGCAACTGATGGAGAAAAGGATAAAAAGAAGCGAAAGAAGATCTCAACTGTTGTGGATCCCAAAAATTTGGATCAGTTTTGGCAGAAATACACAGAGGTAGTTAAAGGAGGCATGGGAGGTCTGCGAAAGAAGGACAAGAAGAAGAAAAGCAAGAAATAAGACACTGAGCTCAATTTCGAGATCTGAGAGCTAATTTGAACTCCTTGATGGAGTCACTTCATGACGAATCTTCGGGAGGGGAGGTAAAATGATTGCCATGCTTGACTTGATTAGCAGAATCAACGACCGCCCATTTAGCCGAGATAATTCTTGGGAACTGTGAATCTGAAGTACCTTGTTTATATAATTATTGCTCCTATTGAGCTTTCTCAGTGAAATTCAGTTCATTTCATGTTAAAGTACGATTTACTTATTCATTTCCAAATACGGAAATATTAGTCACTATTTTAAGCTCCAGCGCTCATATCGATGAGATCATAGACCCCTGAAGCATTCTTCCAACAGCCGGAGCCTTTTATATAAACAACAAGCCGAGATCCACCGACTACTATTCTTGCAGCTTTGAAAGAAGATTTATCATTTTCATTCTTTTCAAGTAGCTCCCGTTCAGGCCGAATTGTTTCAGTTTCTGCGGCGAACATACCAGGATTCCCACTTGCAAACCTGTACCTGTGACCCAGCATTCTATTCATAATCTCCAATCATCAACACATATCATCACCAGTATTCGCGATCATGAGTGATGGAACTTCGCGCAGCTACGCGCAGAGTATGTCTCCATTGGATCTTCTGGAACAGAAAAGTAGGAAATTGGCCATCAAGGACGATTATTATGAAACTGCTCGTGGCCGAGAAGAGCAGAACCACGAATCTCTCCAAGTACAGGGGTCGCATGCTGCTGACCGGTCGAGTTTTAACTCTGTGATTTCAACCGCAAGTACTATACGTCCTGTAGTAGAAGATACTTCAGTATTGCCGCAGAATGTGGTCATTGCACGAGAAATGCCTCCGCTGAGACGACAGCTCGTTGACGATGGGAACGAGTGGTCACCACGAAGCAGAGGTAGCATGAGTTCTATTAATACTGGCATATCTTCAATCAGCGGTCGCTCTGGAGGCGGAATATTGGATAGTTTCAGACTCAGCAATTTGCCAGGATACGATCCGGATGCTGCTAGTCTTTATAGTGTTGAGAGTAGTGTAAGCTCGGTTCGCAATATTCAGCCAATGGATGTGGTTCCACCAGGTCAATCTTCTAGACCTCAGAGTCTTACATCTGACAGACATGCATATCACGGGAATGCCGGGCGTCGACCACGATCACCGTTGCCAGCTTCTGGGCATCAGAAGAACTCCTCGGTTGATTCAACTAGCACATTGAGGCCGGAAGATCACCAGGTGTACCACCCAAAGACTTCGAATCACAGAAACAGTCCTTCGAATGCCTCAACATCTTCATTTTATTCCGCACTGTCAAATCCAGTTGCGTCTCCCTCCAAACATAGAGAGCAGTTTATTCCACCAGCTTCATCCCCAAAAGCAAATGCAGGGCAGAGAAGAAGCCAATATTATTTTAATGAGTCTCCAAGGCCGGGAATGGGGTCCAAGAGTCAAACTTCTTACAACAGCCATTTGATGACCCCTCCGCCGTTGAAGACCCATGCATCTTCTAACGACATTCTACAAAGCGACAAAAAGTTTAGCGAAATGCCTTTAGAGGACCATGTTGCTACTGGTATTGCTTATCATGAAAGTGGAAATCTTCGAGAGTCCTCCTATCATTGGCAATATGCAGCTACTAGAGGAGACCCTACTGCCCAACTTTTGTATGGGCTGGCTTTACGACATGGATGGGGGGTGAGACAAAATGCAGAGGAGGCAGTGAAATGGCTCAGAAAAGCAATGGAAGGAAGTATTGGCGAAGAACTCGATCGACAATCTAACAAGGTCCAGGAGGTTGCCAGTACAACAGCCGGATCCAAGCACCGATCTACAATCACTGCTATTTCTGGAGACGACTCAAAAATCAAAAGGGCTCATGTTGGATTGGCGCTTTATGAATTAGGAATGTCTTATTTACATTCATGGGGTATTGGAAAAGATGAAGCCATGGCATTGAAGAGCTTCGAGATGGCTGGCGATCTCGGTGATACTGACGCCCTTTGTGAAGCTGCTTCAATGTATATGCATAGTGGAAAAGGGCGAAAGAAGGATCTACATAAAGCTGCAAAATTATACCGACGGGCTGGCGAGCTCGGAGCAGATTTGGTAGGCCAGAGTTGGATTTACAAAGATAAGTATTTGGATGATGATGAAAAGCAGAAGGATAAGAAGAAGAAAAACAACAAATAGTAGTGAGGATTCTCAGACTTGTTCAAGAGCGGTTGAACCATTGTCGGGACAGAAGGTTCAAGTTCTCAGCTTTGGAGCATTGTACGAAGCGGATAAGATAGAAAGAGTCAAAATACAGGGTTGTTAGATGAAATGAATAATGAAAATTTAGCAATATATGTAAATGTTGCTTATGCAGTAGAGGCATTTGCTGGAGATCCACCTCCACAGCAGACAGCCGGCTGACCGCTGCTGCCACCTCCAAGTGTAGGCTTCTTGTAGACATCATCATTGTCTCCAAGTTCAGTATCCTTTGTAATATTAAGACGATATTGTTCGCTTTCAGGGCTCTTGGCACCTTGCACAATATTCTGCTTCAAAAAAGTGGCTATTTGGTTGACATAAGTGACTTTTTCCTTGAGCTCATCGCTAGTCAAGGTTGCCTCTCGTTCTTCGGCAAAGCCATCTCTGATCTTTTGTCTGGCTGAATTCAAAGTAACTGTATCTCCTTTGAAAACCACTCCTGTGGCTCTCCAGACAGCTCGGTATGCGCTTATTGCTGATGACATGTTAATGTTCTTATGACAAATACTAGATCAAAGGTATTTATGAATGGGACAACATTAACACAAGTATTCGGTTTGGGAGCCAACCGTAGTAAAGCGGCCTGAGATCTCGGCTCGGGATAGAGTTTATTTTTTTTTTTAAACAAAGTATCAGTAGAAAAAATACGTTTGAATGATCAAGTAACTCTAGACCGTATGGAAGCAAAAAGAATTGTTTTGAGTGACTATTAAAATCCAAACATGGCTCTCTACAGTTCAGTGTTATTTGGTAAACCAAAGTCAAAAGCTGTTAGCTGAGAAAACAGCTCTAAAAAGAGTGATGCCATGCCCTTACTGAAGTAATTGAAAAAAGCATTAGTCAAAGTATCAAAATGTCTGAGAAAAGTATTCTGTAAAGGTCGTGAGCCTTTGCTTCGAGATCGGGCTATCCACGATCAGCTACGAGGTAGAGGGAAAAATGAACTATTTAGTAATAAAAGAAAAGCAGGAAAGAAACTAACATATTCGGTCCATCGCTCTTGCAGGTTGGGCCTTGATTTAATCTAGTTTAGCTCTGGCTTGAAACCCATGACTTTTGGCCGATGCGATTAAGACGGCTGGAATCTTACAGTCGACCCCATCGACGAAATAATATGATTTACCCGGCTTCGCATGGTCTCCCACCAATTCTTTGAGTATTTAGAGTAAGTGCTCAAGTAAAGTAAATAAAAGAAAAATCACAATTACGACACTTTGGCCGAGTTGGTCTAAGGCGTTCGACTCAAGCGAAAGCTTACGCTTATACAAGCGCGGTTTCGAATCTCGTAAGAGGCGTGGGTTCGAATCCCACAGGTGTCAATATTTTTTTGCTTCTACTCTATATGCATTTTGCTAAGCAAATCTCAAATATTTACAGGCTTTTTCGTTGTCTGCAATATCGAAGCAAATGCCGATAAAGTTGGTTTCAGATCATGCATGCAAGTCGATTGACGATCAAGTTGGCAAGTGACAAATTACCGCTACTTCGCTTATTATCGCCCGTGCACTACCGGAATGACAAACAATCACCGAAAATACCAATTTCCATCGAAGCTCTGGTTCGCCACTTTTTGTCGCATTACCAAGCACATTTTTTTCTTCTGAATATTCTGGAGCTAATCAATGAATGTGTGCCTGAAATACTTGGACTTTCGGCATTTGTAATGTTACCCTGCACCACGAGAGTAGAACGGTGGGCAACATTTTTGTGATTTATCTGGTAGGCAGGGCGATGTACGCGCACCTACTATTTTCACAATTACGACACTTTGGCCGAGTTGGTCTAAGGCGTTCGACTCAAGCGAAAGCTTACGCTTACACAAGCGCGGTTTCGAATCTCGTAAGAGGCGTGGGTTCGAATCCCACAGGTGTCATTTTTTTTTTTTTGGCATTTATTAAAATGAATCTCACTATGTGTGGTATCCCACGCATTTAGATTTATAATTATATTCCTATAAAGCATATACCATTCTTCAAAATCTGTATAATGATAGTATATTGCTGAGAGCTTGAAAATGATTTCAATCTCTATTATGACATTTTTGAGGCATAACAAAACTTTCAGAGAACAAATCTGAGGTATTATGGTACTAAGCTTTTCATTAGGTAATCTTCGTTATTTCTATCAAATTTATATGTTCTCATGTACCATAAATTTTGAGATCAATGATGATTGAACCATAAACTATTGCTCTCTCTTCTTGACAGCTTCGTTATCAAAACCAAGGTTTGCTTTTTCCCGAATAACACCGTAAACAGCAGCACCATCCATATGAGATGTCCCCTTCATTTTGACTGCCTCTTCCAAGTGTTCATTCATGATGTTTGAAATGGGAAGGCTGAAACCCTTCTCAGCAGCAATTTTTCTGGCATAGCCAACGTCCTTTTTGACATTGTCCAAAGAGAAGACGGGAGCAGGGCCCTTTTCTCCAGTCCAGTACCCACCAGAACTGTTCTTTTTGAAATAATTACCCACTGCAGGCCCCATGCCCTTTTCGGCCCACTCAGTGATCATGGTATCTGAGATGCCATTGGCCTCGCCAAAAGTCTGCACTTCTCCAATAAGTTCCATCATTCCGGTAACAAAAACATTAGCAGTGATTTTAAATTTAGCAGACAACTGGATATCTTCACCCAAATACATGATAGCTTTGCTAGCAGCTTCCAAGTATTCGCTGATCTCGTCAAAATCGCTCTTCTTACCAGAAGGACACAGAACAAGTCCCTTATTCCAAGCGACCTGCGAAGATCCGAGCATAGGACTTGCAACATATCGTGCACCATTAGCTTTGGCAAACTCTTGAACATAAGAGTTTGTTTCAGGAAGGACGGTGGACATATCACATAGGAGCTTTCCATTGATATTGTTCTTGATAGATTCTAGCATATCCTTCATGGTTTGATCTCCTGAAAGACTGAAGAAAACGACATCACATTGCGATGTCAACTCAGCAGCTGATCGGGCGGGAACCGCACCAAGCTTCTTGGCATCATCGCCTTTGGAGATAGTTCGATTCCAATAGACAAGAGAGGGATAGCTTTTCTGGACAAAGTATGTTTGCCAATGGTGAGCCAGTGCAACTCCCATGGCTCCAAGGCCAATTAATCCTACTTTTCTGGCTGTCATATCTTTTTGCTGGTGTTGGATGTGTCAGCAACTGTTATCTCTGAGTAGACTTTATCTTTCGGCGGTTTACCCGGGCAGCCTCACACCGGCGCAACTATTTCCTAATTGGGATATAGTGCGGCTGAAAATTGATTTTTTTAGTTATGGTGACTAATGGAAAGCAAATACTAAAATTTCAATAATAAGCCATTTTAATATAGTGGTTAGTATGCTTCGTTGTGGCCGAAGAAACCCTGGTTCGATTCCAGGAAATGGCAATATTTTTTGCACTTCATAAATTTTTATATTTCACGTCTAAATGTTTATCATACTAGTCAATCTTTTGAATTTTTTTGATCCGCTAGAGGAGCAATTGCGCTCATTCGATGATCCTCAGAGGTTAATACTATTTTTTTCTCCTCCCCAATTTTCCAAGCCATTGGGTAGATCGAGCGCTCCGATCTAATGGTTGTAGGTGAGGGCTGGCTTGCAGAAAATATTGACTTCATAGGATCCGTTAGAAGAAAGGGTGGTGGGTTGTTAGGATCCAATGGCAGTGATACCAAATGCTCCTCACTGCGCCCAACATGTGGTGAGGGCAAAAGACTTGAATCTGCCCTAGCAAATGAAGAATTCAATTGATACAATGAAAATCCTTTATCTGGTGGGGGCGGTAATACTCCGTCCTCAGGTTGCAGATTACCTCCTGGCCCCTTGAACGAACTCTGATTTTGCATAAACAGGTCTTGTCTATCTGCGGTATGATATATGAATAGACAATATAAGAGACTCAAGAAAACTAAAATTATCCAAGCAGACATGAATGCACAAGATACGAGCAGCTGTAATTTGAGCGTACTCCGGTAGAAAGCCACGATGTCCTCTAAACTAGATCCGACCTTTTTAGATATTGCCTGGCTCCCAGAATTCACATTGTCGCTCAAGCTTTCATTAAAAGATAAAATCGACGGCTCCACAAGAGGAATTTTCACAGATAATTGGCTGAGCCATGTTAATGCCTTTTCAGCTTCCGAGACCTTTGATCCAATAGCACAATCGACCACACTACTGAGAGTGCTTTCCAACGGAGTAGATCCAAATGTTGAATTAATGGACTTATTGAGATTCGTCATGAGTGTGCTGATGGTAGTATTCAATGAAGTGCTTTGAGTATTAATCCAGCTGAAGATATCTTCATTAACATTTGTCTCTGTCTTGTTTAAAACACCGTTAGCCTGACTAGCCCATTTAACAGCTTCAGATTTAAAATCTAAGGCCAAAGATTTCATGGCTGAGCTAAGTGCCGGTTTAGCTTTATCAATGGCACGAGAGAGAACGTCAAGTATGATGTACTGAGCAGACACAACAAGAAAACCTGCTAAAGCCAAAGAAACAAGAGTGATGCAGTTTTTCTGACTTATGTAGCTAAACCACCATATGGCCAATACCTCTTTCAAAGTGTCACTGATACCAAAAGTTCGCTGAAAATAGGCAATGATATACCATTTGGAACGAGAGCTGGTTTTGTTTATAAAAAACAAGAATCTGTTAAAACCATCTTCAGAAGCACTTTGATTTAAAAGGGGATCAGATGCACAAGTTGAAACCCATTGCCAATCTCGGTGCTCACGATACCAAGCAAGTAATAGACTCCCCACGAGACATAATGTCGAAAGAACTATTATTACCGTCAACACGTGGTCCAAAATTCTGCGAAAATTCTGAAATTCATTTTCAATCATCTCAGGTGAGCATACATTGTGATTGGGTTGAGAAATTGCAGATGGTAAGACAGAGCCGTTTATATGGAGAACACCCGACTTCAATGTTGTATTCAAACGGCTCGTGATTTCGGAGAAAGGTTTGTCAATCAATGATTCTACAGATGATTTGACAGAGTCATAAGTAGGCACATCTGATCTCAAAGCTTCCAGTTTTGAATTGATATCTGGGGGAATATACCATGATGAAAATGTGTGATTAACCGTTGAGCTGACATTAGTTATCTCGTTATCAGCACCGGAAAAGTAGTCAGTGACTACTGTTACCAACGACTCCAGTGTTTCAAATGCATCTGCTAAATCATCAACACTCTCATTGATGAGCTTCTCTGCCGCAATAATGGAGTGGTTGGCATAGGATATGACGGATTCCGTTGCGTTGATAGCTACATTTGTTGCTCCGTCAATGACAGCGAGAGACATACAGGCATATGTGCCTATTAGCATTTCGAGTCCCAATATTAGAAGCTTTTCAATCCCATTAGCTAGGGAAATGGCTTCACTCAATGCTGCATCGATGACATGATTAGTAGTCGTAACCACAAGACGGTTGGCAGCAGCAGTCATCAACACAGGTGCCTGCTGCACCTCTCGCCCAGCAATGTTAGTGAGCTCACATGCAATTAGGGCTGTTTTATAAGATTCATCGATTGAGTGGGAAAGATTTGCTCTGTATAGTAATAATTTGACTAGTATAAGTATCAGCAACACAGTATACTGGTTTGCCCAAATCACGGATAAGGCCCCTCTCAGCTCGACATACGGCGTGGGTTGAATATGAGAAGCCTGAAATGAAAAAGTTCCTATTGATGGAAATCGCCAAGGTAAGCTGACATGAAATATCCTGCTTGCCACACGGCCTCTGGCTGAAACCTTTGAGAGTGAGTTTTGGATAGCATTCAGAAACGAGCGCCCACCCAGAGACATGGCGAATTCACAATTTTGTACAATAATATAATGCCATTCTTTAACTATATATATTGCATAACAATCGTGGGGCACATGTCAACTTTGCATTAGTCGTGAACCTCATTTGTCAGGGTACACTGCATCTGCACACCGAGCCTCATTCACGTACAGGCAAAACCAGAGCTATGACCCAGATGTCTATAAGTTATTATGCAATATTAGTCATGAGCTTCTGTTTTGAGTGCCTCCTCAATTTGCTCAACTTCATGATGATCCTGTGCCTCCCACATGCTATGGTACAGTGACGAAGGATCATTCATCAATGAGCTATGTGTTCCCTCTTCAGCCACTGATCCACCTTTCAATACGATTATCTTGTCTGCATCTGAAACTGTTTTCAGACGGTGAGCAATAAAAACGCTTGTTGCACCGGTATCTTTGAGCAAGCCCTTAATGCTTCGTAAAAGCGACTGCTCGGTCTCAGTATCAAGAGCTGAAGTAGCTTCATCCAAAAAAACAATAGGTGACTTTTTCAACAGCACCCTGGCTACGGCTAGTCGCTGTTTTTCACCACCAGAAATCATCAGACCTCTTTCACCAACCTTTGTTTCAAAGCCTTCAGGTAAAGAATCTATGAGATGTTGAAGTTGAGCTTTTTTCGTCACTTCGTCCACCTCCTCTTCGGTAGCTGCAAGTCGACCATAATGTATGTTATTTCGGATAGTATCATTGAATAAAGGAGTGTCTTGAGGAACAACTCCAATAGCTTGTCTGAGTGAGTTCACCGTTACGTGCTTGATATCCTGGCCATCTACCAAAATTCTGCCTTCCTGCACGTCATAAAATCGGAAAAGTAGTCGTAAAATGGTTGATTTTCCCGATCCCGAAGGTCCAACAACAGCAGTTTTGGACATTGACGGGATGACAAAACTGGCATTCTTCAAAATAGGTCTATCCTTGTGGTATCCAAAGGTGACATTCTCAAATTTGATCTCGCCCTTCTTATAAATAAAAGGTTTGGCATCTGGCGCCTCCTTTACGGTGACATTGACGTTTTGCAATTTGAACAGAGTCTCCATATCCAATAAAGCTTGCTTAAGGTCTCGGTATACGGAACCTAAGAAATTTAGTGGCACACTAAGCTGAAAGACGATCTGATTCACCAATACAAGGTCACCAACAGAAAGGCTTCCAGCAGCCACTCCCTGACAAGCCATCCACATGATGGCTGTCAAGGCAGCGGAAAAGATAAAGTTCTGTCCAGAATTCAAATAAGCCAAGGATGTGGCAATTTTAATGCTGCTTTTTTCATAGTCCATAAGAGCCAGGTTGTACTTATCTGCCTGGAACTTTTCATTGTTGAAATATTTGACGGATTCAAAGTTGATCAAACTGTCCAAAGCTACGTTTGCAGCCTTATTGTCTGCGGCATTAGCATCTCTTCGGAACTGGGATCGCCAGGCTGTAGTCTTAATGGTGAAATAAGAATATGCAGCCATTGTCAGCAGAGTTACAGTAGCAAATTTCCAACCATAGTTGTAGGTCAGCACACCAGAAACCAGACTGATTTCAAGAGTTAGCGGGATGATGTGAAACACCATGGACTGAAGCACATAGCTGATACCTTTTGTACCTCGCTCAATAGCCCTCGTAAGCCCACCTGTTTGGCGAGCCAAATGGAAGCCTAAATCTAGTCTTAACAGATGCTCAAACGTATTATTGGCAACCTGCCTGATAGCCTTTTGAGCAACAGTAGCAAAAATAGCATTTCGTAATTCACCGAAAAGAACGGCTCCAAACCGGCCTGCACCATAAGCGAAAATCAACACACCAACTGTAGTTCCTACAATGCCCAGCTGGTTGGTCCAATCAATGTTCATGTCGTCAATGATCTGCTTGAAATAAAACGGAACCTGAATATTCAGTAGTTTAGATAAGACCAGCAAAGTGAGCGCGACTACAACCCGTATCTTTGCACTACGATTATTCTTCGGCCACAGATACTTGATCATATTTTTCATGATTCCCGAGTGCTCTGTACTTTCATGCCGCTGCTCCGACAGCAATTCATCAGTTTTGTCCTTGGAATACACAGACTTATCGCTACGGAAAAATAAGCGATGGAAAGATCGTCCAGAGCTCCATGATCTTCGGAAGCTCACTACTCGAGACGAGTGGAATGGTGCCCATGTTGGAATCAACTGGCCTTGTATCAGTGACTGTCTGCTAGCAGATTGAGACAGCTGCACAGCTTGCTTAGAAAAAGAAGAGAAGCCACGCCCGTGCCAACTTTTCAAAAAGCTTGGATGGCTTCTAGTTAATTCCGCACCAAGCCTTTTCCAAGGAATCATCTCACAAGAATAAGCCAGGTCCTGGTGACGTTGGTAGATGGCTTGAAAGTTGGGTTACAACCTTGGCAGACGAATTACGTGATAGCATTCATACTGCTCACGTGACCACGATCTTGAGTAGTTTTTTTTTAAATTGGAACCGGACCCACAGCCGCTATGGAATTAACTAATGGAAAACTGTTACTCACTCTAAGATTTGGGCATTGTCTGTGCCTGCCGATCCGTAATTCCCGTACTTTTTGTACTTGATTGGCTTCGTCGGCTCTTCAGCTACAGCAGCTCTTGAGTATGGGGTGTAAGAAATGGTCTTAGCCTCGGTTCCAAATTGGTGCCCAATACCCTCGTTACGATTTCTGTGCCCTTTGGCATGTTCAGAACCCCCCATGAGTCTGCGTGATTCAATATCACCATAGGCTGTTGAGTGATTCGGATCCGACTCCGGCTCCGGCCGCGGCGGCTCCCATCGGGGCTCAGCTGTCAGAAAATTGACTGAAGCTGGAATCAGGGGGGCTGCATACGGATCCAAGGGTATTTCTACAGGAGTAGATACTGGGATAGGTAGTTAGAATGGTATATGGTTGGTATGATTGTTGTTAATAGAGGCATCTTACGAGCTCCGTTGTCGGGGTTTCTCAACACCACGAAAAAGTGATTCTCAGTGGTATCCGGATGATCGACAGGTACCTGGGATTGAGTGGCTCTTGACAATTGCGATTCCGACTCGACAACTTGTTTTTGCGTATTGGCGACAGCTGTGACAGCTGTCGGGCCCGCTGTGCCAGCATAAAAACCAAGATTCCATTCAGTGATCATGGATAAGAATGCGGTGACAATACCAACTTCTTGATCTATCTTGGTTGTATCTAACAAAACCTCCCAGTCGAATCTGAATTGTCTAAGCAGCCGGGCACGACCAATTCTGTCTCTCACCTCTTCATGTTTCCCCCCAGGGTTAATGGTTTTTTCTAGATAAAGGGTATCTTTGTTCCATTGATAACGGGGGCCATCATTCAGGTAGAACACTCGACCGGACAGACCAGTGGTCGACAAGAACTCTCTATGCTGCAGTCCAGGTTTGTTGAAGAAATCAAAACTCCTGTCTCGGACCCCAGCATGAACCGTAGCAATCTGTATCCTTGAGGTGGCCTCGTAAACTGACCAGATATTGGCGAAGATTGACGCTCGCTCAATAATGTATATTTTCTGGCCAACCGAGTTGAAAACATTCACAGTACTCCAACCAAAGTGACGATCTTCTTTTATATAGAAAATGTCAGGATTGGTGGTGAACGGTGTTCTCTGAGCAGCGCTAGATGCCTTGCTTTCAGTCAGACCAGTCAGACTCACCCAGTTGCTTAATAGCTGTTTTGCAGTTCGCAGGGTATTAGCAGTCGACAAATACACAATATCCATGAGTCTTAGAAAAAATCCGGATAAAGACACAGAATCAAATTCAATGAACTGTGAGTTGAAACAGGCAGAGGTTTCTGGTGATAGCGAGAACATCTCGATAGTAGAGATTGAGCGGATAGATCACGTGATCATCATACGGCTGGAAAGCTTGCAACTTCAAGTGCGTGGTCATGAGACTTTTATCCAGCTTAACCTGATCAAACCAGACATGGGGAATGATAGGGGGGTTTCGTTGCTACCTGAGACTTCAAGAAAGCGTTCTAGCTATGAGGAGAATAATTATTCTGGGAAAAAGGTCAAAAGTACCGTGTTAACACAGGTGGAGTCACCGACTGAAGATACTTTTGAAGCTCTAGTACAAAAAGCAGCTATTATTAAAGACGACAAGAAATTAACAGAGGATGAAAATAAAGTGGAATTAAGGCCGAACACTCCAGACGAAGAAGAAGAGTCTCGAGACCCCAAGGCGTTTGAACAGTTGGATGATGATATTCAACAAATAAACATATTTGAGGCGAGCGTAAAAGGATTTAAAGAGGACAAAGAAGGCGTGAGTGAAGAAAGCAACAGTGGTACACCAAAAGATAAGGCATGGAATGATAAAAGTCGCTATGAGGATGGTGGTGAGAACTGTGACCCAACATCTGTCAGACGGTATGAAGAGGCGTATGCTAGAGTGAAAGATTTTTACAAAGAGCAACATGCCAAACAAACAGTTGCATATAATATTCAAGCTCGTGTTAACTTCATGACCAAGCATCGTGCAAAAATGACAATATGGGAGGCACTGGAGAAATTGAATACATTGATAGATGAGAGTGATCCCGATACTGAACTGTCACAGATACAGCATGCTTTACAAACAGCCGAGGCCATTAGACAAGATGGTAAGCCTCGATGGATGCAACTGACTGGTCTTATTCATGACCTGGGTAAACTGCTGTACTTTTATGACTCTAAGGGCCAGTGGGATGTTGTTGGTGATACATTTCCCGTAGGATGTGCTTTTGACAATAGGATCATATTCCCCGAAGAATTCAAGGAAAACCCTGATTTTCAACATCCGGTATATTCCACTGAATTTGGAATATATTCCGAAGCTTGTGGGCTTGACAAAATAATGCTCTCCTGGGGACATGATGAATACATGTATCATGTAGCCAAGCAGCAGAGTACGCTTCCTCCAGAAGCTTTGGCCATGATTCGATACCACAGTTTCTATTCGTGGCACAGAGAAGGCGCGTATACGAAGCTGATGAATGAGCAGGACCATAAGATGCTGGAAGCAGTCAAAGCTTTCAATCCATACGACCTTTATTCTAAAAAGGACGGTACTGAACCAACCGAGAAACTCAAACCATACTACCTGGAGCTTATTGATGAATATTTTCCCACGAAGACCATCAACTTCTGATTTTGACAACTCTGTTTTTTGCATATTTATTTAACCTAATTTGGCATTTTAGTTACATATGTTATTAGAAATTCCAATTCGCTAATTGGACATTGCCTAACATGTTTGCCGAGGCACCTGCTACAACGACTCCGTGCTGAGATCTTAGGTATTTATTCCACCAAACTGAAGTTTCCTTTTATTTTTTATCAGTCGTTCCCCCTGCTCTTATTCCGGTAGCCGAAAAATTTCAATGCCCAGATTTTTGAAAAGGCTGGCCGATTCGGTAAATCGTGGATCGCTAGGGGGGATCCAAGCTCCGAGCCTTGGTTAAATTGGTGGACCCCGCAATATTCCTTGCGACCATCTGTTGACTTTGAAACAACGAAACCATGTCAAAAGAATCTACTGAAGCAGATCTAGGAGCTATCCGGGCTGAAATTGATCAGGAAAGTCTTAATAATTATCTTGTCAGGCAGTCACCAGCCGACTTTGCTGCGCCGTTCGTGTACAAGCAGTTCGGCTTTGGACAGTCCAATCCATCGTACCAGATAGTCGATGGAAAGGGCCGAAAATATGTTCTAAGAAAACAGCCACCAGGAGAACTGCTTTCAAAATCAGCACATCGAGTCGACCGGGAGTTTTATATGATCCAGGCGCTGTATCAGAAAACCGATGTGCCGGTACCTAAAGTGCTGCTGTTATGCCAGGATAAAAGTGTCATTGGATCAGACTTTTATATCATGGAGTTTTGTGGCGGAAGAATCTTCCATAATCCTGCATTGCCTCAATTGTCGGAGAAGGATAGACGAGAGTGCTGGAATGCTGCTTTAACTACGCTGGCCAAGTTGCACTCGGTCGATCCAACAACGATTGATCTAAACCCAATGTTCTTGAAAGGCAAGCTCGGATCTCATTATGATAGGCAGGTGAAGACATTGGCAGCCATCGAACATGCTCAGGCTCTGGCTAAGGAGCCAAATACTAACAAAACATTGGGCCGCATTCCAGAGTTTGATGAGACCATTTCGTGGCTCTCGGCTCATTTACCTTCTCTAAATCGCCCTACCATTGTACATGGCGATTACAAAATAGATAATTTGATCTATCATTCGACTGAGAATCGGGTAATTGCAATTTTGGACTGGGAGCTTTGTACGATAGGTCATCCGTTAGCTGACTTGGGCAATCTTCTACAACCTTTATCGATAGCTCTAAACAAGGACACAGCTCTGCTGAAGGATGGTGCAATGGGTCCTCTTAAAGGTGCATCCGCTAAATTTCCTGGCTTACCAGAGGTTCCGGAGGCTCTGGCTATTTATAAGAAACAAGCAGGCTGGAATCCCAGCCCTGACTGGAGTTTTGCAGTTGTTTATGCACATCTGCGGCTAAGTGTTATTGCTCATGGAATTGCAGCTAGAGTTTTAAGGAAACAAGCGTCTTCTGCGGATGCCGAGTTGATGGCTTCGTCCTACTTTCTATTTGCTCATCTTGCAACTCAAGAGATAGCCAATACAAACAAGCAAAGCAAATTGTAATTGTTTTTTAGATTTTGCTTGAAATACATAAGAATCCAATGGGGAGCTACTATGAACAAGCTATATGACATTACTGTTGCCATCGTCTTCTGCTAATTGCAGTCAAGCAAAAAAGCACTTATTAAGGGTATATATGTAGGTGACAATCAAGCAAACCGGATACTTGGAAACGAAAAAAAGACAAATAAAAAATACAATTAAGCAAGAAGCTGAATGACACCAAAATGCTGCTCAATATTATATGGGCCGGGTTGCTTCCAATAGTCATTGTAAGTCGTCAGAATAGTACAGTCACCATTCAAACTTGAAAGGAGAGCAGCCAGTGCGATCTTCTGATTTTCTGCTGAAGGAACATTTTCACCATTAGTGTTACCAGCACTAGGGTATCCTGTTTCAGTGACATATACAGGAACAGAACAGAGCTCCTCTGTAGTTTGTAGTTGACCAGCAACAAACTCACCGGCTTGAGCAGCATCTACATTCGTAGCATAGTAAGAGTGGGAATTAATGCCAATTGCATCAAAAACACCACTAGTACATAAACTAGGATTGTCAGTGAATGTTACTGGAGGTTCGGCAGTAAGCACTGGACCAGTGTAACCAGCAGATCTGAGCTGGCTAACGACCGACTGTCCCTTGGCTAGAAGCTCACTAGCGGTTACCCAGCCATTCAAAATAGCTTCGTTTCCTACAACAATCTTGGTGAAAATGTCCCAGCCATTTGTTTCACCATACGAGATAATAGTAGATACCTGATCGTCAATAGAGTTGACTCCGGTGTCATCAATCCAGAAGCCCTGGTTGATTTTGATTCCGAGATTAGCCGCGGCAGGCTGAATCGTATTGATCGAGTCACAATCGGTAGCGTATACTCTGATTTCTCCAATATTTTTGCTAGAAATAAGCTCGAGATCAGATTTAACGGCCGATGCATCTTTGCATCCTCCAGAATCAGTGTAAGGAGAGTAGACAATAGCAGTTGGCACAATATTGGAGACAGCACCGCTGGAACTAGTGGTTTTAACGCTCGAAGTGGAAGTTGAGCTCTTCGAAGTACTGGAAGTGCTAGTAGATGTGGTACTAGTAGAAGAAGTACTAGTAGAAGAAGTACTAGTAGAAGAAGTACTAGTGGAAGAAGTACTAGTAGAAGAAGTACTAGTAGACGAGGTACTAGTAGAAGAAGTACTAGTAGAAGAAGTACTGGTAGAAGAAGTACTAGTAGAAGAAGTACTAGTAGACGAAGTACTAGTGGAAGAAGTACTGGTAGAAGAAGTACTGATAGAAGAAGTACTAGTAGAAGAAGTACTGATAGACGAGGTACTAGGAGCAGTAGTACTAAGAGAAGGAGTACCAGGAGCAGAAAAGCTAGTGGTTGACGAGCCGATAGTGACTGAAGAGCTGCTACTAGTCGACGGCAGAGGAGCAGAGCTGATCAACTCGATCAAAGAGCTACTGGGACTTGCAGAGCTAGATGTAAGCACTGAAGAGTCGAATACACTTGAACTGGTACTTTTCTCAGCAAGAATATCACCCGCGGAGAAGGTAGTTGCAGTTATTGAAGGCGATGTAAAAAATGAGGAACTTGTAAACAGTACACCTGAAGAAGTCAAAATGGAAACGGAGCTATCAAATGTGGATACCGATTCATCTGTAGCCAATATTGTGGCAGCTACACTCACACCAGAGGTTTCAACACTTGTAGAAGAAGAAGCCGGTAGAGCCACTGACAGCTGGCTAGTGGAGCTCTGAACGGTGTTCGGCAAAGAAGTAGTCCAACTTGACGAACCGGGATAGCTAGAAATATCCGAACTGCTGGCAGAAGAACTGCTTGTGGGTATGTATTGAGCAGATGTTGTAGTAGCTGGAGTATCGGCTACTATGGTCGTGGTCACAGTGGAGCCGTCTTTCTGCGTCACCAGGACGGTCTCATATTTGCCAGTTTCTAAAACAGTGACAACGGAATCTTCAGCATTACCATCTACAGAGACCACTACCGTCTCGACATAGATGTAATTTGTTTTATAAATTGGTTCAGCTTCAACTGTGACATAGACGGCATCGGCCATAGGAGCCGCATAGGCAGCGGCTCTCACTAGGTTTGCACCGTGCGCAACGACCAGCAGTGCTAAATTGTAATAAAAGTTCATTGTTTTTCAAGTAATTGAAAGTCAATGAAGCAGGAAAAATAGCACAGGTGAAATGGTCCAATTTTTGAATTTTGACACTTTTTACAGCAGAGATAGCTTTGTAAGTCGCCGTAGCTAAAGTTTCCTCAGTTTTATCGGGGGGGTTGGGCTTTGATCAGATTGATCGTAAACTGCAGCAAACTCCACTTTCTGCAGGTCGGAGCTCAGTATGACAATAGGCAAGAATACACTGGAATTCAGCAATAGCTCAAGGAGTGTTGATTCGGTGGGGACTTGCGCAGGTGGTCTGAGCTTATGCAGGCCCAGGTGCACGGATTCAAATCCAACAACGATTTGCGAAAGATCAACTTCAGCAAATGAACAAGATAGCGTATGAACTTCAACGGTCAACGCCAGTAAAGCAATACGTGAGCCAGCAAATATCAGAAACGTATTTTAATCAATTAGTGGGCTATGCTGTTCATTATATAGCATGAGCTTTATCTGTCAGGCGTATGGAATATTCACCCGATTCAGGACCGTTGCCTTGGTCTTAGTCTAACCGAACCGTTACAATTGCTTCTAATTAAGCAATGCTTTATTGTATTTCACTTCATTAATAGAGCCATGGCTGGTTATTACGTATCTTTCTAGTAGCAGAGCCAGCCTTCTGTCGTGTTGCAACTGCTTACTTCACATGTTGGCCAGCCATCCATCGCCGCACAAGGCTTGAAGCAGGACTAAGCGATGTTAACTTAACGATGCGGTTGAAGCAATGACCAGATTGAGTGCGGTGTTTTGAACATTTGAAAAGATTGGCTGAATAGAATGGTGAGAACGATTTGAAGAAATCTTACAGAAAATGAACTAATTAATTAGCACAAATGTGTGTCTTGAAAAATAGCCATCATAGTTTGTTCATTGCATGTGATGATATATGGTCATTCATAGATGGTGATTGATATTTTCATCAGGGGAAAATAAACCCCGCCATCTTTTTTTTTATATCCCCGGTATATATTTTTTGAATCCTACTTTTCGTGTGTCGCATAATCTGCTCAGCTTTGAGATTGTGGTGGCTGAGCTTGTGTTCCGACCTGAGGTCCAGCACCTCTGTACCCGTTCTGTGAATAGTACAGGTGAAGAGGAAATGGAACCTGGTTATTCATATTACCCATCGGATGAAACAAAGCGCCTGATGCGTCCATTGCTACCTGCTGCTGTTGCAGCTGAGGGTCATGGACACCGGTATTAGCCATTTGTGACAGCTGCTGATCCTGCTGCTGCTGATGGTGTTGATGTTGCATTTGAGGAATCTGAGGTAGACCCTGCATCTGTGGCTGTCGAGCAAATTGATTCATAGCTTCTGCTCCAGAATACATGCGCATAGGGACCTGGCCTGACATATCAATTTCATCGGGTCTGCCTGCGGCCGCCGTGAATTGTGTATCAATCATAGGATTACCAGCTTGAGGCTGACCAAGCATAGCTCCATTGTTGAATCTTTGAGGCCGCGTCATAGGAGGGTCGATCATTGTAGAAGTATCATGGCGAGCAGCTGTTGCGTTAGGCTTGCCAAATTTCTGATCATTTTGAGCTTTGATTATCTTGTATTCAGCTTGCATCTGCTCCCGTTCCATGCTAGTATCACCAAATCCACCAAACCCGACATTTGAAGATCGCCCGTTGTTAGATTCTTTGCGCTGTTGCTTGTGAGCACGTCTCGTAGAAGATGAGCGCCCTTTATAACCAGCAGCAATATATCTATTTGGATAAGCGTTTCGGAACCGATCTCGTAAATCTGTACTTCTACGTCCTGTGAGACCCAACTCTGGGTCAGACTGAATCTTCGACCAAGCTGGACCATGCTTGAGAAATCCTTCCAGCAATCTCGCATCCTCCTCGTCAGTGAAAAATCGCCTCTCTTTACGATTGATTTTGACCAGATTCAAAGAATTATCTTGGAACCCCACATTCGAGGAAGATCGTTTTGATTTATGAGTTTTAGCATTAGGATAAAGCCTGCTGTATTCTTCGGGGAATGATGTTCTGAATCGATCTTTGAGATCCACAGCAGTTCTTCCTTTAAAGTCGTAACGTTCGTCATTAAGAATCTTTTTCCAGTTACCAACACCGTGAACCCGGCACCCATCCATGAGATACATAGTCTCCTCATCAGTCCAACCGGATCTCGAGCGACGAGATCCTTTCGGACTATTCGGATTGGATGTTGACCTAGAAGGGGAATTTTCAGCGGTATAGTTTTTGGATGAGGTAGTCGTGTCTATGTTTTGTAGATGTTGTTGGGGGTGGATAGCCAAACCTGATGATGGCTGAAACACATATGTTCCATGAGATTGGTCAAAGCCACCAGCAGGATGGTGAGCTTGCTGAGGAGTGGTCGGCTGGGTCCTAGATACAGGCATAGGCACTGAAGATGGGGCCTCATTTGCTGATGAAGATAAATCAGCACCGCCTTCCATTGGGATTTGGGCCTGACCCGTAGACACAGCTCTTTGTAGCGGAGGAGGAGCACCCGCAGCGCCCCCACGAGTCTGTTGCCGAGCAGCAGCAAAAAAATTTTGAAATGCAGGACCATCATTTCCAGACCGCTGGGGAATCAAGGGAATGTGACCCTGTGATAGTTGAGCAGCATTTTGTAGCTGATGGTTGAAGCCCATTGATTCATCTGGTTGCCTTGTAGGGTTGCCAGAAGCAATAGAAGACATTTCAGGATGGACATTGATACCACCGAGACCAGAGAGCTGGTTAGAAGATGGACCAGTAGAACTGGGATCTTCTTTTATATGCAGAAGACCCTCAGTACCAGATGTGCTTGGTGGCATAGAAGAATCACTAACGATTTGTGAAGGAGAGGGATTCAGAGGTTGGGTGGATTGAGAAGCCATCAACTGGTTATAAATAGCATTTGAGGAACTTAGATCCTGAGTGTTTGTAGGGTTCTGAGCACCTGAGCCAGTAGCGGCAGATGATGACGGGTTTATTTGCTGCTGCTGCTGCTGCTGCTGCTGCTGTTGCTGTTGCTGCTGCTGCTGAAGGGTGTGGTCGGAATCACTAGAATCGATTACAGGCCGCGCAGCCATAGACGTGGAGCCGAGGAACTGCTGAGCCTGAGCAGCACTGTTCTGCATATCGTTAAATAAACTTGCGTCAGCAAAAGTCGGCTGACCAGAAAGATCCGCGCTGGGTTGGTGGTGATCCGATGTTGGATGAGAATGGGCTGTTGTCGAAGAGGCACGATGACTACGGCCTGTAGTAGACGACCTTGACAAAGAGGGATCGTTTGAAGACGCCGAGGGATTAGGATCAGAACCAGCAGAAGCAGTTACAGATGAACCTGGAGCATTAGAGCCAGATAGAGGGGCAGCAGCAGCAGCAACCTCAGCTAAAGCAGCCGAGACTTGGTCGTCGCCATCGTCTCCCGACATATTGACGGGACGATTCTGCACCTGACCGGACATCTGAAGGATAGAAGAGCCTTGAGCTGCCATTAAACAAGAGCAGTAAGGGATGGATTGAGGGAAGACGAATAGATAATACCAGCCAGACTTTTAGTGGAACCGGCGGCCTGAATATTACACGAGGCTCAGTCCCAGAAGAAGCAGTCGATGCGGAGGGGAGCAGCTAAAACAATAGCACCAGTAGAAGACCTAGAAAACGCTACAATAAAGAAAAATACCACCACCACCAATTAGTAACGCAAAGTTAACAACGACAATAGGAAACAATTGGCAATTTTCTTGTAGAACGGATCGACGGGGTGAAAGGCGAGATAGGAGAGGAGGAGAGGGTGGGGGGAGGAATTGGGTGCTGGAAAGTTGGGTTGACTTCAATAGTAGAAGCGAGAAACAGCAGCACCACAATGAGCCGGAATAATTGAAGGGTCGGGAAGAAAACGGCAAGACTTGATGGAATAAGTGTTAATATATAGACAGGAAAAGATAAGCGAATCGAGATCTGGAAATCTTTCTTGTTGAAACCTGTCTTTCTTAGTGTACCTGAGTCTGCTGTGTTGGCTGAAATGTACAATAATAAACCAATCCAATGCAACTGGGTAGTGTGTGGTCGACAAGATGGATGAATTGATGGGTCGGTAGGGTGGGTTGAAATCAATCTTTTGTCGAATGCAGAGGAGACTTTGAACGAGGCGGCGGCGGGCTGGTTGGCTCAGCTTTGACAAAGAGAACGGAAACCACACCAAGCTTTATAAATGGGCAGTACCAGCAACAACTGCACGCACCAACCGATACAAAACACCCATAAAAGATCTGCTACAGGAATTCAGATCCACGGCTCAATGCAAGCGAATGATCCGGCATCAAGGTGAGCTGAGGCCAGGTCTTGCCTGTCCAAGCTAGATCCCACCCGCCTGGAGAGCCGACAGGTGGGCCCCTGTTTTGGGTGACTGTATATTATATTTTCAAATGTGATTAAATTTTTGATAGTTATGAGCTACTTGGTTGATAGTTTCTGGTACTGCTTCTATGATCAGATGGTTTTGGGCCGATGCTTCCCGACAACTATAGATGGTACTAAGCCGATGCCGATGCAGACCGCAATACTGCATTGAGCAAACTGCTCCGCAGCAAATGAAAATAAAATTAACTGTCAGTTCTACGTTGAATTCCTAATTCCTAAGATGTCTGGTTCAGATTTCAGGCGATCGCTACATCATTATTTTATGTACGAATTATAGTTGAGCAATCTGCGCATCGCTCGGCAGCAATGAGAAGAAGACGAGACGAGACCAGACGAGCACCAAGAAAAGAAAAATAAAATCCGAAAAAACAAACCACAACAAAAGAGACAAAAAAGCAAAAAAAAAACCACACACAACAGAATCAAAAGAGAATACATCAAAAATGAAACCACAATTATACCACAGACTTCTTCGAGTCCAATCTGACGAAGAGCCAATCAGGCCATCAAGCTGACCAAACATCTATAGCTGGTTTGTCTGAACTACCAAGTGTTCCCGACAAGTCAAGTCTAAAGTGCGCAGCGCATTTGCCCGCATTCAAACAGGTAACGACGACCTGACGCAGAAAAATTAAGTTAGAAAAGCAAAAAAGAAGAAGCTTCCTCCCTTCCTCCCTTAATTCACTTCCTCTCTCACCCATTCCTGCAGCTCCTGTCATGGCTTAGACGATTCATCTGCCGCCTGCTTGGCTCTTTGTCGACCGTGTTATGTTTCATCCTGCATGATCGGCATGTCCCCTTTCAAATGTTCCCGCTTGCAGCCCACCACCTGCGTTGAAGAATTTCACGGTCGCTTAACAGATCCGCCGTGAGGCGGTGGCCACGTGATCCACCGTCTCCTCCCCCCCTCC
The DNA here is from genome assembly GCA_030564625.1 of Zygoascus hellenicus. NCBI lineage: Eukaryota > Fungi > Ascomycota > Dipodascomycetes > Dipodascales > Trichomonascaceae > Zygoascus > Zygoascus hellenicus. The sequence goes on from JAJLWE010000002.1 coordinate 99,931, forward strand.
CCCATTTTCTGCCTGTACAGTCAACTTTTCCGACAGTGCGCTGCACTATTCACTCAGTCCCCGCATTGCTTTCCAGTGACTATGCGAGTCATGCCCCAGTTCGCACACACCCCAGCCACGCCACGCCACGCCGCGATGGGGCCAGACTGCCCCGTCTTGGGCTTGCATGAAAGTCAAATTCTAGAGAAACCAAAAGCCGAACTTTTGGACGAGTCTGGTTCTGGCGGAACGTAGATCTGCGTTAGTAATGACGGCTAGTGATCATCTTGGCATGTCGATCTACGCTACTGGAGGAGGGGGCAGTGGTAGTGGTGGTGGTGGTGGTGGTGTAATGTTGTTATTCAAGCTTTCGGGCCCGTAAAATACCGACTAGTCATTAGTACCCAAACGAGTTTGTGCTACTAAAAGTTCCCCTAGAAATGATTGTGTCCGCACAGAATAAAGCTTTATCTTGTTATTTTTGGTCTAGGCCCAAGAAGACCCTTAGAGAAGAGAGAAAAAACAAGGTGAGAGCTAGGCAATCCAGCCGTTTATCGTTTCAATCAACCTGCTGTTCAAGGATAAGTCAGTGTTAGCCTGTTCCGGTTGTTTCAACTTAATGCTGAGTGCTTGAGTTGGCTGATTCCTGACTGCCAATAGTTCCAGTGCGTTTGCTCTGCCTCGTCCCCCTGAGTGGCTTCCCCTTCACCCACGCTTCTATTTCACTCGTATTAAGATTATCAATATTTAGTCATACTCAATTCCAAATTTATTAAAGCCTAAACTTCGTGGTTGGTTCTAATTACTGGCTACTTGTGCCACAAAATCTTCCCTTTGCAACTCCCTGTATAATAAAAAAAATTGGGCAAAGGTGATGAGGTGAAAAGGCTCGCAAATGAATAGAAATTCATTCACATCCACGGATTCAATTGCTTTTATTTTTCTATATAGAAAACACCTACTTTTTTGAGTTTTCTTTTCTTTTACTACGGCAAAGAAACCCCATAACACTAATCGCAAAATATATACAAATAAAGACTCGATTCCAAACCGTAAATGCTTTGCCTGAAGCTTTCATCTATCTGGAACTTAGCTTGTTTCGCAGTGCGCTGTTGCTACTGGGACGGATGCACCGTAGCCCTGCCCTGACCCCCCGCTGAAGCTGAGCCTCTCCTACCATATCTGCTCATGGCCTTTTTCAACCAAAGCTTGGGACTTGAGATTAGGCCTGGCTTGTAGATCATACTACGGTATTGACTTGAACATCGGGACGCGGAAACCCAGAAACTACAGCGATAGCTTTGTATAATTACAGACTGGTACATAGATCAGCCCGCAGAAAATGTCGCGAAATTCCGAAAAGGCTCAGTCGATGCTGTATCGATTCCAGGAGCAACAGGCTGCAGAGATTGGCCTGGTCGATGCTGGTAGAGCCCGCCGTCCAAGAGATATCAATACGGTTTCATCCGCAGCAATGTGTGAGAAATGGAGGGGCCAAGTGGTGAAAGAGATCTCGCGGAAAATCACAAAAATCCAGGACCCTGCGCTGTCGGATTTCCAGCTTCGTGACCTTAACGATGAGATCAACAAGCTCATGAAGGAGAAGCATGTCTGGGAAATCCGACTGAAAAATCTTGGCGGACCCAACTATCTTCATTCCAAGTCAGTGGCTTTTGATCTAGAAGGAAACTCCATCGGCTCTGCCAGAGGATACAAGTATTTTGGTCGTGCAAGAGAGCTTCCTGGTGTGAAAGAGCTTTTTGAAGAGGAGGCTCGTAAACGGGCACTCAAAGCTTCCCAGGCTCACGACCGTAAAAATGCACAGCAGCTTCAAGATTTCTCGGATTTGTATTATGGCTTTGAAGATGATTCTAGATTAGTGGAAGAAGAAGCCCATCAGATGCAATCATTTCAAGATGATCAATCCCATGAAAATTCACATAGTGATGGCATCATACCTGCCATCAGGCCTCCATCCTTGAAACAGATGGAATCTTATTTATTGGAAAGAAAACGACAATCAGTAGAAAACAAATTTTTAACGACGTGATGAATATATAGTTTGATGTCTCGCAATACGAGTTCCTCTTATAAATAATTAACTATGATGATCAAATGTCATGGTCGTGTTCTTTCAACGAAGCCCGTAAATGTTTCAACATGAACATCACCTTCCCAAACAACTCCTTGTAGCTGTTTCTATAAACACGGTCCTCTTTCCAAGGGGTGTTCTCAATTGCTTTTCGGCAACTGTCCAAATCTAATTCCGCGAGCGGGACTAGTTTGCTTTTCGTCACCAACTTATGACTGATATAGCATAGTAGAAACAAAATTGGCGGCAAGTAATCGGTGATAAATCTGTTTAAATCCCAATTGTTTCGCACAAAGACAAGACAGCCAAGAAAAATACTTAGGACTATGCAAAATCCTAGCCCAAAATATGCAATGTATGGTTGGAACGGCGATTTATATGGATAGCTCACATCATTCCGACCCAAAATATCAGGCCGTAACTTCAAACCATAAAAAAAGCGAATAAATGCAAAATTGACTGTTGCCCAAACAAGAACGGCAGACGATGTTGTCAGATTGGCCAACCACGTAAAAACACTATCGGTACGGTGCCTCGAAGTCAAATAACATAGCCACGAAAAGCACCAAGTTGCTAAAACAGCAACCCATGGAATACCATAATTACTGCATCGACGAAATATTGCTAAATATTTCCGTTGCTTAGCTACTCCGTAGAGTGTTCGGCTGGCTGCATACAACCTGTTGCAGGCGCAAGCCAGGGAGAAAAAAATGAAAAAAGCATTTGCAGCATTAGCCAGCCCACAAATCCCCGCATCATGCAAAGCCATAATCCAAGGGGAGTTGTTGGCCCCCTGAATTGTTCCTGTGTATGAGAACCCATACGCACCAAAACTATTTGCGCATTTCCCGGTTGAGAATACAGTAGCAGTAGTACCAGAAGCTGTAGCCAGAGCTGCCACAGCAGTCGATAATATACGAGTGGAAGAAGTTGCAGTAGCAGTTTTCGTATGAGTGGTCGTTATTTCACTGGTGCTCTGCAAATCCAACTCACCGTCACCAGCACCACCGCTGTCACGTAGTATCTTCCCGAAAACGTCTCTCTTAGTGTTCAACTCACGAACTGCACTGGAACCTGATATGACAAGCCTAGGATCACCAGCATAAATATTAATGGTGAGTAAAAAAACAGCCAAGATGTAGAATATTCCAATTCTCCAGAATATCTTCTTTGTTGCTGCTGGTAACGCTTTTCGAGGATTCCTCACTTCTGCAGCAGTTGTAAAGACGATCTCAGTACCGACATAAGAGTAAAAGGAGGTAATTACAGCAGACCAGAATTGAAGGAATCTTCCTATTTTCCCCCCAATCCCTGCCAATTCAAGATGAAGCGTGGGTTCACCATTGCCCGATGCATACTCGACGTAAAGGTCATTGAGGGGATTATATTTCGGCCGAAACAGACCATAGTCACCATTGAGAGTATGATTGGATTTTGATGAGTCCCAGTACCGAAAGCCAACCTTGTCGTGGAAAGGTCCTATGCCACCACTATTCATGGCACAAAAAACGATTAATAAGAGTGAAAATGAAATCAAAGTCACTAAACATGCGACGTATTGAATCTCTCCCCATGCACGAATATCTATGAGAGAAACAAAAAGAACCACAAAAACGAATAAAGTTGTCCAGACAATAAAAGCATGCCCCGCCATATCCAGCATAGGATAGTAGGATAGCAAGATTACTGCAGCAGTTATCTCGGCTGGAAGCGCTATAGCACTGGAAAACCAATAGGCCAAGCCGACTGTAAATCCTAAAGAATCATCTGTGAATCGCGCAACCAAATTAGCTAGAGTTCCATCAGTGGGTATGAGTGAAATCATCTCGCCAAAACTTGCCATTGTGCAAGCAGTAACTATACCAGTCAGAAAGTATGCAAGTAAGGTTGATAATGGACCAGAGGTGAATAATGTGTATCCAGAGTTGAGGAGTATGCCAACTGAGAAAGACCCAGTGAGACTCATGATTTGGATTTGTCTTGAGAGTAATCCTCTTTTTACATGGGGATCACTGGTTTCATCTGTAGAAGCCCAGTCGTCATCATCCTCGTGACCATCACTCATTTCATCAATATTCATTGTCATGAAAGATAGGCCATCATCATTCGCATCCAGATTGGATAGCGATCCGTCGTAGTGCAAATCACCGTAGTTCGAAACAGCACCGTCTCTAAGTTTTTTGCGCCGCCTTTGCTGTTCTTCATATGTATACTTGGAGTTGATCATGTTAAGCTGATGATTGTATCTCACGTTTTGCCTAGCTCCGTTGAAGTTATCGAAGTTGTAAGACAGGGAGTAGAGATTAGGCTGTTGGTTTGAGATACCAGAGGATTGAACAGCACTACTCGCACCCGACGGCTCGGTATTTGCAACATGGAAATAATTCCCGTACTTGCGAGAGTCATAGACCATGGGCCTTCTTTTCTTAGTCCGTTTTTCGGCGGCTGTTTTGGCTTTGTTATGGATGATGTATTCTCGGGCAACTCTTTCATTATACTCATCGAAATCCGAGACTTCTCCATGGTGTTTAGAACCACCAAACAGAAATTTACCCTTGCCTTTATCAAGCACTTTGAGAGCATCCCGGACATCGATAGAGCTATTACCGTCGTCAATAAAGACACTGCTCCCTGCATCATCCACAATGGATACGGCATCGGTACTGGCTCCATTACCACTACCAGCAATAGTATCCCTATTGACTGTACCAGAAGTCACTGAGCTTTCCATCATCTTGTTATATTGGTAGAAATCATCGACATTGATGTTCTCAATTTGGTCATCATTTATGAACGGGCTTTTTTCAGAACCAAAGCTTCCTCGTTCACTTCGCCCATGGCTGAAGTTATTCGAAGGGGGGAATAAACCATGAGCAGGCGATCTACCTGCTGCTTCCCTCGCTACTACTCGTGCAGTAGATTCAACAAACTGACAGCTATCAATACTGCTTGCTGATTCCTCACCGGCTGTTTCTTGTTGAATCCTAAGACTCGGAGCTATATCCATCCTTGGAAATAAGGACACTGGAGGAACCTCGCCACGCCCCCTGCTATCTCCTGGACTAGTAGGATTCTGCGCCATATTGTGCGCAACTTGTCTCTAGGAGATATTCGACACTCCTACACAACGGTGGTTGGGATTTTTTCTTATTATTTCTCTCTTCCGCTGATACCTTAATGACTGCACTCCCTGTAGGACTGGCTGATAAAGGTCTGGGTCTGGGTCTGGGCCTGGGCGGCGGGCGAGGCTGAAGAGACGGGACGGCCAGCAGTCTATTGAAAGTTAGGTAACAGCTATTAGAAACTGAGGCGAGGCTACGAGGAGAGAAGCATGAGAGAGTATGAAAATCAAATGACAAATAAGAGGGGAAAAGAGTCCTTATTGGTTCATATATACAAATCTATTATAAGGAGCTCTAGTAAAATAGCACAAAAAGGTATATAGCATCAGCCAGTTTAGGCAGTAGCCTTCTTCAAGTAGGTGATCAAGTCGTTTCGATCCTTGTCCTTCTTCAAACCACCGAAAGCCATCTTGGTACCGGGAATGTACTTCTTGGGGTTCTCGAGGTACTCGAACAAAGTCTCCTCGTCCCACTGAACGGCCTTGTCACGGTTGGCATCGGTGAAAGAGTAGCCAGCAGTGGTACCAGAGGTTCGGCCGAACAAACCATGGAGATTAGGACCAACCTTGTGAGCTCCACCTTCCTCAACGGTGTGGCACTGAAGACATCTAGTCTTGAACAGAGAAGCACCCTTCTTTTCAGATCCTAGATAAGGTTAGCCATGAATGGGGGGGAGGGGATGAAGTGAGAAAAAATGGCGCAAAGCCGATAGCAACTAACGAAGCACAGAATAATATAATAAATGAACAGCCCAGCAATATGAACTAGTCAACAATTACAAAGCACTCTATTCACCTGCAGTTACTCAGTGACTTGAGCCCCAGAGAAGATGAACCTATTTGTTTTCACAGCTGGGGTGGGTTTTCTTCGGGCGACCAACCACCACTGCAGGGATTTCAAGCAGCTAAAACGTCGACATATTCCCACAGTCGGTCTTCAAATAAGCCAAGTCACTTGCACCAATCTCAAACATTCAAGCTTTATCATATCATTACTACTCACCTGCCTTGAAACCCATTTTATGTTGTTTAGTTTAACGGTTGTTTTTAACAAATTATGTGTTGTTGAAATTAGAAAGCCGGGAGCAAATTTGGGCACTTATATATTCTTTGCAAGCGGTCCAATCAAAATCGAGCCATTTGTAGTAGTATGGGAGATGTCGGCTGATTTGTTGGCATGGCAACCATGTCGCCCGCCATCAGACCAGCGCCTCACCATCAAGCGGGCCGGCTCGGTGGTTCAGATTGGAAGCCCAATTCGGAAAGGTTGGTAATCAATCGTGATTGGCCGTTGCTGCGACTTCTTTTTCGTTCCTCTCATTCCCGTCACGCCCACTTCTCATAAAATCAGCACTGAGTGAAATCTGATCATCATGCTTAGACAATCTATCAAGGCCAATTCCAAGAGACTTTTTTCTACCAGCAACTTCCTAATGGTGAGTATTAGTGGAAGCTACATATGAAAACTGTGCATTTCCGCCAGGATTTGTGTGATTAGGCATATATTGCCGAAATCCGGGGACCAGCACAGACTAGAGAATTACCAGGCACTGTTGGTACAATATTTGGCACAATATGCTGATTTCTGGTAACATTTGATCATCGTCTAGCAGTAGATAACTTATTGAGTTTTCCAGAGTCTTCTTTATTTATTTGGCTTGGAAACTTGTTGGTTAAGCTACTCATCTTCTGGCTGATCTGCCGTTTGTCCGATATCACCCCCCTCCTCTGCGCAGTCACTAACTCCAGCGAACTGAAACAGACGCTTTCGGAGAAATCCAGGTCGAAGACTCCAAGTACTGGGGAGCTCAGACCCAGCGATCTCTTCAGAACTTCAAGATTGGTGGTGCCAATGAGCGTCTTCCTTCCGATCTCATCAAGGCTTTCGGTATCTTGAAGAAGGCTGCTGCCGAGGTCAACATGACCTATGGCTTGGACCCCAAAATTGGTGGTGCTATCCAGCAGGCTGCACAGGAAGTCATCGATGGCAAGCTCACTGATCAATTTCCCTTGGTTGTGTTTCAAACTGGTTCTGGTACTCAGTCCAACATGAACTCCAACGAGGTCATCTCCAACCGAGCCATTGAAATTTTGGGCGGTGTTCTTGGTTCCAAAAAGCCCGTTCACCCCAATGATCATGTTAACATGTCTCAATCTTCCAATGATACTTTCCCCACTGTTATGCATATCGCTGCTGTGTTGTCCATTACCCAGAGATTGATTCCCTCCTTGGAGGCTCTTCACAAGTCTGTTGATGCCAAGTCCAAGGAGTTTGACCACATCATCAAGATCGGCCGAACCCATCTTCAGGACGCTACCCCTTTGACTTTGGGTCAGGAGTTTTCCGGTTATGCTGCTCAGATCGAGTATGGTCTTGAGCGAGTCAAGAATGGCTTGGAGAGACTTCGATTCCTCGCTCAGGGAGGAACTGCTGTTGGCACTGGTTTGAATACCAAGAAGGGTTTTGCTGAGGCCGTTGCCAAGCATGTTAGCCAGATTTCCGGTGAGCACTTTGAAACTGCCCCTAACAAGTTCGAGGCTCTTGCTGCTCATGATGCAGTTGTCGAAATGTCTGGTGCTTTGAATACTGTCGCTGTTTCCCTTTTCAAAATTGCCAACGATATCAGATATCTTGGTTCCGGTCCCCGATGTGGATACCATGAACTTTCTCTTCCTGAGAATGAGCCTGGTTCTTCTATTATGCCCGGTAAAGTCAACCCCACCCAGAACGAGGCTCTTACCATGGTATGCACCCAGGTTTTCGGTAACCACGCTTGCATCACTTATGCTGGTGCCTCTGGTCAGTTCGAGCTGAACGTTTTCAAGCCTGTTATGGCTGCTAACTTGCTTCGATCTGTGCGATTGCTCGCTGATGGTTGTGACTCTTTCCGAGTCCACTGTGTCGATGGCATCAAGGCCAATGAGAAGCGAATCGCTCAGTTGATGAATGAGTCTCTTATGTTGGTCACTGCCCTGAACCCCAAGATTGGTTACGACATGGCTTCCAAGGTTGCTAAGAATGCCCACAAGAAGGGTATCACTCTCAAGGAGTCTGCACTCGAACTCAAGGCTTTGACTTCTGAGGAGTTTGACCAGTATGTACGACCTGAGAAGATGATTGGCCCCTCCGACTAAGTGCGGAATAACTCATATACAAGATGTATTTAGTAAATTGGAGTTTATGAGGTTCATTATATGTATCTGTTGGTAAGAGCTTCTCAAATATTTTCAAATTATTGGAGTGCCAAAGTAACAGCTGTTCTGCTCGGTAGGTAAAGCTGTACGTAGTTCTTTCTTCCATTCCATGGCCCTGGTGTGGTATGCGCTTCTACGCTTGTGTCGATTCGATCAAATCCTCCGTACTCTTTATCATCAGATGACAGCACAATTTTATAAGTACCAGGTTCTTCAACGCCGATCCTATAGTCAGTGAATGATTGTGTGGGGTGGAAATTAAACACGAAAAGTAGACTAGCCCGCTCAAAAGCAATGACTTTATCGCCCTCATGTTTGAGCGAGACATAAGCTTGAGGCGCAGATAGCCAGTGATACTTGGATTCTGTGTGTTGCATGGCTGAATCAAAGTTATTCAGGTATTGATATTTCAAGAGATGGTCATCAACTAGATTCCACTGACGTCGACAGTAATGGTAAGAGTCGCCATTTCCTGCTCTAGGGAAGTCAAGCCATTCTGGATGGCCAAACTCGTTGCCTTCAAAATTCAAATATCCTTCTCCACCAATGGCATGAGTTATAAATCTGATCATCTTATGAAGAGCAATTCCTCTATCAACTACTGGAGAAGGATCGGACAAATTGCTCATGTGCGTATACATCTCTTTATCCATGAGCCAGAAAGCAAGAGTTTTATCGCCAACCAATGCTTGGTCGTGCGATTCAGCATAAGCTATAGTGAGTTCCTTATATCTTCGATTAGTGAGAGTGAAGACAATATTCCCCATATCCCATTGATCATCAGACTTCTCTTTCAAAAGCTTAATCCACATATCTGGTATGGCCATGGCCAAACGGTAATCAAAGCCTACACCGCCAATAGCAGTGGAAAGGCATAAAGTTGGCATACCAGAGACATCTTCTGCAATGGTAACAATATTGGGCGAAAGTTGTCTGAGCATATCATTAGCAAGTATGAGATAATTGACAGCTTCTTCATCAACAGAAGGGCCAAAATATTCATGGTAACCACCTGAAAACCCAGTGCCAATGCCATGGTGTAAATAAAGCATGGAGGTGACACCATCGAATCTGAAACCGTCAAAGTGGTACTCCTCAATGTACCAGCGAAGATTAGATAACAGGAAGCGCAATACCTCGTGCTTTCCATAGTTGAATAAACGAGACCCCCACAAGTCATGGTTTCCCTTTGCACCACCATGGAAATACTGATAATCTGTTCCATCAAATTGGTTCAGACCATCCAACACATTCATGCTGGCATGGGAATGGACCATGTCAAGCAGAACAGTGATACCCAAGCCATGGGCAGTATCTATTAGCTCCTTAAGCTCCTCAGGCGTGCCATAACGAGACGATATAGCGAAAAAATTAGTTACCTGATAGCCAAAAGAGGCATAGTAAGCATGCTCCATGATAGCCATCAATTGGATAGTATTATAGCCTAATTTGTGAATTCTTGGCAGCACGTTCTCCGTGAACTCCTTGTATGTACCAATCCTACCGTCAGGAGAACTTATACCCACATGGGCTTCATACACCTTGATACCATTAGGCTTGCTGGAAGGAGTGTAATTGGTCTGAGAATCGTTCTTCCACTGATACTTGTCAGGGGGGTTCCAGAAAATACCTTCGTACACAGGGGAAACCTTCACATCTTGTTCGACTCTCGATATCCAGGCGGGAATACGATCAATTCTATCGTCGGATCCGGGAATTGCAAAAGAAACCTTGATTTTTGACGCATGGGGAATAGCAGCTGACCCGTCATCTGCAGCCGGCACACTGATGGACCAAACCCCGAATGAATCCACCGTCATAGGATGACTCTCTCTATTCCAGCCATTGAAATCTCCAATAAGCCATGCTCCTACAGCATTAGGGGCCCATTCTTTGTACACAATTGTGTTATCAGACTTGACATGGATTCCATAGTCTTCATATCCTTTGCTGAATTGCAGTATGCCATTCTCCTCTTTGGCCAATCGCTTCTTCCAGTCCTCGGCAATTGCATGCCTCCTAGCAATGGCTTCGATATTGGGTTCCAGCCACGGGTCAATCTCCAGAATCGGTTTCACTGCTTCCATTGCTTGTCCCATACTGGTTGGTTGACTTCTAGAATGTGGAGGCAGCCCCATCTGATTTATAGGATGTCATTCGGTGGGGTGAGCAGGTGACTAGAAAGGAAGAGTTAGGGCTCGGAACATTGTTAGCAAACAAAGTTGTTTTTGGCTAGAAAAAACTGATTTATTTTGAAATTAAATACACACATCTAGAAAATATGTCATTAGATAGAATCTGATTAAGATTCTTTGCCAATTAATGCCCGATTTTCCTGATTGCTATCTGGCTGAGCAGACCAGAACTTGCCCCGCCACACTCCGGTCAGCCTCGCCAGCCTTGTCATGCGCAGATTATATGGTGAAAAATGGATCAGTTCAAACTTGCCGACCTGCAAAACCCCTCGTAGAACATGTACAGGAAATAAACCACATGCTAACAAAAGAAGAAAAAAAAAGAAGAAAGATCCATGAGGTCAATTTATATGCCGAAGTGTGTAATGCCCACTCTTAAGTCGATGATTCCCTTTTCGGAGGACTTGCTGCTGTGTTTCATCGATGTGTCTGTGTGCAAAGAACAACTGTGATTGAAAAACCGTGCCAGACGTCTTGTCTGGCAATTCGTTTATACTTGAAAACTTGAATGACCAAAAAGCTTATGCTTTGACTCGGCCCGTTATTTGGATGCTGATGATTACCAGTTATTGGTGTCGTAACGCATTCTTCTGGCTGCTAGCTTTGGATCATTGATTCGAGCAATCACAACATCTAGCCCCGCCTTATATAATTTTCCTCACTGGAGAGCCGGTAGTTCAAGTTAGCTTTCTTATTCAGCACTCATCCATTAAATACAGCATCATTTCCACACTCCTCGTTCTATGTTTTATTCCACTCGTTGATTCCCCCTTTGGTTCTGTCTTAAAACCCTGTTCGCACGGCTAAGCCTATAAAATATTTTTTTTTCACCCATCTCCAAACCATATCTCAACCACCATGGGTAAAGCTCAAAAGAAGCATGGTAAAGGTCGTTTAGATCATTATTATCGGCTCGCAAAAGAAAAGGGTTATCGAGCACGATCTTCGTTCAAAATCATTCAGATCAATGAGAAGTTTGGCCATTTTTTGGAGAAATCCAAGGTAGTTATTGACTTGTGTGCTGCACCTGGTTCTTGGTGTCAAGTTGCTTCCAACTTGTGTCCTATTAATTCTCTTATTATTGGTGTGGATTTAGCTGCTATCAAACCGCTTCCAAATGTCACTACTTTTGTCTCTGATATCACTACGGAGCACTGTCGTACACATTTGCGAGGTCTCATGAAGACCTGGAAGGCTGACACTGTTCTGCACGATGGTGCTCCTAATGTTGGTATGGCATGGACACAGGATGCCTTCACACAGTCTGAGCTTGTGCTTCAATCTTTGAAGCTTGCTGTAGAGTTTCTGGTACAGGGTGGTACATTTGTCACCAAGGTTTTCCGATCCAAAGATTACAATAATCTCATGTGGGTATTCCAACAGTTTTTTGGCAAGGTCGAAGCTACCAAGCCTCCTTCATCTAGAAATGTGTCTGCCGAGATTTTCGTTGTCTGCAGAGATTTCAAGGCTCCGCAGAAGATTGATCCCCGTCTTTTGGATCCCAAGCATGTCTTTGAGGATCTACAGGAACCTCAGCAGGATATGTCTGTCAAGGTTTTTAATCCGGAAAAGAAAAGGAGGAAGAGAGATGGTTATCAGGATGGTGACTATACTCAGTTTCACAGCATTTCGGCAATGGAGTTTGTCGAACATGAAGAGCCTATTCAAATGTTGGGCAGTATGAGTGCCATTGAATTCGATACTAAAAAGAATCCTGAGATTAAGAAATTGAAAACTCTGCCGGAGACTACCCCCACTTTGTTAGAAAGTTTCAAAGATTTGAGAGTACTCGGAAAAAAAGATTTCCGATCAATTCTCAAATGGCGAAAAGCTGCTCGAGATTTGCTTGAGCTTGACAAGCCTGAAGAAAAGGTCGAAATTGAAGTTGAGCCTTTGACGGAAGAAGAGCAAATAGAGAAAGAATTGGAAGAATTGAAAGACAAAGATGCATCCAAGAAGAAGCGAGAAAAGAGACGTGCAAATGAAAAGAAACAAAAGGAAATAGTTCGTCAGCAGATGAACATGCTTACCACATCCGATCTTGGTATTGAGGCAGGTCAAAATCAGCAAGGACTTTTCAGTCTTAAGACTGCTGAAAAGACTAATCAAATGCCTGAACTTCTGAAAGGAAAGAAAGAAATCGTTGAAGAAAGTGACGAGGAGGAAGAAGAAGAAGCAGAAGAGCTTGATTCTGACCAAGAGGTTGACGCTTTGGACGATGAACTTGATTACATGTATCAGCAATACAAAGAGAGAAAAGCTGAGGCTGATGCCAACTGGAAAGCTAGGCGTGCTAGAGAAGCTAATGATGATGAAGATACTTGGTACGGATTTGGAGAAAAGGAGAATAAGGATGGCAGCATTACAAGCAGTGATGATGAATTTTATTCTGGTGATGAAAATGCCGGCGAGTCTTTGACAACTTCATTGCTTCCAGCAAGAAAAAATGGTCTCAGCAGAAAAGCTGCTGTATTCTTTGATGATCCATTGTTCAAAGATGCTGAATTGGAAGACGAAGACGACATGCCCAAGCCTGTGCAACAAACCAAACCCAAGAAATCAATTAAAAAATCGGAGGACACAGGATTTGGTGATTTTGAAGTTGTACCCAAAGAAGATGAATCTGAGGACTCTGATGATGACTGGACCAACGATAAGCCGGATAAGCCAGTGGTAGATATTGTCACCGCCGAAGCTATGACAATGGCTCATCAACTCGCTACTGGGCAAAAATCCAAACATGACTTGATTGATGAGGGTTACAACCGGTACTCTTTCCGTGACAAGGAGGGTCTACCTGACTGGTTTTTGGACGATGAAAACAGACACAGCAAGATAGTCAGACCCATCACCAAGGAAGCAGCAGAAGCTATCAAGGCCAAGATGAGAACCATGAATGCACGACCTATCAAGAAGGTTGCGGAGGCACATGCTCGAAAGAAGATGAGAGCAGAGCGAAGATTGCAGAAGTTGCTTAAGAAGACCGATGTGATCAACGAGGATGGTTCACGATCCGAATTGGAAAAATCACAAGAAATAGCCAAATTGGCCAAGAAATTGGGATCCAAGAAACAAAAAGAGAAGCCTAAGGTTACTTTGGTTGTGGCCAAGGGTGGAAACCGAGGATTACAGGGACGACCAAAGGGTATCAAGGGCAAATACAAGATGGTTGACGGCACGCTGAAGAAGGAACAGCGAGCTTTGAGACGAGTTCAGAAGAAGAAGAAATAAGTCTGAGCTTATAAGATTGATATTTTATTGTAGCACTGGATAGAAAAATAATGTTTTGCATCTTAAGAGTTGGTCTCGAGCGATCTGGAGGCTCCGGGAGCGAAAAGGGGGACAATAGTCTAAGCAGCCAATTCCATGGAACACAATCTTCTAAAAAATGGCATAAAAATAATTATCCCGCCCAAATTCTTCTGCTTACCAGCAACTATTACAAAGGGCCATTCTCTCGGGTTGTCCGTCGGGCCATTTTTAAAAATTTTTCCTATAGCCGGCTCGCATTCTCCAGACTCAGGCAAGGCTGAACATTAAAGAAAAAAACTCAGTACGCACAGAAAAAAAGAAGCAAAATCTTATTTCTAAGCCAACGCGACGACACTGGTCCATCAGACTCAATAAGACGAAGCATTTTTCAAACGTAAAATTCTGGGTTTGTTTGACAGTTTTTGTTTTCTTCCTTTGTTTTTCATTTCCACACCAGATCCAGCCAGGCCCTTACGACTTGCTGGACCGCTTCTCTGTATTCCACCACGCTTTCTCGATTCGTGGACCTCACGGCAAAAGTCTTCAACGACTGGTACCCATATACTGTCAACACTATCTCAGCTATGTCGTCAGCTCCAATGTTGGCCATCAATAGCAGCGTCGATCAGATTCTCAACAATAAAATCGAATTTGCTTCCGCTCGTTTCCCGGAAGTAGTTGGTGTTCGCCCTGCCAACTATGTCCTTATAAAAGCCGGTAGCGACACGAACCATGGCGATGCTCACAACGATAGCGATAGCAGCAGCAGCGGCAGCAGCAGCAGCGATGTAGGGGAGGATGCCGATGGCCCAGATAACGAGGATTCTACGAGCACTGCAACAAGTCCAGAAAAAAGTCCGGCAGAGTTCTACGACGTGAATGAAAATAAAAACGATCGTGGTTCTTCCAAGGATTCTCGGATTCTCAAGAGCTGGCTACCTAGTGACCGATCTCCAATTGGTCTTCAGAACCACAGCGTGACATGCTACATGAATGCTGCCATGCAAGCGCTTTTTCATATTCCTGCAGTTGCTCATTATTTGAGGGATGTTGCCGCTGGAAAATATAAATCTACTGTATCTCCGAAAAGCGTCACTGTGGAATTGGCTAGTCTTTATGAGCGGCTCTGTACTTCGGGGAAGAAAGGGGCAATTTATCCGTCGAAAATGATCCGAAGACTACAGGACATTAATTTTGTAATGTCTCCAATGGAGCAAGAAGATTCTCATGAATATTACATGTCCTTGATTGGCCGCTTACAAGAGGATTCGGTTCCTAAGGGCCAAAAGCTAAGATCGTCTATTATGCATGACATCTTCGGTGGTAATCTCAACCAACAAGTCACATGCAAAACATGTGGCCATGTTTCTACAACTAACCAGGACTTTTATGATATCCCTGTCTCATTTACTAAGAAAATTAAAAAATATGGTGGTGATTTGTATCGCTTAGAGGACTCAATTACCGACTTCTTCTCTCCGGAGCTCATTACCGTTGACAAGAGACAGAAGTCAGGTTACACATGTGAGAAGTGTAAAAATCTGACCTCTGCTGTGAAGATTAATCACATCGCTGAGGCACCAGAGTACTTGACTATTCATTTCAAACGATTCAAATTTCAGGGCTCCGTCAGTCAGAAAATCAAAGAGCCCATGCTTTACCCTAAAGAGCTGGATCTCACCCGCTATTCCATGGACAAGAATGGTGAGCCTTTCAAATATCGGCTGATAGCTATCATTGCGCATGCTGGTCGAACTGCATCCTCAGGTCACTATGTTGCTTTGTGTCGGCAGCCTGATAATACTTGGGCCGAGTATGACGATGAGCTGGTTTCTCGCATTCGCAAAGAATCTCAGTTACAGGATGACAATGCTTACATGCTCATTTACACTAGACTATCGGTCAAGGCAACAAAGCCTGTGGAGCAGATCAAAGGTTCTGCTAGAAATAGCCGAAAACGGTCTCATGCTAGCAACGACAACAAACCATCTTTGGACGATATTGATGATATTTTTGCCAAGAAGTCCAAGACTGCTTAGAATCTCAACTATTCCTTTTGCATCGTGTAGGCATCTTTTTTTTTCCTTTTTATTTATTAATTAATATGTACATGTGCACGATCATTACGAGGCAGATGGAGGCTCTTCGCTGGAATTAGTATTTTCGGCAAAACCCCCTTCAGGCTCAGTATAAACCTGTAAATGCTCGGCAATTTTGTCGCTGACCACTAAGTCTTGCATCCACTCTGAATTGGATTCCAAAGCTCTCTTCTTCCACTTGGAGGGCCAGTCTTCCTCTTCATAGGCCAAGGCTTCGATGTCACTCTTCTCAAATGGTCTGGTGTGAGCAAGTACCACTGCAGCAGTGGCTTCCCCAAGCTGGTCAGCCAAATATCTCTGGTTGAAGAATCGGTATATTCTTGTGGGGATGGTCAGGAATCCAATCAAATGAGGGAAGGCGATAGCAGCTACTGGTTCAAATTTAGCTGCTGATGCGAATTCAGCAGGAAGTGGCGCTTCGGAATATTCAGAACAAGATATGTATGCTTTTGGAACAGGAGGCTTCTCTTCTTTCTTCTCGTGCTCTTTGGGTTCAGGTTTGTTCTCTGGATCCTCTTCTTCAGCGTTTCTCAAATTGTCATCCAATGATTGGACTGACTGAGCTTCCGAGTCTGAGGTCTCGGAAGAATTACCAACAATTTCGTCTGTTTTGGAAAGAATCTCAGAGGTCTGGCTGGCCCCATCATCTGTGACAGCAGAGTCAGTAATCTCAGTCGAAACTTCAACGTCACCAGAAGCAGCAGCAATCTCATTTGAGCTAGCTTCAATTACAGGCTCAGCAGGAGGTTCCAAAGGTCCTAACCAACCTTCTTGTATTCCCATGAGGTATTCCTTGTAAGCACCTCTGCCAACACAAATGATACCTCCAGTGTCGTCTCGTACCAAGTGAGATTGCAGCTGACGCTTTATATCAGCTTCTTGTTGCTTTTCAAGCTCACTGAGCGAACTTTTGTCCTCTGTTTCAGGAAGGTCCAATGCTTCTCTTCTGGTTTTTCGAATCTGCTCAGCAACCATATGCCTGATTTCACCCTGCCGAGTCTCTGATTTCACCTCGTAATCAACAGCAGCAGCAGTCAAGATAGGTTTGATATACTGACGGAAATGTGCCAGACCCAGATCAAGGAAATCAGCTGGAGGCGGGGCCAAAAAAACAGTCACCTTTCGAGGAAGAGCCAGAGGGCTCATATCTTGTTCAGCAAGAAAATGAACCCGATCTTTCCAAGCTTGACGGGCTTTCTTTCGCTCTCGACGGTCATAAAAATATCCACCCAGAAGAGTGCCAGTTACAGCCCAAAAAATGGACCAGTTTCTGGATGGGATTCTGATTCGCTTGATTCCCATTGCCTGGAGAGCTGGATTTGTCCACTCTCGTCTAGGCTTAGGTGCATCTACCGGTTTAACCGGCTCTACAGGAGGCTTGGAAGCGCCTTCTGTAGGTGTTGGCTTTGGTTGATTCTCCATCTTGAAAAGCCAGATGCGATTGCAAAAGATTCAAGTATGTCTTGGTTGGTTTGGGACATGTTGGTGGAGAAGGCTTTTTTGAAATTTTGCAATGACCGAAAGCGGAGTTGCCGAATGAGGATGAGGTATATCCGCATTAATCACCACGGCCAAACTCTATTTCATCATAAAGATAATTCCTCATATCTGTTGAGTTGGTTAATTTCCAGATTTTGAATATGGTTTTTGATTCAATTGATGGAGCTTCCACTTAATTCGGGGTCAGTTCACGTTCCGACCCATTCCATGATCCGTCTTCAGAGGCTGCAAGCTAGAGACCAACAACATGCGATAAGCACCGAATGCCGCTAATCAGACGATGAGGATCACCAGCTGCCATTCTGTTACAAGAAAGGAACTACTGCCTGGTGACTGATCAACTCGATTCATCCGCCGCTCTGTTGCGCCGTTATCCGTCCATTGTGTAATCATTTCATCACCTGATAATTAGCGTCCCCACGTTTCCCCGACTCTTTAGCCGAGTCAGCTGAGAAACAACGAGCACACCGCAAATCTTTCCGAAATTGTCTCCGGACTCTTATCTTGGAGCAATATAAATTGCTGTCGATTCGCTAGAAACTATTTCTCAACATATCCTGTTTTCTGATTCGAACCTGTAATTTAGCAATTGCTATGTTCCGGTAAGTCTTAATCAAACCTGAGAAAGGGTGCCTGGTTTCGAGGCCTTCGGCCCAAACAATGGCAGCTAGTTCCGACATGATAGATTCGGAGAAAAAATTTTGTGTATTGATTTGGTTTGTGATAATTTTCTAACAAATATAGAACCAACATTTCCAAAGTTATTCTTGGATATTCCTTAAAAAGATCAGTTGTTCCCCTGAGTAGTGGCAGATCATTATCAACTATGAAAGCTCTCGTGTATGGCGGCCCGGGAAAGAGAACATGGAAGGACATTCCGAAACCCGAGCTTCAAGAGCCTACTGATGCAATTGTAAAGATCACTGGTACTACAATTTGTGGATCCGACTTGCATATTCTCAAAGGTGATGTGGAGAGTGTTCCAGCCGGTAGAGTTTTAGGACATGAAGGTGTCGGCATAATAGAGTCGGTCGGTAATGGCGTTAAAGGCTTCAAGGCTAATGATAGAGTTCTTATTTCTTGTATCACATCTTGTGGCACATGTGTATATTGTCGAAAGAACCTTCAAGCTCACTGTGTGGATGGTGGCTGGAAGCTTGGTAATGTTATTGATGGAACCCAGGCTGAATATGTCCGAATCCCTTATGCAGATACCTCTTTGTACTCTGCTCCCTCAACGATGAAAGATGATTCTTTGATTATGTTAAGTGATGCTCTGCCTACAGGATATGAAATCGGTGTCTTATCGGGCCAGATCCAGCCTGGTGATACTGTGGCTGTAGTCGGATGCGGCCCTGTCGGTATGTCAGCATTGCTTACTGCACAGTTTTTCTCTCCTGCTAAGATCATTGCAATCGATTATGATGATGATCGTCTTTTACAAGCCAAGTCACTTGGTGCTACTCATACCATTAATCCTTCCAAGGTTGAGAGCGTCTCTGCAGCCATTGAAGAGTTACGATCTGCCGAAATCGAGGGATTGAGCGAGAGTCAGAAGCTCAAGCCTGGTGTGGATGTTGCCATTGAAGCTGTTGGTATTCCCGGCTCATTTTTGACATGCCAAGAAATTATTGCTCCTGGTGGTCGAATCGCTAATATTGGCGTTCATGGCAAGAAGGTGGATCTCCATCTTGAAGATCTTTGGACCAAGAACGTTCATGTCAGCACTGGTTTGGTATCAGCCAATTCAACATCGCTACTGCTGAATGCTCTCAAATCTGGCAAGATTGATGCATCTACCATGATCACTCACAGATTCAAATTGGGAGAGATTGAGGAGGCTTATGAAGTGTTTTCAAATGCTTCTAAGAACAAAGCTATCAAGATGTTCCTTGATGCAACCAACTAAGCCATCTAATTTATGTGAATAATTATCATTTCAAGAGGTAGGAATACATAAATCAATAGTAATTTATATTAGTCCCCCGAATTTAAAGATCACCGGGAACTGGGAACTGAAGACTCCATTCGGTAATCTCCTTCTTGAGCTGGTTTATCTTTTCATTAGATTCAGCCAAACCTCGGAAATCAGCAAGCTTCTGCTTTCTGCCAGGGTTTGAATTATTCCAGTCTTTCTTTACCTCGATAGCAAGTTTAACTGCCTGGTCAATGTAATCAGCGACTCGGGCAAACTCCTCAGGGCCAAAACCACGAGTGGTCATAGCAGGAGTACCAATTCGAATACCACCGGGAACCAAAGCAGATTTGTCACCTGGAACAGTATTTTTGTTGGCAGCTATGTTAATGAGCTCCAAAACAGCCTCTACACGAGCACCATCGATTCCTTGAGGCTTCAGATCAATCAGGATCAAATGATTGTCAGTACCACCGGATACGAGAGAGTAGCCAAGCTTCTGAAGAGAGTCAGCAAAAAACTTGGCATTAGAAACCACATTCTCCTGATACTCCTTGAACTCAGGGGTCTTGGTCTGGCCGAGAGCAACGGCAAGAGCGGTGATGGTGTGATTATGGGGACCACCCTGGTGACCAGGGAATACACTGAAGTTGATCTTGGACTCCAGGTCATACAGAGTCTCAACACCCTTCTTGTTTACGGACCGCACGCCCTTTCGGAAGAAAATGATAGATCCTCGAGGGCCTCTCAAAGACTTGTGAGAAGTAGTAGTGACGATATCAGAGTGGGGGAAAGGAGACTTGGCGACACCAGCAGCTACCAAACCAGAAGTATGGGCCATATCGGACAAAAGATAAGCACCGACACTGTCAGCAATCTTTCTGAAACG
Organism: Zygoascus hellenicus; assembly: GCA_030564625.1. NCBI lineage: Eukaryota > Fungi > Ascomycota > Dipodascomycetes > Dipodascales > Trichomonascaceae > Zygoascus > Zygoascus hellenicus. The sequence continues at coordinate 120,168 of JAJLWE010000002.1, forward strand.
AGCATAATCAACATGACGAGAGTAGGCAGAAGCTCCAGCAACGATGACCTTTGGTCGGAACAATTTAGCAGTCTCCTCCAACTTGTCATAATCAATGAGGCCAGTTGACTCATTGAGTCTGTAGGGCATGGTTTGGAAATACTTGGAAATCATAGAAATTTTCTTGCTAGGGGTCTGGTATCCATGACTCAAATGACCTCCATGGGGCAGATCAAGACCCATAAGACGATCTCCGACTTCCATGACGGCGGAATAGGCATACAAGTTTGCGGGGGCTCCAGACAAGGCCTGAACATTAACCCCCCACTCCTCAGGATTGAGATCAAAAGCTTCAAGAGCTCGCTTTTGACACAAGCTTTCAGCTTGATCAATAAATTGGTTACCACCGTAATATCGGGCACCAGGATATCCTTCAGAGTACTTGTTCTGCATCTCCGATCCAAGACAGTCCATGACAGCCTTGGAGGTGAAATTTTCACTAGGAATCAAAGTGATACTCTCCTTCTGACGAGCCTTTTCACGAGCGATAATGTCAAACACCTCTTTATCGACGCTTTCAACGGGCTTACCGAGAATCTCTTTAGCAGCGGTGCTGAGGGCTCTGCATTGCAGATTAGCCGATGCCTTTATAGTTAGTTAGTCTGTAAGCTGCCAGCCAGTCATGACCAAACCAAATCCGTTACATACACGCTGAGCAAATCGCACAGTTCTAATGACTTGCATTTTTGTAGATTCCAAATACTGGCTTCTAGGATATATTTATACGATGGCCCCTTCGATTATGGCCGACCTGTGTGCACTGAATTAGCTCTTTACTCGGGTCTTCTGATCTGACTCAGTGAAAAACCAGCTGTGGCTCAGAAATAGGAAAAACCTGAGCAGTTGCTCTTCAAACGGGTTGGGCCGGGCAAGGAAGGGGAAACTGTGTGGGTGTGCTTAGGTAAACACACCCAGCACCGAGCAATTTTTCAGTTTCCAACATGAAGTAGCATCAATACTGTCATAATCACCGATTAGAAAAGACGAAAAAATATGTCCCGTCTCGCCACAGGCAAAAACTCACTCGTACGATTGATTGTTGGGGCTGGACAAGCGGCACCCACTCCCCCTGTTGGTCCTGCTTTGGGATCCAAGGGTGTCAAGGCCATTGATTTCTGCAAGGAGTTCAATGCTCGAACTGCACATTTGACCCCTGGAACCCCTATTCCCGCTGTAGTGACAGTTAAACCGGACCGAACATTTTCTTTCGAAGTAAAATCTCCACCTACTGCCTGGTTATTAATGAAAGCTGCAGGAATCGAAAAGGGATCTCCTCAGGCCAAGAACATTATTGTTGGCAAGGTTTCTCTCAAACATGTATATGAGATTGCAAAGATAAAAAAGTCTGATTCCCGACATGCTTCTCTGGATCTCAAGACCGTTGTCAAGTCGGTTATTGGAGTGGCCCAATCAATCGGTGTCGATGTTGTGCCATAAACGGCCATCTCTGGCTCTTTCTAGAGTGAAAAGTTTCGACTCTGCTTAGACCACCTCATAGGAGAATTCATTTAGCATGCAAAATTCATTGTAAATAGTTTTAATGTACTTGTTTAGTAAGCTGTGCTGTATCTTTGGTTGTTTGATCAGCTGTGCATATATGGGCCGTGGTTGAGTCCAACATTGCAGAGACAAAATAAGGGAGTTAAAACCACTGTCATCGATGATCTAAACTTTCTGTATCATTGATGAATATCGAGGTTTTTTAAGCAATCCTTAGCTTGTCGGACTCATGATCTCTCATCAGCCTTGTATCTGGCCGCAGCTTAAAGTCCGTGTCGAGTTCGGGAAGCTTCCTTCCGAGCACCGGAATGATTTCGAAAAATGCTCTCTGCTTTTGACGAATTGATTTTGGGCAGTACGCAAGATCTTAAATCCCAATCACATTTCGGGGCCTTTGCTTGTGTATTTGAAATGAATGATTAATGGAGCATGCTCGTAAGCTAACGGACACAACACAGGCAGTTTCCATGACTGTTGGTTTAAGTAAAACTGAATAAAACTAGACCATTTTCCGCACAATTCACGATATTATAATTCTACAACTATTTTACTATGGCTGTAAGACTATGACTATGGCACTATGGCTGAGTCTGCTGAAATATTCAAGGCAGTGTCAAGCCTTTCGGTCTTGTGATCGGAGTAAGCAAAAGTAACTGCAACCGGTTGTCGGAAACATAAATCCGCAGTTATGACATAATAAATCACCATCAAGAAATGCCTGAAAACTGAACTGAGTACTTGAGCACAGCTTACTGCAATTCAAAAATAAGCAGAAAAATCAAGCAGAAATATGCACTATAAACTATCTGCACATCTAGCAAGACTAGACATAGATCATGCTCAATCTCATCAGATATGGTCTGGACCACTTGTAGGCCGATCTCTAGCTCGTATAGGGCGGAGGTGTCCAGTCACAGGAGTCGGCGCAGCCTCACGAGGCGAAAGTTTAAGCTACACCTTAGAGTAATCCTTGAATTTGCTGGTATTTAAGTGGAAGGGTTCCCAAAAGCTTGGCAAGCCATTTATCTGATTGCAAGTATATCAGTTTGAATATGAAAATTCCAGCAATAATACTAGTGGCATGGCTGATTGCATATGTCACCGCTTTACCCCTGGACGGGTGGTTAGTTGAGAGGGGGACGAGCTTGATTGAACTAGCAAAAAGACGAGGAGGTGGAGGACGAGGATCTGGTAGCGGATCTGGTTCGGGGTCCAGTAGTGGATCAAGTTCTGGCTCGAGTTCGGGATCAAGTTCTGGTTCCTCTGGCTCTGGCTCCTCTGGCTCTGGCTCCTCTGGCTCTGGCTCCTCTGGCTCTGGTTCCTCTGGCTCCTCTGGCTCCTCTGGCTCTGGCTCCTCAAGCTCTGGTTCCTCCGGCTCTTCTGGCTCTTCTGGATCATCTGGATCATCTGGGTCCAGCTCTAGAGGCAGCGGTGGAGTCAGTAGTGGCAGTTCGAGCTATCCGAAAGCCTCTACTCAAAGAGGTACTGGCATCACCACAGCATCTCCTTATAGAGGCTCTACTTATTACGGTGGTGCTGCAGTCCCCTTCTACGCTGGCGCCGCTACAGGTCTAGGCCTCGGTGCCATCTACTACGGTTATTCTCCGTTATACTATCCTGGTCATTGGGGAAACCATGGAGTTTATGATTATCAATACAATACGACATCCTCTAATGGTACCCAGTATATCGTGCATTGCTACTGCCAGGCAAACTACCCATGTTCTTGTGAGAAGGCTAATAGTACCTATCTTGACAATCTTCCTTCCGGTCGATACAAGTACGGAAACAATACTTCTGATGGTCAAGAACTTTATATTAATGGAAGTCTTAATGGAAAATATGAGACTGGAGCTGCCCGAAAATCAGAACCTTTGGGCTGGGCTTTGCAATCGATAGCAGCTTCTATTGTAATTGCTGCCATACTCTGATGTGATAATACTCTAATTTGATTTTTAGGACACGGGTTAGTGTTTGAACATTTCTTCGTTGTATTGATATCACAGTCATCTGATTCCGTTATTGCGATTTTTGTCATAATTCTAGTCATTCGATACTTAAAACTTCTATCTAATTGTTTTAATTATATTCATTTTAATTCATTCCCAGTTGCTCCTATTCTAGTATGTCCTTTGCTCTATACCAATATCACATGTGACCCACAGTGACGACTAAATAAGTACAGAGCTTCTCCATAAGAATAATGAAACATAGAGCTAAACAAATTTCACAATCCTTACCACATCTTCTCGTTGGCCTTCTTCTTCTTGTTCTTCTTCTCTAACGTAGCAATATGTGCTTCTTCAAACGCTACCCGTGAGTGCTGATGGCCTGATGCATGATATATTTCGCCATCTTCCTCCACGGTACAGTAGTCAACAGTGGTCAGCCAACTATCAGCCCAGCACTCCTCGATGGTCGCCCGCTCAGTAGGATCAAGAGTTAGCATAGATTCCACCAGTGTTGTGACCTCCACGGGCAGATTCTTCCAAAGTCTCTGTGGACCTGTCAGCTCAGCAGGCTCTTTTTCATCTTCTTTGATAGGTGTGATAGGAGAAGTGAAGAGCTTGAATGAGGGATCGCTCTGCTTGGGTGCTTTCCATGGGAATTTTCTCATAAGCATGCAACAGAAAACAATGGCTGCTGACCAAATATCAGTGGCACGAGGATCATAATGAGAGTTATCAAGTACTTCTGGAGCTAAGTAAGGATCGGAACCAACCACTCCAGATGCTTCGTGTATTTTTTCGCTCTCAGGATATTTGAAAACAACAGCAGAACCAAAGTCGATGATTTTGACAATGCCGTCTCCGTTGATGACGCAATTATCAAGTTTAAGATCTCGATGTGCCAGACCGGCCTGGTGAATGTACTTTACTCCGGCCATCATCTGTTTGAAGTCGCAATACACCTCTTCCCTGCTCATCTTTCCAGACATGACAATGGCAAATAGATCAAATTCGCAATATTCCATGATCTGATAAATCTTGTCGGACTCATAAATAATATCAACTGTGCATACAATATTAGGGTGTTTCAAAGTCAACCCAATACAATACTCTGCCGATACCTTCCTGGAATACTCTCGGTGAGTTTCATATGATGCTCTCTGACGAAATTCTTTGACAGCAAATACCTTTTGGTCTTTGTGCCTAGTGATCAACTTGACACTTCCACCGGCGCCTTCACCAAGAGATTTTCCTGGCTTGGTATACTGCTTGGTCAAAGGACTGGTCTTGGTATTTGAAAGAAGAGTATTGGTCGGAGGGGTCATGGCTGGATTATTATTGCCAAACCACGAAAAGGACCTCTGTCTAAACGAGGTTGACTGAACCGGCGAAGTGCTAGGGGGACTATGATCAGATGATGAATCAGTCACATATATAGTACTGCCAGTAACACTAGCAGGAGAAGTTCCCGCAGAGCCATTTGTGTCTTTCGAGGATTTCCAAGGCTTGTGAAAAAACCGCTTCAAGTCTGTGGTTGAGCTGGCAGAAGAAGAAAGACTTACGCCTCCAATAGAATTGTTTCTCTGGCGAGATCTAGAAAACAATGACAAAGAAGATGGGGACCTGGTAGCCATTGGCCGAGAGTTATTGTTAGGGATGCTGACGATAAATCTCGCTTCTACTTGGTCATTTGCACGTCTAGCCATTGAAGTTTCGCCAAGCATAGACCCGGTTCTTCGAGGAGTGCCTACAGCACCAGTGACAGGAGATGAAGGGGCTGTCGTTGAATAGCCAGATACCCTTCTAGCAACAGCATCAGCGACAGTTGTTGCTGGTGACTGCGGTGCGCCAGTGTCTATTTGAGTACCAAGTTGGATATGAGAATTGGCAATTGGAGCAGCAGTCGGAGTGAACGACTTTGCGGCAGGATGGTTCTCAGTCACTACCGGACTGTGGAATTCGCTACCTGGTCCGGCACCAATCTGGAACCGAGAATTGCCCAAAGCATTTGTAGAACCGGAAGAAGAGGTTTCGACCGAGTTGATTGAATGAGCAGAAGAAGCCGAAGCTTTCTGACGTCAAGTTAGTAAAACAAAATCACAAACAATTGAAGGCGCTCAGATGAAAGAGCCGTAATAAAAATTATAATAAATAAAAAAAAAAAAAAAAAAGAAAAAAAGAGACGGAGACGCCGATAATTGCAAACTCGTCGTGTGACATTGGTTTGCGCAGAATCCCCGCACGTTTCTTCGAGCCCACACAAAAATGGGGGATGTACACTCACCTCTTTTGAGTTGACGCTGGATCTACTGGAAAGACCGGATTCCAACAATCGAGATAAACCAGAGCTTTGAGTGGTAGTAGTAGGCGGTTGGATCGATACCTTCTGGTACTGTTCGGATATGACGTCCATGGCGTCTGTGATGGTAGTGCTTGAGGTGCTGTTCGCCGGTGACGGCGTTGAAAAGGAAGACGAGTGATCTCCGACGGGCTGGCGAGCCGGATGTTGAGCAGCTGTAGTAGCCATAGTGGAAAAGCTAGAATCCAAAATGACTTATGCAATCAAAGAAATAGTGATAATTTAAAAGGACCAGGAACAAAAGGATAATGTTCCACCGCTGTTTGCTCTTGAGTGGAGTGTTGCTTGATATAGAGCAAGTCGGTTTATACAGCAGCGCACAAGGAGGATGACAATTGGACAAGTCCACAATAAGACATATATGATAGAGCACAAGCACCGGAGGGGGCAGATATTAATACAAAGGAGTAAAGCGACTGGATGCAATATGAGACTTGAAATTAGATAATAACTTCCAAGACCCGAAATCAGTCGCACTAAATGTCCTGTTCTGTGAGCAGTGATGTTCCAAACTCTACTATCTGATAGTTAAAGGTAAGTGGTGAGAGAGGTGTGCAGCGGAAGGCAACCAACCTATGCAGCACTAATTAGAAAGCAGCAGCAGTGTGGGCGGTAGTAATCCCACCACACACCACTGAGGAGGGAATACAACGCCAGCAGCAGCCAGTCAGCCGGGGAAGGTGGGTGCTGATAAGCCAGAAGTTAGCCGACTCGGATAAAACGGGATCGAGCACCAGGGAATAATGGGGGAGAAAAAAAACTGGAAGAGACTCAGAGCTGCAAGGCTAGTTTATCGGGGTCTCTTTGTGCCATTAATGCCTTGTCTTGGCCTCCAGATGGCCACTGTTGCTTGAAGATCTATTTTTTGGCGGAGTGATTGTCTTCCGATACTTGGGTGATCTGTCCTGGTGATAATGCGTGATAATCACCCGTTCCCACTTATCTCCGGGTCACTGATATCCCTCCTGGTGACTATACCTGATCAGCACGATACCCAGCACATTAGAATCATGAGATACGCTTCGTTAGCTTGATTTTTCGGCAAAGACCGAGACACAGGGTGGATCTCCGACAATCACATGGGGATAATCTGCCGTTGTATTCCACAAACTCAGATACAGCTTCAACCCTTGTCATGGCTGGCCCAATTCCCGCTGATCAAGCCTATCCAAGCCAAGACACTGCTACGTTACGTTGTTGCCGTTCCCCTTGACTGCGGGACAAAATTGCTCCCACCGTCGGGGGGGAAGGGGTTACCTAAGCAATGGGCGGGTCGGGAATTGATCATTGGCTGGTTAGTATAGATCGATCGCCAGGACCCACTCTAAGGTACAGTAGTATGCAATGTTCGCCAAGATGGGTAAATGAACCAGTCCCTGAGTCTTATAAAACGTTTCTACCGACCCCCTTGAGCAGGTTGTGACCCTGGGTTGGCGGGGAAGGGCTTTTTTTTTGCTCTTCTCCAACTCTTCATCTCTTTCCCTTCTCCCGTTTCGCCCTCCTTCTTTCTTGTTGACCTCTGCTAGCCCACAGCCTTTCCTCATGCTCCAATCACTCCCAATTATTCCGTTCCAGGAGCAACCTCGAGAAGCGGCGGAGGGGGTAAACTCGCCCAAATAGGAAATATAAACAAAACATACCAACAACTGCAATACTCCGAGCCATCCTGCATTGTTGTGCAGCAGTCTCCACATACATCTTATCGTTGTCGTCGGGTATCGTCATTGAGCTCAAAGAAACATATCGGGATTGGTATAGACACTTCATTTAGCTCTCTCGCTCGCTGCTGTGCCAACTGCTTGCCGCAATCCTGGTTGACTCGCATCATTTTTTTTTTCGTAATCTTCTCCTAGGGGGGCTTGACCTGGTCTACAGGATTTTGCTGGTCGTCAATTACTGATATCATCAACATATACTTTAGACCACCCTCCTGAAAACTTTGAAGAAAGCTTTAAAGCGAGTGCTTTCGCCATTCTTCTTATTTGTTCCCTCCCTGATTCTTCGATCTAGGTAGCTCGACACTGGATCATGATCACAGTCGAACTACAAATCTCCTCCATTTCTTTGGCGGCCCTTGGTTCTATCATATTTCCCCTGAGTCCGGCTGTCATAGCCATCATCACCTGCTGTATATCATATCAAAACCTAGCTAGCCTTCGAATCGCCTCGGGCCTTGCTGGATCATTCTTATTATCCAACGCACTGTTTTTCATCATCAATGGTGTGTTTCCTCAAAGAATTCTGCTGTTACTTTTCCAGGCACTATCTGCTATTGGTGCTTTTGCCTGTGGCTCCTACTATTTATCTCGACGGCTTTTCATCGACATCTCCACAATTGAACCTGCTCCTATAATACCAAGGCTTGAAGCCTCCTTCTTTGTTCTATGGGCTTTTGCCATGGTTATCAATGCCGGCTTTCTCGTTGGTGCTCTTGTACTGCATCATTTCCAACTATCCCTTGGAACCCAAAATATCGCTCTCAACGAGAAAAAAAGCATTCCATTCTCTCTCGACTCAATCTCCACTCTTGTTCAGCAGCGACAGGTGTCGGATGAGCCCAGTGTCGGGGATTTGACTAGGGGAAATATCGAACTTGGCCAGCGAAATGGTTCTGGCACTACCGAAAGCTCCATACCTCATTCGAATTCAAGCCTGCCTATACCACTCATAAAATCAGTTGCTCCGGCACTGCAGCAACATTCTTTTGCTTTGAGGGGAAATGCCACTTTCCCACTCTCTACTGGTAATGAAACCGCGCCAACTCTGATCGAAGCGCCTTCCTTGCTTCACAAGCCTTCTATTTCAGGCAAGCATCGCAAAAAGAACAGTATAGCTGGCAGGGTTCGAAAGCACAAATCCACAGGTAGCATTTTGTCCTTCCTGCAAAGCCCAACCTCCACGGGTCATCTGAAACCTTCGTTCAAAGCAAGTCATCAGCCTGATTTGAAATACGCTACAACTAATGGTGACCCAATTTTGGACGGCCTCGGCATGCCCCTTGGATACGGATCTCAGTCTAGCAGTGCATTTGACAGCTGGGATGTCCAGTCGAATGATGGCAGAGAAAGAATACAGTGGACCTTGGCTCATGTGAATGCTCCTTCTGATAATAATGGAAACAGGTCGGTTTCTGGAGGTTCTTCTGCGGCGATGTCTGATTTCTCTCAAGCAAATATCAACAAAAGAATCTCCAGCGCCGGGTTTACTCGAGAAACGAGACTAAAAGTCCGGAAAAGGCCAACAAACCCAAGGTTTCAAGACATGAACGATGACGAACTTTACGAAGCCATAGCTCAGTACGACCGGGAACGGTTGACCAATCTTTAGAAGATCAAAAATGACATTAATGACTCTATGAACATCAACATAGGCCAATTAGCAGGCAGGCCACATATATCTATAAACAATCTAAATCCAAATAAACCTGTACCCTCTTGAAATTTCTATTTTCAAACGCCTAATTTCTGTAATTTACTTTCAATCAACCGTTGTAATTTCTCTGGCTGGTTCTTGTCATCTGTAGGATCTCTTTCATGTTCGAATGTAATTTTCCTTCACCCACCCTCAGCATGCCAATTTATCTGCCATTGACGGCAAGAAAAGCTGCTTCGTTGCGGCAGCCTAAAGAACTGACCAGTTTTTCAATTGATCTGAATAATTCTTTTCAGCCCGATGAATCTTCTTTGGCCTATTATTATTTTCCCGAATATACATTGGATTCCAAATCAATTGATTTGTTTGCAGGCTTTTCATCATTCATAGAAAAAGATGAATCACAAGATGGACACCTGGACAATCTATTAAAGGCCATCAAATTATGGGAATCAGAAAATGGTCAAAAAGTGAAAGCAAATATTATAACGTGGAGAGGCATTATGACGAAGCTGATGTGTCTGCCTTACAGCAAGTCGGATGATGTTGATCTAAATCTCGTCCAGTATGACGGTCAGATATTTATTGAAGAAGACCATGCTCTTCACATGTCTAAAAGAAGAGCAGTCGATGAGCAAGGTAAAGTGATGATGTATTCTGGGTACAAGTTTGAGAAAGTTACAACTTTGCCCAAGCCGTGGGCTGCATGCACTAGAGACGAGATAGAAGACAGATACAAGGCCCCTGTAAATAATATCGAGCAGTATTGCTCGGTAGTAAGAACTGGAGTAGCGGGAATTAAGGTTATTTTAGGAGGCGAAGTGGATTGTGTTTCTAATTACAAGCCGACTACTGGCAATCCTCTTCCTCATTACCTAGAGCTCAAATCTACAAGAACTATTATGAACGAAAAGCATGCTCGAACCTTTGAACGCAAGCTTTTGAAATCTTGGGCTCAGTCGTTTTTACTGGGAGTTCCCAAAATCGTTTATGGATTCCGTGATGATAATGGTCGTCTCAAATCCATCGAAGAGTACAAGACTGAATCAATACCTGCGCTCGTTAAAGGAAGCACAGTCACCAACCCCGAAAATCAATGGAACGGAATGGACGCTATTTCATGGTACTCTGCTCTACTGGACTGGATCATAAAGGTAGTTGGAAATGGAGAGAATGGCGCGGTTTGGAGACTTGCCTATACTGCAGAGAAGAACCATGTTGAACTGATTCAACTTGAGTCTGCAAAAAGTTTTCTTAGTGATGAGTTTCTTGAGCATCGACAAACTTCATTCCCAAACGATGATTAATCAATATGGAAAAAACGACTTCGTTAGCATTGGGTTCTTAAATATATACATAATAATGATACAAGGCAGAATCATGCCATTCTCAAGTAGCAGTTGAACTGCCACTTGGTTTCCGTTTGGAGAATTTTCTCAGTCCACTAAAATGTCTCGAAGGCGTTCGTGCATAAACAACCTGAATTCTGTTTTCTCCATAGTTCCAATCTGGCTGTTGAGCTGGCTGAGAAACAGCCCTTGTTCTCTCAGTCTCTTCTAGAGTTTTCATGTACCTGCGAGCATTAAATCCAAAAGCGACGTTGTTCACAAAAAAAGCGCCCACACTCAAAACGGCGAGAAACGCCATAGATTTCAAAGAAATGGGTTCTATAAATCCATTAAGAATCTCCGCAAAAGTTTCTGCGCTTACTTTGGCACGGCCGACTACAGCGGGGTCCTGATTCATACAACGCTCCCAGTTGTTACACATGGTCTCCAGAGCAGGAACTCTTTTTCCAGGCATGCAGTTATTTCTGACATATTCATGGGAGCATTTGCTCATCTCCGCCAGAATGTCGGTAGAATACTCCTCGACCTTTTGATCAATGTCATAGCGGACCGTCGATACAATGAGATAAAAGAAGTAAACGAAAATAGACAGTAAACCAAGATTGAATATTGTCTGTAGGTAAGCAGAAAGAATTCCCGGGGCCATGGGGTCTAAGAGAAAGAATTGTCGTCCTGGAGTGGTCTCTGTCAGTGTTGTAGACATTGACGTAGCTGTGACTTGCTGCTTAGAAGCTTTGCGTTTTTTGGGTATCTTGATAGCACTTTCGCGGATTCCAGATTCCGCACTTTTTGTTTCAGGCTCGTCAACCCAGTCTTCGGGCTTTGTCTTTGATACGGTATTAGCAATGTCACTGGACGGATCTACCGAAGATATTGCTTCCTTTGCCTCGATCTCGGGAATGACTTTACTATCATTCTCCAAAGACCTTTCGGGTAACTGGCTTGTGTTTTCGTTATTCAATAAAGACCGATTACTAGGTGTCAATATTGTGCTGCCAGAAAATGACGTCTGGCTCAGGTTATGGGAAGTATTGTTACTAGCATCTTCAAACGATCGCTCAGCGTTATCTTCCATAGCCCTCTTCGACCTTAGATTATTATAGTTGGGGGATCGGGGCTGGATCTTCATCATCTGTTGTTGTTTCCATCGTCGCTTCATGTCTTCCGTAGTGCCACTTCGCAGCGTGCTAGAAATGCTACCAATGAACTGATTATACGAAGCACCAGTATCGGGACGCGCCCACGTGCGCCCAAGACTTTTCGAGGTGCTATTTCCATTAGCAAAATGTGACGAAACTTCATTCTCAGTTGGACTTTGAAGGCTCAAGTCGTCCGAGAATAGCTTCTTTCCAGCCTTATGGCTCTCTGATCGCTTTCTGTCATGCAAGCTAGAAGAGCCCCCTGAAGATTTATACAGAGAGGAGACCGACGAATTGCTATTCTGTCTTGAGTGCGAGCCATTCGCGTGATTTATGAAAAGATCGTTTGATCCTATGCTCGAAACACTCCCACGATTCCGGTGATGCTTCTCGCTCTGTGGAGATCTGGACGAGCCACGTGTAGGGCCAAACATCTGCTTGAGATTGATAGGCACAGCAGTCCCATTCTCTCCGTTGTTGGTGAAATTGTTCATGGCACCTTTTACGTGGTTCTCTTTTGTGTATGTCGAAATCATTGTTGATCAGGAAACGAGAGGCTTTTAATCACGTGGCATGTCGGGGGAGACCTAATGATCAAGCCTGGACTGAAACCTGAATTACAGAGCAAAATCCATAGATGTTGGACAAAAATATTGTTATCAGTAAAATATTACGATATATTTATGATTTCATGTCTAGAATTCTGCTTGAATATTCTGCTCATAGGTCTTGATAGTGTCAAGAACTTGTTGTTCTGCAGTTATGAGTTTTGAGCTTGATCCGCCTTGACTAATTGACATTATGGAGCATATTGGAAAATGCGTATTGTTAATGAAATTACACAGTCCTAGGCTTCAATGGGTTTTCAAATAAACAGTGGTTTTGAACAAGGTAGAACCCCAATGTTTAATCCAAACAGCGGGTCAGAAGAGGAGGATGATCTGCTTCTCCACAGATCATCGCTAAGATACTCTGTTCTCTCAAACATCAGATCAACTCAGAATTTGCTTCTATATGCCAGGAAGCTTTTCCGACTAATTTATTTGATCATCTGACTTCTTAATATAAGAATCAAGCGGCATTTGGCCCGTTCGAAAGTGATACTTTTTCACACCTCGCTCGCTATTAGTACTAGAGATCAAGTCACGTGTACAGATCTGAGATAAGTCTCAAGTAGAAGAGCGCTTCTCAACGCGAAATCCTAATACACGTTGAGAATATGTATAATCAACGGGCAGCATAAATACACCTTTCAAAAAATACAAGCTAGTCTAACTAAATCGGTTATTAACATCTGGTATTTGGATGAGTGGAAAGCAAACTGTCCTGCAAAGAAAGTCTCAGGGGTCCGTAAGACCTATGAAACAAACCTTACCCGGCGCAATCCTGGGGTGGTTGCCCACCATTCTACTTGACATTTATTTTGGTGGAATGGGACTGTCTAACGTTTATTTGAGACAACAATTCAGCGGATTTAGCTCAGTTGGGAGAGCGCCAGACTGAAGACAACTTCAGTCATTAGCAATCTGGAGGTCCTGTGTTCGATCCACAGAATTCGCAATTCAATTTTTTTTGTTCTTCAATTGATATTCTTATATTTTTGCCACATTGTGAATCAGTAACCTTCTTTGTGTAATATTCGTTTTTTGTACATCGTATTTTCCGACGATTGCGCTTCCAATCCACCCCATCATTTAAAGTTTCACTGCTGAGATTGGCATCTCACAACACGAACGAACCCCTTCCAAGTTCGCGATAACAAATGGAGGACGAAGCGACACAGAGGTCGACCCAGTCGCAAAGTCAGGCTCACATAGAGGATTCGCATGTTCTTGATGACGACATTGCGTGTATTTTATTATGTACTACAAATAATGTCAAGAGCCCTTTAGAACTGAAGCTTAAAAGCAGCAGCGGTCAACAGGAGTGGAAATTCGGGAGGAATCCAACCTGTGACTTCCAATTGAGTGAATCTAAAAGACTGAGCAATTGTCATTTTGTCATATGGAGCGTAAGTAATTGTTGGAAACGGGTTGCGATGTTGAAGATTTGCTAACAATACAGACTGAAGATGCGCCAAACACGTTGCTACTGAAAGGTAAGAACTAGAAACTTGGAGTTCATGAGAAGCTGTTTGAGGAACGGTTTACTAATTACAAGATACATCTACCAACGGTACATATTTGAATAATTCACGTCTTATCAAGAACAAATCATTCATGATTGTTCAGGGTGATGAGATCTCAGTAGGAAATGGGGTGGCTGCAGACGAGATCCGATTCATTGTGCAGATTCCTCGATCGGCACGATCTATGACTACTAATGGGATTCATGCCATTTATGACATTGGAGTTGTCGTAGGACAGGGTGCGTTTGCAGTAGTGAGAAAAGCCATTGAAAGAGTCAGTGGTAAAAATTACGCCATCAAGATCATAAGGAAAAACAAAATCAGTAATAATGTGGCAGTACAGCGCGAAATTGAGATTTTGAAGCAATTGGATCATGCTTATGTTGTGGGACTCAAAGACTTTTATGAAGACAGTACCAGCTACTACCTGGTGATGGACTATGTTGGAGGTGGTGATTTGATGGACTTTGTGATTTCCAATGGGCCAATTGCTGAAGATGCATCCCGAGAAATTGTCAGACAGGTCCTTGTCGGTGTGGGCTATGTCCACGGTTTGGGTATTTCTCACCGTGATTTGAAGCCTGATAACATTTTAATTGCCCAAGATGATCCAGTCATTGTTAAAGTAAGTGATTTCGGCTTGGCAAAAATATCTCAGTCAGGATCGTTTCTTAAAACTTTTTGTGGAACCCTTGCTTATCTGGCTCCGGAAGTTATGTCTGGAAAGAACCGGGGGCCTCAGCATACAGTTCTAGCTGCACAATATTCCAACCTTGTAGACATATGGAGTATTGGATGTCTTGCATATGTCATTTTGACGGGCTATTTACCATTTGATGGTTCTACTCAGGAACATCTATATGCAAATGTGCTTAATGGTCGATTTCTCATGGGTCCGTTGAAGGATAAAGGGATCAGTGAAAGTGGTATTGCATTCATTGCTTCTCTGCTCCAGGTGGATCCTTTGAAGCGCCCTTCAGCTATTGAGGCACTGAGTCTGCCTTGGATTAAAGAAGGAGAAAGCCAGCGAGCAGCGGAAAGTGCAGAGCCTTTGGAGATTGGAAATCTTCATGTTTCGAATCTACAGATACACTCGTCAAAAGAAGACAATAATGCGGAATCACATGACAGCGATAGCGATTCTGGAGAGGCAAAGACTCCATTCACAGCATACGATGAAAAAGAGCAAAATGGCGAAGCTGGTTCTGCAAACAGCTACTCGGCATCACAGGGTGTATTTTCTGGAATTAGAGACCTTGACGTGGAGGAGGCCGATATTCCTCTGGAAGAGGTGTTGGATGACGAGACGTGGATGAAATTACAGACAATACCAGAAAGCATTCCATTTCAAGATATGTATATTTCGAAAGATCGAATCAGCATAGGGAGAAAGAATGACATGATGGACATGGACGTAACCATAGCTGATAGCAGAATCTCCAAGTTTCATTGCGAGTTGGTGGTCAAGAACGGATCAAAAGGCAAACGTCAATTATGGCTCATTGATAGATCTACCAATGGATGTCTGGTCAATGGTATTGCAGTCGGAAAAGGCAAAAAGGTTCTTTTACAGAATGAAGATTCCTTGTATCTTTTTCTCGATTTTGTTGCATCCCACAAGCAGCTTCTTGGTTTTGAAGTAAAAATCCTTCAGCCTGAGCAGTTTGAAAGCAGATCTGGAGGGATGGAAGCAGTCACAGCCGATGAGAAGGACATGGAAGTTTCTAAAAGCGTGTCGACATTGGTTCCTGCTCCTAAAAAAAGAACGTTTGGTACTGTTCAAGGTGGTGGTAGTGTTTCATCAGACAATTCTGAGGAGCCTCCTAGAAAACTGGTTAGCATTCATAGAAGTAGAAAAGAGGATTAGTTACTAATTAGATTTGATTATATTTTTTTTTTTATGTCTGTGGGGAGGGGGGTTGTTTTCGGATAATCTGCACATTTTCTTCATATTACGAGGCCCTGAATAACTTCCAAGCTGAGTAAATGGCTCACCACCATCTTGAACGAAGTTTATCATCAAACATCACACTTACTGGATGCCATGTCAACAGCGAAACTGAATCTGGATCACCTACCAGAATGTGAGCTAGCAGAAAGTTCTCTGGTACCGGTTGCAAAAATCAGCCGGTTTTTTCATAAGCCTCTCATCAGTGCCAACTCAAAGTACATAGCATATCCAACAGCAAAGAGAGGAATAATTCGAGTGATTGATCAAAATGATGGCAATCATATCACTTTGGATACTACTAGCTGTGGAGGAGGAGCTGACATTGAATCTTTGGAATTCAAAACTTATTCCAATAACCAAACTGCTCTTTTTGTACAATGCCCTCAGGTTATGTATTGGATATTTAATCATGATGAGGAACTAATCGAGGCTCCTAAAGGAACATTACTGAATTTCTCTATTCCTGAACAGCCTCAGAGCCAATGGAAGCTAAATGTCTGGGTGCCTGAGTCACAGGCAATGTTGAAAAACACGGTGCTGGTGGTTTCCACTTCTGCCGATCATGTCTTTGTGACTGATATATCTGGGGTTCCTCTCAAGCAGTACGACGGCGTTGGATCCTCGAGCAATAATATTGTTTCAGAAATTGGGCTTGGTAAGTTCGTTTCCATTGATTCGCTATATGAAGAAGATCCGAAAATCATTGCTGGGCTGCTTGATGGAGAATTACAAGATGTCACCAACAAACGTGCGGTAGGAAAAATACAAGGCCGAATCTTATCAGTCAATGTGATAAATAATTCTGACATTTTGGTAATCTCTACTGAAGAAATTTCCGTGTGGGCAGCAGGTTCCAAAACGGCCAAGGTTATTATCCAGTTTTCTAAACGCGGATTCAAGCTTGATTTGGCACGCTTCCTTGCGCCATATCTGGTATGCCTGGATACCCAAGGTAATATGATCATTTTTGAAGTAGCGAGCAATCTCACCTTCTCTTCTGTTGCTCGGATTGCTACCAATTTAGAAGTTTTCGAGTTCACCATCACCAAGAACCTTGAGCAACCAAACGTTGCGTTTGATCTTTACTTGATCCACAACAAGGGTCTTAGTATTGCTTACATTACAAAAGACATGCTTGTAGGAGCACAGACCCCTCTAAAATATGACACTCTCGGTGATGCAAGTCCTGTGCCAGCAATGTCCGCAAACGAAGACACTGCAGCTGCTGAAAACTTTGACAAGAAAGAAGAAACCTCCTTTCAAGCTTTAATTCAATCACAAAATGCAAAACCCAAGTCATCATCTGTATCGGCTGCTTCCTCTCCGTCACCGCAGGCCTTGGCTTCACAGCCAATGACTCCGAAGCTGAAGGGCAAAAAACAAAAGGTATTGGACTCATCAAATTTGACTGACTCTTACTCACGAGAGGAAATCAAAGAAAGGACTTATCATATAAATGACCTGATATCTGCAGGTGTATTGGTGAGCGCTGCTGATCATGAGAAGATGAAGAATAAGCTCACTGTGCAAGTCCATCGGCTTGAAAATAGAGTTTCCTCTTTAGAAAAGAAGGTTGAGTCATTTTCCAAAAAAGAGCGAGAGAAGGAAAAGGAGATGAAGAAGATTTACCAATTGCTTCTCCGACTCTCGCAACCTGAGCAACCTGAGCAACCTGAGAAGGGGGAAGCTCGAGAGCCTAAGCAGCTCAGAGAGCCGAAAGAACCCAAGGTTCCTAAAGAATCTCGAAAAGAAGAATGGAGAAATGGAAAATCAAGAGAATCAACACCAACTCCTGCACCCCCAGTTCCAGTTGAAACTAAACCTGTTGAAATTGCCGAGGCAGCTCTAGGACCTAAGGATCCTATTGAACCGCTTGAGGAAACTTCGGCCCCTGGACCAATTGAGCCTCCAAGGCCAACAGGAACACCGGATCTACGAGATTCTACTCCATCAAAGGAGACAGAAAGATCTCCGGCCAATTCATTGCTAGATTTGATTGGACTCTCGTCAAAATCGTCATCTCCAAAGCCAAGTCTTGGAACCCCGCTCTCAACACCTAACGCTTCTAGTCATGCTGAAATCAATCCATCTGCTTCCGCAGCTGCTACTGCTTTGCTTTCTGGCTTAACTTCTGGTCCTGTTGCTGGCTCCGATTCCCTTGGCCCTGTTACAGCTCCTGTTGTTTCTGAGCCTTCGACAATCGATCCCCAGTCCCAGCCAGCACCCAGCATGGCAGAACCTGTTCAACATACCACTTCTTCAATTCTCACTAACTCTATTGATGTAATTGATTCTGCTTCTATGGCTTCAGGATCGGATCATGAGACTGCGGAGCTTTCGTTTGAAGACTTTGAGCAGCAGGTGTTACAAATGGTAGCGGAATTCAATAAGCCCAACTCTTCATTAGACGAGCTCGCAAAGAGAATTGCCACTAATTATAGCACTTACGACTTTGAAAAATGTGGCTGCCCAGATGAGGTTCACAACGATATGGTGCTGTTGTCTGCAGTATCCTGTTTCTCATCAGTTTCACATGTGGAGCCTATCACTAATCAGATGCTCAAGAATCTGCTTGGAAGTTTGACATTATCTGCACCAGAACTTTACGAGGATGATGGAGCATTTGTCAATAGCGTTATCAAACGAGCAAAGAAGAACTTCATTGAACATGGTGGTAATGATCTGCCGGTTCTCCATAAGTTCAACTATCAGGAAAAAGTCACATCGGCCAAGCTTTGAAAAAGTATGCAATGCATGTATGCAATTCATATATGTATTTATATTAATATTAGAAGTGGATAAATGCTCTTTATTTCTTCTTGCCCTTGCGAGGAGTACCAGTACCGCCGTAAATGTAGCGAGATTTCTTCTCGGCAGGCTTGAGAACCTGGAAAGAACAAAGCAGGCTCTCATCCACCGTCATCATGGCACCAGCATTGTCAAATTCACCGCAGTAGTTTGGAGCAGAAAAGATAGTAACGAGCTGACGTTTAGAGAAGAAGTCGTAACCGTCTTCCACTACCTGGTGCGCTCTACAAATGAGTTCTAAGTCATGCCGCTGTAAAAATCGGGTCACAACGTCTGGGCCAAATGTGAAAGATATTCCTCGATCATTCTCACTCCAGCCAATGGTATCTTTCTCGGGATCTGACCATAGCAAATCACATAATAATCCTATGTCAGGGATGTCTGTTGGACGCATGATACGTCGGATTTGCTCCATGTTGTTGAGATCCGGCGAAAGTCCTCCGTGCATACAGAAAATACGTTCATCAATAATAGCAGCAATAGGCAAGCAATTGAAGCAGTCTGTGAATGTTTTCCATAGCTTGATAGAATATCTTCTTTTGCCTGAACAGTTAGTCTGAAGCCCATGACGAAATTTGTCAAAGCCGTAAAGTGATTCAATGGTCCGGAAGTTGAGAAACAGAATGGTCACGGTAAATCTAGCTGCTAATATCGGCTCCAAAAGAATGACCAGGAGTTGTAGCTGATATGTAAAACAACGATAGCTAATGCCAGCCAAGGTTATTGCTCACAGCCCAAGAAGAAGGAAATAAGAAAAAGAGAAAAAAAAGAACCAATATTGCAGCTCACCGAGAATTTGGTGGACACTTGTACATTCTCATCTTCGACCAGTAGCCATCTGTTGTGGGCGACTTCCACAGCGCATTGAATCCCATTGATAAAATCACAGGTTACAGCAGCAGCCTTCTAATCAAAATACTCACACTCGTCGTAAAAGCCATAAATTCTATTAATGTAGGCACATTCGTGATTTCCTCGCAAAATGAAAAAGTTTTCAGGATACCTGATCTTGTATGCCAATAGTAGGCAGATGGTTTCTAAGGACTGCTTACCACGGTCCACGTAGTCGCCAAGAAAAAGATAGTTGGCCTCGGGAGGGAATCCTCCATACTCGAATAACCTTAGAAGATCATAATATTGTCCGTGTATATCACCGCAAATCTGGAGGGGCGTAAGTTAGCACATATCAAGTAGAAAAAGAACGGGTTAAACCGGGTCCTCCGTTGCAGGAACAAGCCTCTCTGTTGATGCTCAAATCTGGGGGGAGGGGGATCTCTCCAGTCATACGAGAAGATTCCACCCGAAGCACAATGGGAAGCGGAAGACACCACCAAAAATTACACAACCAACAAAGGCAAATAATCGCCATCAAGCTGCTCGGCTTCCTATGAAACAGATAACCGGCGGAAAATTATAAGTTGTTGAGTATGATCTCAGGGTGAGGAGGAAGTGGCTATATCAAAGCATCCGCAATACAAGGGATAGTTTTTTGTGGGCCGGCCGACAGAACATCAGACAAAAGGACGCGTAAAAAATAAGTACTCACCTTTATAGGAGCCTCAAGCTCAAGTAATATCGGTTGTTGAATAAAAATCTCCCTTGCTTTGGAGCACAGAAACTTGATTTCGTGTTCCTCCAGCTGGACTTGTTTTCCGGGTCGAGAGCCCCGAACTTCTAAGAGTCTGTCGACGATAGCGTCAAGGTCGGCTTCAGGTTGATCAGCCATAGAGATATGTGAGCAAGGCGAAGATAAACAAGTCCGTTTATATGTTTATTCTGTTTCGTCGAATCCAGCACAAAGAAAAATTACCAAAGGCGAGTTTGGGTGTCAGATTGTGTGCTGTCTTATTCCCGTCGGTTGGAGGGTGAAAGAACGAAGCTGAGGTTGGTCGCAACAAACGTCAAAGGTTGAAAATAATGGCGACGACAGCAAGCTATCAGCGATGGAAGGAGAACACGGAGGGAAAGGGATGAGTCAAGCAATTCCCACTGGTGTGTGTATTATTATGCAGCAATAAAAGCAAGATGAGAATAATAAAATGGGATAAAATCTGACTGGATCGGTAGGTCGATATCAAATTGAGTGGTGGTGGTGGTGATGGTTTCTTGGCTGCAGATTTCCTCTCTATAAAAAGGTGCTGTCAAGGAGTCAATGTAATGGGACGATGGATGGAAGGTTTTGATGATGTGGGATAAATGAAGGGAAATAGCATCCAACCACCATCGGGCCACAAGTGGAGTAAAATGTTTGATTGGGACATTGGGGGAAACAAAAAAAGAAGGCTTATTGACAGATAGCTAAAAGACAAATGCTATAGGAATTGAAGGGAAGTGTGATGTGAAAGATATCAAAGCGATAGCATAACTACAACTATAGAGATGGAGCTGAGCCGAGCCGAGCGATACGGAGGGGCGGGATTTAAATGCCGCCGCGTGGTTTCTGGAGAACGAGTGATTATGAGGGGTGTGCTTGACCTGTAGAAGTGGGTATGTGGGGGAGGAGTGAAGGATGGGGAATCACGTGCGGGAAGGTCGATCAAACTGTCAATTTGTATACATTAAGTGGATTGGTCGCCAAAGCTAACCTAATCATCGGTTTTAATATCTAGCTCTCCATTTTTCTCGGCGTCTTTGATCTGCTCGAAAACCTTGAGCATTTTTCTTCGAGCTCCCAGAGCATTAACACCTCGGTCCTCCAGCTGTTTCTCGTCCAGATCTACTAGTTGTCTCCAGGTGAGATCGGCAAGGTTATCAGTGTATTTATGCAGACGTAGGACCCTCAACCAAGCCGCAACATCTTCAAGTAACCGCGGATCAAGATAGTTGGTTTCTTTTTTACTTGGGGTCCCGGAATTGCTGGTGATTCCTCCTCCAATCGATGCAGTTTGTCCGTGCTTAGCAGAGCCTGGTGTTTTTCGGCTCGGTGTTTCATCCAATCCTCCATTCAAACTGATAGGTATTGCTCCCATAGAATACCTTTGGCGTGAAATATTCGAGTTTTTGTATTCTGGACTCTTGGTCATAGATCCCGGGGCGCCGTTGCTGTACTGCGCCCAATTCATGCCCCCGCCGCTACTAGGCGTTCCAGTCACACTACCATTGCCATTATTATTATTGCTAGCTGAGGCCATAGACATGAACTCTTTCTCAATGTACTTCTGATCCTCATCAGTCATGACTCCTCCGTGTCTGCGGAACTTTTTGAGATCACTGTCCAATTGCACTCTGCCATTAACGGTACTCAAAGCTGCCATTTTCATTGCCGTAGTAGATAGGATCTCCAAATTTATCTTGTCCCTGGGAGTTCCTGTACTGCTGATCGGCGTGTTCGTCACGCTAGCCCATGATAAGTGACCATCTGGCAGGTAACTTTGGCCCGTTCCATGTCCAACCAGCCCTGATGCTGCTGGAGTTCCAGGGGCAGCCAAGTTGGGCCCAGAACCAAATGCATATCCCGGTGAATGTATGTTGTCGTCCATATGCGACAGAGACCGATTTTGTCGGTGCATAGATTGTTTGGCACGTCTAGCAGCAGATAGTGGCTGGTTTAAAGACGTTATTGTGCCTAAGGAAGGGCCAGTTGACGGAGACGAGGTTTTCAGTCCATTGTAATGCGGAGGGGGGGATCCTTCAACCAGAGGCACCTGATTCCTCAGAGATGAAGCACTGGAGCTTGCATCGGTGGCTGATTTAGGTCGGTTTATTTCCTGAGCCCAAGGGGTGACCGGTGGGGCCATCTGTTTAGGAAAGCTATTCAGAAGTGAACCAGAGTTATTGGATACTGCAGCGGCCGCAGCTGCTGCATACATATCTTTACTGGGCGTCATAAAAGTAGAAGCCGGTGATCCATTGTAATTTCCCGGCTGGGCAGCACCGGGACCCATTCCAGATGGCCTTCCCAGCAGCTGGTCCGGTTGCAATAAGCCATTTCCCGGTTTTCCTGGACTCAGCTGAGAATCACGCTGCTGCTGCCTGAGAATAGCTTCATTGAGCTGATTCTGAAGAAGGTCCCGCTCAGGGTTCGTAGGACTAAGGGCCGCACTCAACGGATCCTTATTGGCAAGCTTCTGCAGCACAGTGATGAAGAACCGGATCTGAATTGGGGTGGTTTGTTGCAAAAGGGCAAATAATGCAGCAGTTCTCTCTGCTTCACTGAGAACCTGGAACCACTGTTCTATTGCACTGAGTTCATCTTTGAAGTTTCTGTCCAGGCGGACCTCCGCCATTTGCTGCAGAGTGAGCTGGTATGTCTCGAGATCGGCGAGCCACTGTTCAGCAGCCTTGTCCATACTATCCTCCATGGCACTATTGCGGTACGAATTCTGAAGAAAAATCTCAGATGTTGGGCGCACTTTGGTAGTCAAAGGGCTCTCGAACGCAGTGTTGAGATCTGAACCCCCGCCGCCATTGCCATTGAGATTCTTGCCAATACTCCCTACTGCATGATTTATAGGCAGTTTTTGCGCAGTGGGATTCCGTTTGCCCAGCGGAGAGTCCGTGATGTGAGAATCCATGATGGTTCAAGAGATGAGGGGGTGTATGAGACGGTCTGAGCGGGAGAGCTATTTGGGCTTGGGCTTGGTTTTTAAGGCGCGGAGAGGCAAAGTGTGACGCAAAACCCACGGCCGACTTGGAGATATTCAGGGTGAGTGAGAATGGATCCAGAGGGGCCAGAATTTGATTACTGATGATGCTCAAATTAGTGGGAATATTTGAAGGATCAAACAGTCGCAGATGCGTAGCTGGCTAAAATCGGTCTCCAGGTATGTTGGTTGGGCTGGTTAGTTCTTTGGTTGGTTGGTTAGGTTTTATACGTGTTCCTGCACAGTCTAAGTAAAAAAGGGGGGAGGTCTGTTATAGGTTGTTTCACCCCGAAATTTCGCAAGGTAAACAGCCATGCTACACACATTGTGGAGTCGGTCCCGAATGCGGAAACGAGATAATAACATGAAAAAGACGCATAGAAACAGGGGTGGAGGATTTGTGCTTGTCTTCACTTTTCACGTAGGATCGATAGGTTCCTGATCGGCAGCGACTGCCACCACCGACTGACTGCAAGGGTTTAACTAGCTAGATCAGATGCACCAGATCCGGGTGGTGGTCAGCAGATGAATTTTTGTACATGACATTAGGTATTTAGAAGAATAAAGCTATATATGGGTGATTAAGAAGATGGTACATCACATGAGGCGAATAGTTACATTGGATTGTCTTGGTCCATAACCCTTTGGATGTTGGCCGCTGGTTGTTAGGTTTTTTCCCATTGAAAGACATGCTCAGGGGATGGTAATATCAAAACCATACAAAGGAAATATATTCTCAGTCCCCGTCTTATCGACCTGTGGCTTTCTGAAGCTTCTCTTCCCAGTATGCTAAATTGTTTTTCATATTCTCCAGCATGAATTGCAGGGCTGGAAAATGCTTCACCAGCAGCTCAAACAAAGGCAAGCAGTATGTGTTTACAAAAAATATCTGACCTTTGGCCAGTGCGGTGTCATCATTAGTTGGCGTTAGAACCGATGTTGTGGGCTTGGCAATACCTAAAAGGCTTTCCAGTTCGACAATATCAAGATATTCTTCGCCAAGGGCCTTGCCCCATCGTGCTGATATATCAAGCTTCCGCGTCACGTTACTGATATCCGCACATTTTATTATCATGCAACCAATGCTTCCTGATTCACATTCTCTGCTCCAGTGATCGGGATCCTCGAATCTTTCCATATAATCAAAATGACGAGCCATATCAGTTGCAAGAATACTCTCTACTATGATACTCTTTTTGACTGAATCTTGGAAAAGGCCCGGCCAGTAATGGCCAGCAATCTGGCACAGCATGGCTGAGTGGTAGCTCTCTAAAACACTCTTGTCATTGTAAATCTTTGCAAGCGGTGCATTACATGACACCAGAACATTATTCGTGACACCAGGGTGCCCTGCATCATGGCCGAGAGCTGCTATAAGTAGAGAAATGCTATCGACAGGACTAAGAACACTTGATTCGGTATTCTGAGAAGTTCCTGTAGCGATGGTGTCAAAGCCAGGCAATGCAGAAATACTCACAAGAATATAAAAGGTAGCTTGTAACACATCAATAGCATGTCGATAATTATGATAAGGATTACTCGGATGATAGCAATTGCGAACCACCGACAAAAAGGAAAAGAGCCTTGGGTCGGAGAGGACATGCTGTTTCTCCAGGCCTTCCATAGTAAATCCGTGTTTGAAGACGATAAATGCTGTTAATAATAATTCGTCATAATCCAGGTCGTGTGCGTAAAAGTCCCATCGACATAGAGTTTTTCTAACTTTCGAAATTTGCTCTTCTGTGAAAGAAAGAGACAAATCCGGTGCTATCTTGAGGGAGTAGGAACACAAACTTTTCATTGGATTAAAGGGGTTGAAATCTTCATTGAGTCCCAATAAGAGTTTGAGTTCCTTGGCTCTCGAAGTAAGTTCTTTAGTCAAATGATTAATTCGTTGCTGATAATTATCCATTTCATGTTTTCCAATGACCGAATTGCCGACATCGTGAGCACCCATTCTTATTAAATCCGTCCAACGATCACGGTCGTCAGACAAAACAACGACGTAATGAGAAATATGCATTAGTTGAGAAGCCGTGAATTGTAAAATTTCCACAGCGGATGGCGATTTGCTGGTATCCTTATTAAAGCTGATAAAAATGACAAAAAACTGCTTAGCTGCTTCACTTTCCAACAATAGGCGCGACCAAACTGCCATTGAAGATACCACTTGAACCGCAGAAAACCGCCCGAGCAGTGTATTGAGATTGGATTTCCAAGAAGTTCCATTTGCAAGAGATCTGATCGACAGTTTATCGACGGCGCTGCGGGGTTTGATATCACTCTGTTGATAAATACGCCCATCACACGCTTCAGTGGGGTCCCACAACAGAACACGAGCTTCCTTCATGGTAAAAAAAAAAAATGCGCCAGTAAACTAAAACTGAGAAAGGGCTTTGGGTTCGATGCAACAAGATGTAAAGATTTCGAGATGAAAGGAGAAAAATATGAATAAAAGACGCTGGAAAAAATAGATGAGATGGTCAAGGTGGATGCAGGCTGTGATCGAGCAAACGTACAGAGCCAGACTGCTACTGGAGGTGGAGTATCCAGTCACAAGCTTCACCTTAGTCTCTCAATAGGCAAACTCAGCCGAGAAGCAATACGTTAGCCGACAGCTAGAAGAATATCGCCCTCCACTCGAAGATCAAAATTAAATATGAGTGGAAACTCCAGGCGCTTTGGGATATCTTCCCGTCGCTGCGTAGGGTCGTTGGAGGAGAACGAGAGTTGGGAACAAGTATAAGCCGCCTAATGATGCAGACTCTAAAAACAAGGTGGGTGCACTACCAGAAGGCACAAATGGAAACAGCAAAAACCAGGCAGTCGTACAAAATATGAAGCGGGTGATTGTCTGTGGGGTGGGGTATAATGTGCCCAAAAGTGGTATCGACAGCCTATCAGAGATTTTCAGAGTGGTCACAAGTCCTCGCAACCAAAGGGGAGAAAAACAACTGAGCTTGGCTAGTGTTCAACGCTTCAAAGCTGCTGAGCTGAGCTGAGCTGAGCTGAGAGGGTTTTTGCGCGGACCCCCAAAGGAAGGGAACTGGGGAGAGTAGTCCAACAAAGGCGAGGAATATTGTCGAATGGCACAGACAAACAAGCGGGTATTGCAGACGGCTCTTACAAGAATGTGATTCAGGTCGATTTATAACAACGATTCTCGAGTACACAACCAATAAAGGGTCGGGGAAAGGTGGCTAACAGGGCTCGGAAACCAGCAAACCAAACGGTGATACCCGATCAAGGGAAAGTACACTCGGTCGAAGCTGACTAGCAGAGAAAAGACCTGTGTAAAAGATCAAAATAGTCAGGCTGTCTCTTCACAGACCCACAGACGGAGAATGGGCCAATGGTAGAGAGAAAAATAGAGAGAGACGGATAAAAAAAAAAGGATGAGACGGGGAGTTATGTGAGACAGAACAGGAAGAAAAGAAACTTCTACGCACGCACACTACACCAGTCAGAGCCACAGCACAAAATTAGACTGGGATACAGGAAAGGCTACCGAGAGATTATATGGGAATCGAAATCAGCATTTGTAAAAAGATGCGCCACTCACAAAGGGGCGTGTGGTTAAGACGCTGCAGGATGAAGAGCCAGAAACAGTCTGAAATGGTCGAGTGAGAGTGGGTGTTTTGAGCTGAGGCTGCTCAATCTTACTGTTTCCACTGGATTTAGGCTCGGAATTTTAATGGATGAGATGTTACTACTGGCTTCTGGGTAGTGCTTGTCCAATGTTTGAATTCCGTCCAGTAAATTTGCGGGGATCGGTGAAAGCTAACCCATCAATCTGAAGAGCCGGAATGAGTGGAGTAGTTGGATGTCCAAAACATTATTCATGGATGATCACTGCTGATGGGTTTCTTCGCTTCCTATTGTCTTTCTGATATTTTACTCCCTCCGTCAAATCCTTCAACTTTTCTTCTGTTAGTATTATTTTATTTTTTCTTTCTTCTACAAGAGGTATAATCCTTCTTTCGGTGGCCCAGGCTGCTTCTTGCTTGCTTATCCTACCTGAAAGATTACATTCGGAGACCTCCTTTCATTGCTTTTTTCTTTCGAAATCCTCCATCCGCCTGCCTGCCTGATATCTTGAAAAGTACAATAGGCAGCAGGCATCCAAAAATAAAAGCCGCTGCACAGTTGACGATGATTAACCGATCCAGACAGGCGTCCGCGAAGAAGCCAGGTTTTCAGCTAGTGGCACTGTCTGTAGTCTAGAATTTGCTCTTATATCCCTCTTCCATCACATCC
Source organism: Zygoascus hellenicus (assembly GCA_030564625.1). Taxonomy (NCBI): domain Eukaryota; kingdom Fungi; phylum Ascomycota; class Dipodascomycetes; order Dipodascales; family Trichomonascaceae; genus Zygoascus; species Zygoascus hellenicus. Next base: position 147,602 of record JAJLWE010000002.1, read on the forward strand.
CGACGGTACTATATTTGCTCGGCAATTCGCACCGAGGTGTGTTCCTCAATTTTGCGTGGCTGCCGAAAAACCGGGTGGACCTGTCAAACCTTATAGCAACACTGCTTCTATAGCTCAACCGAAAATGGCAACTGTTAGAATTTATGCAACTTGCTTTTTCTGTTGGTCACACGTTAGTGATCCCCACTGCCAAATGCTGCAATAGATTATTAGGCTGGCCGGTAATGTGGTGTAGCCCAGGGCCGTAAAGCTCTTGAGATGTAGTGAGCAATGAGACAGCTATGACGACAATTAATGTCATAAAGTAGGACTATCTATGACAGTGACCGCCGGCCTATTCAGCGTTAGGCAGGTCGTTTGACTCGCACCCTTGAGAAGGGGCGGGAGGTGGCCCTCGACCAAATTCGGACTTTCTGGCTTCTGCTACTAACGGCTGTGACTGTACGGTTGTGCGACTGGTGTGACCATAATGACAGGGCAATGTAGTGATCATTTTTTTTTGCTCAACTGCTGTTTTTATTTCTTTTGTAATTTTTATTTTTTTTTTCTGGATTGTCCAGTTTGGGAGGGTCCTTGGTTTACAATGCCAGTATGAAAGAATTTGGTTCGATCATCTGCTAGTAGCTGCCAGCTGAATAGTGGTGGCATTGGCCACGCACATTTTTCTCTCACTTTGCTTTTGAATTTCCCACGACTATTTACTTAGCCAATGATCTATTGATCTTTACACAGGACAAAAGATGATTAAATTCTATTGAGCAAACAACAGAGCTAAAACTGATACTAAGTTTACAGGTATCAGAATCCACCGAAAAAGAAATCAGATGATATTTTGGTGCTGAAGACCATGACGATCCTGGATTAGTAGCTCGATTTTCAATTGCGATTCAAAAATATTATATTCCTCATTCCCCTGTAGCTGCACACTGCACAATACCGGCTTTTCATCAGCTAAAATTACTCGCAAAGTTCTTTGTTGTGTGTTATGGGTCCGAAACAATACCGTTGTTGAGGCGTTCTAGTTCGCGATTCTACAATTTACGCTCGCAATGAACCGTTGTTCTTGGTCGGTTAATTCTATTTCAAGTAAGAGAAGATCTGATCAAATTGTTAATGGGAAAACATTGTTCCTGCTATTATAAAATGGAATAAGATGCTCTTTGTTGGTATCAATTTGAATGCCTTATTTTCTACTTTGTCCGTCTACTGCAAAAGTAGTCTGTTGTTCTATGCAGGGAAGTCCAACGGCCTCAACGGTTTTTGATGCGTGTATTGGAGTGTGAATAGGCAGGGTGAGGTATGGCAAAGATTTGGTCTATTATTTGTCAGACATTATATATTTGGTATTTATAGAAGGTATTGCCTTCAGATGAAAATTGAGCTAATTGATTTTGTTATCACGTTGAAGAACACCTTCCGATGCAACTCGCCGAGCAAAGTCCAGCTATAGTGCGCTGTCGCTGGTGTGGGGTGCCATCAAGTCAATAAAGGGGGTCATATAGTGCGAGAAGATATCGCGCTGCGAAAGTTGGAAAAATATCTAGAAACGAAAATTCTGTGATGTTGTTTCCAACCATTCTACACTATTGAAAACTATTTTTCATTCGTAAACCATTCGTAGATCATTGTATCAACTGAGGTCGCTGTGAATTGAGGGTTGTTATACAAGATTGAAGACCAACCCCAATGGTCCCATATTTGACCATTACCGGCTGAGCTGTCGGTCACTCACCATCTTCTGTGAGTAATGTTTCTGAACATTGCTGATTATTTCTGTAGATGGCCATACAAGGTCCTACTAAGTAGTCTGATCATTGGCGCTGGGTCTCGCAATAGCGATGATCTACATAAAGCCCCTGTACTTTACGACCAACCCCCACCTCCTGCAACGCCAGTAATTTTCAAGGAGTTGATTTCAATTAGACTATATATACACAGTTGAAACAAAAGTCGAGAGTTGAAGCTTACGATACAAAAGAATTAGGTGTTCTAGCGCAGATATAGGCCCATCATAGAAAACGTGCCTTTGTCGGACTGATCTAGTCCGTACTAATTCACACCGAATGCTCCGCTCGTGATTAAATTAATGTTGAAACTTAACCTAACTTAACTCTTTGCTAAAGCTCAAGTTAAGTAATAAACAATTCTTTAACTATTTGCCAAGCTCAAGTAATACTGGACTTTTTTAAGTTTCTTTATGTCTAGAACCGACATGAGATTCTCCAAGAACCTCACCTTCTCGGAAAATCTTCTCAAGGACCTCATCCTTGTTTTTAGTTCCAAAGTTGTTCTATTGGTTAGTTTCGACTTCAACAATTGTAAAACGACCCCCCTATCCATCAATGCCAATCAATTGGCACAAATCACAAATACTAACCTCGAGTGTGCTATTAGAAGCCTGATCCAAAACACCTTCGGCACCCTGGCCGTGCGTCACATAAACTGCGAAGACATCAGCAACTTCTACCAACGGAATGCTCTTATCCTTTCTGAACTTCTCCAAAGGACCAAGTCCGCTTGCAAATGCAATAAAGTCTTCGGAGTCTCCCTTGTAGTGTACTCGAACCTATAGTGGTGTTAGTTTCCAAGGCTGTCAAACAGGCTCATCTACCCCATACTATGAGTAGTGTGTTTAGCAACATACAGATTCGCCGCCTTTAGTCATTTTTGATAAATTGTGTATTTCAATGGATTCAATTGATGTTGTGAAGAAATCAAGTATATCGTGTGATCTGTCCACTATTTATATTTCTTTGTTTGCTATTATCTGCAAGAGCCCGTGACCGTACTTTGCTCTCGGCGTGCAGAGAGCGAGACTTGCGGCAAGTCCCCAACCCTGAATGGTGGGGCGATGGGCATTACGTAGTGATGAAGCAGTTGTTGAGAACAGGCGGATAAATACAAATTTATGCTTAATTTTGGTTGGTCTAATTTACAGTGTATCTATCATCATATATCTCCGTAATATCCTTCTTCGATAAATTTGATCATGTAATCATCAACATTGCCAGTGTCGTCATCTTCCGACTCGTCTGTTGCTGCTTCGTCGTCCTCCTCCCCTTTTTCCTCGTCATCGGCTTCTTTGGTAGAATCGCGAGACTCTGTGACAGGCTCACTTGTGCCTCGATCTGATTTAGTCTGGCCTTCAGTGAAGTCATCCATTTCCGCGTTTTCTTCTCTGGAGGCCATTTTGGCCGCCACGGCATCGTCTGCATCTTCGGCTTGTGCTAGTCTGGTTCCAATGTTCTTGTCAGCGCTGAACACGGTCTTATCTAGTTCATCATTAGCCACTGGCGATGTATCATTTTCTGCCAGATCCCCAATCATGTCTCGAACTGTCAACTTGTTGAAATAATCGGTCGTGAATTCACCATCTTGAATGACAACATTGTCCAGAATCTGCTTCTGAGTAGCCTTTTTTAGAATATTACTTTCAATGGTGTACTCGGATACAAATCGATACACATGAACATCTCGAGTTTGACCAATTCGATGGCATCGATCTTGACACTGTTTGTCCATCGATGGGTTCCAGTCAGAGTCATAAAAGATAACTGTGTCAGCGCCTGTCAAATTAATACCTAGACCACCCGACCTCGAGGATAAGATGAATACTGGGATTTTATCGTCATTATTGAATCGCTCTGTGAGTGCTTGACGCTGCTCCACTTTAGTTGCGCCGTCCAATCGCATATACCTGTAGCCATGCATATTCAAAAACTGCTCAAGAATGTCAAGGACACGAGTCATTTGGGTGAAAATCAATGCCCTGTGTCCTTCAGCTGTCAAATCTCGTAGCAGAACAGCCAGCCGTTGTAGCTTTCCGCAATCGTATTGCAACAAACGTTTATCAGGAAAAGCAATTGAAAGTCGGACCTGCGAGTCATGCAAGAGTGATTGATCCCAACGGCAAGACGAAATCTCTTTACACAGATCTTCTCGCACTGTGTGAGAAACAGACTGGCCCAGTGTAAGGTCCGTCATGTCAAGATACAGAGCCTTCGGTGTCACAAAAGAATACCTGTTGATGATATCACGCATGGAGACTTCTCTGGCTGTGTATGACTTACAGATATCCGCAAGCGCATCGGAGTGCTTCCAATCATAGCCATCACACACCGACCGTGGTCGCTTGTTACAGACATCGACAAGTGCTCTCAGACCTTGCCCATATATAGGTCTTTTAGCACATCGGAAAAAGTTAAGATAGAGCTTATGCTGTAAATCTTTAGCACCTTTATAGGCTTCCTCGTACTTCCAGTAACGGTTGTGACCTTTGATGCTTTGAAAATCAGCTCTCACGGGGCGCCCATCAAGAGCAAGTTCTGCTAACTGCAGGCCTAACTTATGGTTACCTCGCATCATATGCGTAGAGAATGCTTCAAAGCTTCCCATATCTTCATTCTGATTGAATAAAAGATTCAACGTGCTCAGAGATACTGTGCTTTCACTCTGATTGAGCATTCCTTCAAAACGAGATAACTCCCTGTATTGCTGGCCTGGCACACTTAACGTTAACGCCAATGACGTTACAATTTGACGAACTTCAAATAAATCAGGATGATTGCATACTTTTCGCAGCTGCATCAAACAATTAATGATTGATAAGAAATTACCAGATGCAAGCGTCTCTTTTGTCTGAGCTCTGCTCATAAAATCATCATAAAGATATCGCTGTCTCTTTGACAATCGACAATATACAATATGCTCATACTTTGCCGGCATTTGTTTTTCAACATCTCTCTTTAATCTTCTCAATAAATATGGTCGCAAGACCTGATGTAGCTTAGCTACTGTTTGCCGAGTCTCTTCGTCAGCTGCTTCTCCACCCTCTTCCACCATTCGATCAACGGGCCGAGCAAACCACTCCTGAAAGTCTTGCAAATTGGCAAAGCCTTCAGGCATGTTTGTGTTTCCTTTTGATGACGGCATCAAAAAATACAATAGGGACCATAATTCCACAAGGTTGTTCTGCAAAGGTGTTCCTGTCAAAAGCAATCGTCTTTCTGAATTAAAATTTAGAAGGGCCTGCCATCTTTGTGATCGAAAGTTCTTGATGTTATGTGCTTCGTCCAGAATCATGTAGTGCCATCGCTTCCGTTTGAATGCATGCTGGTCTTGAAGGACCAGCTGGTAAGATGTGATACAAACATGAAAGGTGTTTTCCTTGTTCCACCCTCGACGTTTTTCTTTTCTCTGGACCGGATTTCCATAATATGTCAATACTTTAAAGCCAGGAGCAAATCGCTTGAATTCCATTTCCCAGTTCAACATCACAGATGTAGGAACAACAATCAGATGAGGACCCCATATTTCATTTTCGCATGCAAGATGAGCTAATAACGCGATAGTCTGTATAGTCTTTCCTAGACCCATTTCGTCTGCTAAGATTCCGTTGGTTTGATTATTGTACAGCCCTACCAGCCAATCAAGCCCATCATGTTGGTATTCACGGAGTGTACCTCTGAGTAGAAACGGGCTAGGGACATGCACTCGCTTCTCAGCTATCTGTGTATGTGTATTGTCCTCCTCAATTTTCAGTTCACTTGAATGTTGCTCTGGGGACGAAGTAGGAGTGTCCTTGCTCTCCTTGTCATCTTCCTCCTCGACTTCATATTCATCCACTGAAGCGTCATCATCGTCATTGTCTTCATCCACATGATTGGTTGATAGCAGTGCTGCTAGTCCGGATGGCTGCTCGCCTTCACTCTGGGATCCTTCCTCGGCACTCGACTCATCGCTGGATATATCATCATCTTCTGAGTCCATTGGAATACTTTCATCTGAATCATCTGCACCGACTTCTTCGGCATAAATCTGCTGCGCTCTCTCATCAAGTTCCACAGGTTCATTAGAGTCGCCATCATCTAACTGAGCATATTTAGCTCGCAGCTCCTCCACAGTAAGATTGTCATCACCCAAATTTGTTTTGCCTTCATCTTCGTCGGATTCATCATCTGAATCTGATGACATCTCATCAGAGTCCATTGAGTCATCGCTATCTTGACTCTGGTCAGCCTCCTCTGCCGACTTATCAATATCTGATGCTGATAAATCATCTGAATCACTGTTGAACTCCTGATTCAACATATTCTGGTCCTCGATTCTAGCCTCAAGAAGCTTTGCTGAGTTTTCAAGTATCTGATTCAAATGAATCTTTCCTTGAGCTCGCTGTTCCTCTTCAATCTTCTTCAGTCGTCGCTGCTTAACGACCTTCTCAGCTAACTTCCATTTTTTCATCACTTCCAGAGCCGTTCTTTTAGCAAGCTGTCGGATGGCCTTTTCCTCTGCTTTTCTCTCCCTTTCTTCCGCACCGGAAAGTCTCTTAAAGTATGTCTCAATCATCTGAGCTATTTTTCGCGCCTGGGAAATGTGAGCTTTTCTTTCATCTCTCATGAGTTTTGAGAAAAAAATCCCTTGAGAGACTAGATGATCTTGATGAGACGGTACTTTTCCTGGATCAACAAATTTCGACATCTCATTGACCTCGGAAGAGGTCAATCCGTCCTCAGTCAGTAGACCATTTTCCTTGGCTTGTTGGATCCTATTTCTAACATCGATTTGCTCAGATATGTAATTATCACGTTCTTCAGATGTTAAAAATTCCTCATCGATAGCGAAAAAAGAAGCCAGGCAATTTTCCAGCGATCCTCCATGTTGAGCGTCTGGCAACACATGAGAGGGGTGTGTAACATTTTGTTTGGGAAGCGTGAATGTGAATTTAAGACGTGGCCGAGGTTCATCACTTTCGACTTGATCTGATTCATCCGAATCGAAAGGTTCAGGAATATCCATGACGATTCCTTGAGGCTCGTAAGGAAAAATTTCATCCCATGTGTAGTCAGGTTCCGGTATCTTCACCACAGTCTTTGCAGCTTTCTGGATGTCTTTTTTCGAGGTTTCGTCAATTTGCTTCTTTTTGACAGGCTTTGCTGGTGCAGGTGGCTGCGGGCGAGGTTTGGAAGCTTTTGAATGGGCCTGGCGTACAGAGCGAGACTCGGTCTTGACGATCTTTTTTGGTTTTTCCTCTTTGACTTTCACTGGCTTGGATTCTTCAGGCTTCTTTTCTTCGTAAATGTGCTGTGTTTCTTGTAATTGGCGGCGCGTGTGCCGAGATCTGCCTCTGCCGTCATTGGAGTTGGCCCATAGATCAAATCGCTGACGATAGAGCTCAAACACATCTGAGTTGTCTTTCTTCGCTTCCTTAGGATCATAATACACCAAGGAAACGAATTTTTCAAGGTGAAAAAGAAGACGAACTTTATCGTCATGTCGATCGACAATTTCATTGAGTTGGTGCTTTTTGGCAGCTATTGGATCTCCAGCAGGCTCTTGAGGCACATGTTTAGGCTCATTAGACAGATCACCAGACTCTAACGATCTTCTTGAGCTCCTTTTGATAGAATAGTCGACGGGAGCAGCAGCTCTTCCAGAGCGTCTGCGATTCGTGCCATTGGAAGAAATGGAGTCCATGTCGATGTCAAGGTCGATTTTTCTCCTTTTAGATTCAGCATGTGGCGAAGAAGACCCTGGAATGTCAGAAAATGATGATCGATGATTACATCTATCTCGAGGACGCGTAAACTTACCGTTCGATCTGGCACGGGATGTGGTAGTCATTTCTTTCTGCTTCAGTCATTCCCGAACGGGAATTGGAGGACTCGAATTCTTGGTCGAATTCTTGGGCTACAGCTACAAAAATTATAGCACTGTAATCGTCAAAGTCACTGGATCCTGCTGTAAAAGTTTCAAGCTCTTATCGCCTCTTGTTCTGAAGATATCGTGAATCAAAGCCCTTTTACGCCCCTTTGATTGATAATAGTTGGTAGCTAGAAGGCGATTTTCTCCCAACACACCATATAACAGCTATTTGGCGGCCGTAGTTGCCAGTGGAAACCACCCACCCAACTCGATCAAAAAAAAAGGGACGGGAGGTGATTTGTTTCCAACCAGCTGAGACGAGCAACCAACGGGGGATAACAACAGCGTGGGGCCCGAACTAGAAGAGCATTTTAATAAAACAGTGCGATCAAGTAGGATTTCTGGACTCTGGCAGCATTCATACTATAGTCTACGGGGTTTATCATTATTTGATATTGGACTGGAGCTGGTTCGGACAGGAGAGCAGGATTTAGTACTGCGAGGGCTGAAGACAGCAAAGAGGCTAGGCCGTGACGGTTGATAAACCAGTAGAAGTAGCTGGGATTCGGCAGGTGCCGGAATCAGAGAGGGAACTGTGAGGATATTTACAGCAGTTCGGGGGCTTAGGGATATATACGCATGATAGCGTTGTGGTTTTGTACACATTATGGATATTCTTTCGTTTCAAATCCAAAGCTCTGAGCAGTTTTGGGAAGAGCTTCATGAAATTGTTTATCGAGAATATCAGTCTACGAGTCTGGTGGAACGAGGGATATCTGCGATTTTGAGACTGGTATCGGAATATCTCGATGTATATCTGGACACTGACGACAACTTGATCAGGTTCGTCACGGTATTTATAGACTCGAACATCTTCTCCAAATCTAGAGGGTATGTGCGTCGGAAGCTGATTTCATTACTTCTAGTCGAAGGGCTGCATATGGATCTTCAGTGTCAGCTTTTTGTTGGCACCATTCTGCTAGTTGATGGAAGACAACATTTGTCGACATTAGAGATGATTCAGGAAGAAGCTGGAGCAAACGTACTTTTACAGATTTGTCTGTACCACCGATGTCATTCCATGCGATTAAACAGGATTTTCTTGGAATTGCTGTATGAGACGTGCCGAGTTCAAAAGATCCAGCGTTGTGACCTGAGTAAAGTGAATATGCAGGTCGTCGAATTCCTGTTTTCCCTTATTGAAGAGCAAAGTGATTATGACCATGACCCTCATGGATTTGCGGCTATCAAGGTGCTTCTTGCTCTTAATGAACAATATATGATCCAGGCCCTTGAATGCCCTGATGAAGATGACGACGACGAACCTAGACGTCCGTTAAGGAATGTAACATTTGACGTGCTCCGTTCCGATATGAACAAATATCGGTCATTTGGAGAAAACATTGTTGTCTTTTTCAATCGTGTCAACGATAAATGTCTTCAGCTCATGATGATGAAGTTTCTCTACTTAATATTTACAACCAAAGAGACCTATCAGTACATCTATCTGAACGACTTGAAAGTGCTAGTGGATATCATTTTTCGGGAATTAACAGACATGTCTGACGAGGAGGAGGTCTTACGACACACCTATTTGCGAATTTTGTACCCGTTGCTCAAAAATACCCAGCTACAGGAAGATTGCTACAAAAGAAGAGAAATCACAGTAGTATTGGAACAACTTGCATACCCTTCAACTCCCTCATTTAATAGCATGAGTGAAACAACTCACAAGCTTGCAGCAAAGTGCCTTTCAGTGCAGTGGCTTGAATGGGCACCGCCTTCATACAGCTCTTCTCCGCAAACTATAAAAGAAGAAATCGCCCCAAGCACTCGATCAAGAAAAGCTTCGATAGCAACTATTGAAAGTTCGGTCAGTATTGAAAGTGGCTTATCGACAGATTCATCGGAAGACTCATCACGTCTTCATGTGGTTGGACTAGTTGCAGAAGACAGCCATCTTCGTAACTATTGTCCTACGAAACCCGCACCGCCACCACCTCGTTACTCGCCATTAATTCGAAGAGTTTCATCATCAGGATATTTTTCCTTGCGCCACAATGGAAGTGACATTGATGTTGCTACTCTAGCACGACTAGAAAAGTCGTCTACCGGGCCGAGAAGGGGGTCTCCATGCCCTCCACCGCCTTTGCCAAGGGGCTCTCGAGAAAGATTTCTACCAACAGACACGAAAATATTACCTCCTGCACCTCCTCCGCCTCGAAGACCAAGGACTACGACTCCTTCTATCTAATTATGCATCAATACCTTTGTATCACATGTGCCTTTTCATTCGAAAAAACCCTTAACGCTCATACTCATTTTGAACGTGGATTTACCTTTTATTTTTTTATTCTCAATTCAATATTTGTTACTTTATGAAGCAACTGAATCAATAGATTCTACCAAATTTTCTTCAGTTCACCACATGTGAGCTTTCTTGGCCCGAAAGGAGCAAGTCGACATTAGTTAAACAGTTAGTAGTAGAATCCTCGGCAACATCTAAAGTGGATCCTCCAATGTGAGGGAGCAAGGTCACATCTTGTCGCTGAAGAAGCTCTTGCTCTACGATAGGCTCTTTTTCATAGACATCGAGCCCAGCTGAAAGAATTTTTTTAGTTTTCAGAGCACCAACAAGAGCCTTTTGATCAATGAGGGCTCCCCGTCCCACATTAACAATTCTGCAGCCGTCAGGTAAAGTCTTAATGGATGAGGCATTCACCATGTGCTTAGTTTGAGGAGTAAGCGGAAGAGCCAAAACCAACAATTCAGCAACAGGAAAGATACTCTCCAGAGTAGAGTGATAACGAACTTTGTAACCTAGCTCGTTAGTTTCGTCCTGAGAAAGAGCAGTTCTTTTGTAATAGTGAACCTCCATTCCCAGACATGCTAGTCGTTTTCCAATTTCTTGTCCAATAGCTCCGAAGCCAATAACAGCAGCTTTATGGCCATGGGGAGACTGGACAGGAATATTATTGCCTACATGCTCTCCAAACGCATAGACAGAATAGTCCAAAGGACCATTGTGATCTTTTGCCTGCTTGCCAGTCTCAGGATCAAAGGATAAAGCATCCTTTCGAGCATGGGCACTATTACCGCATGATCTCAAACTATGCTCGAAAATGGTGGTGAAACGGAAACAAGCAAGAGTCAGAAATAGCGCCAAATCAGCAACTGCTTGGCCGCTAATAGCCTGGGTATTACATAGTGAAATACCCCGCGTTCGCAGTAGTGCTCCATTGACATGTTCATGCCCAACCGACGGTAAAGTTACCACCTTGACAGATTCAGGAATAGCATCCAAAAGTTCCTGATCCAAACCGCCAACGGGGAAAAATGCATCCCAGTAGAGAACAATGGCTTCGATATCCTTCAGATCGCCAGTTAAGTCAGCAATTAGTTGCTCTCTAGTGGTTAGAGTGTAATGTATGACCCGATACTTTTCAGCAAAAGCTCGATGCTCGGGAATTTCTGGGTTGAGATGTGTATTGACGAGAAGTACAGCTCTCCGGCTTGCTAAATCAGATACCATTGTGAATAAAACTTGTTGCAAAATAAATTGATGAGATGAAACGCTTGCTATAAATGGGTAGAGAGAAGATAAATGGTTTTCGGGAGGCCCGAAACTTTATTTACGGAGTGCGCATCTCATCGAGCTGATAATCTACAAACGACCAAAAAACAAACGAAACTGTATCGGTTTTTGCGGGGAAATATGAGCATTTTTTGATATTTCACTTAGGAACCATTTATCAAGTAATTACATCATATAATTACATTAGATATGCTAGAAACCGTATGTCTTTATCTTCGTGCCGTGGATTCGAATAGTAGGGGAAATTCCCTCGTAAGAGCACGTGACTTCATTTTTCAAGATAAGGATTTGTGTCCTGTTCAAAACTCCGAAAACCCCTAAACATTCAATTTAAATTATAGCTTTTACTTTTACTTAATAGTTTCAGTGTGAAGAGAAGAGTTTACAGAACTAACTGCTTTGCCTGTAGTGAAATACTGAGAGATATTTTTCATGCAATTGTTGTAGGCTTTGACATAGACGTCCTCGGTACAGGCACCAACATGAGGAGTCAAAGTGACATCGTCTCTTCGTAAAAGCTCTGGGTTGATGGATTGTTCATTCTCATAGACGTCTAAACCGACAGATGAGATGTGACCATCAGAAAGGGCTTCCACGAGATGGTTTTCATTAATAAGAGATCCTCGTCCAACATTCACAACTTTTGCACCATAGGGCAAAAGACGAATGGTTGTTTGATTTAAAATATGCTCAGTAGAGCGATCACCGGGCAATGCTAATAGTAGAAGGTCCGAGACTTGACAAAGACTATCAAATGAGCCATGATAATGCACAGGATAACTGAGAGAGTTTTCTTCGTCCTCGGAAAGGCGAGAACGTTTAAAATAATGTATTTTCATACCCAAGGCAGATAATCGGCATGCAATCTGTTGGCCAATTTTACCAAATCCAGCAATTCCAACTCTTTTGCCATAGGGACTTTCGACATGGAGCTGGAGCTTCGAGACACGGGAGCCAAAAACAAATCGCTCTTCCTTGTCAAAAACCAAGCTCCCCCTTTTCTTGTCCATATTTGCAACAGCAGCTCTGCTTTCTATCACGTTTCCAGTGGTCCGGACTGCTTTTTCAAATGCAGACATATATCGAAAGACACTGAGAGTGAGAAGTAAAGCAGCATCAGCGACAGCAGACGAGGAAATAGCCGGGGTATTACACATGGTGATACCCCTCGCAGAAAGGGCTTCCACATCAAATGATTCATATCCCGTACTAGGAACCACAGTAATTTTCAAAGAATTTGGAAGATGTTTGATCAAGTCAGCATTCATGTGGCCAATTTTGCTGAACGCAGTCCAGTCGGAGAAAATTCCAACAATATTCCCCAATAAATGGCCAGGCTGTAAATCCTCTATAAACTGCTCTCTTGTTGTCAGTTTATAGTTGATTATGCTGAACTGGCTACAGAACTGCTCATAGTCTGCAGAGTGGTCCCCGCTAAGATCAGGAAGTACTAAAATCTGTGGTTTCGTGGTAACAGGCATTGGAATTATCTATTGAACAATTGATGGCATTTAACCCGGCTGCTGCTACACCCGAGCCATTTATATATATATATATATATATATATATTTATGTCTCCACATGTTTTTCCGGGCACACCGGTTTCTCACTTTCGGCATCTAATGTCACGCCCAAGTACCATACTTGCCCATCTGGGATATCGGTGTCAGACTCCATCTGCTCCTGGGTAACAACTCTCGGAGGTTGATATTACTCACACCAAGTCCCAGCTTATCAACATGACCACACACGCATCATCAGAGAAGCACAGAGCTGGTAAAGAAACGCTCGACCTGGTTGATAGTTGTCGAGAACTGCAGTAGATTTTGAAAGGCTCCACGCTACTCGATGCCGTCCAGTTGTTCATTTTTTGCGACAATTTGCCGACGTCGGCTGTGGACGCAGTCGGCATGCCGAGCTTCTGACCGGCGGCTCTTCAGCTATACGTCCCGGCGGCATGCCGAGTCTGATTTTGCGAGAGGAGAGGTTGAATGGCCCGAGACCGATAGCGAGACTTTGAAAGCCTTGCATGAGGTAAGTTTACCCGTGGTTTTCTATGATCCATAGATGATAGTCTGTTTTGTTGTTTTGTTCCAACGCTAATATCAACTCATATAGCATGCTAAACTACCCCAGCAGACCTTGACTTTGGATAGTTTGCTAGGCATTAAAACCACAGAGGAGGCCATACTTGCCAATGCCGGGAATGTCATAAAAGAGCTGTCAATTAGATTGGCTCATCGGATAGAAGCTCTGAGGCAATTGGATTATTTGATCCTTCTCATCCCTAGCATATCTCAGATATACTCGACTTATTTCACCTCATTCCAGGTGATGAATTCCGCAAAGCCTCCGACCACACTAGAAGAGAATGATGAATTCGTCAAAGATCTTGAAAAATTAGTAGAAGCCCACACAAATTCAATTCCCACCCTTGCTAAGGGTTTTTATGAGGCGCGCAAAATCCTCCCTGCGCATAAATCAGGGCCTATTTTGGACACCCATCTCAGGGCCCGCATTGGGACCCGGCTTATCGGAGAACATCATATAAGTCTGAGCCATCCGAACGGATCGTCGTTCCATGGCGCTGTTCAAACTGATTGCAAGCCTTCGACAATTCTCAATCATTGTGCTGAGTTTGTTGGAGATATTTGTGATATAAAGTATGGCATTGTGCCCAAGATCATGATTGATCAAGGTGAAAACATTAGTCTTCCTTATGTCCCGGTACACATGGAGTACATCTTCACGGAACTTTTGAAGAATTCCGCTCGAGCCACAATTGAGAAGCTGTATGATGAGAACGGAAGACTTCCTGCTTCTGCAAACCCATTGCCCATTTGGGTGACCATCATCAAGACGGGCCATGGAGTCATGATCCGAATTCGAGACCGGGGCGGAGGAATTCCTCCAGAAGTCAAAGATGACATATTTAATTTTGCATTTTCTACGTTTGAGGAGCAAGAAGGGGACGGCTTTGCTACGTTGAATTCCCCCCCTGGTGGTAGCAGTATAGCAGGACTGGGATATGGGCTTCCTTTATCTCGAGCATATGCCGAGTTTTTCGGTGGACGCCTTGATATACAGAGCTATTATGGCTGGGGTACTGATGTTTATTTAACGTTGAATGGACCGGTCGAGCATAATCAGTCCAGGGCTTAGTTGTTAAGGTATTTAAGGTAAAACTGGACGACTGGTGGGGTGAATCAAAACACATAGTACTCAAGTAATACAAAGGCAGTAATTTTCGACCCAAGGGTAATTGAAAAGAACAAGTTTTCTGATAGAAACTCGCAAAAAGATTGGTAACCGGCTGAGAATCTGTGAATAAAAGTAGTGAAGAATGAGACAAGTGTAGCCTGTGACATGACATGGTACAAGCAGCACACGACTCAACATGAAGGATACTCAAGCACCAATGCGCGGAAACAAAACGTGTGAGAAAGATTCTCCACCATCGAACAGCATTGGCTCGACATCAAAGCACGTTTCACTGTTAGATTCAAACCCAACCAAGCCAAAGAAAAATAGCCGAGTTTCTCAATCCACACATGCTACAGAACAATATGCTACTACTAACAAAACGAATTGGCATGATCTTGGACCAGAACCAGCATTTTACACATCAATGTATTTTTAGAGTTATAACCACATTACTGATTATATTTTATAGGTTATGAGGGGTGCTTTTGTCGTAAACAGATTATGTCAACTTAGACAGCGGCCTTGACAGCAGCAGCAGGGTTGATCTTCTTGCCGTCTCGGTTGTATCGAACACGAGGAGGAGGAGTTCGAATCTTTCGGCCTTCTCGGGATCGGACTCGAACAATCTTTCCGTGGATGGCACAGGACACACAGTAGTGGATCTTGATGTACAACTTGGGCAAAGCATACTCCTTGTAGACGGAGGCCTCAGAGATATCTCTGACGGCAGCAGACTCAACCATGTTTCGGATGCTGAATCGCTTGATAGCCTTGTCCTTGGGGACCATTCGGCTGCAGTTGGAGCATCGAACAGAGGTAACGTGGCCTCTGCCCTTCTTGTTTCGTCCGTTGGAAGCTCTCTTCTTAGGCATGTTGGTGTTGTCGAGTTGAAAAAAGGTAGAGTGGGAAATTGGTAATTTTAGATGTGAGTGCTTGGGAATGGTTGGAAGAAGATGTGACGGTGTTTTTTGGCTTTGTATGTGTGCGACATATTTAATTAGGGTGCAGCCCTAGTTCTCTTCTTCCTCCCATCTGTCTGGGTTCGTCTGCTGCTGCTGGTTGTCTTCTTCTAAACGGTGGTCTGCATAGCCGCACACTCCCAATCCCCTTCTCCTGCTTCCCCAAGCTTACCCTCTCAGAAAACAGCCCATTTTCACCCTGTCTCTGATTGGCCCTCTTTCCCAAGAACTTAACGACACTTTTTTCTGTCCTCTGGTGATTCTTTGCTTACATTACACGACTTTGGTAACGGTAAGTTCACGACAACAACCGACGCATTGACCACCGGGACAATTCCCGAGTTGATGGTGGTGTTGATACGGCAGAGACTCTCCAAGAAGATATGTGTTGATAAGTTCGAGTCACGCAGTTGCGGCGGACTTGTTGGATGGTTTATCTCATGTAGAATCAAGGAATCAGGCTATCAATACCCGCTGCAAGTCAGACTTCTACTGCCCGTCGCACTTGCGTTCTTTATTATTCATATTATTGTGGTTTTATCCAACCGAAGATTCTAACTGTTTAGATGCTTGCTGCTTCTTTCCGACGATCAATCATTTCTGCTCGACCTATGCTGGCTCGACCAGCAGCCCGAACTTTCATCACCAGTCGGGTTGCTTTCTCTGGCAAGCCCATTGCCAAGGAAGATGAGAAGAGCGTTTTCTCTTTGAACGACGTCACTGGCCCCCAGGACTTGTTTGCTCCCGGTGGTAAGGATGGTGAAATCCCCACCGACATGGAGCAGGCTGTTGGTATTGAGCGATTGGAAATGCTCGGTAAAATGCAGGGTATTGAAATCTTCGATACTAAGCCTTTGGACTCTTCTCGAATCGGTACTCTCGAAAATCCTATTGTCTTGGACTCGTTTGAAGACTACCGATATGTTGGATGCACTGGCTCCCCTGCTGGTTCTCACGAAGTTCAATGGCTCCGACCTACCACTGAAAAGAAGGCCCGATGCTGGGAATGCGGTTCCGTGTACGCTGTCAACATGGTTGGTACTCCTAAGGATGACCACCATCATTAAATTGGGGGGCTTTCTTGATGTTTGTATCTCGTGAAAAAGTCCTATATAAACCCCGTGCATTGTGTTTTAGATAATTGACAACCTATCTTGTCTTTGGTGGATTTTTTTTTCTTTGTCTACTGTTACTTTTCTCTCTTCTTATGCTTGTAAAAAATCTTTATCCGTTTCCGTGGTGTAGTTTTCGTAGGACTCGGTAATGGAGCTCCTGTTCCAAATCCAAAGGCATTGTCAAATGGGTCCATTGGTCCATTTTCTCGCTCATATTGTTCATGTGCATGAATTAGACTGCCGATTCTTCGACGGTTCATGGAAAAACTTTGTCTGTAGCCTCGGGCCCGTTTCTGCAGACGATGATTGTATACTGAGCAAGCTGCTTCATATAAATATACTGCTCCAGCCAACGGGGCATGCGTGATCTTCAAAACTCGGATTCTTAGCCTTCGATACTCATCGTGATCGAGTAGGATACGCATGGGTCGCAGTATGATTGCGATAAGATTAAGAGGTGGATAAAAATAAGTGACACGGTCTGATGTGCTGATAGCATCGGCGACATTGCTCGAGAACATTAGTACATATTCTTCTCGAGCATTGTGCATCATAATACTGAACTTCTGAGATAGAATAGAAACCATGACAGTTATGAGCAAAACATTGGTCAAAAGAACAAAAACCAGCATCAAAGTTGGACCAAATATTGAAGAGATTTTATCAGCAGCATCAAAGCCAGTTCCAGAAGAACCAAAAAACACTCGTACCAAAAGCCAAAACATTTCAGACACAGTAAAATACTCTCTGCCAAGAAAAGTGAACGTGGTGAAGAAACCTAGATATAAAATGAAAACAATAGTAGCAAATTTTGCAAACTCGATGAACAGTGCCCGAAGACAAGGGAACAGGGTCCCATAGTAAGGGAAGATGGATAAAAAAGAGAAAAATCGGGGAATCAACAAGAGACCTTCCAGTGACAAAATGTCATATGCAAACATAGTAATGCCATAATCTTTGGCAATATAGCCTACTAATCTGGCAATAAAAAAAGTGACAAACAACGAAATGACCGCCAAATCCAGGACTGACCAGTAATCGGATGCATAATTGAAAACCGATTTGGCATCTCTGATTTGCGCCCATTCGTCGATCATGAAGCCCGCCAGACATATGTCCAGGAATATTTCAACATAGGTGTATTCAAGGTCAACTTCATTCGTAGGGGAAGTGAAGAGTAATGCATAATACAAGCCAAGAAGAGTGGCATAGTTGACCATCAAGATGAAGGATCGATACTTGGGCACTCTCAACCGTGCATATATGTCAAAAACTTTGTCGCCCGACCTCTCAAGAGGAGGTTCGTAAATATGGGCTTCTTTAATTGCAACAGTGGAAATGCCATCCCAGAAGACAATTTTGCCAGCCCACATTCGAGCAACAACATTCTCAACTGGTCCAGCACAAAGGAATTTGCGAGCATCATCGTGGACAGCTAGCTGTATGGCATTCATTCCATAAAAGTCTTCTAAATCGCGACAACAGAAAGAGTCGATGTCATATTTCAGCAGCATTGCAGTGGCCCTAATGTCGGCATCGGCATCGGCATCGGCATCAGCATCAGCATCGGCAGCAGTATCAGCATTAGCATCAGTGTGACTCTCGTCACTAGGTATGCCATCTAGCAAATTTCCAGAAGTAGTAACAGCACTAGATGAAGCGTCCGTAGAGATTGGGGGAAGATTCAGATTCTGTGACTGCTTGATTTCATAAGTCAAATAGGCAATTCTCTCCACATCTTCCGCGATGTAATAGAGAAGACGAGTAGCAATGAGCTCGGCACAGATTGCTCGTGCTTCAGCAACGCCGCGCTCCAAATAGCCAGTCATTAGCTCATCTTGATATACAGAGCAGAGGAAGTCATGTCGTGCAACTAAGAGAGCCACTGCAATCCCTTTGTGCTGATCTTTGAAAGTGTAAGAGGAGTTAACCAAAGATACGGAGCTATCACTGTTGATTCCGAGAACCACATCTGAAGCGCCAATCTTAGGTCCGCAATCCGAGGCCAAACTAATGAACAGGGGATTATCTGTATTAGCATTGTCCTTGGGATCAATCAAACTAAGAACAAATGGACGGACAATCACAGACGTCAGCGACGACGACGCCAACTGCTCATATGTATAAGGTACTTCGACCGCTTTGGCTATATAATATTCTAGAGTGTAAACAAGGTCTTCAAATGGAAGTGTCTCATATAGGCGTGGAAATTTAGTATCCCTCGGCGATCCATGATAGAGAAATTGGTCGGTACCAGGTTCCATTGTACCACACTACAACCCTGCTTAACTTGGCTCCTAATGGCATATTTAGAGGGATAGGATTTCCATCGGCTGTAGCCGCACACAGTTGCTTAGTATCTCCGAGGGGTGCTAAGCTGTGACTGGCAGTCTCCCCAACGAATATAGTACGGTCTTGGCTGACAAATGATCAGCTGGATAGATGGCCGCGGTATAATGGATGATGCCCGGTGGCCATTAGTCTATGTCATAATAGGTAAGTCCCATAGGGTGTTTGCCCCGACAGGTTGTGGTGCCAAAAGTTTGCTTCGCTTGAACTTCTCAATGACAATATATGTTGTGAATTATATTGCTTCCAGCCCGCGGAATGTACGGCGGAGGCCCATACGGGGTTCCGGCGCTCCCGTGCGGCATCCCGTTAGGTTGGTTCCCAGTTCCCACCATTGGCTCGTCAGTGGGATACTTGTATTTGTCATTGGTGTGACGGAAATTAATGAAGCAGACGGCTTTAACGAGTGGCTGAGGCTGTTGAAGATAGTCAAGCGGCTTATTCCCGGGTGTGGGACGGATTTACATTTGTAAGGTGTGTATAAATACCTAATGCGTAGCTCAAGAGATTCTCCAAGGTTGTAAACAAACTTTGACCCTCTTTATTAGATTTTCCATCTGCTCTTTGTTTTCCTTGATTTATTATTTTTGGACAGATTCTTGGACTTGAAACGCATCACTAAAAAAAAAAAAGAACACCCTCTCAGGATTTGTTTATTAAGTCATCATGTCTTCTCCCCCAAATCAGTCTCCTAACGGACGAGATTCGGATTCTCCCACTCTTCAAAGCGGTCCTCCAGGCCCCCCTCCGAAGCATGGCTTCTTCTCTCGGCACCTGGCAGATGTTAGATGGAATATGCTGCTAGCCTATGGAAAGGCTTATCTTTGCATGTGTGCCGGTCTGCTTGCCATTTGTTCCATTTATTGGGGTTCTTATTACAAGCGAGAGTCCCGGGCCGTCAATTTGACTGCCTATATTGTCAACTACGATGGTGCAAATTCGTCTTACTTGTCGGATCATAATTTGCGCCCTTATGTTGGAGATGCTCTGGAGCAAGTCATTCGAACCCCAGCATTGGAGACCAGACTTGGCTGGGAAGTGGTAAATGGTAGCTCAATGAGCAGAGAGCACATTTTACACTTGATTCACGAGCAACATATTTGGGCCGCTATCTTTGTCGAAGCCAATGCTACAGAGACTTTATACAAGACATTAATTGGAGAAAACACTAATTACAATGGTACTGGACTAATCAATGGCTATTATGAACAGGCTACGGATTTTCTTTCTTCTACCAGTGTGCTGGAACCGGTTTTCCCAGTACTACAGAGAGAGTTTCAATCTCTTGCCACTGAGAATATTTTCCAGCCTCTGGTACGATCGGTCAGTAACACTACCGTTTCTACTTCATCTTCTTCTACTGGGCTTAATCTTTTGGCTTTGACTGAAGCTATTCAGGTTCAAATGACTGATCGACTTCCCTTGGCCGAGCCTCTGTTGGTTGCTCCTCTGCAGGTTGGTCTCATTTATCTGATTATCTTGTCATTTTTCCAATTTAATTTTTTCACCCCCATTCATATGTTGATTCAACCCCAGCTTAAGGTCGGACATACCGTAGTTTACCGATGGCTCTCTTCGCAAGTTGGTTTCTTTGTTGTTTCGCTTTTTTTCTGCTTGGTTTCAAAAGCTTTCCAGGTTGACACTGCTATAACCTTTGGCAAATCTGGATTCTTGGTGTTCTGGATGATCAACTTTTTGGCCATGTCAGCTCTCGGTGGTGCTACCGAAAATGTCGCATTAATTGTGTTCCCCATATATCCCCCTGTTCTTGGATTGTGGCTTCTTTTCTGGGTTATTGTCAACATTTCCCCAGCTTTCAGTCCTTTCCCTTTGCTTGCCAGGTTTTATGAATATGGCTATGGATTCCCTGTCTACAATGCATTGACTTTAATCAAGGTGGTTTTGTGTAACACCACAAAGCGAACTATGGGCCGAAACTTTGGTATCTTAATTGCATGGATTGCGGTGAATACTGCTCTTTTCCCCTTCTGCTTGAAATTCACTGTTAATACCATGAGGAAGAAGGCTATTGCTGCAGCACAGGCTGCTGCTAAGGCTGCCGAGGCCAAAGGTAAAGCATAAAGGAGCCTGGACATTTGTATTTATTGGCCCAAAGATAGAGTCAAGCCGCGTTTGTACATATATGGCCATATTACATTCATTTGAAAAAGGACTGTTATTGGCCAGCAATAATATAAGTAATAGTAATAATGAAAGCTAAAAAATTTAATACTATATAACTTCAAAAAGGGTATGAGCTTGAAATATGATAATATAAGTTAGTTCCGATTACATTTGTATTACATTTGTATTGTTTGGATTATTCGTGTTTTTAAGATCTACCGGCTGCAGGTACATTACATTTTTTCTCCGGCATTTGAGGCAAGTCAAACAATGCAGCAGCAGAACGGTGGTTAAAAACAATATATAGTAGCCTCCTACACCAACAACAATTATAACTGTAGCCAGATGCAAAATAAAGAGAGATTTAGTAATACCTAGGTTATATAGTTCAACTCATGTTCATATTAACTCAAGTTACTGCCAGAGAACCTAATAGTGTGGAGCGGGACGGACAGTCATAGGCACGTGACCGAAGGACCGCCGGCGTCCCTCACGTGATGCATTGTGGATCTCATCACCTAGCTTTACAATAGCCAAGTTCAAATAGAAAAACGTTTCAATCTTGATAGATTAAGTTTGATAACGCTCTAATTGAAGTGATCCACTCATTAATGATCATTATTTTTCATCATCTAACAAGTTTGACGCATCGTATGCCGTGGCCCTCGGCTCCGCCAATCGGTAAGGCGTTGTCGGAGTGGGACTAGCATTGTATTTTATTTGTTTTTTGACCACCGAGCAACCTCCAAACTTGACCAGCCATCCATCGATTCGATAGAAAAGCAGGATTGAAAGAAGTTTCCCGTTCCAAGTTTACTAGACGTTACAAAAATGAGTGCTAAAGATTACTACAACTCTGGAGTAAGTTTTAGGGGGGGTTGAGCTTGTCGCAGAATGAGATTTTCATGCCGATACAATCGTGACAGCATCCAACGATTCTGAAGCGAATAATATCAGAAATACTAACAGCATATAGCCTCCATCAGGCCCTCCTCCTGGTCATGGCCAAGAGAGTCAGGATCGTGGCTATGGCGGTTATCCCCAGCAAGGATACCAGCAAGGCTATCCTCAGCAAGGCGGCTACCAACAGCAGGGAGGCTACCAGCAACAGGGATATGGTGGACAAGGCTACCAGCAGCAAGGATACGGTCAGCAAGGATATGGTCAGCAGGGAGGATATGGCCAGCAGCAACAGCCTGTCTATGTTCAGCAACAGCGACCTAGTAATGGTGGAAGCGGATACTGTGCAGCCTTGTAAGTATTTGAACCTTGATGACGATGATCGGGGTTGAGCTAGAGATGGAATTGGCTTTGGCCCGGAACACTGATAGCCCAATCTTTCTATTCATGTTCATTATTATTTTTCTTTTTTTCTCACTATCGAATTGAATGCTGAATCTTTTGTCGCATTCTGATCGTCATTTATCAGTTTACTAACCTAATAAGTCTTGGTGGTTTGTGTCTATGCTGTGCCATGGAAGAATGCATGGCTTGCATTGCTGGACCTTAGAATAAACGGGCCATCATTCAGTCCATGCGAGTCGAAGACTGACTCATTATTGGCTCGGGACCTGGTGTTTCTTATAATGATTGATTTGTGTAATTTCTATTCCATACTTAATAATTAAACTCAATTTTTTCTCGATTACCGTCCATCTAACCGATCTGGCCAAAGGCTCATCGTATTACTGTGCTGATTCGTATCTCTATGTTCAAATCATGGGGCTATCTACCTGCAACTTTGAGGCTGTTTTCTAACTTTATTATGAACCAAATTACCTGGCCAGTTTGGCAAATCCTGCGGTGCTTGCATTTCCAGGCTCAGTGCAGTAACCGATTCTGCAGCGCATTGGTCACCTATTCACACCCCTTTACGGTTTTAGTTCGCAAAAGCGTATTGCTGGGAAACACGCAGAAAATTGGCTCAAACATGTACTTCTGATGGGCACTAATCACAACTACTAGTAGGGTGGGCGAAAGCTAAACATCTGAGAAACTAGAGATGCCGGACCAGTTAGTTAGATCTTGAAACATCCATTCGGAAATACCATGCCATACTATGTTGGCGATTATCCAACAGGTTATCTATATATTTTTACAAGAACACGGAACGCGAGCCACCGGACCTGCCCTTTATGTGGTTATCAGTGTGGGTGCTGTGCGGACTAGACTGTGGTGAGGAGAGCTAGGCAAACCGGCCTATGGAGATGGCTTTGGTGGGACAAGAAAAAAGAAGGCTGCGACACTGGCGTGGGTGAGTGCCGAGTTCAGAGCGGTACGCTCGCTCCATTGGAGAAATGTAAAACAGATGAATTCCAGTGAGCCGTCAGCTTCGCTACGTCAGGTGCTGCAAATAGACAGAAAAAAAAAAGCCTACTCCAAATTAATTGATCTGTTGACGGACTGAGCCTCGATGACACATATGGTGGTTATTTTTACACACAATTTACCGAGGGCTCCTATTTGGATTGTTAGCACTGCCGGTTACGCAATCCATTTGATTGTTTTATTTATCTTATTCATTCCTCACTTGTTTCCTTTCTGCTAATCTTCATTTCTGCATTTCAATTTTCTTCAATCGGTTTGATTGTTTCGGTGCGGTCTAGCTGGCTCTCCCCCGTCCATCCTTCAAACTCTCTCCATTTCCCCCTTCTTCCCGACTTAGTTAATAGGTACACTCAACTATTGTTGTAATAATATTTCCCACCACCAACCCACAAGAACACCCGTCACCGTCACTGACTACGCGCTGACAGGCTAAATTGTAAGTATTTGAGAGGGAGAATCCCCGGGGAATCATGCTTATTACTGGACTTGTAGATTGGCATCTATTCCCGCCATCAGATGGGCCGTTACATGTTCTTGCACGATTATCTGGACGCCGGCTTTGCCGGAATCGTAGAAATGCCGACGTCGCAGCCTGATGGCTGGCATCATCAAATGGTGATTATGTCAAAGCTTTTATTTCATCTCTATTAGGATGATTTACTACCAAGGGTTTTGTCATTTTTTTGAGCGGATTTCAAGATTATTTTTGAATACTAACAATTCTTTCTCTAGCTAATCCTCAACGGCTTGTTCCACTGCTTTTGGACTTGGCCTCAAGTTTGCGTGTGCCTATACTACTGGGGATTTTTTCGGCGACAACGCTGGTGCCGTCACTGTGTGCATTGGCAAGTGTTGGTCAAATAGGCAGTTAACATTTATTTGCTTACCTTCTTGTGTTAATTCGACGTATTCTGTCTATTTTCCCGTTGGTTTTGCCTCCTTCAATCTTGGCATATATATATATTTTCTGGCGTTGCAACCGTTGAAACACTTGCCTCCTCACCGGAACCAACTGCTCACAACTGGCTGGCTGATTAACGGTGTGGCAGTAACCACTCACAACTTTTGTTAGCGGGACATTTCTACAACACCAACACTGACCAAACCAGGTAGCGTGATCCAGGTCGCTACAAAAATATACGTATAGTCAAGCCATGGATAGGCATGGAAGTGCAGGCAGCCGTGGGGGCCATGCACGATCTGCGAGTAATCCATTTCGCGATCGAGTAGTGTCTGACGAGAACAGACTGGGTGTATCAGCAAATTCGTCCGCTACCGAGGAGTCTTTTTTTCATGATGCGCTGACAAGTCCTCAAACAGGGTTGGAATCGCCTTATCCAGCATCTTCCCAGGATATTCGGCCCATGTCTCATCTTCCGGTAGATGATGCATTCAATTACGAGTACGACTTGTCACCCACTGCTGATCTCAGTAACTCAAACACCTTCGAGCATATTTCTGAGAGAGAGAGAATCAGAAGACTTCCGACCAATGCCAGAAAGCGATACGAAGAACGAAAAAAACAACAAGAATATCAACAAGATGGAACTTCCACTTCTTCAACTGCAGATGACGCGGGTGCTCTTTCTCCAAATTTACAGCATAGGCATATATCATTCGCACAAGCAGACCCTCCATCCTCTGTGGTCGATGCAGATGATCAATCCATGACTGAAGTAACCTTCCAGGACGATTCTGACGCAGAGAGCACAGCAAAGCATAAAGAAGCCGTCATTGACCGTTCAGGAACTGTCATGAAACGACACAGATGGGGAACCCAGCGACACAAGAATAAACCTAAACGCTCCAAAAGTATTTTCAAAAAGCGGCATTCGGGAATTTTACATCATGACCATCAGCATGATTCTCATCCACCTCATGACTCTGATTCAGATGAGCAGAAAGACTTGAATAATCTTTCTCAAAAGCAAGGACGTGAGGTTTTCATCAACATACCGTTGCCCGAAAGTATGACCGACCCAGAATCTGGCCTGCCTCTGATCCAATATGCCAGAAATAAGATTCGAACGACCAAATACACGCCTCTGTCGTTTGTTCCCAAGAACTTGTTCCATCAGTTTCACAACGTTGCAAACATTTTTTTCTTATTTATTGTCATTCTGGGAGCTTTTCCCATTTTTGGTGTTGAGTCTCCAGGAATGGCTGCAGTGCCAATTATTGTAATTGTTTGTATCACTGCTGTCAAAGATGCAATTGAAGATTATAGACGAACAGTTCTTGATATGGAGCTGAACAACACGACAACAGAGCTTCTGAGTGGCTTCAATAATGTCAACGTAACAGATGAAAACATATCATATTGGAGAAGATTCAAGAAAGCCAATACCAGGTTGGTGCTTCGAATTGCAAGATTCATCAAGAACTCCAAAGAGAAGAGAAAGGCAAAGAAGAAAGGAGAATTGCCTGTCACAAATAGAAAATCACTTGAGTTGGCCAGAACTAGGACAGTTCAATCTGTTTACTCGAATCGTGATTCCATTGCATTAGACGATTATTCGAATCAGATTCGCTCACCATTTGAAGAAGAGCCGAGAAATCCTGATTCGGTATTGGATCCTACTTTAGCTTCTGTTGGGTCTGCGCGTTTCAAGCGAGACTTTTGGAAAAATGTCCGAGTTGGCGATTTTGTTAGAATTAGGAACAATGATGAGATCCCCGCTGATATTGTCATCTTAGCAACCTCTGACTCGGATGGTGCATGTTACGTGGAAACGAAAAATTTGGATGGTGAGACGAACTTGAAGGTCAGACAGGCCTTGAAATGCGGCGATGGCATCAAACATGCCAAAGATTGTGAATGCTCTCAGTTTTGGATCGAGTCTGAGGCACCCATGCCTAATCTTTATTCTTATAACGGCGCTGCAAAGTGGAGGCCTGATTCTGACGATGCAGATGGCGAAATTCGAACTGAATCTATTTCAATCAACAATCTTCTACTGAGAGGTTGCACGTTACGAAATACGCAATGGGTCATTGGTGTTGTGTTATTTACAGGAAGTGACACTAAGATTATGCTTAATAGTGGTATCACCCCCACAAAGAGATCCCAAATCTCGAAAGAGTTGAATTTGTCGGTCATTACCAATTTCGTTTTGCTCTTCATTTTGTGTTTTGTTTCTGGACTGATGAATGGAATCGACTTTGCTGCAAAATCAACCTCGATAGACTATTTCGAGTTTGGAATGATTGGAGGCAACCCACCTGTAAATGGTATTGTTACATTCTGGGCTGTTATAATTGTTTATCAAGGTTTAGTGCCAATCTCTTTGTACATTTCCATTGAGATTGTAAAAACCGTTCAGGCTTTCTTCATTTATTCTGACTGCTACATGTACTATGAACCTGTGGACTACCCGTGTACTCCAAAATCTTGGAACATTTCTGATGACCTCGGACAAATTGAGTATATCTTCTCGGACAAAACAGGTACTTTGACCCAGAACGTCATGGAGTTCAAAAAATGCACAATCAATGGTATCGCTTATGGTAAGGCCTACACTGAGGCATTAGCAGGTCTCAGGAAACGGGAAGGAGTCGACGTTGATGAAGAGGGAGCTAGAATGCGCAAAGAGATTTCTGCTGATAAGTCTAGCATGATAAAAAAGTTAAGAAAGATCAATGATAATCCTCAAGTCATAGATGACGAAATTACTTTTATTTCATCTCAATTTGTTGATGATTTGAACAATTCTTCTGGTGATGTTCAAAAAGCTCAATGTCGACATTTTATGCTAGCTTTGGCATTGTGTCACAGTGTTGTCACGGAACCTTCTAAGATTCATCCGGGACGTAAAGATTTCAAAGCACAGTCTCCTGATGAAGCTGCCCTTGTTGCTACTGCTCGTGATATGGGATTTACATTTGTTGAACGAACAAAGAAGGGAGTTATTATCAATGTTCAGGGTCACCAGGAGGAATATCAAATTTTGAACACCTTGGAGTTCAACTCCACAAGAAAGAGAATGAGTGCCATTGTCAAATTCAAATCTGACCAATCTGGAACAGGCAAAGAAAGGATCCTTCTTATCTGCAAAGGTGCTGACAGTGTCATCTATTCTAGGTTGTCAGAAGGTGCTCAAAAAGAATTGCGTGAACAAACTGCTCTGCATTTAGAACAATTTGCGAACGAAGGTTTGCGTACTTTATGTATATCCGAAAGAGAACTTTCGCTCAATGAGTATACCGACTGGAATCGACGGCATGAAGTTGCTGCTGCTGCAATCACAAATCGTGAAGAGAGAATGGAGGAAGTGGCTGACTCAATTGAGCGCAATCTTAGTTTGATTGGAGGAACAGCCATTGAAGATCGACTTCAAGATGGCGTACCACAAACCATCGAGCTCTTGGGTGATGCTGGCATCAAGCTTTGGGTTCTTACTGGAGATAAAGTGGAAACCGCTATCAACATTGGTTTTTCTTGCAACTTGTTGAATTCTGGAATGGAGCTGCTGATCATCAAAGCGGAAAACGGCCGTGCAGCATCAGTAGAGAAGCTGCTGGATGATTATCTGGACCAATACTTCCATATGACGGCGACAGAAGCAGATTTGGAAGAAGCAAAAAAGGATCATTCTCCCCCTTCTCCTGATTTTGCTGTGATTATTGACGGCGACAGTTTAAAGTTTTGCTTGGAAGGCGAACTTCGAAGAAAATTTTTGCTTCTTTGCAAACAATGCAAGAGCATTCTTTGCTGCCGAGTTTCTCCTGCTCAGAAAGCAGCAGTCGTCCGACTTGTCAAAACTTCTTTAAAGGTGATGACATTATCGATTGGAGATGGTGCAAATGATGTAGCCATGATTCAAGAGGCTGACGTCGGTGTTGGCATTGCTGGTGAAGAAGGCCGTCAAGCTGTTATGTCATCCGATTATGCCATTGGACAATTCCGATTCCTGAATCGTTTGCTGCTAGTTCATGGTAGATGGTCTTATCGTCGACTGGCAGAAATGATACCCAATTTCTTTTACAAGAATGTGGTTTTTACGCTAACTCTGTTCTGGTATGGTATTTTCTCCTCCTTTGACAGTACTTATCTTTTCGAGTACACCTATGTCATGTTCTTCAATCTTGCATTTACATCGTTACCTGTTATTTTTATGGGATTTCTGGATCAAGATGTCTCTGACGTGATTTCTTTGAAGGTCCCACAATTATATCGACGAGGAATTTTGAGACTGGATTGGACTCAAGCAAAATTCTGGGTTTATATGGCCGATGGATTTTATCAGTCTTTCATTTGTTTCTTCTTTCCTTACTTCTTGTATGCTACTGGAGGATTTCAGGATCCGAACGGGCGTGCTATTGATCATAGATATTGGATGGGTGTGACTGTTTGTACTATTGCGGTCTTTGGATGTAATCTTTACATCATCCTGAACCAGTACCAATGGGACTGGCTGAGTCTCTTGATCAATGCCATCTCTAGTTTGCTTATTTTTTTCTGGACTGGAATATATTCTGCTACTGTAGCCTCTGAACAGTTTTATTCGGCCGCTGCAGAAGTTTATGGGTCTTTGATTTTTTGGTGCTTACTCTTGTTGGGCGTGATTGCGTGTATTTTGCCAAAATTTGTGTTCCATGCTTATCAAAAGTTATTCCGACCATTGGATGTGGACATCGTCAGAGAAAGGTGGAAGCTAGGTGACTACGATGAAGCTATTTATGAACAAGACAAGATTGTTCAGCGTGATACTGCCATCCGTAAGAAGACAAAGGAGGCTAGGAAGCTGGAAAAGAAGAGATTGAAGAATGGGGCATTCGAAGATATGCAGAAACCGGCAGTGGGCACCAAAGGCTCTACTAACAGCACTGGATCATCTGGAACAGCAGGAAGTGAGATTTCTCGTCGGCAGTCTATTAGAGATTGGGCTCGGTCACCAACTTTCCGTGGTTCAGGACAGGATCGTCAAGATGACGGCATGGAATTGGTTGGTCTCGGAGGAGATCGCTTGGAGACCGTGTCCACAATTGGCTCGGATGCTGATATTCGGTTCGGCTCAGGCTATGTTTCGCCTGAAACCCAAAGATTCAGGCATGTGCCAGGTCCAGACCGACGTCAGTCAGGTGAGGCCACCGCTCATGATATTCAATACTACAGAAGAAGCATGGAAGCGAAAGATGGCATTAGAGAAAGTTTAGACAAAGCAAGAAAAAGCTTGCAATGGGAGCAGCGGCCCTCGTCTCCTGGATTGGAAAGCGTTCGGGTTTCTATGGAATTGAATGACTTGACAACAGCTGATGGACTGATACGAAGTATGAGTTCCAAAACTAAGAAATCTAAATAAGCTTTCCCCCCACCATTTACTATAAAATGTACAATACAGATATATATTATATGAAAAAATGCCATGTTGAAATGAACTCATCACGATGAAAAATCACTCCCCAGTCTCGGGTAGATTACCTGTTTCCATTGCTTATATTCACCAAGTCGCTTGCCAGCATAGTCAGCATAGTCGAAATCAATGTCCGATATGGTAGATTGTATAGCGGACCAAATTCCCCAATAGAATCCGGGCATACCCCACCAGGAGGCTATCTCGAGAATCAAGGAGTCAATATCCGACTCTGCCGGGGGTCTAGATTCTTTGAAGCTAGCTTCAGCACTTAGGTAGTGGAATGCCCAGTATCTTAAGACAGGGTTGGACAGTTTGAGCTCAGGAATCAGTTCCACTTTGCAATCAAAGCCCTGCCACTCCATGAAATGGTTTGCCAAATCAAACGAACGAGGTGCAGGCATGGTATATTCATAATCAATAAAATTGACTAGATGACTCAGTGAGTAGCTTTCAGTAGACGTAGAATCGCTCAATGAGTAGCGCAGCAATGTAGGGTCCTGTTGTGCCCGCTCAACAGGCTCAGAAAACTGAAAAGTTTCGGGAACGAGAATATTCCCGGAGAGGAGATCACTGTGACAAACAGCAGTGGGTGATGCATCTCCGATAGTATTTCGGATCCACTGCAGTTCATTGCGCAGCTCTTCGCCTGTCATACCGACTATTCCGGCAGGTAAGATGTCAATCCAATGCGACATCAGCTCCCATATGTCTTTGGCAAAAGTAGACGATTGGTTGTTTTTCAAAAGCGATACTCTTTTGTCAATGGCGCTAGCTTGAATTTTGGAGTGCCACTGAGCAAGTCGGTTTGCAACTGCTTTCATGACACTGATATCAGACATGTGAATGTAATCAAGGGGCTTTCCAGGTAAATATTCATAAATAAGGCCATTTCCAAAACGTGCATACAGAGCAGGCGCCAAGTCCAAAGATTGCAAGGTCATATGAGTTGCAAACTCTCTGTCCCTGTCTATGATTGTATCAGTTCCATTTCCGTATGTTCGAATGAGAAACGTCAGCTTATCGCCAGATGATTTCCTGCAATAGGTGCCCTGCAAAAGCATATTGGTGATACCACCAGTCAGGGGAGAAATCTCAAGTTGATGCTCGTCAGATGAACCATGAGATGACAACGGAGAATCACTAAATTGAGCACTGAAAACGTCCTTCACGAATTTTTTGACAGATTTGTATCGTTGTTCCTCCTCGGCATCAAGTGAAAGGAAGTAGTCCATCACATACACAGGAGAAGGAACACCCGTGAAAGAAGACAGTTCGCCAGCAGATCTTGTCATAGAGGGCTGTCCACTACTACCAGCAATAAAAATAGGCTCACTTAGTGTCATGGGTTTCTGGTTATGGTGCGTGATACGTATAATGGTAGCTCCACGCAGCACTCATGAGGCTGAAGAGCCATGTGAAAAGTCTCACGTGAAAAACTACCAAACATGGTAATTAGAAAAGAGGCTGTTGATAAAAAGGGGGACTTGGCCATTAAAAGCCTGCTGCCCGATCCTTTAGTTGGAATATATAAAACTGTTGGAACTCTGAAGCTTATTTGACAGTAGTACCGATTGGGTTATATGTTGCAGTATAGTCAATAACAGAAGAAAAAATCACCCATTTAGCAAATGACTAGCTAGATTGAGATGTCAATAATTAGCACATCCCCTGAATTTAAACTCTGCAAAAATTGAATAAATGAATAAGAAAAATTAAACTAGTCCAATAGTCAATGGAGCTCATCTTGGGCCAAAATTTCTGTGGTGATTGCCCATTACAAACCCACGGATCACATACAAGGTATTTCCACACATTAATATTCAGTATCAGAATGCAAAACATATCTATTTAGAGCTATGCAAAATCATTGTACAACTAAGCAATCCAAAACCATACTTTTTCGATGAAATTTCGCGGTATTCGCTCAGAATAGGATGCCTCAGTAGCTTCTACCTCAGATAAACCGCTAACGATATCAATCTCAGGAACTGGAATCAGCCATTGCCGATTTTTGGTATAGATTTTATGGCCAAACCATAGGGCCAGAAACAAGGGGATTGTGATATAAGCTGCAACAAAGTCTCCGCCTGTAAAAGAACCTCCCACAAAAACGGTAAACCCATTTGTTATAGTGATCAAAGCCACAATGAACAATGTAATGTAGCTCATATAGGGTTGTAGGGCAGTCTTGTAAGGTCGCGAATCCAAAGCATTATGGAACTCCAAAGCCTTTCTCCATCTGATATATGCAGTCAAGACACATAGCCATGCTAGAAAACCTGAGATAGTACTAAGATTCGTAAACCACGTGAAAACATTGGACGATGATGATGATACATTAAGATAAGCAAGACACGATACTGCAGCGGTAGCAGCTACTGCATAATAAGGAACACCCCATCGATTACAATGCTTAAAAATTCGAGGAGCTTGCCCATCGAGCGCCAAAGAATATAGCGTTCTGCTTCCAGCATACAAGAATGAGTTACCAGATGACCATGCAGATGTCAAGATAGCAGCATTGACAATATGATTCAAGATTGGAATACCAGCATTTTGAATTCCAATAACAAATGGAGAGGCACCGGCGCCCGCGCTGCCATGTTCAATCGCCTGCAACAAAGTGGGATCTCGAGAAGACACAATAACACCGATGACCAAGGATCCCAGGACATAAAAGAATAGTAAACGGTAAACGAACCGCGATGCAGCTTTAGGGATATTTCGTCGAGGCGCCTCAGTTTCTCCAGCTGTGATGGTTACTAGTTCGGGAGACATGATGAAACTAAAACCAGATCTGATGAGAGCATTCCAGAATCCGCAAAATCTACCAGCACTTCCTGAAACTATATATGGCTCAAAAGCTTGACCATGTTTCCAGAATCTGAATCCAAGACGATCATGATTGGGGCCTCCGCCGAAGAAGAGTACAATACCCAAGATGATCAGACCAAGGATGGTGATAATTTTGATACTGGCAAACCAGAACTCGGTTTCACCGAAAAACTGGACCATGATAATATTCAAGAGAACAATGACGACCAATATCATTGTGATCCACACCGCAATATTGACCTTATCAGTCCAGTAATCGAGCACCATACCGGCGGCTGTGATTTCTGAAGGCACCAAAAATGCATAAGCATACCAGTAATTCCATCCAGCAGCAAAGGCCAACGACTTATCGGCGTATCTGTCAATAAAATAGGGGGGAGAAGCTCCTTTAAGAGGCATGTAAGTAGTCATCTCACCAAGAACATTCATGATGGTCCAGATTACACCAGACATAATAAGATAGGCAATGAGAAGAGAAGCTGGCCCGGAGTTTTTGAGAATGGTACCTGAACCAACAAATAAACCAGTTCCAATACAGCCTCCTAGTGCGATAAGCTGCACATGACGCGATTTGAGAGCTCTCTCAGTAGAACCGAAATTCACGTCAACAGGTTCAATTTGACAGTCTTTCTCATTGTCAGACGAATATGTGGTTTGACCGTAAATGGCAGTAGGGTCTTTGCGTTCGCCCATCTTTTAATCGAGTTTTCACCCAGATCAAACACAAAGCTGACAAACAAGAGTCAGAGATAGAGGGGAGGGTTATCTACAGAAAAAAAAGCCTCTTTCTTTCGTTTTGTAGGCAAAGCGGATAGCTAAAGTATGGTAGTGTAGAAACAAAACCAGATTGTTTCCAACAAACCAGGATGAACTTAACAGAATAAAATTGTTATAGCTGTATACACAGGGGAAAGGGGAAAAAAGAGTAGTAGTGAGATTCAAGCTGAATTTTATAGCCCCGCCAAGAGAAGATCAGCTTTTTATCTTCTGGAAAGTTGAGATGGAGTGAATTGCTTTTTTTTCGAAAAGGTTACTGGGTTAGGAAATTTCCGCTGAGATGACCCGAGTTGAACTTGCAGAAGTCTGTTTTACCGGGGCCCTAACGTCCCCCGTCAATGTAGAGATAAGATAATCCAGTGAACTGGAATCTAATTGATCACAGACTGCATGAAAATGAGGGGGATAACCAGTTTCACGGATCTTTATACCGCTTTGGAACTTGGGGTTCAGCAGCCTGGATTCTTTTCGGTGGTCTCATCCACGAGACCAAGTCACAAGCCTATCTAGCCGGACTTCGGCTTTTATTTTTCGTCTTTCCTATGACTGGTTGGATGGGCTCAAGACTAGCGTGCGGCCCAATCATTTTCATTTTCATTTTCAACAGGGGAAGAAGAGGCATCTGTCAAGACCCTTTTTAGCAGCGATGAGGCAGGCCGGTGGTTTTATGGAACCAAGGCTACATTTTAGACTAACTTTTGGCGAATATGTAACAACCGATTTCTAACGTTCTTTGATATTATATAAATACAGAACTGGTATTATCACAACTGACAAGCATAGATCCGCCCGAGGCTTTGGTTTCGTCATACCCTGATAGGGACAGAATGATCGCCTACGTCGCATGTCACTGCTTATCGGAAATATGAGTGGTCGAGCCACTAACAAACAAGCGATACCGAAACAGCCATAAATAAAAATGAAGAGAAAGGGAGAAAAAAGCAAAAGGCCGGCGGGAGGTCCGCTCATCCAGCTACTTGGTTCCAGGCGGTTGTGAGCCGGCTTGGTTCTTCATGTTTTCTAAAGCTTCCTTGGTGATGGACTGATCCCAGTTGCAAATGGTACAATGAAGTCTCTTTCCCCATGAGATAGGAATCACTGGCACGAAACAAAATGTGAAGAACTTTCTTTCTTTGATCGCTTCTACTGCAACATTATGACAATGTGGACAATACCATCGCAGTCCCTGGACGTCGGCTATTTGACCAGGGTAGTCTTGAACTGGGGGAAGTTAGGAAAGCACGTTCAAAAACTAGCAGTTCAAGCAGTACTCACTTCCAAATGTGAAAAAAAATGGGATCATTGTAGAATTAGCACTGAGAAACTACAGGTTCTTATGATCAATGTTGAAGGGTATGTGCAGTTGGTCAGTTACAAAGAAAATGCAATGGTTCATTAGTTTGCTGACCCTACCAGCAACTGAATTTCTCCCACCTGCTAAGAAAATGCCTTTTAATATTCCCATAACTCTAAATTACATATGTCGTTAGCATCAGCCTTGTCTACAGATGAATACTCAATAAGTCATTATAAGAATACTGCTTGTTGCAATTAGGGCATTTCCGCAGTCTAGCCTTCAATCGATCTTCTGCGCATTCGTAGCAAAACACATGTCCGCATACCTTGATGCAAGTATTTTTCCAGTTTTTGGAGCATACAGAGCACATGGCAATTGATCGCAATGCTTCTAGCTGTTCCTGAACTTCGCTTGAGCTGCCTCCTCCCGAGGTGAACCGCTTGGCTTCCAGCTGAACCTTGAGCTTTTCCACTTCGGTTTCCACTGCTCGTCGAGCCTTGACTTCACTGGATATGACTTCATCCTTTCGACCCAATTGCATATTGGCATCTTCTAGTTGTCTGTAAACAATATCAGATCGTTTTTCTCTTTCTGAAATCTTGAGCTTGGCCGATTCCAGCTCCCGCTCCAATCCTTGAAGATGATTTCTCATGTCCTGAATCTGCCGATCCAGGTTTGTCACTCGGTTGGACTTGACTCTTTCTGCTTCTTTTAATGCAGTGATCATCTCTGCACTTTTAGAAAGCTGAGCTTTGAGCTTACCAATCTCCTGGTTGAGAGCGTCTTTAGATCGCATGGCCCCAAAATATTTCTCGTCAGCCTTGACTTTTTCTGCCGTCAGCCGATTCAATTTATTTTCAATCTCCACCGTGTCGAAAACCTTGGCTGTCACTTTAGAATGGGCTTTTGCGAATGCTGCTTCTAACCCTGGAATCTCAGCACTCAAGTTCTTATTCTGTCTCTGCAGCTTTTCGACAAGCTTTTTCAAATCCTCCACACTGGCTCCATCAAGATTGGTCGTGAGCGTTGCTTCTGAATTATCACGGAGTGCTTTGACTTCCTCTTCGAGAGCTTTGATCCGTTCTTCTCTAATTGTCACCAGATCATTTAGCTGGGAAAAGCTTTTAACCTTGTCATTCAGAGCAACCTTTTTGATGTTCAATTCACTTATAAGGTCGTCTCTTGCTGCTCTAATTCTAGCGACATCCTGTTCGGCTCTATGTGCCTGACTTTCAAGTTCCTTAGCCTTCACTTCATACTTTTCCTTGATGCTTTCCTCAAAGGCCTCTCTGCCAGCAATCAGCTCTGCACATTCATTTCTTAATTTGTCATTGAGAGTTGTCAGCTTGGAGTTTCGGCTGAAGCAATCATCGGTACGTAGTTTCAGCTGTTGAAAAGCCTCGCATCCAGATAGCTCGTGTTCGCTGGGATTACTAAGTCTTGCTGATGCTTCACGCACTTTTTTATTCAAATCAAGAATGCTTTCCTCTTGTTCGCTCAAATGCTGTGTTTGTTTATTGATCAGTGCTTGTGCTTCTTCAAGAGCCAACTTTGTATTTTGCAGCTCCTCGACTAGCTGTTGATATTCCTTGCTAGTCGCAGCCTTTGAGTCATCAGCATTAGCGTCAGTATTATTATTTTTGTCATTATCATCAGATGCAGTTTCGGTTTTAATGCTAGCAGTTTCTCGGACAAGTGTTCGCTGCACAGTGCCTGATTGTGCTCTATCCAGTTGATGAAAGGCTTCCCTGTACTTTTCAGTGATGGATTCGAGCTCTTTGATAGCATTTTGGCGCGATTGTCGAAGTGTTTCATTCTCGGATTTTGCTTTGTGGTATTTCGAAGACAACTCGCTCAACGCAGACTCTATTTCCTTGATATCTGTAGGCCGATCTGCTTTAAAAAAAGAGCCGAGGCGAGCAGTGATTGCGCGTTTCTTGTCCTCTAAAATGGAGGAAAATTTGAAATCGACCTTGTGCTCATTTTCATTATCGTCTTCCTCGGCGTCCAAAGCAAAGTGCAAAAGACTTGCAGGAATATCTGCAACTGATTCACCTTTAGCAGGTGCTACTACATCAGCCAGCTGGTCCCACCAGGCAGCCAACAGCCCAAAGCACTTCTGCAACGTGTCATCTTGTTTTTGGAGTCTTTCAAGCTGGCTAGACACCAGTTCGTAATCTCTCTTGTAAACCTGCATTTGTCTGAAAATGGCTTCCTTTTGGAAGTTGACAACATCCTGCTGAGTCAAAGGGCCGACAGGACCGTCATCATTATCATCTGAGATAGCAGTAGCCAATTTACCGTTTGTTTCCAGTGCCAGTTTCTTCCTATCTGGCTCGTCGGTATTGGATTCCGCCAGACCTCGCTTCTTTTCCTCCATAACGAGCATGAGCGATTACAGCCGGTTCAAGCGCGGAATAACTATTTGACCAAGATGTTATAAACAATACAAGCAAAAGTCAACTAAATTTGCCGCAGAAATCTAACAAAGAAGCGTTCAGCACCAATACAGTTACCGCTGGAAAAAATGTAGTGGGATAGCAGAAACTGCTGCTTGTTGAAGTGAAGGTGAATAAGAGATTTTGGGAGAGCCAGTTACCCTGTCTCGCCTTCAGCGAGCCAGCCCATTCCGGTCGGTCTATGGCGCTGGTCGGCTAGACAGGAACCCCCGAACAAGAGAATTGAAAATAGTCTGTGCGACTATGTACATCATTGATGCTGTTGATCTCATCTTATAATCGGTGTCATCAAACACTGAGGCCTCAGAACGCAGGGCTAAGAAGACCAAATCCCTCGACTTCAAGCCTGAGTGGGCCGCGGGGACTGGATCTTGAGTGCATGACATTACAGAATACTGCGACGGTCAAACATGTGAAAGAGTTATAGCTGTTTTGTCGAAGATATCTGATATTCAGATTTCTGAAATCGTCACTCGTCGAATCTCTCTCCTTTCTCCATGATTCATCGGCTTGCCATCCTGGGGTTGATGATGCAGCATGCTCTGTAACCATTGAATATGTTTGCAGTGCATTTACCTGGAGCCAGCCGTACGGTGCTTTGGTTCGCACCAGGCTTCATGTGTGTGTCGGTAGAGGTGGGAGAGAAATATAAGCGTGACTGTTTTATTTTGGGGTTCCCGCAGTAGATCTGGGACCGATGCTAGCAGGGCAATTTTCATCATCCACTCAAACATCACTCGAAATCCTCTCTTCTCCAACCACCAAACAACTACATCAACAATGGTTAACGTGCCTAAGACCAGACGAACCTACTGCAAGGGCAAAGAATGCCGAAAGCACACTCAGCACAAGGTCACCCAGTACAAGACCGGTAAGGCCTCTCTTTATGCTGCTGGTAAGCGACGATACGACCGAAAGCAGCGAGGTTACGGTGGTCAGACCAAGCCTATCTTGCACAAGAAGGCTAAGACCACCAAGAAGATTGTTTTGCGACTTGAGTGCACTTCTTGCAAGACCAAGTGTCAGCTTTCTTTGAAGCGATGCAAGCACTTTGAGCTTGGTGGTGACAAGAAGCAGAAGGGTCAGGCCATTCAGTTTTAAGCTGGTGCCTCTTTTGTGTTGGTTATTCATCGAAAATATATCAAAAAACTTTAACGACATCAAACCACTATTTTTTCCACTTGTTCTGTAGATGACGGGGAATTTAATATACGTGTTGCACATATCTGCTGAGATTCATTTTGGCTGTTTGTATGCTCCTTGATCCAACTGCTACTGTAGAAAGAGATTTGGCTTGGGCTTTTTGTATAGATTGCTGGCATGTGTTTCGTGGCTTGTTTATCGATTCTCCAGTATGGCTTGAAGTATTAGAATATTTCCCTTAATTCCAGTTATCCGATTTCCCAGTAATACTCGGTGGTGAATGTTGCTTTACCGTCCGTAGAGTGCCTGGTTCGTTGATTCTCCAAGCTACCCGTCAATCTAATCCAGTCTGATCCGGGGATTCCTCTGGAGTAGATGCCACAGCTCGTCGAACAGTAAAGGCCCTGACATGGACAGTTCACTTCAATTACACTTTGTTTTCGAAAAAGATTGATCTGCCCAACCTTGTTCTTTTTCTCACAATTCCCAAGCAATTGGCTGTACATTCTCACGCTTCTCATGGCCCTTCCCTTCCTATAGCTCCCAAGATCGGTCCAGCCAACCTCCCACTACAGCTTCAAGGAGACACCCTTTGTAATTTACGACTACGGCTTCCATCATGGTTCTTCAATTTGTTTTGATTCAGAACCGTCAAGGCAAAACCCGACTTGCTAAGTGGTATTCTGCTTATACAGTGAGTTTTGTCAATGAGTTTATAGGATGGGGTTTTTTTCATCGAAGACGTAGAAGCAACTAACCGGGTTTCCAGGACGCGGAAAAGATCCGTACCAAGGGAGAGGTACACCGACTTGTAGCATCGAGAGATCAGAAATATCAATCGAACTTTGTAGAATTCGAGAAATTCAAACTAGTATACCGTCGATATGCCGGACTTTTCTTCTGTGCTTGCATAGACGAATCCGATAATGAGCTGTATTATCTCGAAGCATTACATTTCTTTGTCGAGGTCCTCGACTCCTTTTTCAGCAATGTGTGTGAACTGGATATTGTCTTCAATTTCTACAAAGTATATGCTATTTTAGATGAGGTCTTCCTTGCGGGGGAGATGGAGGAGACCAGTAAAAAGGTCATTCTGGAGCGACTGGAGGAGTTTGAGAAGCTCGAATAATCTCCGTCTAAACAACTATTTATTAACTGATCTATTTGCATGTAACAATATATTAGCCATTTTCAAATATCCCAGCTCCTTTTTTCATCTTCTTTACAAATCTACCGCAGTCATCTGCTGCTGCTGCTGCTGCTGCTGCTGCTGCTCTTCAACATCACCTTCTCCCCCTTGGCCATATCTGGACGGGGGGATGGTGATGTACGGCTGTGCAGCATCGTTTTTATTCATACCTGGTCGACGCGCTTTCAACCTCCAGCACAACCAACCGTCACTTAACAACCTACCATGTCTACCCGACAATTTGAGAATATCTATCTCAATCAATCTCGTGTATCAGGAAAAGCGCGATTTGCCGAGTCGGGTCTCGGTTGGAAGGCCTCGGAATCTGCCGCAGGCGGATCGGCTGTTAATTCTGGCCAACCATTTCTATTGCCTTCGGACGAAATCACTGCTGCTCATTGGAGTCGAGCGGCTAGAGGTTATCAATTGAGAGTTTTCACCAGAAACAAGGGTGTTGCTCAGCTGGATGGGTTTGAATCGGAAGATCTCACTGCTTTGAAAAACACTTTTAAGAATCATTTTGATGTCAATTTAGAACCAAGGGAACACTCGCTGAGGGGCTGGAATTGGGGCCAGACGGACTTTGAGCGATCTGAACTGGTATTCAATATTGCAGGTCGTCCTGTCTTTGAGCTCCCATATGCTGATGTTAGCAACACCAATATGGCTGGTAAGAATGAGGTTGCTGTGGAATTGGCGTTGCCAACTGCTGGTGAAAAGGCTAGTACCGGCGATGAAATCGTCGAAATGAGATTCTTTGTTCCCGGTACTGTCGCGAAAGATGAAGATAAAAGAGATGTTAAGAAGGAGGAGGATGATGAGACAACCATCAAAAAAGAGGAGGAGGATATCAAGACAGAAGATGGCATCAAGACAGAAGATGGCATAAAGAAAGAAGAAGGCGAAGAAAGTGAGCAGGAGGAAGAAGAAGAGGCCGAGGAGGAAGTATCTGCTGCTCAGCTCTTCTACGACAATCTTAAGGAGAGAGCGGATATCGGCCTTACTGCTGGTGATTCCATTGTCACATTCTCATCTATATTATTCCTCACTCCTCGTGGTCGATACGATATCGACATGTATGAGACATCTTTCCGACTCCGTGGTAAGACATACGATTACAAAATTCAGTACAAGAATGTTCAGAGGCTTTTCCTCCTTCCCAAACCTGATGAAATTCACAATATTATGATTATACAGCTCGATCCTCCTCTGAGACAAGGCCAGACTCGATATCCATTTTTGATCATGCAATTTCTCAAAGAAGAAGAGCTTGAGGTTGAGCTCAATGTCGAGGACTCTGAATTCCAAGAAAAATATGCTGATAAGCTTCAGAAGAGTTACGATGAAGCCGCTCATCAAGTTGTTGCTCAACTTTTTAAGGGCTTGACTGGCAGAAAGGTCATTTTCCCAGGCTCTTTTACGTCAACACATGGACAAGCCGGTGTTGCCTGTTCCCTCAAGGCTAGTGAGGGTTATCTTTTTGCACTCGACAAATGCTTCCTTTTCATGCCTAAGCCTACAGTGTATATACCTATATCAGGTATTTCTTTCATCACCTTTTCTCGAGTCAGCTCGGTTTCCTCTGCTCGAACCTTTGATATCACTATTCAGTTGAAGGGTAGCGGACCCGGCAGCAAGCACCAGTTCAGTAATATAGATCGAGAGGAAAGGCAAGGACTTGAAGCACTCATCAAGAGCAAGGGTATCAAGCTAAAGAATGTTGGCGGAGACGATCAAAAGCTTCTTGCAAATGCTTTGGCTGATGTGGACGACGACGATGATGATGATGCCGAAATGAACTCAGCAGCCGGATCTGAGGATGAGTCTGAGGACGAAGATTTCCAAGACAATGAAGATAGCGATATTGCTGAAGAATTCGACAGTAATGCAGAAAGTAGCGATGAGGATATGGAAGATGGTGATGGTGGATCTGGCACAGGTTCTGCTTCCGATACGGAACAGCCTCCATCCAAGAAGGCCAAAAACTGATCTTTATCTATTATTATTATAGTTTTGTTATTAAACGTTAATTCACTGAATGAATATTCACATACTTTTGCTATTCTATTGGTGTCCTTGGTGACGTTCGTCAGGTCGAAATGGCGTCTGTGGGGGAGTTGGAAATGCAACTAAAACCTTCTCTAAATCTCCCCACCAAGTATTCCCATATTTTTGATACCATTCAACGGTCTCTTTGATTCCGTCCGAAAAGTCCATGCTCGGTGACCAGCCGAGCAAAGAAATTTGGTAGCTGTCAATGGCATATCTTGCATCATTGAAAGGTCGGTCCTCGACGAATTCGATGTGATCATTTGCTTCCTCAGGCCTATAACCGAACTCTCGTAACAATGCCTTCGCAATATCTATATTTGCAACTTCATTGTTTGTACCTGCATTGTATGTGCTTCCAATTTTGCCTTTGTGCAGAACTGTATCAAGAGCTTTGACTGCATCTGATACATACAGATAACGTCTGGTATTCAGCCCATTACCATGCAAAACACACTTTTTGTCTCTTTGTATCAAAGATATGAATTTTGGTATTATTTTTTCTGGGAATTGGCATGGTCCGTAGATGTTGTTACATCGTAGCAAAATGACCGGAAGACCAAAACTCTTGTGATAAGCATACACCAGCATATCAGAAGAGGCCTTGCTAGCAGCATATGGATTTGTAGGCATTAGAATAGACTGCTCTGTGAGATCAGCAGATCCTTTCTGGACTTCACCGTACACTTCGTCAGTAGACATGTGTATAATTCTTCCAATCTTGAAATTCTTGCAGGTTTCTAATACAACCTGAGTACCAACAGCATTATTGTAAGTGAATCGATAAGGATCCGAAAAACTGTGATCAACATGTGATTCCGCAGCAAGATGAAAGACAGTATCAATCTTCTTATCATTGAAAGCTTTCTCAAGCTGTTGTGGGTTGGTAATATCTCCCTTGATGAAGCTGAAATTGGAGCATCCTTTCAATTCAGCTATATTTTCGTAGCTTGAGCAGTATCCCATATTATCAAAACAGGTGGTGCTATACTCAGGATAAGATAGCACCAAATGACGGACCAAGCAACCACCAACAAAACCGGCTCCACCTGTCACCAAGATGTTCTTTATGGGTGTCTCTGATCCACTGGTTTTTAGACGGATACTTTCCACATCTTTCGTCTGATTTTCCATTTTCCGCTACGCCCGTCTATCTCGGAGGTGGTGGTATGATGGTGGGCAATCTCATCTTGTCCCATTGACCTGGAGAAGTAAACAATACTGCCGATTGATGGTCAAAGCAAAGGGCCAGCGTTCATTGCTGGATTTTCTTGGAGGTACATCGGGTGGTGATAATAAGACTTCTCGGTTGTCCGATTCAAATAAGAGAGCAGCCGAGCCCCAAATAGGACCAGAGAATAGTCTTGTCGACGAGCTAGAGATCTCTGACGATGACGAAACTCCCCGAGAGGTCGCCAGATCTGCCAAAATAATCGCTACATCGCCAAGAAAGCGGCCTCGATTCATTTCAAAATCACCAAAATCAGGACATGAGGCAGTGGAAGAGCCTCAATCTTCCTGGATCACTCGATATGCACCAGTATCGGTGGCCGGAGTTGCAATGCATGCACGGAAGATCGAAGAAATACGCAAGTGCTTGACGGAAATGATGGAAGGACGGAGCTTGACAAAGATTCTGTTGCTTACGGGGCCTGCAGGATCGGGGAAAACTGCTGCTGTTAGGGCCATTGCGAATGAACTTGGAATATTGACATCAATTCCATCATCAAATGACTTCGAGGATAATCCTTCGTCTTCATATATTGAATGGCATAATATTGATAGTGGGACGGGGGTTTCTCTTCCAGAGTCATTTCCAGATTTCTTATCTGGGGTGTCTTTCAGGATCAAAGCTCGCAGGTCGTTGGTGGTTGTTGAAGACCTACCAAATTTGTCGCACTTTGAAACACGCAGACTATTTATTAAAGCGCTTATGGAATGGATTCATAATGCAAAACGAGATCTACCTCCGCTGGTTATTATTTTTACTGAAATCCCGATAACATCGGTCAAAGAGCTGGGATCAAATTACACTTTTTCGCAGGATGAAAGCTTGATAGCAGAGCGGGTTTTCCCTGCATCATTTCTCAATGACTATCGGGTTAAGCGAATAAAAGTTCTGCCCGTTAATGCTACTCTCATTTCAAAAGCTCTGAAAAATGTTGTATCTCAGGAGTCACGACTTTTTACAAGAGTCAGTAGGCCTGTAATAGACAATATGGTGACATCTTTGAAGGATCTCGGAGACATCAGATGTGCAATTTCATCACTTGAATTTTGGATTCGATGGAAAGGCACCTCTTCCAAGCTGTCGGCTCCAATAGCCAGAGAGACTACGCTCAGCCTGTTTCATGCAGTGGGGAAAATCATATATGGCTCTAAAAGCAAATCCACCAAGTCCAAACCTATAGCCGCTGATGTGTTTGAGGAAGATGAAGCTGCAGTTAGTAATGTCTTGGCTGATTGGGGTGATACAAATCAGAATGATAGTTTTAATCTGGCCTTGTTGGAGAACTACTGTTCAGCAAGATCTTCGCAGCTTGATATCGATTCAATCGATGAGTGTGCAAATATTTTAAGTGACAGCTCTCTTATGAATTCTATAAAAGTGGATATGAGCTCAGAATTCTCTTGTAGGGGTTTGAGATCAGCTATCAGGCACTCGTCTCTAGATCCTGGATCCAAGCCAGTATTTCGCCAGCTGATGTTTCCAAGAGAACATAAAACTCTCAGAAAAAAACTTGATTCAGAGGCAGAATACGGACAATATATCCGACACGTATCATTGACAAG
The DNA here is from genome assembly GCA_030564625.1 of Zygoascus hellenicus. NCBI lineage: Eukaryota > Fungi > Ascomycota > Dipodascomycetes > Dipodascales > Trichomonascaceae > Zygoascus > Zygoascus hellenicus. The sequence goes on from JAJLWE010000002.1 coordinate 191,815, forward strand.
CGGAACAATGTTAGAAAAATCAAATGCTGTTCTTTATGATGGTTACTATCGGGGCCAGATTCTCAAAAGCCAAAAAGGGTTCCGTCAACGAGTAGGCGGCGATATCGGCAAAGCCCCATTGGCGGCATCTACTGAAGAAGAAGAGGGACTCTCAGAGGAAAATATGCCTCAAATAACAAACCCGCCTGTGGAGGAGAATTCACCAAAGGGCTTGACATTCTCTGATGACGACATAGAATCAGACTAATTCCCAACTATAGGAACATGGTCATAGGATTCTTCACAACTCAATATTTATAGTAGCCTAATGACATTTTATAACGTATTCATATAACTCTTCATTTACTTCTCCGGTCGCAGGATTTAAAAAGCGGATTCCGCTCAGTAGCCAAAGGGGATAGTCCAAACACCCTGTGGTGCTTTCACTGGCCGGAGACAGCGCCGCCGCATTCGGACTCCTAGCAAATCTGATAATGATTATCAGATAGTTGAGATAGGCGAAGTCGCAGCAAGAAGAGAAAAATTGATGAAGAAGCACAGCACAGGACCAGATAATAGCCAGTCTATACATTGAAATAGCATGATACATGATTCATAAAGGAAAGCGGATCCACTACAATTAGGAGGGAAAATTATACACAATACAGAAAATGGAGGGGGTTCCGAGAGAAAAAGAAGAAAGCTTGGCTTCTAATTCTGATTGATAGCATTCTTGAAAAAATCCGGATCCTCCTCTAAACTTTCCTTGATGATGTCCAAGCCACCTTGTAATTCACCATTGACGTAAATCTGGGGGAAAGTTGGCCAGTCAGAGAACTTCTTGAGGCCCTCTCTAACAGAATTGTCTTTCAAGATGTCAAAAAAGCCAAATCTCACCTGGTGCTCACGCAGAATCCCGACCATTTGTCGAGAGAAGCCACACTTGGGCTCTCCTGGGTTTCCTTTCATGAAAAGCATAATAGGAGCAGCGTTGATGAGTTTTGTGAGTCGCTGATTTAATTCCTCTTCAGTTTCCTCCTCTTCCTCTTCTTCCTGTAACGCAGCACCATTGGATCCTGTGACAGTATTGGTCTGTGTACTGGAATCACTGCTGGTGGTGGAGGAGCCACTGTGAAGGATCTCTCCTTCAGTCAGTTGCTGGATGCTATTTGCGAGCTCTTTGGGATCTGCGCCTGAGAGCTCTTTGACAATGGCCGAGTTCTTCAGTAGAACAAAATAAGGCACAGCTGAGACATCGAACGACTCGGAAATATCTGGGAAATCGTCGGCATTAATGCTCAAGAACAAATGAGACGGATAAATGGCGCTCAACGATGAAAACACAGAGTTCATTTGAACGCATGGGTCAGCCCACGGAGTGTGGAAATATAAAGCCACCAAAGTTTGTGCATCGACAGAGGTCGTCAGCTCTGTGAACTGGCTGTCGGAAACTATCTCGGTCACAGGCATATTTTGTGGTGATTTTTCCCTGTAAAAATGTAGCTTGTAGTTGATGTAGGAAGTCGAAAACAAAATGATTTCAAATTACTGAGGCAAATGAAGAACTTGGTGAATCTGTCACGCAAAGGCGCGGCTGGCCCGCCGCCCCACCACCACCGTGGTCCCAGGTACGGTTCGGTACGGTACAGATAGGCAAAGAAACGTTATGAAATACTATAGCATTATATATAATAGATCAGCAAAATCATGAAATAGATAAAACGATGGAAGGATGAAATTTCTTTAGGATTCTGCATGGGCAAATGTGCGGTCGAGTTCCTTCTGAAGCCGTTGAGAACGAATCAGCTTGGTGCGGGCTACCCCTTCAATACGATGGGCCATATTGGCATCGGCCCAGTCGGGGATTTTGGCATCTGCTGAGTCTAATGTTGTGCCGTAATCCTGAGTGCGAATGCTGAGAGGGGGTGCTGATGCTTGTAGGCATTCCTGGAGCATGGGATTGTTGGCTATCTGAGTATGGATCCCTGGTCCAAAAGCCCATTTGAAATGCTGCAAGACCAAAAGTTTGGCCCAGCTGTCTATACTCAGGCTTTTGCTTTTACTCAGCTTCACATGCGTAATGATGAGATCATCGCTGACAATATTGTCACGTTTCGAGTGCGATGTGTATAGCTCAATGAACCGAGACACATCCCGAAACAAACTCTTCTGTTCCATCTTGTCTTTCTTGGAAATCTTTCTGATTCCTGCACCAGATAACTCTCGAAGTCTGGCAAGAATCTCAGAATGACTTACAAGCGGAATTTCTTGAGTATCATCGTCCTCATCGTTGTAATTGTCATCATCATCATCATCGGACTCGTAATCATAAAGTTGATAGAATAATGCAATAACCTTGGAAGCAGCGGCTCGGACATCAGGAGAGCCATTGAATTCCAAAAAATCCACAAGTATAGGTAAAAAATCACATATGACACTATTCGGCCCGCTCAAAATGCTGATCAATAAACCAGAGCCTAGAAGAGCAGCCACTGCAATTGGGCCCTCCTCAAGAGACAACCCATTGGCGGTGTCAATGAGTTCCTCTGCAATCGAATCTATCTTGTAGCCTCCCGAGCCAAAGTTAGCTAGGTACTGGAGTAAAGAGTACCCCATCATCAAATTGGCCCGGGCACTGATGCTCATTGTATCACTGGTGAGTTTCTCGAGCAATAACGTCAGCAGGTTTCCCGAGCTCAAAAACTCACAGGTGTCGTCAATATCCATAGTAGCGACGATGCACAGAGCTTTGACAGCCAGAACCGCTTCGTTATCCGACCTACATGTAGCAAATGCTTTTGCAAATACACGGGCCAACCCGTGCACTTGATACTTCTCAGGGTCATATTTCTGAGACAAACAAGACACAATAAGCTTAAGAGCATTCTGACGGCCATCAAGAGACGTTGATCGCCTATCGGCTAGCAGTAATTCTACTGCAGAAGAGAATTTATCTCTCTGATTCTGAGGACCTTGGTGCTGCTGCTGCTGCTCCTCCTCCAAACTCAATTTCTTGAGGTCATTGGCTAGTTGTCCAGGATCCACCTCTGTAGACAAAAACGAGTTGCCATAATACTCATCATCTTCATCATCCGATGCATAAGCACTAGCATTCTTCGATCCAGCTTTGCTGTTAGCACGACTGCTCTGCCGAGATGTTGGTCGGCTAGAGTCTGTGGCGTTGATGGCCCGTCTTTGGGCCTTGCGCTGCAGGTCTGACATTGGATAAACAACACAAAGCACTAGAAGAAGCTTTGAGAGCCGTTATAACTCTTATATTCCAGCCCTATTGAGCTCACGCAGTTGACTTCACAAACAAATTGTGGTTGTGTCCAATCACCTGATTTCAGATTTCTGCTGTTATCAGGTAGATAATCGTGAGAAATGGTTGCGGCACCTGTCGTCTCAACTTTGTGGGGTGAACAGAGGATGCATCTACTGTTTGGGGTAACTCCGCCAGCAGCAATGAGCGGAATCAGCAGGCAGCGAAGAAGGGAGGGGGAGGGTGGTGAGAAGAAGTCGAGTGTGGGTTTGATTGAAAAGAGAGATTAAACCAGAAAACCCAGTCCAAAATCCAGTTACCGGCTATCAGTACTCTTACGCAAGCTGGTCTGTGGTTCTGTGCTGAGCCTTGTGCTGAATGTAGCGTAGCTGCTGGCAGATTGCGTGGCCCACATGTATGCATCGCGTGTAAATCCTTATCACCTCTCTTAATTTCAGCACAAGTGTACCAGGAAGTAGTAGTAAACGAATGATGTAATACGGAATATTGAGAGAGCCACAAGCAAATTTGTTTTCTTGCTGCTAATTACAAGCGGACTCCAAATGCAGGCATGTCTGCAACATGATGGTTGCAGGTACCCAAAGACTTGCAAATAAAGTTTCACTTGGTGGACCTGGTTGACAACTGGAAAGGGGAGGGTCGATGATCCCAATATAATACCGACATTGGAGCTACGCGTGATGTGGTTTAATATGCTGCTGTGAGGCACCGTTGGCCCAGTTATCATAGAGCTATCGCTAGTCACTTTTTGGACTGTCGATCCGGATACCATCTGTATCGTTGGCCCAGTTGTAGGACACTAATGCCCTTTGCTGAGAAATGTTTTGCCCGTAGGCTTGGATCGACTAGTTTGGTTTTGGAAAGGCTTACTGTCACTCCCCGATCTTGCCAGTGATCTAACACATGAAACTTACGAGCCGAGCTATTGTGAGTACCTGAGGCAGGCCGGAATTTGTGCTAAATTTGTAGCAAAAATCACCGCAATTGGCCTCAAGAAAGAAAAAAAAACCTGTTTCCGCTGGTTTCCGCACCACACCGGGTCTATGGTGTGAGCATGGGGTCAGATCTTTCAAAATCCAGCTTGGTTTCTCAACCAACTGGCCTGTTTAGGCAGTTCTGCCGATCCCAGCATAAGCCCGTCAGTTTCAATGCCGAACCAGAAAATCGGAGCCCAGGTTTCTATGAACATGAGCGGTGAGGAAAATGGAGATTATCAGTGGGTTTGGATTCATCAAGAAAGTAACAGTTCGAGTATAGAGCTCCTTGTTGGAACCAGAAGAATCCTTGATCATGGATGACGTTGGAAACGATGATACATCTTAAAGGCTCAGAAATCAATTATTTTCATTGCTGTTTCGTTTCTCATTATAAGCTCTGCGCAACTGCAACTACGCAACTGACTTACATGCGATAATAGGAATTTTGCAATCAATTAGGGGTTCCCAAAAAACAAAATCCCACAAAAATTTTGGCTACTTTACGTTAAAATGATCGCCTGTGATCTGCAGTGCGATTGCTTCTTTGGGTGCTTAAAGGTACCACAGGTATTAAACCTTTTGGTTGGGATGTGACTATGGGAGCTCTGTACATCAGGATGAAAGCTGGAGAGAACCTAAAATGAATTTGCATTGTTGAGGGGAATTGATTAACCCAAAGATGTTAAGTTTTTGGTCTATGAAAAATCCTCAAGGTTACTAAAGCTTATACCATAATGGAAAGGGGAAACAAGATACTTTTAGAAGCAAAGCTTTCCCGAGGTATCGCGGATATATATGTCTACCTTCCCACACAATGTGAGACATGCCTGTGAAGCGAAAAAACTCGATAGAAAATATTTTTTTCAGCGTACCATATCTTCTTTACTTCTGGCTGCTTTTTTTAATATTATATATATATACATATATCTATCCCAGTGTGACTGATAGCCTCTTGGGGTTGATTAACCAAAATCTTTGCCCATCATGTCAATCATCAACGATTTGTCTGGGGTTGGTGGCAGTCCTGAAAATGATGAAGGCCAATTTTACGAGAACTCTCCTGTATTCGTCTTTTCTGATAACTTGATCAGTAGTTTTGATCGGAATCTTAACATTGATCTGTCAAATTCTTCAGTAAGGAGTCTCCCTTTGGTGTACCCTGATGCCTCCCCTCAGGCTAGCCCCGACCTAACCTACACATCCTCTTCTTTATCATATCGCTCTTCATTATCTCCCTGCTCAGATTCTTCTGAAGATGATGATGATGATGATAACTTTTTGAGCTCTTATAAATCTCTTACAACCAGCCATTTGGGTAATACTTCGGCTCTGTTTCTGCCCATCTCCGGTACAGCCAAGTACCTTATGTCATTATTTCCATTGTGCATTCCTCCTGTTTCTTCAAGGCTGATTGAATCCATATTCATGAAAACAAGGTTCTCACCTTTTTCCACAATTTCTTTGGCTGCTTGTATCATTGATTGTCTATCCACCAAATTCTACTGCGAATGGCTCAACTCTCAACCTCATCATTTAGAATCCGCGCATCCTGAGATAATATTATTGTCTGCACTAACAATTGCTACTAAATATGTGAATGACTCGTTCTGCGGCCTCAATACTATGTTGGTAGCTTTCCAGGAAGCTTTGGAGCACTCCAACATGAAGGCACATGTTTCAAAAAAGGAGTTGATCGACCTTGAACGTCGCATGCTACAGGAGATCGGATACGATATACATCGTCTACTTGGTGATCAGGGCCTTACTTTTATGACCTACCAATTTCAGAAGCATGGAACTATTTATGACTACACATTTATGGATGTTGGTCTGAGCCCTTATAGCTTCTGAGATAATGGGTTTCTTGCTTCCTAACATGAAGCCACACTATTATTATATCCATCTGGAATGGATCCATTTGAAAACTAATCTTAATATTTCCCTTTGCTTTATATTCAACTTTTGCATCATCTTTCCTGTTTTGCTTTCTCACTTGAGATATGTACATTGATAAAACTGCCATCACTACTACTAATTAACGGCTATCGTCATCGACTCGATTAAACTCTGGCAATACTTGCTTCAGATTGATATCTGCGCTTCCTCTTTTCAAAGGCTGGGGCTGCTCAGGACTGGGCTTCCAGCCTATCATGTATATTATACGAAAAGTAGCAGGCACTCCATTCTCGTCTCCATGCATACCCTTGTAGATTGCGGAAGCTGCTGTCAATACATCTCTCGGCAAATTGGCTTGTCGGATCTTAACTGCATTTGATTCCCCCATATCTTGTAGATCTTCAATGAGTGCAAACATATCCGGATATGAAACAATAATATCATCCACGTCCACAGTAAGCAAATTGAACTTGGCTTTTTGTAGCAAGCCGCCAACATCTTTAACATCAGCAAGTGGACTGAGACGGGGAGATATTCTTCCGCATCGCTCCATTTCTGCTAGCTGCAGAGAAGTACGCAGCTCGTACAAGCTGTCACCGCCAATCATCGCAGCCATGAACATTCCGTCAGGTACAAGTACATGACTTATCTGATCAAGAACTCCAGGGAGATCATTGATCCAATGCATGGAGAGAGAACTTATGACAGCGTCAAAAGACTCTTCTCGGAAATGTCCAAGCAGATTTTCCTCGTCGCCAACAATCCGCTCCAACTCCAACTTCTTGTTGAAATCAAATTTCTCAGGATCAGAATCTCGGTAAAGAAACTTCTCTGAAGAGTCCAGCATGGTTATCTTGCCCAGACGAGACTGGATAAGCTCTGATTCTGGTGTTTTGGGATCTGCTATACATTTCTCTACATTTCCAGCCCATGATCCCAGGTCCAGTACTCGAGAAAACGGCCTCGATACAAATGAAAGCCTTTCTGCGATTCTTGACGCTATTTCATCCCGCAGGTACTCCACCTTTCGTGATGTTTCTGGGTTCTGAGCTGCCCGATCTTTTTGCATTCGCTTGGAATTTCGATCAAACACTTCATATGCAGGATTAGAATACCATCGTAACTGGCCAAGAGTCTGTATAGATCTCCTCAGTAGAGCTCTAGAATGTGTGCATCCGCTGAGCATTATGTTCAATTCAGAAATCAAAATGCTTTGCAATCGAGCCTTGATTGTATGAAGGTTAAATTGTGATTATATTATCAGCCGCAATTGCCTGTAACACCGTACAAGATTCCTGGTAATTCGGTGCCAAACAAGAATGTCACTAATGAAACAGGACATATCGAGATGTTTGAGGATTCGAAGATATTCTACTTCTACATATTTGAATGAAGTGGAATCTTCTGCATCTGCTTCTAACTTCAAACCGGGGTTCCGAACAACGTCAAAGTTGGTCACGGAATACCAGCGAAAACAAGAACAGAAATCAGACAAATCACGTCAAGTGGACTCATTGAAGCAAATATCACAATTTACAAGATGGAAATCTGGAATGACGTTGTTCAAAGTCCTGGCTAATGGTCACAAAGAAGTGGATCATCGGAAAATAATTCAAGCCTTCAAGACATATGAAAGAACTGGTGATTTGAAATCGACAATGCACCTGTGTAATAGAATGAAAGAGCTGAACGTCTCACCTCATTCAATATGTGTGGAGTCTATCATAAAGATTGTGGAAGCAAAAGCCGATTCGTTAGTAGCACAGGAGTTCTACCTGAACCTGCTATATTCTGTCAAGAGCCATGATATAAAGTTGAACAAATCAACATTTGGACTTTTGACTGGAAAGATAAGATTTATTAAAGATTGTTTTGTTCGCGAAGCTTTTTATGAGACTGCTATTGGGCTGATTCAAACAAATGAACAGTTCAAGTCATTCAAATCGATCCTGGATCGAGACCATGCCATTAGCTGTTTGAACGATGGTGACATGGAAAAGGCTTACAGCAAATTTATAGAGCTCGAAAAGCGACATGGACTGGATGGTTTTCCGTACGACAGATTTGTGCAATACTTGGTAGATAGGACAGATGGTCTAACCGAAGCGATGGGCATATTTCACCGCCATGCCAAAAAGCTTAGCAGCATGAGCATAATATATCTACTGAAAGAAAATATCGAAAGGAAAAATGCAAAGGGATTGGTTGAAATCCTCTCTTATTTGCAACAGAGTGATCATTCTGTGAGCCTACCTATCTCCTATGCCACAAGGCTAATTTCTCTTCTAGAGGGTCATATTGAGGTGTTCCCTTCTATCATCAAACTCTTTTCATACTCTGATCAGTTGGATAAACAAGTAGCAACTGCTCTGATCAATGCTATAGCTGCTTCTAAGTCAGCTACCGAAAGTGATGAGTTATTACTAGCGGAGAAGTTGACTGCTTGTATCGAAATTTTGATTCTTCAGAGAAACTTGAGAGCCAAAGATTTGCCAAATCTTGGATCGCTAATCTCAGAAATCTTGCAAATACATGGGATGAAGCATGGTACAGCGTTACTGGCTAGAGTGCTGAACGATTGCTTGCGGAAAGCACCAACAGAAGAAGAACTTTTCAGAGATGGCATTCTTGGAATTTTGATGGACACGGCTTTGATAAATTATCTGAAAACGAAAAATGCCAGCGAAGTATTTACTCTTCATGGAAACTTTCGACTACTGAGTACCAATGCGAACTCATCCACTACATTAGAGCTTCTTTTGGCTGCAGCAGAGCGCCTTCGAAATTCTAAAAAGCTATCATACGTCATTTGTGAATGCTTTTCGAACGAGGGATTTCAAATTTCAAAACGGGCATACGAGCGAGCAATCAAAAACCAGCTTCGAGGAACCAGATATGAATCTGTATTCTATTTCCTACTACAGATGACCAAATCACGGATTCCACTTTCAAGATCGTTGATAAGTATCATTGACAGTGAATTCAGGAAAATTGATGACCGGTCGTTTGAGAAGTTCAGGCTTCTTGACGACAAGTCGTTACAAGTGTTCATCAGGGCCAATGAAAATTTCCCGAGCGACGATAAGCTGAAGCAAACCGACTTGGCTGGAGAAGCAAGATGGAATTACAACGCTGAATATGACATTAGAGAGAGCCGAAAGTTCATGAAGAGATGGAACGTCGATATCACTGATGAATACTTGTAGCACGGAACGTTATGACATTATTTAATGATTATCCTCAATACAATTAAATTTTTACATCAAGACCTCAATGCTCGAAGACGTTCGTTCAACTTGTCCTCGACAGCTTCAGCCGGGGCAGCCACTTCTTGTTTCCCAGGCGAATTGGCATCCAAATCTTGTCGGAGCTCTAAACCGGCCTCATCGGCCACTTGTTGCATCAATAAATCAACGTCTTCTTGAGGGGTAGATAAAGCATTTGAATTTTCAGAAACACTCTCATGATAGGAGGCCATTGCATCGAGGTCCTCGAACTGCGACTCAAATTTGTCCAAAACTATTGACATTGTTTCTGTGTCCATAGTGGTCATGGCTTTATCCATACCTTTGACCACATTGGCCATGCTGCCAGTCACTGTTCTCATGGTAACGGCCGTTTGAACTCTACTAGCAACAGCATCTATTCTCGACGCCATTTTCAGCAGATTAATATGCTCGCTTTGTTTTCGAATGGCATTTTGTGCATATAGCTTTGCGATTTCCTGGTTCCCGTCCTTGATAGCCTATTACCGTTAGCTCAATCCTCTCACCTTTTCTCACTTCTCACACACCAGCCAGCCTTAATCTGACGCCTTACCTTTTTCACATTATTCTTCTCCTTATCAGCCTCCTTCTTAGACCTTAATGCCTGTTTCTTCAATGTTTTTGAAGTAAACTGAATCAGTTAGTCTCCTGTCTTCTACTCCCCGCTTCTTCCTCTTCATCAGCCTTTCTTGGTTTCCTCCAAACTTACCATCAACTGGAACAGATTCTCTAGAAGTTAGCCTTCAAACATCTTCCTATCCACATCCCTGCTCTACTCACTTTCTAGATTCGACATAGTGGATATTATTATCAGCTCTTGTTGCCTATCAACTCGGTGCCACTCTTCACTATCTCACAGTCCCGCAGCTTGCTGGCTGGGATACCTTGCGCACGGCTGACCACCGTCCTTTCTCCCCACCGCGATACACGAGGCGTAGGAAATGATATGTTTGATGATTGATCATAAGTAAACAAAACTTGAAAGAAGCCAATAATCCAAGAGTTGACAAGTGCCTTTATTGTATTGATTTCGAACGCGTGTCTGCGGAGAAAAAAACCAGTCTAGTGATCAAAATCATTTTTTTCACATCCTGTGGATCCAGAGTGCTGGTGTCACATATCTATCTATATATTATTTGTGACTGAGTTGCGTCGCTCGCGTCCGTATTCATAATGGACGCCGAAACCCTATACTCGATAGTTTCGTCACGAAAATGCTCAATAGAGGAGAAAACTGCTGCAGTCAGTGCAGTTAAGGCCGAGGTGAAGCGTTCCTACGTGGAGCTGGATTCTGTTTACCGCTATTTTGAGGCTTTGAGTATAGCAGTAAACACTCCGGATGATTATGTTTTACAAGCCATGTCTTTCTCGTGCCTGTGCCATTTTGTGAAAAGAGTCATCACTCAGAATCCAGAGGCATTGCGTGGACCTTCAGAGGTAGTGTTACCTGTTATATTTGACAAGTTGGGGGATCCGAAATCTTCAGTTCGAGCCACTGCTGAACGAGTCTTGGAAGACTACTGGATGGCATGTGGGATGGAAACTGAGAATGCTATCAGAGAAATTGGACTGATGCATCCTAGCAATGCGGTGAAATGTGAATGCTTGATTTTTCTGACCAGAAGACTCCAATTCCATGAGGGAAAGTTTGCTTTTCGACCCTTCACACCAGTGGTGGTTCATCTGCTGCTCACCAAAAGTCAGTCTGTTCAAGAGGCGGCTAGAAATTTACTAGTCACTTTTTTCACTACTGCACCAGCAAGAGCCAAACAGGATTTGTATCGGGAATTGAACAAGCAAGAAATCGACGAAAACATTGCTGCTAGAATTTTGAAAGAAATTGGTCTGGATGTTTCTTACTCTGCCAAATCGCGAGTGCCTAGCAGTGATTCGCATTCACATGCACCCTTTTCACAGAATCGCTCGGCTCTACCTCTGGGTGGTGCAGCAAGACCAGGGTTTAGAAGCCTCAGCAAGCCCATTCCGAGTTCTGCGCCTGTACGGCCTGTCACAAGCTCAGGAACAGATTCAACAGCTTCATCAGATAGCGTCTCTGATATTTTCTCAGTCTCTTTTGTTGTGGATGCTCCTACCTATAGCGTAGAAAAGATGGACGGGGAGAATGTTCAGCGCATTGATGACTTTCGACTTCAAATCGAGAATATGCTTCCTGCGTTTGAGGGAAAAGAAACAGAACATAATTGGGGAGTTAGAGAAAAACATGTACAGCAGCTTAGAGCAATTTTGAGGGGAAACTTGGCCACTGAACACCAAGACACTCTTGGATGGGCTCTTAAGCTACTGAGTGAAGGTATAGGGAAGGGAATGATGTCGCTGCGAACTAGTTTGGCATTAAACAGTATGAAACTTGTCAAAGAGTCCTTTATCAAACTGCAGCATGTTTTGGATCCCTGCATCGACCCATATCTGAGCACTTTAGTGAGGATCACTTCAGGTACAAAGAAGCTCACTGCTCAGACTGCGGCCACTGTGGTGGACTGCATGATTGTTAATACAATGTTGAGCTCAAAATACTTGAATCATGTGTCTATTGTCATGAATGAGAAAATTCAGCAGCCTAGAGTGTACGCTGCAATCTGGATGAGATTGATATTATGTGTTCATCACGCTCATGTTTCTCAACTTGAAAGCATCAATGCAGACTCGATCATGGAAAAATGTATAGTTAAAGGATTGGGTGACACCAACCCATCTGTTCGTGAATCTATGAGAACTACATTTTGGACGTTTCATGCTGTTTGGCCCCGCAAAGGTGATGCTGTTCTTAACAGCCTCGATAACACTACACGGAAGAATCTTGAGAGGGCCAATAAGAGTTTGAAAATGGTCAGTTCGGGCATCTCATCAGCACCAGTTGCTCGTGTAACGTTAAAGTCCGCCACTCCTTCAATCAGAGAATTTATCGCTAAAAGTAGAAGAGAATCCATGCAGAGACAGACTGCCAATCAAGGCCAACAACAACAATCGCTTGAAGATGGATTGGGAAGTCAAGTTTCAAGTGACATGATGGAGAAGAGTGAGCTGGAGAGACGCGTTTCAGATTCTACAAATGCAGAATCTCGAACTCTGGCACCAGTGCCTCACCATGATTCTCTCGATATATCCGTCCAGCCAAAAAAGGCTGATGCAATTTCTGAGAAACGCACGAATGATGAAGAACATGATATACCTACCGAATTAGAAAATCAAGCACAATTTTCCCGTGATGAAGTCCAGGAGGACTTCAAAAAGGCTTTTGATTCTGCTGAACGGTCTACACTATTAAATGATAGACCTCCGAACAATGCAGATTCTGGTTATAAAAATGAGGATTCGCGTATGGAAGGTTTGGAAAGGGACTCAGAAAAGGTCATCAATGTTGAAGCTGCAAACGAATATGATGAGGGTACTATCAATTCAACAAATATCGATCAGACCACATCGGAAGAGCCTATAATACCGCTGCCAGCTGAAACATCTTCTAATCAATCAGACATTGTTATAGCTAAGGAAGAGAATGGCTCGCTATCATATGGGGAGGCCGTTATTGAGCGTCTAAGAAGAAATAACTCTGATGTTATCCAGCTTGGAAGCGTGTCAGATATCATACGAGTGGCTTATGAAAATCTGGAGGAGGATGAGTTCGTAGCTTTGACTGAGAACGAATCACTATATGGTTCTTATACTTATAAAGTGGGAGATGCTATTATTGAGATTTTGGTTGATGCTACCAATAGCGATGGACTAGAAAAGCCCACATCCGTTGGTCGTTGCATAACCATACTGGGAGACATACTAAGCTCCGAGAGTGAAATATCGCCAGAAGTGAAACAGAAATTGAGCGACTGTGCTTCTGTGTTGGAGGAATGGGGTTATGACGATCTGTTCCAGGAGATGACATCAATGTTGCAGCAATTTTCTCACGAAGAATCTCCCGAAAATGATGATGGTTTGCAAAGGGATGGTGAAAATGATCAGGTAGATCATCACCAGGGAAGCCTTAATGAATCAGCTCAAGACGAGGCAGAAGTTGCTACAGAAGGCAGCGGGTCAGGAGTAATCACTCAAGCACATTTGGAGACTACTTCTAGAGACGGTGATGTATCTGGACAGGGCTATTTGGACACGGGATGTATTTCTGGATTAGAAACCGAAAGCTTTGTGGCACTCAAAGAAGCATCCACACCAGAGAAGGAAGACAGTCGAGAGATAATGGATGAGGAACAACTGGTGACCACACCACCTGAGTTGAATGCTAGCTCAATGTCTGAGCTACAAGAAAAGGTCACTTCCAAACTGACGATATTTGAGGATCCGGAGGATGCCACTTTTTCGACCCCGACAAAGAAGAACTCGACCGGCTCTGGCGATAGCCAAGCTTCATGGTACGGAGTGGAGATAAAGAAAGAAAATTGCCAATCGCCATTACCTCGAGCAGACACCGAGGCAAGTGCTTTGTTTGACCGTCTTCTTATTGACTTGCACAATAAGACTCTTGACAGCCATGGATTTCGCAAATTACTGATGATTGTCAAGGGAGTCAAGATGCAGAAGCAAGACAGTCCCGCCTACGAAGTATGGAGAAAAGAGCAACGGCTACCTCAATTGCGTGCACATTTATTTGAGTATTTGGGGAGCAAAGATTTGACCGAGACCCAGAAAAATTTGGGTCTTCTACAGTTGTCACAACTTCTCACACTGGAAGGAGATGCGTTTATTGGCATGGAGAGAACCATTCTGAAGCTGCTGCTTGACATTCGGCACACCACTCAGAGCACGTTTATCGAGCTCGGAGCTTTGGCTGAGACTCGGAATCAGCTTGTGGAATTGAGCTTGAGTAACGAGGTTTCACGGCTGAGATTGCTCACGTCGCTGCTGGATGCAATGCACGACAGCGGTAAGTCGCATGACATGAGGTTGTTTTTGATCAGCACACTTGTAGATGTATTGGACGAGGACAAGATGCGGCCTGAGAATATCCAGGATAAGCTGGAGAGCCCCATGAGCTACGTGATTAAAGATTACATTGGAGATGCAAATGTGGCAGTTCGAAGAGATACGTACCGAGCAATCATTAAGCTGCGGAACATCGCAAGGAGAGATGCCATGTCGCTACAACTGTTTGAAAAGGCCATATTCAATAGCATGAGCACAGGCCAGCGACAACTTGTGGAACGAATGGGCACAGACAACCATTGATGAGAACAAAAAAAGATGATATGATTTATATGATAGCATGAAATAGTACATCAATATATTTATTCGCCATGGACCTTTGAAACAGCAGACGACTCTCGAGCCTTCTTTGCTGCCGAATTCCATTTGGCAATGGTGTCGTCGTCAATTGATGTATTGGCCTGGACACCAACCTTCTCACCATAGGCATAAGCAAGCAGCGATACGCCAACAAGACCAGCAGTAATGACCAATGTATTAGCCTTGTAATTCTTGGGAGTGAAAAACCATCCTCCTGATGGAGACCAAGCGTGCTGTACAGTTAGTAAGAATTGATATAACCCGAGTGTTTGCTGGTGCTGGTGCTGCTCCAGTTCCAGTTCAAGTTCAAGTTCAAGTTCAAATACACACATAAACGTGACCACCGTGTCCGCCACCGCCCTGGCAAGTTAGTAACATGAAACCAATGAGATTATCTTTCTTCAGACCAGCTAGGCTGCGCCGCCCCACAGTTTAGGCTCCTTCACTGCTTGCCGAAGCCCTCTTCTACCCACCATTTTATTTCAATGTTTGATGCTTTAACTAGAAATCACAATTCAAGAATCTATGATTGGATCGCCAATCGGATGGGAGGAAAGTGGGATGAAATATTCCTTGGGAGTAGTTGAGATCACAGTGGGTGGTTTTACCGGCAATTTTTCAGGTGGGAAATTTCACTACGAAATCATCACATCTGAGAGTTTGAAGACGGCCATGTTTTCATCGACGGTTACCGCCAAGAGACTGGGGCTTTCGGTCGCCAGGTCATCGCTTGCATCTCAAGCATTGAGACACAGAATAAGTGGGGGTTGTCGACTAAATAGTACGGCCGGCACTGTCGGCAGCACTACCAGTAGCGCTGCTAGCTCGGACGACAACAGCATTCCTCTCAAAACCTTTACACGCCCTTCTTTAGGTCTCCCCATAGACGAGTCTGCTGCTAGAAAGTCCGCTGCTTTGTTAGCTTTGCATGCCCGACTCGAACTTGGTGATAAGTTTGCATTTTCAACACTGGCTCGAGCTCTGGTTAGCGGCACTGCCAATGTCCAATTCATGAATAACGAAGGCATGTCACACTTCGGCAAGAATCTTTTGTCTTTCTATGTTCATGAGTATTTCATGGTTAAATATCCTCGTTTACCTCCTAATGTTCTCCGTCACGTTGTCAAGACCTACACCTCGGTCGACTCCTTAGCCAAGCTCGGTAGATCATGGGGTGTTGAGGCCGACACCTCTTCTCCATTCACCAGATATATTTCAGACAAATCTGAGACAGATCTTCTTGGAAAACTCATTTATACAGAGGCCTCTGCCCTCAAGGAAGACGGTGTAGTCGAGATCTCCAAGGGCCCTGAGACCACCGATCTAAACGGGGCCATGGGCCATTTTGTGAGAGCTCTGGTTGCTGGTGTACATGCTCATGGTGGCATTGAAAGCAGTAAATCATTCATCCACAAGTTCATCATCCAACCTAGAAAATTGGACATCGCTTCGATCATGGCCTTTGATCAGCCCACTCGAGAATTGGCCGTTCTTTGTGCCAGAGAAGGGTTTGAGCGACCAGTCAGCAGACTTATGGCTGAGACCGGTCGATACTCCAAGGCCCCTGTGTTTGTCGTGGGTGTCTTCTCGGGAAATAAGAAGATGGGTGAAGGCCAGGGTGCCAGTCTTAAGGAGGCCCGAACTCGTGCTGCAGTTCATGCCTTGAAGAGCTGGTATCTTTATTCCCCAGTCAATGCCAAACTTCCTTCCGACGAGGAGTTCAATGGTGCTGGATATGTCGATTCTGGCGTCGTCATTGTATAAAGTTGTCGAGTTTGAGTATCTCAAGCAACATGTTAGGAACTACCAGGTTTCTATTCTGTAATTACATGCATTGTAAATAGTTTCAAAGAAAACGTTTGTGAGCGGAAATCTTGCATCTATTTTAGTCTACAAGTATAAAGATGCGCAAAAGACAATATCTCTTTTAATACGCTCTTTAGCAATGGCCATTTTCTCGTATAGCTTGTCATCACCCATCAAATTGGCAGCAACCATCACCTGCCGGAACACTTCGTCCAATCTGGTAATAACTCGAACTATCTTGCCTTCTGGAACGTCTGTCAGTTGTGTGATGTCGTAGAAGGACATACCTTTGGCCCATTCATATGTAGCCTCCATCAAAGCAAACCGGTTCTTTTCCAAAAATTCTGATTCGTCTTGTGTCAACTGGATCTGGTGCTTCTCAAAAATCTCATTGGTAGTTTTAACAATTTCTGTGATTTTTTCTTTACCAACGTCCAATCTTTGAGTGATTGTCTTTGATGTTTCTGACTTGGTGCCCTCAAACACAAATACACTCATCAGAGCAACAATCTCCTCAGGCTCGTAGCTTCCTAAAAAGTTATCTAGTAGAAGCTCCGTGATGATAAGCTCAAATCCTATGCTGATTTCACATGCAACCCTGCCTTTCAATAAAACATTCATACCTTCGTCGATGTAGTTCAGGTCTTTTAAAATAGCAATTCTCTGGTTGTAGTCAGGAAGAAGCTCTAGATTTTGATTAGATAGAATATTCTTCAAAGACTGGATCTTTTCTTTAAGCATATATTGCTCGTGAACTTGCTCAAAAATCTCCGGGAAATTGTCGCATTTAATACACTTGCTTTGTCCAATTTCTTCCAGAAGTTCGGCTCGCTCTTTGACTGCGTTATTGATGGTGGGATATCGGTCGACATTTCCAACTGAGGGAAACACAATTGATGGCGTGTTCTTTTTTGTGAGACTCTTGATGAAATCTTCAGGACTAGTATTACCACTACTCAGATTCTTTCTGCCAAACACTTCTCCTGAATCGAAAATTTCTTCTCCAACTGCGATTATGTTATCAACGTCAACGCCCGTGATAAAAGTTCGACTTACTGGTGAGAAATTCACCTTAGATAAATGTTTTGTCTTGAATTCAGGTAGCTCATACAGACCCAGTAAAATCGCTTGACTGATTTTGTTCAATCTACCACATTTTAACCAACCCAAAGATATCACAGAAAACTTTTCATTTGCTGGCGAGCGATATATGCATCCTAGACACGCTCTATCGTTCTGAGGTCCTGCATAAAACACAACAAGTCTTCCTGGAGCCAACACCTTTTTCCTCAAGTTCAAAGTTTTTGACAACTCTTTTAAGAGAACTTTATTCAGCTCCATGACTTGCACAATCTTATCGTGTGTCGCTTCAATATCTTCATCACACACTTTGCACTTGGTTCTTTTCAGTTTCTTGAGCAAGTCCTCATTTATCTTCACAGACTCCTCATGCTCAGGAAGCAGAGTTTGAGCAGAATGCTCACTGAAAGATCGCTTAATCATTTCTTCCACCTTCAACGCTTCAACCCGCAAAAGGTTCAAGATCATTGAATAAGTCAGTCGGAACTGTGAGTGAAGTTTCGTTGGAGCACCTAATACCATGTTTTTGAGCGAAGAGATAGAAGGGGGCTCAGGGCCATTGACCATGATGATAACTGTTCCAGTTGGATCGAGACCTCGACGTCCCGCTCTTCCAGACATTTGTGTATACTCGCCAGGATAGAGAGATCTGAACTTATTACCATCACTTTTTCGTGTACCAGTATAAATGACGGTTTTTGTTGGTAAGTTTAGACCCATAGCAATCGTTTCCGTAGCAAAGAGAATCTTTACAAGAGACTTAGCGAACAAAATCTCAATGAGTTCTTTCACAATAGGAAGAAGACCGCCATGATGAATACCTATACCCCGAGATAAGATGTCCCTAATCATAAGAATTTGTGGGAGTTCACGATCCTCTTTCTTAAGGCGTGTTATTGCCTTATCGATGAACATACGAATCTCAGACTTTTCTTTTGCAGAACAGTAGTCAAGAGAGGAAAGCATCAAAGCATACTCTTGACAACGTTTCTGTGAAAAGACGAAAAATACAGCAGGCAGCTGTTTATGTTTCGCGAGATACTGACATAGTTGCGTAAGAGAAGTTTTACTAGGAGCTTCTCGGCCTACTTGAGTAGGACCAAACCTATTGGAAACGGCACTAGAGCCACCAGAGTTATGTCCGCCACTACTCGGAACAAAACCACCTCTATTACCACCACGGGAAGCACCACGAGCTGCACCTCTTGCACCACCTCTGGCTCCTCCCCTGGCACCCCCACGTGATGAATTTGAATCTCCTCGACCACCAGAACCGGATTCAATCTTTTTCTTTTTGTTGGTAATTGCATCCTCACAACTGTTCCAATTTTTTGTAATGAAATTGCCATCCGAATCCACAATTTTGTAAAGGTTGTCTTTACCCCATAAGTAATGCTCCAAAGGCACCGGACGCTTTGATGTGGAAATAACGTAAATATCCTTCTTTTTTGTACGTCCAACCCATTCCGCAAACTCCATAGTATTAGGCACTGTTGCAGATAGTAAAACAAACTTGACATGCTCTGGCAACATGATGATGGCTTCCTCCCATACAACACCTCGATCTTGATCATTTACATAGTGAACTTCATCGAAAATGACAAACTCGACATCTCTGATCAAGTCTGCCCCACGATACAACATACTTCGAAGAATTTCTGTTGTCATGATAAGGCAAGACGCTTCAGGGTTGATCTGTACATCACCAGTCAGAATACCAACGTCCTCATACACACTTTTGAAATCACGGTACTTCTGATTACTCAATGCTTTGATTGGTGAGGTATAAATGCACTTCGTCAAGTTCCTCTGAGCCATGGCAATTGCATACTCAGCTACCACAGTTTTTCCGGCGGAGGTATGCGCTGCAATAAACACAGAGTCACCTTGCTCCAAATGTGAAACGGCTTCTTTTTGAAATGTATCCAACTCAAACGGAAATACTTTAGCAGGGCTCGGAACCAACTCGCCAAAATTGTCAATGGTTTTGTTCACATCAACAACGTGAGCATACTGTTTGACTTGCTTGAGAGAAGTCTGACCACGAGCTTCTGTACGACCAAAAGACACTGACTGGGGAATAAGAGTATCAAGATCAAAAGCCTCTTCACTTCCATTAACTTCATTGGTAACCTGGTCTTCAATTTCGGGCGATGAATCCAGGTCGGCCCGCTCCAGATCATCAGCCAAATCGTTGATTTCCGGGTCTATTTCACCAGCAATTTCCTGCTTTTTAAGACTTGCGGACTCCTCTGTGCTAACAGATTCTCCTTGTGAGTTCAAACCTCTCGAAAATCCTGGGGGAGTGTCATATAGGCCATCACTATCTCTATGCAAATAAGCTTCCGTTACAGCACCAGTAGTGGCAGGTAGAGTCAAACCACCAGGCGCAAAAGGGATGGATTCGCTGTTAGACTGATTGTAGCGACTGTTTGGATTGAATTGACGATTTAGACTAGTAGAATTCTTGCTTGTTCCAGTATCTTGAGACGTATATTCTTCAAAATCAACAATTTTGGCGTCCAATCCTTGCCGTTCAAAACGAATGCCTGTACGGAATGAGAAATCTGGTATATCATAGAGGCTTACTGATGACAGTAGCTGAGACAATGGAGAAGATCTGAATGTTAGAAAAGATGTGGAAAGGAGGTGTGGAAAACGCTTACTCTTGGAATCGATTCAGCCATGAGTCTGAAAATTGAAGACTGGGACTCAAGTACTTGTTGACCAGATAATCCTCATCTGGATGTTCATATTTATTGAAATCACTTTTGGGTTTATTTGGCCTGATGAGATCAGCATCTTTCTCGAAACTCGAAAGGTGCTTGTGAATTTTGTCAAGACTATCTTGTATGTCGTTGGCCATGCTGGAGTGATGATGAAGGGACGATGCTCATATCAAGAAGTAAATACAAATCAGAGCAGGGCTGATTTGTACAAAACCAAGACAGGAGAGGCAAACTGGAAGAAAAAAAACAGCCGATTAAATTGGAAACAAAATCTATAATCATTGAAAAGTTATGTGATAGTACCTTGAGCCTTTTAGTGATTTGACGGCCTTGGCCCAATCAGTCTATTGTGAGCTTGTTTTGAGAAGAGTGCAATCAAAAGCTAATGGGCTTTTGCCTTTTGCGCTCATTCCAATGTAAAGTTTGACTGAGTCTTTCAAACCATGATGTTGGCAGGCTGCCATTGGTGACCTTTGGAAATGGGAATCTGGATGCTGAAATTGTAAGTAGATCACCTCTATCCAACTCTACTCTACTCTTACCGTCAAATGCACACCATGCAGACTCCCTGGCATCATAAGGAACACCAACTCGTATAATCAGCGAGTCAGGAAGAACCAATGGTCTAAAGCTCAATGTATGTGCACAGATCGGTGAGACAAGAATAGCAGGTAGGTCGGGGTGGACGAGAGATCCTCCAGCAGAAAGAGAATAAGCTGTTGATCCAGAAGGAGTGGAGATTACAACCCCATCAGCTTCTATAGCAGTGAGAAGCTGCGAATCGCCAAAAAGCTCGGTTGTGGTTATAGTCGGATTTGGGCCCCGATCAACCACCACGTCGTTCAATATGCAGTAGGTATCAGTAACAGTATGCGATTTGACAAAGCTTCCTATTTTTCCTGCTTGTGCCACTTCTTTTGCAAGATCATTTTCGTCTTTTCCTTCGCTGGTATTTGCTTTCATAATAGTGCATTCAAATCTCATTCGTAGGGAACACGAAACACCTTCTTCTAGAATCCCACTGATGATCTGGTCTTTATCGACGTAATCATATTCGGTCATAAAACCCAGTGAGCCCATTGAAAAAGATAAGACCGGGGGAACGACGTTCTGGAAAAGCCATGAAGTAAACAACACAGTGCCATCACCACCCAGGGTGATAACAAAATCAAATAGATTAGGATGATTTGCACACATTTCTTCGGTCCAGAAATAAAGACGATCTGACTTGGCGTTATCGCCTTGATCTTTCAACTGCTTGTAGCCGAAATGAACATCATTCTTTAGCACATCTTGTACAAAACTGAACAGTATTAGTCAACACGAACCAACTCCAGAAATTGTGAGATCTGCTTTCTATGAGCAGAAGTAAACCATAATAGTCATTAACTTACACATTAAGATGACCATGCTTGGAATTCGAATTGAGCAGCCATAAAGCAAGCTCACGAGTAGTAGGAATAAGTGAAGCGTCATAAATCTTGGAAACAATCAGAATGTTCCGTATTTGTAATTTGATTGTAACATTGCCTAGAGAGAAAAAGAGTCGCGGTTAGTGTACTGCTCTTACTACAGCCAATTTAGCGGGTTCCGAAGACGGACATGACCATCAGTCATCATCACGGCTAGGCCGGGCCGAGCGACCAGCCAAAAAAACCCAACAGAAAATGAATATACTCACTGAGATTAGCACTCAAATCTCGAACACTGACAGCTACATCGGAAATAGCGTCTTTGCTCATGAGCTCGAAATTGCCTCGAGGACTCATGCTCTGGGTCTCATCTTCATGCTCGATCCCAAGGTCAGGAGCAGACCCAGTGGCGGGATAATGTCGAGCATCACCCATTACCGGATCAGTCATGGCCAATAAGTTGTGCACCATACAGGTACTTCTTCGGCGGTCTTCACTGCCTGAGCGGGTGTTCTGGGCCGTGAGAAGCTCATTTTCCAGGCTCTTACTGAGCAGCCCGAGCTTACTTAAATGCATGACGGAATTGCTTTTATTCAGTTCCGTCTGCGGCCGTCTTCCAGTATTGACGTCCATTTTCACACGTAGATTCGTATATATGGCTCAGCCTATTTGGGCCCTTGCTGTTTTATCAGCTGTGCTGTGCTGTGCTGTCTTGTCCTGTTACTGGCTATCTTTTGCTCTTGGGTATACCTAGATACGCTTTCTAGTCAAAAGTACTTCCGTGGGTGGTGGGGGGAAATAGCGATGGGGGAGGAGAGTTTTTGGGATTTCGGTGGAGAATCTAAGGTTTTCCGGTCGTCGTGCTGCCTAAATTCCCGCTGGTGAGTTTATTTAGACTCAATCTGATAAACCTGCGTGGCACCACCTACTTGGTGCTACAGCTGCTGTGAATGTGTGAGGTACAACCTAACAGCGGTATTGGTGGAATCGACTACGCTTGATGTATATAAGCTGATAATGTTTTATAGTTTCTAAAAGAGGGAACGGGGACAGACACGAGGGTATTTTCCTTCCAAAACAGAGCTGCGGTGTATTTACCTCTCCTGGCCAGTTTGCACAGTACTGTACCGGCCTAGGTTTACCTCCCACCCAATTCCCCCCCTAAGCCAGTGGGTGGGTGGGTGAAACTCGGGCCTGGTCCGCCCACCAAGAGCTGAAGAGGTTTTTTTTGCTGGTGGTGTTTGTTCAGCCGAACCCGATAACATATAAAATTTGATTGCAAGACTGCCTAAGGCATATACTTAAGAATCATGCCGATTCCCAGAGTAGTCGTGTGGAAGTCAGACGATGACATTTCTAGATTAAAGGCTCTTTTTTATGATGAAAACCCCCGCCAGGCTATTTGCGAGGTACTGGCTTATCAGACTCGGGGACCACTTCCTCATAGTGTGGAGTCTACGGCTTTATTGATGTCTGCCAAACTCATGGATGATGATCTTATTTTTTCAGGAAAACCTGGCCAAGGTGCTTCTTATGCTGTGAGACAATCTTATTGCATGGCCATTGTAAGGTTTGTGAATGGTCTTATTGATCCGTTCCAGAGATCCACCCATGCTATTTCTATGCATCTTCTAGCCAAACAGCTTCAGCTGCCGCCGTTTTTTGTCGAGGCTAGACATTCTGCTACACACGAAGCGCTTCCTAGTTTGGAGCTGCTAAGAAGTATCAACTCAAGAGCGCTGTTCTGGTTGCGGGATCATTATTGGTCTGCAAATCAGGTGGATGATTCTACCAACACCTACTCTGAGGCCGACAAGGATGAGATTAAAAGCCTGTTCAGAGAATGGCGAAGTTTGAGACGAGATGACCCATTGAAAGAGCTCAAGCGTGGCGACCAGTCCCCTGAAAATATTGCATGCTGGAAAATTATACGGAATCTGTCTACCAAGATCCAGTCCAATGAACATTTAGTAATGGATGTCATGCTACAGATGAATGTGCTAGTACCGAAAAGTAAAAGTTCCAAGGACGATCCCAAGAAAATGCAAAGGTTGGCTGACAAACTTTTCGGGCCCTTACTGAAGCAGATCAATACTGACGGATTCCTCACACGTCTGGCTTGCTATGGAATCGACGCCATGACTTTCTTGTCATTAGAAAAAGACATTTCATTTAGCTCTGCAGCTTCTGAAAAGAATACTACCAAATACTGGCCAACCAACTTTTCCGAAGTCTGGGCTGAATGGGTCCAAGCATTCTTGTTGTCGAAGCCCAAGAAGAATGAGCGGCCTTTGATTGACGACCCAATGAAAATCATCAATTCCTGCATTGATTATCCTGGGATTTATACATGTCAAATTGTTGAGACCTGGGTTTCCCATAGCGGCCACCGGGAGGCTTCTGACATACGAATTTCTCAACTTCTTTCAGGCATGAAACTTCAACTACAGAAAGAGCCTTCTAAACCTAGTGAAGACAACAAAAGGAGCATCTCTGCTATTGCAGAAGAGGTGGATCAATTCAGAAAACGCCTTAGAACGTTGCAGGGAGGAGTCGAATCCATGGAGGAGACTCCGGAACCTACAGTGAGCGAAATCAACAAGGATGCAACCTGGAGAACGGTTGAAAATTGGCACCCTCGTCCTCTGGGCGTCTTGTAATTTTATATTTACGAATTAATGACTTTTGAAGCTTGCGAAGTAGTGTCTGGTGCCATATGGGCCTTGTCTGCGAAGAACTTTGTTTTAATCACCCAAACCATATCAATTAGTATCCTAATAGCCTAATAATGCATCCGTCAACATGCAATTGAAAATTTTCATCGTATAGGTGTGCTCATCTTTAGTAACATACCCCATACTGGACATGGAGATAGCTCCCACCGCGATTAGTGTTCCTCATCCAAACACCGAATTAATTTCATCATCAGCCATGATACCGACAGGCCGTCTCGTAGACACGCTACTCGAGCACCCAATTCTACGTGATCTTGGATCCTCAGCAGATCAATCTTCTGCAAATAATGCAGGATCTCAGAGTCTGGGAAATAAATTAGCAGTTCGTGAAGGTTCATTGTATGTAGCAGTTGGCCATCGCATTCGGTGGACCAATTTGTTCAGCAATTTTGCAGGGTATAGCAGTTTGCAGATTCCTGAAATAGACTTTCCTATAAAGAGTCTCCTACTCAATAGCTCAACATCGTTGTTGTTGGCAGTTGGGCAGTATCGGGTCTTTGCCATTGATCTTGATTTGCCAAATGAAAGGCTTCCTGATACTGACCTGGAAGTGCGGTATTATGAGGTTGGCACCAAGTCGCCAAATGGATCAGAAATTCTCAAGGTGATATTCAATCCTGTTTCTCGTTATGATGCGAATGTGATTATTCTGAAAAGTGATCAGACTCTAGTCAGCTATGATCTGTCCAGCTCTCACACTGTTCCAGAGGAGCAGTATATCTTACAGAATGAGAGCTCTTCAAGTATCACTTTTAGTGATGTTACTGAACGACAGTCGCCTTTTGTTTCGATCGCTCTGGGTAATGATGCCATGGCAAATGGTTTGTTTACGCTATTTCTGTTGACACAGGACGGTGATATACATACTATATGTCCATGGGTTCCCAAAACTTTTACATTGACCAAAAATCAGATAGATGATATCTATGATTCCGCCATAATATGTGAACATGAGAATCAGGAGGCCAAGGCTGCCAAGCAATTATTCCGACAGGTTTCTTGGGCTAGTGAAATTCTGAAGCAGAAATCAGTGGCCAGCATGGAAAGCAAAATAATTCCCGGCCGTGGAGCTGAAGACTATTACATTCTGAAAAAACCGTTACGGCACAGCAAGAGTGCTGTTCAAGAGCCACTTCTGATACAACCATATCCGGATGACCTGTATTTTGCTCTAGATGGGCACTATGCTACTGATATAGCTACTGTCAACCTTGGTTTCATGACATCTATAATGGTATCTTGGTCTGATACGACAGTTTTTACTCTGATACAAGACTCGTCTGTTAATACAAAATGGAAGGCAGATGCCGAAACTATCGCGCCCAGCCTGGCTTTATTCAATGTTGGGAAGCTA
Source organism: Zygoascus hellenicus (assembly GCA_030564625.1). Lineage (NCBI taxonomy): Eukaryota > Fungi > Ascomycota > Dipodascomycetes > Dipodascales > Trichomonascaceae > Zygoascus > Zygoascus hellenicus. Next base: position 217,588 of record JAJLWE010000002.1, read on the forward strand.
GATTCAACAGCCAACGATTCTAACTATGTCAAGTTCTGGGACATACCATCTGATTGTAATGAAGCTATTTACCTCAATATTGGAGGAAAGGATCTATATCGAGTTGATGTCTCCCCATGGGCCAAGTCTTTAGGAGAGGCCATACAAAGAGATTCTATGGGCGATGATCCTAAAGTTAATGGATCTTTCGCCGGCTCTAAAGTCGAAAAGTTGAATAAGAATAACTCCGCTGCCATCAGTGTTGCTGGGATAATAAATGTTGACGGGCAGAAGGAGAAATTTTTGCTGCTGAAAGCAGGCGAAAAAGCGTCTGTTGCTGCTCTTCCAAAGAGTCAAGAAGAGATAAAAATTTCTCAAATGATGAATGACATTGACAATATGACTAATAATATGGGAAAGCTAGATGTTTCGAGTTTACCAAAAAGTATTCTCTCACTGGTGCCTTTTGAAGGGCCACTCCGCACATTATTGGACGTGCAACTTAAGCTTCCTGATTTGCCGGTTGATATTTTTGGAGATGTTGCAGAAACGGTGGAGTGTTTAGAGTATTTTACTGAGTTGGCCAATAATTATACAGAGGAACTGGCAAAATTGCTCAAAGCCTCGTTATTGATCAAGAGAAGGTATTACACACAGCAGATGGAGCTGAGAAATCAGCTCAAGATGCTTGGTACAATCAGCGACTTTGTGAAGGAGAACGAAAAGAGAGTTGACTCCTCGCAAAAGTTAAAGCTGGATGAACGTGTCAGTCGCATTTTGGAGAAACAAGCTGGCTTGGAACAAAAGGCCCATGATATGCTGGATAATCTCTCTAAGAGGAGGAACATGCCGTTAAGCGACAAGGAAAAGAAATGGATTTCTCTGCTACAGCAGCAGCAGCAAGAAGTTGAAAGGCCATTGGATGGATTTGAATCACGAGCAAGAAACCTTGGTCAGGAAGCAGCTTCAGTGATCAACGAACTGAGAAGAAATCCTCAAGATGACAAATCAACCGATTCAGCATCAGACGTGTTGAGCTCAAGTGATCAGATTGCTGTACTACGCTTTTTGCAAAAGATGAACAAGCATATCAGCATTACACGCAACAAGGTTGAAGCAGCTCTTGCTGATACTGTAATAACTTGAATCCAAACAGCTCGAGAAAAAAAAACAAGTAGTTGATGAGAAATGCATTTTAATATATATACACAGACATGTAAATGTGCTGAGCCTAAAAATCAGTAACTCGGCCGTTAAAGCTGTAATCACCGTGTCTCAAAGGGTCTTGTTTAGGACCACCAATTTCACCAGTTTCCGGATTCTTTTCGCCTTCGAAATCTGCATAAGGCTTTCGAAATTGCGGATGCATGGCAACCTCCTCGTCATTAACAAATCGAGATTGGTTGGCCTGCTTTTGAAGTCTCTCAAACTCTTCTTGGTCCTCCTTGGGCAACCTTGGGGGCGCAGGAGCCGATCCTAAAGGAGGAGCAGATGAAGCAAAACGCAGGCTTGTAGCCTTTCGAATAAAACGAGGAACGTTGCGGGAGCTTCTGATCATGACTATAATGGCTGATGGAGAGATCGGTAGTGAGAGCCGGTGATGATTTGGGACATGCTTGAGCAGTGCTTAGAAAGTATTGCAGAACCAGGCAAAACGGTGAAACTGAAGACGGTTAAATTAAATTTTACTAAGAAAAACTAGAAATTATGGAAAGCTGAAACTTTCAGAGCGCCATGTTTCGTTTGTAATCAGGGCTGCGTGCGAAAATGACAATGTTGCGTGTGTTTAATGCACACAAATGCTCTATACTGGAGCAAGCCATATCAAGAAGGGTGTATTCATCGTTTACTGTGGGGCTTGAATTTTGATTTCAAAACCATTTTGATTAATATATAGGTATATACACACCACTCCGTACAAGGAACTATGCAATCCAGTCATCGGCTTTTGATGATCGGGCTGTAATTCGGTTCTAGATGGAGAGATCCAACTATTGCACGGTGAGTTACTTACGAATCACAATCATACAGTAGAGGATGTGGATTTACTCAGAGACTTGTGTAGTAAGGTTGGGAGCCACTTTACTAGCCACAAGGCTTTGTCACAACGGAGATAGGTGATTTTTTGGGATGGCAAGCGGTCACTTGGCTGAAAAGCTACTCCAGTCCAGGGAAATGTAGGTAATAAGCGGGAGTAGTAGTCTCCAACAATATTGAATACGGAATTCTATGAATATTTATAGCCTATGGGTCTCTCATCCCCGCTTATGGAGTTATGACGACTTATAATTCACTGTTCTGTTGCAAAGTCTATCATACCACGGAGATGTCTTCCGTAGCAGGAAAGCGGACGGCTCATGTTCCATTCAGGGCCCTCCTACGCTGTATAGTATAAATCAGAGTTACAGCAGAATGCCTCGGGTTATATTCTGTCAAAAACAAGTTGGCGGTGGTTTTCTATTTGATATTCATTCGTAGCTATTTAGATTAAATCCGTAGTTATCAGTTTTCTGCGTCCTTGTAGGACACCGGACCAGCATTTTATCCTTGACTGATAAAAGGAACAGCCTCCTCGGCACCATCTGTTGGCCCCACCATAACTAGCATTAGCAGCCGATCAAACAATCCAATTGGATGAATTCATAAGCAGTTAGATGAATTCATAAGTATACTTCTATGTGAATCTCATTGTTTCAATTGAATATAGGATTGTCAACTTGGCAGATTAAGTACTTACTTCCAGTCTGATGTCGGAGCCTCCATGATACTAGTCGGCCGGTGCCTATCGGAGAAAGGGCCGGGTAGCAGATCGCGCAATCGCGCAATCGCATCCCCCACCAAAGCTATATAAGCCGGGGCTGCTGCTATAAGGCGGATCTGGAAATCCGCAGAAATTTCAAAGGAAGAAGCAGTATATTTGGACAGAGCCAGATAGTTCTGCCGTTTATGAAAGTGCAAATAAGTCAATTGAAGAATCTACCAGCTTTGCGACTTTCAAAGACATTCTTGAACCTGAGCCTGCAGAGAAGTATAATGACTCAATCTACTCACAAACCATTGCCTGGGCCCAGTGTTCATGTCACTGCTCAGGGAAAAGACGTCTGGTCTTTGATCAATGAAGCAGCAGCAGCAGTGGGTGCCACTGGCAAATCTGTGGTCAACTTGGGCCAGGGATTTTTCTCCTATTCCCCACCTCCATTTGCTATTGAAGCTGCTAAGAAGGCTCTTGATGTAGCTGCTCTCAACCAGTATTCTCCTACCAAAGGCCGGCCCAGCTTGAAGAAGGCCCTGGCAAAATCATATTCTCCTTATTTCAATCGGGATCTTGACTGGGACTCTGAGATTGTTGTCACTGCAGGTGCCAATGAGGGCATGTATGCTGCTTTCACTGCGTTTCTGAATCCTGGTGACGAGGTGATTGTGTTTGAGCCATTTTTTGACCAGTATATTCCAAATATTCAGCTTCCCGGCGGAAAGCCTGTTTACGTGCCATTGCATCCTCCAAAAGATGCTGACACTCGAACTCATTCCGCTGCTGAATGGACTGTTGACTTTGACGAGCTGAAATCCAAAATCACACCGAAAACCAAAATGATTGTTTTGAATACTCCCCACAATCCAGTCGGAAAAATCTTTTCCAAGGAAGAATTGAGTAAGATTGGCGAGATCTGTGTTGAGCACAACATCATTGTGTTGTCGGATGAAGTTTACGATAGACTATTCTACAAGCCTTTCACTCGGATCGCTACCATCAATGAGGACCTTGCTCGGCTTACTCTTACAGTTGGTTCTGCTGGTAAGACCTTTGCTGCCACTGGATGGAGAGTCGGTTGGGTTATTGGACACCCTGATCTCATCAAGTATGTAGCAGCAGCTCATACAAGAATCTGCTTCACTGTCAATTCTCCTCTCCAGGAGGCTACAGCAGACGCTCTGAATATCGCATCCACCAACTCCTATTATGAAAATCAGATCGAGAGCTTTACAGGCAAATACAAGCTTTTCAACCGAATCTGGGAGGAATTGGGACTTCCTTACACTGTTCCTGAAGGAGGATATTTTGTGCTGGTAAATTTCGCAAAGGTCAAGATCCCTCAAGATTACGAGTTCCCGGAAGATGTTGTTGTTGGTCGAGCTAAGGATTTCCGAACTGCATACTGGCTCATCAAGGAAATTGGAGTCGTAGCCATTCCTCCTACTGAATTCTATACAAAAGAAAACGCCCACATGGCTGAGGAGTTTTTGAGATTTGCAGTATGCAAGGATGATGAGATGCTGGAGGAGGCTGTTGAAAAACTCAGGGGTCTTAAGAAGTATATTGAAAATTAGTTAAGCATCATTTATAGACAAACCAGCTATTCTCAGTTTAGACCATCGGTTAATTGGCAACAATAATAAAATATGCAAGATTCCGCAAAAATGAATGATATCCAAAGGGGTTTTTTAAAATGCAAATTGTTTTAATAAATACGGAATATGGTTATACAGGATCTAATGGTTAGCTTAATTCATAAAGAATCAAGATTATGACTTCTCCTCAGACATCCAAGGAAGGATAATAAGCGGTCACCGACATACTATGATGGGTTCACGTGTATGCTACCGAGGAAACTGCGAATGTTTATACAAGTTATCATCTTAGGAGAGTGCTGATAGCATCACTTACATCTAAAGAGTTAGAAAAATAGGCTCAAAAATCACAAATGAAGATTGTTGAATCTTGATCAGTCGTTTAAAAAATACTGGCAAGTATAAGTCCGTATGGAATGCTAGCGTTGATGGATCCAGCAAGCTGGCTCCTACTAACAAACGGACACCCTAAGCTGTCATCATAGTCGAATAAGCAAAGGAGAAGATTGGTTTGACTCATCATATCAAGATCCATCACAAGAGATGCTAACTTACCTCATGGTATATGTTCAAGTACGTTATGCAAAATTGTACAACAACAACTAGAGTTGATTGTGTTGTTGAAAAAAAAATTTTTGTAGACGAACTTCCCACTACTTATATAGTGGAAAATTCAGCAGAAGGCGCACGGCTGTTTTGGTGGAAAACCCCCCATCACCACCTTGTATTTTCAGTAGGGAACCAAGACGTGATCTCCATATGTAGAAGTACCGCCAGATAAATCTTTGAAAAGATGAGTGAAAAGCGAGCAAGCATGATTGACACCGGAAGAATTCCCTTCTATTCGTAAGATCAATGTTTTGCGATCAAACGGGGCAGCTAGCAGCTTGACTGATACTGGATGGACTTGTTCTCTAATGGCTTTGATCCGCTTTCCCTTTTTGTCCAACAGTAGCTGCCTTTGCCATGGCTGCAATACAAAATGTTTGGTAACGGCTTTTGGCTGCTGCTGCATATTGGATAATTCTGATAACGGCTTTCTAATGCGAGGAGAATTTTCAGACATAAGCATTGTTTCACTATTGCAAGATGATGTTAGAGAGGATTCTCCGGTTTGAATAGTGGGGTTTTGCTCTGCTGTACAAGCACTTATCTGCAATTGGTTACACCGTGGCCTAGCATTACAAGGCCGAAATAACGTAAAACCAGCCAGTTGCTTGGTTGTGCACCTGTAAAAATTGCCGAAAGATGCACTGACAGATAAGCTCTGGATCGTCTCCCAGGAACAGGGAAGATCCCCTGGAACCCCAGGAACAAGAACTTTATAGGGCCTTGATAGTATTTGCGCCTCAGTGAACAATTTAAGCATCTACGAAATATGATTAGCCAAGCTGTTCGCTATTACTACGATAAAGGTCGTGGTGAAACATACCTCGTTCAAGACTGCATCTTCTGCTTGTACGGATATGATAGCCTCGTCATAGTCTTGACATGAGTCAACATATATGACCCCCTGAGGAAGTTCAGTGCTGAGAAAGTCTGGCAATTGATCAAGAAATGAGGATGTATAATTTCCATAATAATTTATAGCTGCCAATGACTTCAATATCAAAGCTTTGCTCCGTGGAACTGACAGCCGGACGATACCTTGAGATTCGCAAAGCCTCACATGGTTACTGTTGCCTACAGTGTAAATAGACATCGTACAGTTATTGTGTACGGGCGCTGAAGACGCAAACCAAGAGTGATAGGATTGGAACATTATTAAATAGAGTGAATATTCTACGCTGACTACGATTGATATCATGAAAAGTGTAACAAAAAAGCTTGGTCATATGCATTTTTATAGAGGAGGAAAAAGAAGCCATAATGTGACTAGTAGAAAGCAGCCACAATAGGAAATATGCAGTGATGTAGGAGGCGGAGAGCAGACAGCTTAAAAGGAAAAAAAAAGTGGACTTTAAAGACAGTGAAATAGAAATCAGCATTGGTATCTAAGCATTGTTGAAAGCAATTTTGTTGACAGTACCGGGGTGGTTGTTCAGAACCAAGCCCTGATTACTATTGGAGATGAGCTCCGATATCTCACTATGTGTGAAATCCGGGTTCAATCCCCAGTAGTAAGCAACCAGACCTGAAACAAATGGTGCAGACATAGATGAACCACTCATAGTAGCATAGTCTTGCGGTCCAGTGTAATAAGAGGATCTGATACTGACACCGGGAGCATAGACACTGACGCACTGTCCATAGTTGGTGAATTGAGCGGGGATATCAGTATAATTGACTGCTGCAACAACTAATTCACCGTCGAAACTTGGACCCATGTTAGCTGGTCCAAAATTACATGCGTCCTGATCGTTATTTCCGGCTGCAGCCACGAAGAAAATACCCGCTTCCGTAGCTTTTTGAATAGCTTGATTTCGAGCATCAGACACTTCTCCTACAGCAGAGTAATTGATGATACTTTTGACATCACTGTTATTTCCAGCATCTTGAATGATCCAGTCAACTGCCTTGAGGAAATTGGATAGTGTACCTGTCTGCTGTGCGTCCAAAATTTTCACAGCAATGACATTGGCACTTTTGGCCACTCCTACAGAAGTACCTGCTGCAACACCAGTAACATGCGTTCCATGACCATTCTCATCTGCGTTCAACTCGTTGCAGAAATTTGCACCCCAACGAAATCGCTCCTTGTATTCCTGGTGATCGGCTAGAGCTCCAGTATCCAATATATATATGCTAGTACCAGCACCAGCCTCACCTTTGAATAAATATGTCGAGTTGTCCAGAGAATCATCACTATAGTCTCTGATAGTGTTGATTTTATGAGATATTCGTTCTAGACCCCAGGGTGCTGTGTCTTGTATGTACATACTGTCCGTGTTCAAATCACCCGTGCTTTGAACTCGCTCAAGCGAATCTTTTTCCACGTATGCCACTTCTGGAGAATCAACTATCATTTCGATCTGTCGTTTTGAGAATGTGCCGTGGTATCCACTTAGCTCGCTATCATAATGGAATTCGCCCTTTACACCGTGAATGGGGGAGTCCATAATGACGTCTCTCTTCAACCAATTGTGGTGCTCGCTTCGTCGACTAACAATGTCAGGATGAAGAACCACTATGTAATCTCGGGCTTCATCGCTGTCGAGAATTTGTGCCCCCGATACCAATCCAGCATTGAAAACAGACAGAACGAATGTCAGAGAAGCAATAACTGCAGTTTTGCCGACCATCTGGAAGATAAAATGAGAAATTCGTGTTCCCAATATAGAGAGAAAAAAGTTTCGAGAAAAGCCAGCAAGTTTCCAGGATTTTTTGAATAGTTGCTTTACTAAGTAAACCAAACTGAGCCCAAAGTTGGTCGGATTAGACAAACGACAAGCAGTGATACAGCTACAGAAGAAATGGAGAGGATATGACCTACCATATATATAAGGGAAAGTTTTAGTAGCGATACTGACGCAGGTTGACCAAGACTAAAGTTTCATGCATTACAAACCTGTTGATCTACTGCACTTAATCATTCTGGTACGCACGTTTTCGGTAGAATGCCACCTGCTGATCCAGTCAAAAAGCTACATCATAGAAGCAGAAGAAAAAAATAAATATGAAATTTGAGTTTTCTTATTTTGTTTTCTGAGACTTCTTGTCTTTTGAACACTTGATTAATAGCAAGTGAGCTTGTAAGGCATCTAACATGGGGAGACACTCAATCAAGGGGCATATATGTTTCAAAAAAGTTGACAGCACTCTACCAATGCTCTGGATTCAGGACTTTGAGCAAATTGTGGATGCTAGGCAAATATTGTTAGCTGCAGGTACTCGATTGCGCAATTATTCCAGCTGGGTTGGAAAACTTTTGACCTTGAACACCTGGTCGGTATTTACTGCAAGTATGAAGATGAGCATTAATTAAACCCGATTAGGAAACTAGAAGATCTTGCTCCGCAGATTGACCACAAAAGATAGCTTTTTGTACCTGGGAGATCTTTGGCTGGGTGGGTCTCAACGCTTTTAACTGTAAATCAAAGACATCCTAGGGCCGAACAAGTAGAATCAACATGCAGTTGATTAGCCTCAGCCTTATTTGACTGGATGCAATGATATGAAACATATGGTTCTAAATTCACGACAAAAGGGCTTCTCCTCGACTGAGCACTACACTGCACCAAACTCCAGATCTCATTTTTGATGAAATAAGCTACAGTTTCTAGGAAATGGCTCTTATTTCTCTGTCCTACTGGAATTTTAGCTTTTTCACTCGATTACTTAACCTTTTTGGTGATGTACCTTTGTTATTGTCGCAGATCCAGAGCTGTAACAACCCACCTCACAGCTGAAAAGCAATTTAACTCAGGGGTAAGAGGGCGAGTTCACAGATCAAGCACTGAGCTCCTCAACTATAGGAGAAATGGGATCAAAAAGTAAAATGCCCAGGCCCACCTGTAACGGGCATACAGCTGCAAGCTTTTTTAGAGGCGCCATAAGGCTGGGTGCTCTATATCAAAGCTCTCAAGTTAGGATGTACGGTGTTCCAAGCTGAGACAGACTTATATTCCCGCCCTTGAATTGTAAACACGACATGATTGTGAAATTGGCCCGTGTTTCATCAAATGGGAGATTCTGTTACCAAAGACATAATATGCCTATCATGTCATCGGGTAGTTGCACTCACAGGCATACTGACTGACCGTTGCGTATCAGCCTAGAAGCTTGGTAGAATAGAACTCAGCAATGGCCCGCTCGAGCTACTAGAAATTCGCATGGAATAGCGGAATAGTACAAATCCAGCTTCAAATGAGACTGGTTTATTTTTCGAAAAAAAGAATTAATTGGCTGCGCTCCCAAATCCATGCAAATCACCTAGGTAGATACGGTGTGCTTCTATGAATGCTAGTCTATCCAAAAATTTGATGGAGCCCCCTTCACTTCGCAATTGCCTTTGGCAAAAACAAAGTCGCTTATTATTTGCAGCATCATCAATTATCAGAAGTGAGCTCGAAAAGATCTCCAAGCTTGCCGATAACAAAGTTAGGCTTAGCCACAGCATCGGGAGCTGACGCATCCTCTTCGTTACTGATGCCAGTCAAGACCATCAGAGTTCCTAGCCCCCCTTCGTTACCGAACTTGATATCGGTATTGAGTCGGTCTCCTACCATGCATGCTCTCTGTGGGTCAAAATGATAGTCCGCTTTGATGCAGTCCATCATAGCTTGACTCGGCTTTCCCAAGGCAACGGCCTGTCGGCCAGTGCAGGTTTCGAGACAGCCTACAACCGTTCCAGCGCCCGGCAAAAGCTTGCCATGGGCAGGGAAAGTGGAATCAATATTTGTGGCCAAGAAGTGTGTCTCCTTGTTTTTCAACTGGATCATACCCTTGGCAATCTTGTAGTAATTGAACTTGAGATCCAATCCACACACAACCGCGTGGACTGAGTCATCATACTCTAAGTTATCGAGGTCTTCCTGAGTAAAAGTCTGAAATTGAGGATCTGTGCCACCAATGGTCTCTATTCCCACATCTTTCAGTTCTTGTTCTAAGCCCTTCTCGCCTATAATGTATACTTTCTTGCCTTTGGGGACCCCAACAACTTTGGAGAGATAGACAGCAGTCGAGTAGGAGGATCCAAATATTTCCGTCTCTTTGACGGTCAATCCCAGCGACTTGAATTTCTCAGCATACTGCAAACGAGACTTGGTAGAATTGTTGGTCACAAATATAAGCCGTTTGTTCTTGGATCGAAGATAATCCAAGGTCTCCTTGATTGATGGCAGCAAATGAGTTCCTTTCCATAGAACTCCGTCACAGTCAAAAAGAAAATCGTCAAACTTATCGATAAAAGATTCGACCTGCTCCCTTGTAGTAATTTTCTCGTATGACTTGGTCATTCTGATCTGATGTGATAATATGTGGTGCTGATATGACTAGTATCACTTGCTAGGCCTTATAACCCAACAATAGTACCGAGACAGCCTCACACAGAGTGTGCATGGCCGACATCCAAATCAGGCCTGCATGGAAACTTGTTGTGGACAGTCGTGAGATATGCGTTCTTTCCGAATTGTAGAATGACAACCTTCTAGAATTACCAGAAATATTAGAAAGAACTCAATTACTAGTTTGCAGTTTGAACCTGTGACTTTGAATTGGCAGATGTATCATTAAGCAGATGATTTGCATACATTTCGATATTCGTTTAATCATTACAGCATAAACCGATCGATCACCGATACAAACAGTAAGCTACAGATACTGGATTAGTCGCACATGATTTCTGATTGTGCATCTACAGCTGAGTCTTTCGTGTCTTCAATCCATAGCTTTAATATTGGTTCTGATTTTGATGCAATGACCAACTCGGAAAGAAATAGAGGGCTCAAATCATCTGTTTGATCCATACATAGAAATGAAGTCCCTCTGGCTTGTATCGGCGAAAGATTGAGAAAATTTCTCCACAGTCTTTCGGATTCGTCTGGATAAGCTCTGCTGAAGCAGTATATCAAATGGAAACAAGCCAATTGATGCCCATCATGCCATAATTTTGTGAAGCTCTCAACAACGACTTTTTGGCTGGAAAGAATCGGCTTTTCTATTATTTGGAAGCTCGTCAATAAATTCAAAATGCCAAGTTCTCCGATTACAAGCATTAGAAACCGAGAGCTTTCGCCTTCTAGTACACCGGGAAAAAATTGCTTTGCGTCTGCCAGAAACGAATCTGCCCATGGTTCACACAAGGGAAGCAGAAGTTTGCTGGAAACATCATACTCTTTGACAAGAATCATCAAAGTTGTGGTGACAAGAATTGTGAATTGATCTCCAACCTTGCAGATTCTAAAAAGCAGGTGTGAGAGCACCTTTGTGTGATGCTCCTTTTTTACTCTTTTTCCAAGAGCTATCAGTAGCCCACAAAACACAGGGACCTCCGCTTTCGCCTCTTGGAATATCTGTAGAATAGTTTGGATATCGTTGGCTTCAAAGACCTCGGGAGCTTTCAATGCGATTACAGTAAGAAGTAAGCAGACCACATGCTGCGGATACTGGTTGCTTATGAGCCATGTTATTGCACGTCTTTTATAATCCAAAAAACTTTGCCTTGTTGAAGATACTGCCAGCAAAATCTGGGCAGCTAATTGGATTGTCTGAGGCTTTGCAGCTTTCTCGTCAACGAACAGACTCAGGGCGTCGGGGACTTTTTGGAACACCCGTTTAACCAGAGAGCTAGGAGTCAGAGATATCAAATGTAGCAGCATTTTTATTTCAATCGTGGGTTTTCCTTCAATGAAATCTGACATGAATGCATAGCATATTCTTTCAAATACTTTGGGGTACTGAACGTGGGAAACATTGCCTTCCTTGAGATGATGTATCAAATACCTGATACCCCATGACCCTCCATTTAGCTGACAGCTTCTTCTAACTTTATAACTGAATTGATGGTGAATATACGATAGAAATATGGAAGGCTCTTGGTCCATCGTTTCAAAGATCTGCCGATCTCCAACAAGACAGCCTCGTGAGCGCCGGCTGTCAATATTATTGAGCCAGACACTGAGTATATGATACATATGAAGAGCAGGATAATCAGAAAGTATAACGAGTGCAACATTCGGATAACTCTCCAGCAGCTCAGCCACCAGAAGATCCTGATCGGGCCTGTTTTTGATAGCGGACTGTAGCTTCACTAAATCACGACTTGACGCTTTACCATCGGATAATTTTTTGAGTACTTGATTGGTAACTATTTGCAGAATGAGCATTTCTAATACACTGTAAGTAGGAACATTTTCCAAGGAACTGACTTCTTTATATAGTCTCTAAGCCCCAAATTGCGGTAATACATGTTATTAGTCCACTGGAGTTTGGGGACGATGAGCTGGAGGAGCCGAGGTGCGGGTACGGAATTGGAGAAACTGGGAATCGGAAACAAAGTAACTAACTAGGAAAAACATAAAAAGCATGAATTAAGCAAACGATCAATGCTGCAAAAATCCATAATTCCACTTATACTTGGATCTAACAGACACATCCAAGCTCCATCTCGTTTGATGTCCTTCAGCCTCATACTGTGAGGCGCATTTCTAATCCACCCACCTCCCATTGGTCCAGTTGGAGAGAGGATTTTGAAACCCAACCTTTTCACAAAACGTCAATAGACTAACGATGGTTCAAGATTTACCTCCTCAGGGTGGATACGAGCCCATCCAATGGAAGGTGAGTATCTGATGATAGAGATTGCAATCTGTTCAATGTCTTTTAGAGGTGGGGTGGGTGGTGTTTGAATGCAGTTATCGCCGTGGACGGTTTTTGTGGGCCTTTTTGCTTCAAGGATCAGTAACAGCACCAGTGTTGGACATACAGCATCCCCAAAATCATGAGCAACACACTAACGTCCAATTAACAGAGAAACTTGCCTGCTCGAGGATTCCGACCTAAGGTGTATTTCTGGGGTGTTGTCGGCATCATGGCATGGGGTACTTGGAAAGCTGTAGAAGCAGCCAGAGAACGAGTAGAGTTACAACGAGAACAGGCCTGGTCACGTATCTATCTACAGCCAGTGTTGGAAGCCGAGCAAGATCGAGACCTGGTCCGACGATATTTTTCCCAGATGGAAAAAGACAAGAAATTGATTGGCGAAGATGCTTCTCGGGACTTTTATAACTTCAAGCGATTCCAGGCTCCCACCTATGCTCCGTTTGGAACCGGCAAATAAACTGGAATACAACCAGCTATTTCCCATAGGTTTGGAATGTTATTAAATAAATGATAGTGCATGGACATTTTGGTGGGGATGGCTCGGCTCAGCTCGACAGGCTGGCCCTGTTCTGTATATGTAGCATTAATTTGCACCATCAACTTCCCATCATGACTTGCTCACGATGGGTCCATCTCCAATCGTAGTGCTGGTGACGATTCTGTCGATACGAATCCTCTGTGCAAACTTCTCGATCATCAATGACTGCGACGAGATTTTCAATTATTACGAGCCCCTTCATTATTTGACTCATGGTTTTGGTTTACAGACCTGGGAGTACTCTGGAGAGTATGCTATCAGATCATGGGCCTATATATGGGTTCATGCTGCTGTTGTCAAAGCTGCTCAATTGACTGGGATCACCGAAAAAAAGGCTTTGTTTTATGTTTTGAGATATGCTTTTGCTGTATTGTCTGCTGCAGCAGAGACTTCGTTGTTTTTCGCAATTGCCAGAAATATCTCTTCTCGAGTAGCTGTATGGTATCTGCTCATCTCTGGGCTCTCCACCGGTATGATGCATGCGAGCATTAGCTTTTTGCCCTCTTCATTTGCAATGCACATGTTCACATTCAGCTTTTCCCGCTTCTTAAATTTCAGATCAACTCATAGATCTTGCGACATGATCGCTTCTTTGGCTTTTGCTGCTGTGGGTGCGTTTTTGGGCTGGCCCTTTAGCCTGCTTATTGTAGTACCATTTGTTATTCATTATAGCCTGACCAGTCTCGCATCAAAAAGAGTGGGTGAATTTTTCAAGACTGGAATATCATCTTTGGCTGTGGCTTCTGTTATTCTCGGTCTAATTGTCGCAATTGATTCGATGTGTTACCAGAAACTTGCAATTGTACCTTGGAATATCGTGTCTTACAATGTTCTATTTGCCTCCGATGATGCTGGCCCTGAAATCTTTGGAGTCGAGCCTTGGACTTATTATGTTGGCAATCTTCTTTTGAATTTCAATATTGCCTTCCCACTGTCACTGCTCGCTGTGTTTGTCTTGGTAGCTCCTCATCACTTCAAGCTCAATCGAGGCCAGCTGTTAGCAACAATTTCCCCTTTCTTTTTGTGGTTTGGTGTATTGATCTATCAACCCCATAAAGAAGAGCGATTCTTGTATGTCGGGTACCCATCATTGGCCCTCAATGCTGCTCTGGCCTTTGAGGTGTTTGCCGGAATCGTGAGCTCAATCGGAGCATTTGTCGGTATCAAAAGAATTGTTTGTCGGTTTCTTTATGTCATGGGATTTATTACTCTGTTTTCTGCCGTTTCTATTTCAAGATCTGCTGCTCTTTATCATTACTACGGCGGAAGTTTACTGTTATATCAGCATATCCCAGCTGAAGCTCCAGGAACCGTTTGCATTGGCCGTGAATGGTACAGATACCCGTCATCTTATTTCTTGCAGGATGATCAAAGATTGAAATTTATCAAGTCAGGCTTCAGTGGTCTCCTTCCCGGTTCTTTTGATGAAACTCCTGGCCCATGGTGGAATAGACCAGGTACATCATTACTGCCGGAAGGAATGAACAACAAGAACGTAGAAGACATGGCCAAATATGTTGACATTGACGAATGCGACTATATAATTGACACCTCAGCAGCAGTCAACGAAGAAGAGGGAGAGGTCCAGTACACTGACTCCCTTGACTGGGAACGACTCATCTGTTCAAAATTCATCAATACCGAAAAGAGTCGAGGCATTGGGCGGGTTCTGTGGCTGCCTGAATCATTGAACAAACTGACGGGCACAGAAATCGTATGGGATGATTATTGCTTGATGAAAAATGTATGGTAGTTTCTGAAAATAATAAAATTTCTATTGATGATAAATGTAGGAATTTATCGAGAAAGCATGGCTTCTCGACCAGGACCGACACCGATCCACTTAACAGGGACACCAACAAACTTTTCAATAAACTGGACATAGTCTTTGGCCTTTTGAGGCAAGTCTTCGTATTTCGTGATAGTAGAGATTTTCTCTTCCCATCCAGGAAGGGTCTCATATACAACTTCGACCTCTTCAAGAACCTTGAGATCTTCAGGGAAGGATTCCAAAAGCTTACCATTGTGCTTGTAGCCAGTGGCAATCTTGAGTTCCTTCAAACCATCCAGGACATCAAGCTTGGTAATGTTCAAATGGGTGTAGCCATTGATCCAGGTGGAGTACTTGAGAACAACCAAGTCCAGCCAGCCACATCTTCTTCTTCGGCCAGTAGTGACACCAAACTCGGCACCGACTTCGACCAAGTGGTCGCCAATGGCATTGAGTTGCTCGGTAGCAAAAGGACCGGCACCAACACGAGTGGTGTAGGCCTTGACTACACCAAAAACATTCTTGATGGTCTGAGGAGGAATACCGAGACCAGTACAAACACCACCGACACCAGTGTTGGAGGAAGTTACAAATGGGAAAGTACCAAAATCAATATCCAACATGAGAGCATTGGCACCTTCGACAAGAATCTTCTTCTTGTCGGCAATTGCTTTGTGCATGAAAGCAACAGAGTCAACAACAAAAGGTCGCAGCTTGTCAGCCCATCCCTTGTATTCCTCGAGAGCAGCATCAATGTCGAATTCGAAATCGCCATATCGCTTCTTTCGAGAGTCAACCAGAGATCGGAATCGGGCTTCAAACTCTTCCCAGGCACCAGGCTCCTGGGACACCAAGTGGTGAACACGGATACCAGATCGTGAAGCTTTGGTGGAATAAGTAGGACCAATACCTTTATGAGTGGTTCCAATAGCACCTTTACTCAGTTCCTTCTCCTTAAGACCGTCGGCAATCTGATGAAAAGGAAACACCAAATGTGCTCGAGATGACACAAAAAGTCGATCTCGGCAGTGAAGACCCTTGGTTTCAATGGCTTCAAGTTCCTTGAACATGTCCGGAACATTGACAACCACACCATTTCCAATCAGGTTCAAACACTTGGGATTGATCAGACCTGACGGAAGCATATGGAAATCATACTTGGTGCCTTCAACCACAATTGTGTGACCAGCATTGTTTCCTCCTTGGCATCGAGCACAGACATCGATCGAGTCACACAGAATGTCCACGAGCTTGCCTTTTCCTTCATCGCCCCATTGCGATCCAAGTACAACGTCTACCATCTTTTATGTCTTTTATTTTTCGTTCTTTTGAAACGTTCCGACTGCTTACTTTGCTTGTTGTATGCGTTGAATATGTTTATTGAAGTCCCCAGTTACGGTTGCCTAGCTATGACTGGACTGTCCAGTGGGAGCAAAAAAAATCTGCGACCGGTGCTGTTTAAGTAGTGGGTGCTTGGGATCAGTGACTCTTCTAGCCGTAGTAGGAGCAAGAGCTACGAACACTTTTGTTGGTGGGTAGAGAGGGGGGCAGGCAAAACTGAGGAGGAAAAAAGGGAAGATGGAATAGTGATTTCATTAGCTGACTAGGGGATTTTATAACTAACGTCATGCCTACAATAGTTCTGCTATCTACTTACGACAAGCTGCTGGCTGATCCGCGGCTTGTCATTCTGGTAAACTCAGCCGGCCGGTTGAGTTCACAGCAGCACAGGCCTAGCCGCATGATCTTGCTGGAAACTTACACGGGCCGATAAAAATGTCGAATCAATCGAATGCCAGGAAACGAGTTAACAAATCTCGAGCAATTCTGGCTCAAAATGCAGATTCAGGTGAGTTTATATCATCAGTTTATAGCTGTCTGTTTTTTTCTAACTTTCAGCCCTTGACAATGGAAGGATCACTGTTCCAGCATTTGTAGCAGCTCGAGCATTCGAGATCGAGCAGATGGAGCTTGCTATGAAACGTTCCAAGTCAAGCGGGAAACAGCGCGCTTTTCAGGGTCTACCTAGATTTCTGAGGCGTCGTGCTGCTTCTCATAATGTTAAAAGAGTTCCTCATCGAATCC
This sequence comes from Zygoascus hellenicus, assembly GCA_030564625.1. Lineage (NCBI taxonomy): Eukaryota > Fungi > Ascomycota > Dipodascomycetes > Dipodascales > Trichomonascaceae > Zygoascus > Zygoascus hellenicus. Next base: position 234,573 of record JAJLWE010000002.1, read on the forward strand.
GTGCTCGGGCTGCTGTTGAAATGGCCACTGATAATACTCCTGACAGCAGGAAGAAATCTAAGCGAGGATATTCTCGCAAATTAGACATGATAGTTGAGAGATCTTTGCAGGAAAATGACCTGAAGGCTGCCGAGGATACTACAGGTATCAATTCTTTGGCAGACGTTTCTAAACGGACGAATGTCAAATTTTTAAAACGTCAGATTGACAAGATATGGCTGCCGACACATTTATGGCAGGCCAAAAGAACACACATGGTTAATAAATGGGGTTATAGCATTGCTGATACTCCTAACCAGAAATGCTACAGAGCTACTCATAGGATGTTCTCGAGTCCCAGTGCTATAGCGTGGGATACTTCCTATTATGCAGATATTGTGCTTGATGGCTCTTCTCAGCAGTTACAGACTATAATTTCAACCATTTTTGGTACCGGTGCATGTTCTCCGGTCGTGGTTGCTGGAAAAAAGTGCTGGGAAGGCCTGCTCACCATCGAAGGAGAGCTTCTTGGCCCAGCAATTGTCTACTGGGCAAGTAATGACATTGATAACAAGGTATTAATCCATGTACATCCTGAAATGTTCACAAAATTCTATAATCATCTTTGCTCGTTTCAAAAGGATATCTCGTTTGATATACATGACTGCAGAACTTCTCTCGGCTCCATCGACATCAAAGGTGCGCGATCTTTATTTGCATTATGGAGCATATTACACGAAAGAGTCCCATCATTTTCTGACCAGTTGGGCGGGGTTGCTAATATCAATTATCTTCCATCAAATATTGCATTTACCTTTGAGGTGGAAGATCCTAGGTTTTACAGCCCCCACCATGTCGGAAGACCAAGCCCTCCAGCAACTGAAGAAATCAACTTTGATGGCGATCGGAATACGGCATTACTTACAATTGATGGACGACAGAAATCTTATGTCAATCAATCGACCATCAAGGACCTTGGTAAAAGACATGCTAATACTGCTCCTGGGAAACCCATTGAATTTGATCAAGCAAACGACCCACTAATACCTGTCATTGTTTTCAAAAAGAATGACAATTCTTTGACCATGATGGTTCCTTGGAATTGGGTTCTTCCTTTCTGGTATATCTTACAGCAAGTTGATCAGGTCACCGTCGGTGGGTTGAAGCAGATGCATCAGCTCTCATTTGAATATGGCCATGCTTTTTTCCCTGTCGACTATCCTTTTACCAATGCTGGGAAAAAATGGGCTGAAAGTTCAGCTGAAGAACGTCTGGCTAAATGGAACCGTACACCAGTGGCGAAGCGTGTTAACTACTCAAAGATCAATATTGGCTACCAGGTAGGTGAACATGGTAAATGGTATACATGTGACTGGGACCTACTTGAGAATCAACCTGATGATTACCATCTGGCTAGAATTAATTACAAAGGCAGAGGTTCTCCTAGTGAGAATGCCAGAGTCTATAAGGTACCCTTGGATGGAGCTACAGTTTCTTCAGAAGATCTCATTGGGTTCGTCACCAGTGGGGAATATAATTTGAAGAATGGCAAAGGCTCTGCTATTGCATCTATCAAAGGAATAGTTAACCAAGTTATGGTACGAAATGCAGGAGAAAGCATTTATAGATTGGCCTATTGTGCATATATATAGTGGAGAATAAACAACCGATTATTTGATATCGAGAATAGGCTTCAAGTGCTTGATCAAAAGCCAGTCATCTCTAGGAACGTCATTTCTAAAAGCAGGGTCTTTCAAGACATCGATGCTTCGTCTGCTGATAGCAGAATATAAAGGATCGGATTCAACCATGTGTCGACCCCAGGTGGGGGGATTCGAGTTACCAGAATCAAGTCTCATAGCAACACCAGCATTAGCGCCTCCCTTCTTAACAACCTCAGTGGGCTTGTGATTAACTTCCAATGATTGGACTCTACCAAGGTTAAGTCTGATCTTCTGGCCAGTGGCAGGATCAGGCTTGACAACACAAATAGGAGTACCAATTCTCAGGCTTCCTTCGACAATATCGACACCAATAATCATGGGATTTCTTGCATTAATGACCTGAATAGTTTTCAAGACGCAAGGGTAAATGGCCTCGTGAGCCATGTCCTTCTTCCTCTGTTCCAGCATCTTCTGCTGGTAAGCAGTGAAAGCATCAAACAAATGATAAATGATATCTGCACTGAAGATCTTGATACCGTTTTCTTCGGCAAACTGCTCAGCTTCTTTGTCAACCTTGACATCAAATGCAAGCATCAATGCATACTCTGGAGCCTTGTCCAACATAGCTGTGGCTCGAATGATATCTCGCTTATAAACAGGACCAATAGAGATGGCCATGACAGGAATCTTCATAGCCTTCAAGAAGTCCAACAAAGCTTCAAGAGAACCAAGTGTACTAGCCTGAACACATACACCTCGACCAGACTTGTCAACTGAGTCAAGCAATCCAGATAAATCATCCATGACTTCGTCCATAAGCTCTTCTTCATCATCATCAGGGCCACATAGAAGTAGACGGGATCCAGCAACAGCCTTATCAAGATCGTTGGCAGCAATCTTGACACCAAGAGCAGCCTTGACTTCTTTGTGATGAACATAAGCGGATTTTATACGCAGTTCTCGCAATGGCTGTGGTGTCAGTAATGCACGAACATTTGTAGCGATAGGACCATTCTGACCACATAAAACTATACGATCACCCTCTCGCAAAATACCATTAGAAAGTACAACATCAATTGTAGTACCCAAGCCTTCAACAACCTTGACTTCCAGAATAGTAGCTTCAAGCTCTGACAAATACATGAGCTGCTTAGACATACGAGACTGTGTGAGCTCCAAAAGAAGATAGAGCAAATCGGGCACACCCTCACCAGTGACAGCAGAGGTAGGGATCAAAGAAACATATTTACCCATGTTCTTATTTTCATAATAAACTTCGGCATTGAGACCCTGTTCAGCAAAAGCCAATTTAGTCTTCTCGAGTCTTTCCTGAAATTCTTTCTGGACACTAGTCTTCTGCTTAGCCAAAGAATCTCGGAATGCATTGTTAGGTGTGCTCTCCCAATCGTAGATACGATCAATCTTGTTCAAAGCAACGACGAAGGGTGTCTTTCTGTCTTTGAGTAGTCTAATAGACTCAAGCGTCTGCTGTTCAAGACCGTGCATAATGTCAACAACCAAAATGGCAATATTACACAAGGAGGAACCTCGGGATCGCAAATTGGTGAAAGATTCGTGACCGGGAGTATCAATGATCAGCAAACCAGGGACGTTGTAGTTGATATTAGAGACAAATTGGTTCATAACCTTTGTCTTTTGCTCAATAGCATCGATAGGGAAGTAAGTGGCACCAATCTGCTGGGTGATACCGCCAGCTTCGCCTTCCTGCACGTTGGTCTGTCGAACTTTGTCAAGCAGTTTAGTCTTACCAGTATCGACGTGACCAAGAATACAGCAAATAGGGGATCGTAAGTTTTTGGAAGAAGCTTTTTCCAAAGCCTTGGTGTGTCTCTCTTCTCGCTTCTCAGCGATCTCAGCCTGTCGTGCTCGGCTCTGTTCAATAGACTTTTCAAATGCACCTTCTTCCTCTTCTTCCTCCTCTTGCTTTTTGCCCTTTGCAGCAGGCTTAGGCTTAGGTTTAACATCTTCCTTGGCAACCTCTTCAACAGGCTGCTGCTCAGGAGTTTCTGGTTCATCCATCTCTTCCCAGTTATCCTTGACTTCGCCATCTGAATCAAGAGCGGCTTCCCAGTCATCCAACAAAGCATCTTCCTCTTCAGGGGCTTCAGGAGTAACAGGAGATTCTGAAGCAGCGGGCTCCGCCTCTTCAACGGGAGCAGGGGTAGAAACAGCCTTTTTGGGTGGTTCCTGAACTTCGGGAGTAGTCTCAGCAGGAGTCTCAGACTTCTGAGACTTCTTCTTACCGTATACAACCTTCTTGGGCTTGGCGTCACCACCAGACAGTCCTTCAATAGTAACACCAGAAGCAAGCAGAGCCTGACGTCGACGTTCAAGAGCAGCCTGTTCTTGCTTCTGCTTCTTAGTCAACAATTTACCTTGAGCACGCAATTCCTCTTTCTTGGCCTTTTCCTTTTCCTTCTTCTTCAATCGAGCTTCTTCCTTAGCCTTTTCTTCTTCCTCAACCTTTCGACGCATCTCCTCTTCCAGTTTTTTCTCCTCCTCCTCAACACGTCGTTGCTCCTCCTCAGCAGCTCTCAGAGAAGCCTGCTGCTTCTTCAAAGCAGCAACCAAAGCAGACTCTTTCTTAGATTTGACATCCTTCTTGCCAGCAGGGGCATCTGATGCGGCACCAGCAGAAGCAGCAGCGGTCTTCTTAACAACGGGAGGAGCAGTCTTTTTTCGTTCGGCCTGAGCCTTCTTTTTGGCCTTTTCTCTCTCCTTCTTTTCTTTCTCCTTCTCCTTTTTCGACTTGACCTGAGGACCGGCATCGGCCTTTGTGACAACCTCAGCTTCCTTCTTGTCGTCCTTCTTCTTCTTAGATCGCTTCAGCGCAGACATGAACCCATCCTCTTCAAAATCATCAGCAGCGCTAGCTACTGTAGGTTCAACCGGCCCAGCAGACTCAGCAACAGCCTCGGGTTCCTCTGATTGACTGGGCGTACCAAACTCCTGAGGAGTGGTATCCATTTCGTCGTCGCCATCCCAGTAATCGCCTTTCTTTTGCTTATTTTTACCCATGGTATGTGGTAGATGGCTACTTCTAAGGTTGGTTTGGTATTTTTTTGCACCTTTGATTGAAAAATTCGAGCAGGGTAACTGGTGCTTCCCAGCCAGGGACTTAAACTCATCAAACAGCATTGGAAAAACTTAGAATTTGAGCAAACTCGAACTCGAATCGACAAGATGGCTACTATTGTGGATAAGGTGAGTTGATGAATCGGGGGAATATGCTTTGTTTTATTCAGTGAAGAATCCCGTGTGTTTTTGGGGAGGAAGGAAAAAAACAAAGGAAATTTTTGGCTAACTATTTTTTCAGATTAAAGATGTATGTTGAGATGTCAAGGGCTTGAATTTTTTCGGCCATGATGAAGGTACTAACGAGTTGTTTAGGTTGAAAATGAAATGGCCAGGACCCAAAAGAACAAGGCCACCTCATTCCATTTGGGTCAGCTGAAGGCCAAGCTGGCCAAGCTGAAGCGAGAGTTACTTGCTGGAAGCTCCTCTGGAGGAGGAGGAGGAGGAGTTGGTTTTGATGTTGCAAGAACCGGTGTAGCATCAGTAGGCTTTATTGGATTCCCCTCGGTAGGAAAGTCGACATTACTAGGAAAATTGACAGGAACTCATTCCGAAGTGGCTGCTTATGAGTTTACTACGTTGACTACAGTGCCTGGTGTCATTCGATACCATGGTGCTAAGATACAAATGCTTGATTTACCTGGTATTATTGAAGGTGCCAAAGATGGTAAAGGTCGAGGTAAACAGGTCATTGCAGTGGCAAGAAGCTGCAATTTGATTTTTATCGTACTAGATGTTAATAAGCCTCTGCAGCATAAGCAGATCATTGAACGAGAATTGGAAGGCTTTGGTATTCGAATCAATAAGCAGCCTCCAAACATTGTTTTCAGGAAAAAGGACAAGGGAGGAATCAATATCACCAACACAGTCCCGTTGACCAAGATCGATAATGAAGAAATCAGAGCAGTGTTGTCTGAGTACCGAATTTCGTCGGCTGATATTGCGTTTCGATGCGATGCATCTGCTGACGATCTGATTGACGTTCTTGAAGCCCAAAACCGTCGATATATTCCTGCCATTTATGTTTTGAACAAAATCGATAGCATCTCTATTGAAGAGCTCGACTTGCTATATCGAATTCCTAATGCTGTCCCCATATCGTCCGAGCATAACTGGAATTTGGATGAGTTACTCGAAGCCATGTGGCAGAAACTTGATTTGGTCCGTGTGTATACCAAACCAAAAGGACGGCTCCCCGATTATGATGAGCCGATTGTTCTCAGAAACAATAAATGCACAGTGGAGGACTTTTGTAACTCCATTCATAAAGGTTTGGTGGAGCAATTCCGTAATGCGGTGGTTTATGGAAAATCGGTCAAGCATCAACCCCAGCATTGTGGTCTCGCCCACACCCTGATGGACGAAGATGTGGTGACTATTCTGAAGAAATAAGTTTCATTTTCGTCACATATCTGGTGTTTTCATGTTCGTTTTCATTTTCATCTTCACGACGCCGGGCAACTTTGTGCGAAGCGTCCCGGCATCCTGGTGCTTTGGCAGCCTGACAAAGGTTTGCACACGTCTCCAAATTATAGATATCTGTGCTTGTCAGATGCACCGAAAACCGCTTATTTTGCACATAATGAATTGCTTGTATCACTTTCATGTTTTCCTCGTGGATCAAATAGGCTGCAGCTGCTACTGCACTCATGCTATTCCCAGATTCACAGAACAACAAAGCTCCAACTCCATTATTTTTGGCCAAATTGATTGCTTCAACAATCTTGCCGACCTCGGCTACAATTTTGTTCGAATCCACCGTAGTACCTGTATCAACCACGTAGCATTGGAAATCACAACTATTCATGTATTTATGCTTGAATATTGCCGGTTGATACTGTCGAGCCATTACACAAATCAGCACCCTGATGCCTGCATTTTTCAGGTCTGATTCGCTTCCAACCGCTGCCAGCGGCCCGATCCACAAATATGGAAGCAATTGCTGAGCCACCCGTCTATCTTCGTATTTCCAATCTTTAGATGCTGCTGCCGGTGGTGCAATCATTTCCCGGACAACCATGCTTTCTCTTATTGTATTCCCGTAAGCTTTCTATTGTGTATTACTCTCTTACTCCCAGCCCGCGTTGTTCGTTGTTGTGGAGAAGAGATGGAAAACTCCCAATGGTTTCAGTTGGGCCACATGGAAGAGAACCCCCAATCCAGCGTAGATTTGAGAACAACCACATGGTAAATCCAAGTATTTTTTTTTCTCTCGGTTTTTTCCCTTTCCTCTTCACACAGTTGCATTTGCACAGGAGTTCTTAATCTTTTGGTAATAGCAATCACAACAGTACTTAACCGGTGTTGTCGTTGATTCGTTCTCCTACTTGTTTTATTTTTACCCACAGAATAGAAGAAGTGCAAAGCACAATAAAGATTATCCATCATGGGTATGTATGCAATTCTCTAGTGTTTGAGCCCACCACTTTTGGCTCTCTCCACTTTCTGATATCGAGCATGGTTTGCTAACCTTTTTATAGTTAATTTCACTGTTGATGTAAGTACCGATTGGTTCCTCTCATCTTTATATGATTCCATGTTTCTTGATTGCCTTGTTATACCTTGCTTATACCTGGCTGGGGGCGTCAAGATCTTGTGGTATATGCTGTTCGGCCACTTAAGAAATTTTTCAAGAGTGGTGAGCCGCACAGGAGAAAATCTTGATAATCCAGGTTCTCACCACCAAACATGGGATTTGTATTTCTCATCAATATGATACTGAATAGAGCATTAGGAACTAACTTTTTTTTTTAGCAAATGCGTGCCCTTATGGACAAGGTCACCAATGTCCGAAACATGTCGGTCATTGCCCACGTCGATCACGGCAAGTCCACCCTTACTGACTCTCTTGTCCAGCGTGCTGGTATTATCTCCGCCGCTAAGGCTGGTGAAGCTCGATTCACTGATACCCGAAAGGATGAACAGGAACGAGGTATTACCATCAAGTCTACTGCCATCTCCCTTTACGGTGAGATGACTGAGGACGATGTCAAGGAAATCAAGCAGAAGACCGTTGGTAACCAGTTTTTGGTTAACTTGATTGACTCCCCCGGTCACGTTGATTTCTCTTCTGAAGTCACTGCCGCTTTGCGAGTTACCGATGGTGCTTTGGTCGTCGTTGACACTGTTGAAGGTGTCTGTGTCCAGACCGAGACCGTCTTGCGACAGGCTCTTGGTGAGCGAATCAAGCCCGTCGTTGTCATCAACAAGGTTGACCGAGCCATGCTTGAATTGCAGGTCTCCAAGGAAGAGCTTTACCAGACCTTTGCTCGAACTGTCGAGTCCGTCAACGTCGTTATTGCTACCTATGTTGACAAGGAAGTTGGTGATCTCCAGGTCTACCCTGAGCGAGGTACTGTTGCCTTTGCTTCCGGTCTTCACGGCTGGGCTTTCACTGTTCGACAGTTTGCTACCCGATACTCCAAGAAGTTCGGTGTCGACCGTGAAAAGATGATGGAGCGATTGTGGGGTGACTCTTTCTTCAACCCCAAGACCAAGAAGTGGACTAACAAGGACAAGGATGCTGATGGAAAGCCCCTTGAGCGAGCCTTCAACATGTTCGTCTTGGACCCCATTTTCCGAATCTTTGCTGCTGTCATGAACTACAAGAAGGACGAGATCCCCGTCTTGCTCGAGAAGCTCGACATCCAGCTCAAGTCTGAAGAAAAGGAACTTGAAGGTAAGAACTTGCTTAAGGTTGTTATGCGAAAGTTCTTGCCTGCTGCTGACGCTCTTATGGAGATGATTGTCATTCACTTGCCCTCTCCCGTCACTGCTCAGGCTTACCGAGCTTCCCTCCTTTACGAGGGTCCTTCTGATGACGAAGCTTGCATTGCTATCAGCGAGTGCAACCCCAAGGCTGACCTTATGCTTTACGTCTCCAAGATGGTGCCTACCTCTGATAAGGGTCGATTCTACGCTTTCGGTCGTGTTTTCTCTGGTACTGTCCGATCTGGTCAGAAGGTTCGAATCCAGGGTCCTAACTACGTCCCCGGTAAGAAGGATGATCTTTTCATCAAGGCTATTCAGCGAACCGTTCTTATGATGGGACGATTTGTCGAGCCCATTGATGATGTTCCCGCTGGTAACATTGTTGGTTTGGTCGGTGTTGATCAGTTCTTGCTCAAGTCTGGTACTCTTACCACCTTTGAGAATGCCCACAACTTGCGAGTCATGAAGTTCTCTGTCTCCCCTGTCGTCCAGGTCGCCGTTGAGGTCAAGAATGCTAACGATTTGCCCAAGCTTGTCGAAGGTCTTAAGCGACTTTCCAAGTCTGACCCTTGTGTCCTTACCACCATGTCCCCTGCTGGTGAGCACATTGTTGCCTGCACTGGTGAATTGCACTTGGAGATTTGCTTGTCTGATCTTGAGAATGACCACGCTGGTGTTCCTCTTAAGGTTTCTCCTCCCGTTGTCTCTTACCGAGAGACTGTTGATGCTGAGTCTTCCATGCAGGCTCTTTCTAAGTCTCCTAACAAGCACAACCGTATCTACTTGACTGCTAAGCCCATGGATGAAGAATTGTCCCAGGCTATTGAGCGAGGTGAGATCAACCCTCGAGACGATTTCAAGGTCCGAGCTCGAAAGATGGCTGACGACTATGGTTGGGATGTTTCTGAGGCCCGAAAGATCTGGTGTTTCGGTCCCGAAGGTACTGGTCCTAACTTGGTTATTGACTCCACCAAGGCCGTTCAGTACTTGCACGAAATCAAGGATTCCGTTGTTGCTGCCTTCCAGTGGGCTACCAAGGAAGGTCCCATTCTCGGTGAGCAGATGCGATCCATCCGAGTTGATATCATGGATGTCACTTTGCACCCTGATGCTATCCACCGAGGTGGTGGACAGATCATCCCCACCATGCGACGAGCCACTTATGCTTCCGTCTTGCTTGCTGAGCCCCGAATCCAGGAACCCCTTTTCTTGGTTGAGATTCAGTGCCCTGATAACGCTATTGGTGGTATCTACTCTGTTCTTAACAAGAAGCGAGGCCGTGTTGTTTCTAACGATCAGCGACCTGGTACTCCTCTTGTCACCGTCAAGGCCCACCTTCCCGTCAACGAGTCTTTCGGTTTCACTGGTGAACTCCGACAGGCCACTGGTGGTCAGGCATTCCCTCAGATGGTCTTCGACCACTGGGAGCAGATCCCTGATGACCCCACTGACCCTACTACCAAGTCTGGTTCTATCGTAGCTGCTGCTCGAAAGAGAGCTGGTATGAAGGAGGGTGTTCCCCCTTACACCGAGTACTATGACAAGTTGTAAGATGGTGGTGGTGTTTTGAAGACAGTGTGTTGCGGCACAGCATGCAACTAATCCGCGAATTGAGAGGTTAATGTTAACCGTGCTTATATAATCGGAATAAAATATAAGAAGTTATTGTGAAATTTGCATTGTTATTGTTAACTTTTCTTGTGTGTAGATGTGTTCTTTTGTATTTGATGCTGCTGCTTTCTCGTGACTATTGGTACGTGATGATGCGACAGTATCATGTGTGTAAAAAATTAAATTGTATTACTGATTGTGTCTGGTGATTAGTGTCGATGGTTCAAACAGGTGTTGAGTATATGAAAAAATCAGCACTGAGTAATTGCTGATGTTGGACTAGATGGTGTGCTTTAATATGGAGGTGCTTAACTATGGAAGGAGCAGCTGGTATCAGCGGACAATTTTCGGACCGATGAAAATCATTTTCAGAATAAATTGGCTGATTTTGCTCAAGTGTGTGAAGCCAAAAATATCAAGTCTCAGTGTTGAAAATTGTTGATCTGTATTGACGGTGAGAAGCGTAAGATTGTCAAATATCATCAAGCATTCAACCAGTCAGCTATCCATGTCATGCTTTATTTATTAATATTGCTACAGATTCTAAGAACTGAACAGACTGCTAGGTAGATTTCAATTCATGGTATTTCCATATCATTATATTAATAAACAATACAACTAGAATAGGGAAGACAGTTAGGGTGGTAGTCCGAATAGGGTATAATTACCAATACCCCTCTACAAGGATAATTGATATATCTCGCGACCGAACCACTCTCTATCGCGCCCATCCAACATCTAACATGGCGACATCAGTGGATTGGAAAGATAACACTCCGGAATCTACAGTTCATATCATTCCATTTCGGTTTGAGTCTTCTGCTAATGCCAGTGTCAAAGAAAAATTCCAGCCAAATGCATCAAACGTAGTTCATTTCAGAGGTAGAAAGCTGTTTGGCAGACGGGTCGAGCTACCTGAAAACTATACTGTCGTTGAAGGGACTTTAGATACCATTTCCAAAGGCGGAGATCATTTTTACGAAGACGAAGATGAGAATGATTTGGAAGATCTGGATGCGGTTGATGACCAGCAGGTTCTCAAGATAAATCATCATATCAATGCTATTCATGTTTGGGGTCACGAGAAAGTTCCCACAGACGAAGATCCATGGTTAGCAGTTTCAGAATTGATCCAATTATCGAACAGTATACACGAAGATTGAAGATTGAAGATTCTCAAAATGCATTCTCAACTCCAGTTCAACAACACATGGAGCGTTTTTGTTCGGGTTATAGACGTTAACTAAGCGACGCGGGTAAAAAAGATAGCCATCAAATCACATAATGACACAGTCAACACCAAAGCCATACATGACTTTTTCGACTTCCTTCTTGACAATCAGCCAATCAGCTCGCTGCTGAACGAACTCCAATAGTTCTTCGCTTTTCATGACTCCTCTGAATCTATTCAGATCAGACAAAGCTTGGCCCAGTGCTTTGGCATCGTGGCCATCGATGAGCATGAGCTGGCCAACTTCTTTGAGAGCAGCAAAATAAGGAAGAAGCTCTTTTTGCTTGAGAGATGCAATATAACTGTAATAGTAGTTGAGATCGCTAATCAATTTTATTGCCCCTGTTGTATTGACAACTTTGCGTTTCATTTGCTTGCATATCGATCCGTAGAATCTGTGACCAACCTCTTGTTGAAAGACATCTATGACCGACTTGTCTGTGGACCCCTGAAGCAGTGTCATATGCGAGCTTAGCAAGGAGACAACTTGCACAGCGGCATCAGTTGGACCGATATCAATACTCTCCGACATGCTAGGAGGAGGATTGAAGTCTGAGGCAGGTTGTTGAGTGACAAACGTGAAATCAACTTGATCAATAAGAACATCGATACCGCGATTGAGCCCATTTGCAACTGCATCATCAAGCTGCTGTTCAAATTTCTTTTTGGCGTTCACTGCAGGTGACATGAAGTTGTTTTTGTCAATAAACTTCCTCTGAGCAAGCTCTTCTTCAAAAAAAACATGTATCATTTGTTGAATCAAATCACCAATATTGATTAATTCGGCAAAAATTGCCAGAGGCTCCACTGCTGTACTTCCCTTGTCCGTTTCGACGGTCTTTCTGAATTTTTTTGGATCGTACCTATTCAAGGTGTCCAGTGCCTTGCCAAAACCACCCATTATATGCTTTCCACCAAGAATCTGCACCAGTTTCACAAAAATCATTTCACACTGTCGTTTAGCTAAGGAATTTTCATCACCTAGCATATAGGCAAAGTGGGAGATTCTTTCTATTGCTTCCTTGCCTTTCTTGATGAGCGAAATAGCTAATTCCAGAGAAAACAAGGTCCTAATTCCTTCCAGTTTGTTATCCATAACTGCTACCATAGCGTCAAGCTCCGTAGTTGGCAGGACAGTCAAAGAAGCTAGCTTCTTATTTTTCGTCGGTGGTATGACAGCAGTCGCCGGGAGCGTAGTGGTGGAGCTATTAGGAGTGACATCTGTGGAGGCTGGAGAAGAAGTTCCTACCATGGCAGCTGGCATAGAAAACACCTTTTTAAAAGTCGAAAGGAAATCCCTTTTTTCTTTCTCTTTTGAGACGCTTGACCATAAAAATGTTTCGGCTTCTGTTTCCTGTTCATGCAGAGTATTCTGCCATTGAGTGACCTCGCTTTCTGAAAAATTGCAGAAAACACTCTCTTCTTCAGATAAATAAGATTGGAGTATATTGTGAAACTGGTCGTTGATAATCACCATCAATATTTTGTCCAAGCCTACTCCAGAATTCTTTCCAGGCTTTATACTCTGAGCGAATTGCAAGAGAGAATCGTATACAACTGGGACCGATTTTAGATAGCGATAGACTCCTTTTTCATAAATGTCGTCAAGATAATTTCGCACTGCAAGCATTATTTTGTCATCAATTAGCTGTTCAAGCAACGGAACCGATACTGGGACCGACTCGGGGAAAACAGCATCGATCTGAGAAGTACTTTCATTTATAGCCTTCACAGCTGAATAAAAATACGAGTCCAGATCCTCCGGTGCTTCAGAAGAGATTTGTACAAAAAGTGGGCTCTTTTGGAGATAGAGTTGAACACAAGCATCACTGCCAGATAAAGTGGTGAGAACAGTAACACAATCTATAAGGCTTTCCACATTATTTGTATCAATGGAATTTTCAAATTCATGCAAAGCAGCGCTTTCAAACATTTCGAGAGCAGACCGCATAGCACCCAGCCGGTTCTGATGATCTTCCTCGTTAGGATCAACATTTGCAAAGGTCTTTAAGTTTTTAAGCACTTTAGCTTGATCCAAAGGGAGTCGAAATGCTTGGAAAACCAGCGGTTCGCTGTCAGACCGTAGTCCTGTGAGGTCAAGATAGTAAGGTAGAAGAGTCCGGTAAAGTTTCATGAAAGCTTCACGGGCATGGCCCTGCTTATATTTGAAAGAATCAAAACAATCAATAGGCGACAGTTCGACAGAAGAAGATGAAGAAGAGGTGGGTTCGAATGTAAATAAATCAGAAGTTGTACTTTGTATAGCTGATGGGATGTCATTCAGATCAAGAAGTGTGGCCCCGGATTCAGGTGCAGAAGGGAGCGTGGACTGCACTTGTGGTTTCGATACAGCTTCAATGGAATTCTCCAAGCCAATATTATGCAGATACGACGTCCAAATGGTTTCATCATGTATGAGGGACCGAAATCGTTTCGATACTCTTGTTAGGCTGACCAGGTCGGGGATACTCAGGTAGCCCAAGATGCGATAAGCAATGGCCGGATTGGACCAAAGCAGAAGCCCAGGACTCTTGGCCGGTCTGACAGGAGTCAGAGCATTGAATGCATCCAAGCTCATATTGTTCGAGCAATTTGCAAGACAATTATCAATTCACAAGGCTCACAGATCCAAAGTTATCTGGCGGTGACGATGGGACTGTGCACGCATATTGAACGTGGATTTAAGAATAGGCAGAGGCCTTTACTATTTGGTGACATAAGCAAGCCCATACATGTTGACATAAGCAGCCGCGGCTCACATCAGATCTCTCCCAAATAGAGCAAAATCCATTCCCAATAAGGACGGGGTGGCCCAAAAAGTCAGTCAATAAACAATCCCTCACTAAATTCTTAATAGCCCGAAAAATAATATAACCAGCCGGGGAGAAGATACGTTTTGTCCAACGCAAAGCATCGGGGAGTGGGATAAACAGAAACCCAGGTAGCCCACAGGAAAGAACTTGGACAACATTGCTGCAACAAAGGCTCTCCATCAAAGTACTTGAGACACGCGGGGAGAGGTTTTTCTGATAGTAGTTGTAGTACATCATCACCTTGATCATCTTTGTGCATCTGCAGCTTATACCAGCCATGAGCGACTCTCGTATAGAGAATATTGCCAAACAAGTGGTCCAGGAATCCAAAACATTTGATCCCGCCACGAGACTTCCATTGGTAGTAGTTGATTCTACAGCATTACCAGAGCATCAAAGCGAGGAATATCAGAATATTGTCGACAAGGTCATTGATAGGCTTCCGAAACATGACTATGTGATGCTGTTTTTTGCTTGCGGGGCACCCTCCAAGCCGAGCTGGAGCTGGGTCGCACGTACCTATAGCATGCTGGAAAGAGATACCAAAAAACGATTGAGAAAAGTTTACATTGTTCATGAAAGCTGGTGGGTGAGAGCCGTGACGGAAATGCTCAGAGGAGTCGTGTCTTCCAAGTTTCGAAAGAAGCTCATCCACGTCAGTAGTCTGAGCCAGCTGGCTCAGCACATTGACATCACACTGGTGAATATTCCTAAAGCTGTTTACAAGCATAATTTGAAGATGGAAACTCGAATCACCATACCAAGACATCACACGCCGATTTTTGGCCAGCCAGTTTCTGCCAGCACTGGCTCGGTTTCTCAGCGGCCGTTGGTGCCGAAATTCTGGGCAGAGTGCCTACGCTACCTGTCTATAACGGCACCCAATACCAAAGGTGTATTTGGAAGAATTGAACAGGGTTATGAGTACGTTGATATTTTGAGAGATGCTTTCGATCGTGGCCAGCTTTTGGAGCTAGATGACTATGGCCCGCTCTTGATATCTGCTGTTGTCAAGCGGTACATGTATGAGCTACCCGAGCCTGTTTTGCCAGTACGATGCTTGGAGTTTCCTGTGAGAGACACCAAAGATTATTGTACAGCAACTTTGCGGAGAATCCCTTATTCCAGCAAAATCATGCTCTTCAGCCTGCTGGATGTTTTATCAGCAGTGCATCAAGGACGAAACCGCACCTTTCAAACCACCAACAGCTTGAGTACCGTGATTTCCGCCAGTGCTATAGGGCGGATTTCCTCTAGCAACAAGGATAGTACTTTAGCGGCGGCTCGATTCCTAAGAAATGTTCTTGAGTTGTGGAGTGAAATTTCTCAAGACATTGATCAAAGAATTGAGAGCAAAGATCGAATAGACATGCCGAAATCAATGGCGCCTCCTCCCATTCCAAAGGTGATGAATCATCAAAGAAACGCATCTACCCCGGAACTTTTGATGAATGACGAATTGGCAGCGATTCTCAATGCGTCTCAAAGAAGCTGTTCTGATGGAATGACTGGCAGCAGAAGCCAAACATCGTCGCCCGTCAAGACTGGACCACAGCAGATAACCAGAATGGGTCCTCCACCGCCACCTCCTATTCCAAGAGCTAAGAGATCGTTAGCAAATTTGAAACTGGAGGCCGTGGAATCGAGCGATGAATCTGAGCCAGAGACCACACCGCTCGCCATTCTACAGCCATCGTCGAAAGACAATATCAATATCAACAGCAACAGCACTTTACTGACCAAGAAATCAAGCCGTTCCAATTCTCCGACTTCGCCTCGACGCTTGACTAGTGCTAATAATGCAGGCATTCCAAAGAAGAACACGTCTACTCGACGAGGAAAGGTGGTAGCTGAGTTGGCAGCATTTTATGAGGACAAAGGGAACTCAGCTCAAATTCTCCTTGATATCGAGCGAAATCGTAAGAAGTGGAGCGTCAGTAAAGGAATTTCTGCCAGCAAAGAAGAAAAACGCTTGAAAGGGCAGTAATTATTGTGGTTATTGCCTATCAGACTTAATTTATGACCATACCATATACATAGTCTTTCGTAATGATTGACTGAATAATATTTATTGGATGACATCTACTGCCAAATTATTATACATTTTTATTAAATTATCTAGTCAGTAATTTATTGGATCAGTGGCCCCAAATTGTGTTATATGTTGTTGTATTAATCATTTCCTCATCAGACAATACTTGTGCCTGATCGTGCTATCTGTTCAAAGTGGATTTTGTCCAGCTAACGATAAGGCAGAAGAACACCTTTGGAAGTCGATCTTCCAACAGGGTCTGATTAGAACGTTTGGCTGATAGCCAAGCAAAGTGTCCGTCTTCATTCTGACAACCGGCTCACATCATTGCAATTACTGAATAATAACACCAGCTTCTCTTCAGACGGTTTTTGGCCAGGATCCAGTCTCGTTTGTATCGTTTCCGATGGGCATTCACCTCTATCGCCTGTTTGGCTTTCCCCGTATTTGGCGAGATAACCCGGGTAGGATTGGCCAGTAAGAAAAAAAAAAAAAAAAAATAGGCTAAAGACATGCCGATATCGGAGAAGTTTGAACTACAAGTGCAAAGGAAAAACCAAGACAATCCAAGTAGTAGTAATTGAGAAGATCTATTAATCAGTTTACAGCAATATTCTCATCTCTGGCATTTTTCTCTCTCTTTGATAGCTTCATAGCTCGCCGAGATGGTCTCTCGAGCCAGATCAATGTGACTCAGAGATGGCGTGCTAAGGGGGAAAAACTAATTTCTAGACTACTACTTGGACAGCCAGCAGTGAAAAGTTGAGCAGCGAGAAAAGTTGAGCGAAAAAAAAATCATTAAATCTACAGATCAAACTCATTTAACAACTTATGCTTCCTATTGGCCGGCATATGATTTCATATGTTCGCCAAAGTAGAAGCGTGGAGAAGCTCTGTTGGTTGGTTGCATGTGAAATTCCGCCGCTCCCACGTTGTTGGCGAAAATTTCCACCACGCACCGACTATAAATTTTTCACGTTTTCCACTTGAACAGTTTTTTCTCTTCACAACCACTTTTCAAAGCAAATCGTTTTTTAACACCAAGTTTTGAAAAACCCCCAAACATCACACAAAATGGTTCTCTCATCTGTCTTGGGTTTCCCCCGAATCGGTGCTAACCGAGAATTGAAGAAGATCACCGAAGCCTACTGGGGTGGAAAGGTCTCTGTCGAAGAACTCCTCAAGACTGGAAAGGAGATTCGAGCTCACAACTGGAAGTTGCAGAAGAACGCTGGCGTTGACATCATTGCCTCCAATGACTTCTCTTTCTACGATCAGGTTCTTGATTTGTCTCTCTTGTTCAACGTTGTTCCTGAGCGATACACCAAGTTCAACTTGGCTCCCATTGACATTTTGTTCGCCATGGGTCGAGGTTTGCAGCGACCTGCTACTGACTCTACTCCTGCCGTCGATGTCCCCGCTTTGGAAATGGTCAAGTGGTTTGACTCCAACTACCATTATGTCCGACCCACCTTCTCTCACAGCACTGAGTTCAAGCTCAACGGTCAGAAGCCCGTTGATGAGTACCTCGAGGCTAAGGAGCTCGGTGTCGAGACCCGACCCGTCTTGGTCGGACCCGTCTCTTACCTTTTCTTGGGTAAGTCTGACAAGGACTCTCTTGATCTTGAGCCCATCACCTTGTTGAACAAGATCTTGCCTGTTTACGCTGAGATCCTCGCCAAGTTGGCCGCTGCCGGTGCCAAGTCTGTCCAGATTGACGAGCCCGTTCTTGTCCTTGACTTGCCCGAGAAGGTCAAGGCTGCTTACAAGGAAGCTTACGAATTCTTTGCTTCCAAGTCTGGTTTGCCTGAGATTGTCCTCACCACCTACTTCGGTGACGTCCGACCTAACTTGTCTGCTATCAAGGGTCTTCCTGTTGCAGGTTTCCATTACGACTTTGTCCGAGTTCCTGAGCAGCTCGAAGAGGTTGCTGCTGCTTTGACTGACAAGCAGACTTTGTCTGTTGGTGTCGTTGACGGCCGAAACATCTGGAAGACCAACTTCGCCAAGGCTATCAAGACTGTCGAGGCTGCTATCTCCAAGGTTGGTGCTGAGCGAGTTATCGTTGCTACCTCCTCTTCTCTTTTGCACACTCCTGTCGATCTCGACAACGAGAAGAAGCTTAATGCTGAAATCAAGGACTGGTTCTCTTTTGCTACCCAGAAGGTTTCCGAGGTCGTTATCATTGCTAAGGCTGTCACCAACGGCCCTGAGTCTGTCAAGGCTGAGCTTGAAGCCAATGCCAAGAGTGTCAGTGCCCGATCCTCTTCTTCTATCACCAACGACACTGCCGTCCGAAAGAGACTTTCTGAGGTCAGCGAGTCTGACAGCAAGCGAAAGAGTGCTTTCCCCGAGCGATTGTCTGCTCAGAAGAAGCGACTCAACCTCCCTCTTTTCCCTACTACCACCATTGGTTCTTTCCCCCAGACCAAGGAAATTCGAATCAACCGAAACAAGTTCACCAAGGGTGAGATCACTCCTGAGGAGTACGAGAAGTTTATTGAGAAGGAGATTGACGAGGTTGTCAAGTTCCAGGAAGAGATTGGCTTGGACGTTCTCGTCCACGGTGAGCCCGAGCGAAACGATATGGTTCAGTACTTTGGTGAGCAGTTGAAGGGTTTTGCTTTCACCACCAACGGTTGGGTTCAGTCTTACGGTTCCCGATACGTCCGACCTCCTATCATTGTTGGTGACGTTTCTCGACCCAAGGCCATGACTGTTAAGGAGTCCAAGTACGCCCAGAGCGTTACCAAGAAGGCTATGAAGGGTATGTTGACTGGTCCCGTCACTATTCTTCGATGGTCTTTCCCTCGAGACGATATTGCTCAGAAGGACCAGTGCTTGCAGCTTGCTCTTGCTTTGCGAGATGAGGTCAATGACCTTGAGGCTGCTGGCATTTACGTCATCCAGGTCGATGAGCCTGCTATCCGAGAGGGTCTTCCTTTGCGATCCGGTGCCGAGCGAGAAGCTTACGTTCAGTGGGCTCCTTTGTCTTTCCGACTTGCCACTTCTGGTGTTGAAGACGGTACCCAGATTCACTCTCACTTCTGTTACTCTGATTTGGACCCTGCTCACATCAAGGCTTTGGATGCTGATGTTGTCTCTATCGAGTTCTCTAAGAAGGACGACTCCAAGTACATCCAGGAGTTCTCCAACTACCCCAACCACATTGGTCTCGGTCTCTTTGATATCCACTCTCCCCGAGTTCCTCCCCAGTCCGAGTTTGAGCAGCGAATTGCTGACATTGTCGCCGTTTACCCCGCTGAGAAGTTGTGGGTCAACCCTGACTGTGGTTTGAAGACTCGAAAGTGGGACGAGACCAAGAAGCAGTTGATCAACATGGTCAACGCTGCTAAGGTCTTCCGAGAGAAGTATGCCTAAATCTTTCCAAGTGAATTATTCTCCCGTGGGGTTTTTTGCATTGTACAGCTGTTATGATTTCCTAATGTTTTCAACAAAACTATTTATTTTTCGGGCCTGATGGTATTTACCACTTGCTCTTCTCATCTCCTCAACGGGTGCATAAAAAATATATTACCTTTTTTTAAAAAAACTCTGCTGCTTTTTCTAATTTCTCGTTCGTATCTGTTTCATTTCTATCCTATCCTGTTTTACATACATATATATATATATGTAAATCATTTAGCTTTTCTCGGAAGCCTGCTTTTGGAGGCTTGAGCTTTGCGTTTGTCCATGCCTGGCAAAGCGCCGAATTCCCGCGACTTCTCATCATCTAAATATACTGCCTGATTATTCATTGTGAAAGCAAGAGCGTATTCTATAGATCGATCATGTTCTCTTTCTCGTAAGAGCTGGTCCGCCATTATAGACGTATTGTTGTTAGATTCTCCTCCAGCTGCTGGTGTAGCAGCAGCACTACTTCCAGGCATAGGAGAATTGTAATTGCTCAATAACCCAGTGTTACGAGGAGTCTTTTTGGCTGCTATGGGGGTGGCAGAGGCGGAATTTGCTCCTGAAGCACTTTCATCTAGCCCAGCTATGGTGTTGTGTTCATCCAAGTACGAATAGCCTTGAGAAGGGGAGAAAGATGGCAATGATGCAGCAATGTCCAAAGCTTTGCTTAGATTCAAGGTTGTACTAAGAAGTCTACTACTCACAATCGAGTAGACACTTGGAGCTTGATAAATATTGCCTCCAACTACAAAGTAGGTGGCTTTGAGACGTACTTCCATAGGAGAAAGACGTTGCTGTTTCCTGATGATCCAGAGATCCGGTTCACGAGCAAGAACTATGACGAATTCTATTCCCTTCATATTTTTGAGTTCGGAATATAGATCCTGTCTTCCATAGAAATTATCATTGAATTGAGACTGCATCTTGAGAACCTGGTTGTTGGAGCTTCGATCATAGAATGGGCTCTGAGCAAAATAGTCCAAAACATTATCAGTTCTGAGACCAAATGCTTGGATGTATTCTGGAGCCCTCCATTGGACCTCGTCAAGTGGCTCGCCTTCCATTTTAGTGATTCTAGCCCGTGCGATCTCCGTCTCTGCTTCGAGTTAAGCTGGGATGGAGGAGCTCATGTTCACCAATGTTCAATACCTTAGTATTGGGTAGTGTATTGTAGTGTATTGAGACGAGAGCCAAGCTGAAAAGAACAGTAATACGGTGACGTGAATAAGACAAAGCAGATATGTATGAAATCAAAAAGAAAAGGATATTCAATTTATATGAAAATATCAAAACTTTCATTTCTATGCATCTGTGATGATTGATTATATCTCTTCTCATCCTGATTCAAGTGGGGGAGGGGGGGGGAGGCACGTGACTCCGAGTCAGATCTTACTTCTTTGCTAGATTGATCTCTCGCTTTCCTCTTGAAACTTAAATTGTTGCTACTGTTCTATTTACTTTCAAAAGGCAGATTATTGGGGAATTTTTCATATTTTCTCTACATACAGAAATAACTGTCACTAGCGTCTTCGTACAGATTGGAGGTACATTAACTGACTACAACTGTACCTACTAAGCTGGCAAGGGCTCATCATGTCTGGTCAAACCAGATTCTCGGCAGCAAAAAAAAGATGTCAAGACAAGGTCATTGATGGTCTGAGAGTAGCGGTTCTTGCATTCCACGTTTTTTCTATTCCGATCTGTCTTAGCTATTTTCTTATGAGTTGTGCCTTCCCTCTTTTCTGGCCTTTCTTGGCTCTTTACACTTTGCACATAATCTTTGACCGCTCTCACGAGGATGGAAGGTCACTGACAGATAACTCAATTGCATTCAGACACTCTGTATACTGGAAGCTTTTTGCCAGTTACTTCCCTATAACCCTTCACAAGACCGAGGATCTTCCACCTTGCTTTGTTTCTACAGGGCAGCGAACCCAGCCGTTGAAAGAGCCAACTTTTTTATGGAAGCTATTCTTTTGGTGGTACTATTTCGTAGTCCGCCCTTATTTATATAAACCTGCTAGCTCATTGGAGACAAAGCCTACTGGAAAGCGATACATATTTGGATATCATCCTCATGGTATAATATCGATGGGAATGGTTGGAGCACTTGCTAGTGAGGGTGCTGGCTGGTCAAAGCTCTTTCCTGGAATTCCAGTTCGTGGCCTTACTCTAGTAAATCAATTTCTAGTTCCTTTTTACAGAGAGTATCTTCTTCTGCTAGGAATGGCTTCCGTTGCTAAAAACAGCTGTCGCAGCCTGCTGGCAAATAATCAGCCAATCAGTATAGTCATTGGCGGGGCCCGGGAATCGTTGCTGGCAAGACCAGGAAGAATGGATCTGGTGTTACAAAACAGACATGGATTCATCCGATTGGCAATGGAAGCCGGGAACACTGATGTTGTTCCAGTGCTTGCATTTGGTGAGAATGATCTCTATGACCAGGTAAAGAATGACGAATCTACCCTTCTGTATAAAATACAGACAATGCTGAAAAATGTGCTCGGATTTACATTGCCGTTGATGAATGCCAGAGGCATTTTTAATTATGAAGTTGGACTATTACCTTATAGAAGGCCGGTACATGTAGTAGTCGGTCGAGCAATAGGTATCCCCCATATTCAGAATCCGACTGATGAGGAAATCGTTTATTATCACGATTTGTATGTCAAAGAGCTACAAAGTATTTTTGAGAAAAACAAAAAATACTATTTCCATGACTGGAAAGGTGACCAAACTGTGGACAATTATAAAATGACAATTAATGTGTAAGAGATATTAATTATATACTATAGATAGTTCAAAAAAAGCTGACATTTAAAATTTAGTCTCAGAATCAGAATCAGAATCAGAATCAGAATCAGAATCAGATCCGGACACAGACTCAGATTCAGAATCTTCATCTTCTCCACTGAATTCATCCGACAATTCATCGTCGCTTTCCATAGTTGTGACACTTGTTATATCCACGTTCCAGCCCTCTTCTTTCAAGTATGTCTCAACACTCTTTATCATGGACGGATTCATTGCACCAAAGACCGAGCTAGTATCTGGATGGAATATTGGCTTCAAGTACTTGGGGAAAAGCTCCTTCAGATCTGAAATTGTCACATCGTGGACTCGGTTGATCATATTTAAAAGTTCATTTGGTCCGGATCGTCTCAAAATAAGATCCAGAAACTTTCGCTCAGACGTATTAGAGTTGGATTCCATAGCTGAAACTAGCATGTTCACTTTGCTGCTAATCGCCCCTTGCAAGCTCTCTTCGTCGAACTCTACCTTACCATCTGCGAGATCAAAAACAATCTTTTTTGCTTCTTTCAGACAGCCGACTGGATCTGCACCTCGATATATCGAAAACGAGACCTTACCAAACTCAATATCATGCATCATATCAACACCATAAGCCATTCCACTTCCACGAATTGCTCGCCAGAACGGCCCTTCCACTGCTTCTAAATATGACATAGCTACAATGAGACCAGGCACATACTCGTCAGTAAATTTGGAAGGCCCCTTTGCAGATACTTTGATAAAAGACGATTCAGTAGCTGGCATGGGACAGAGCCAGGCATTTTTGCTTAAACTCTTACCATTCTCCGATAGAAAAGTACCTGGCTGAGGTAAGGGGATGAGCTCAGTGGTGCTACCCAAATATCCTTCATCCTTTGCTCTTTCCTGGAGATCCTTCCACACACCAACTGGCCGATCAAGCTGCTCAATAGACCCATGAACAAAAATTCTCATGTTATCTGCAGTGAAAAGAGACTTTCTTAAACACTCCAAATCTTCAACAATCTTGTTGAAAGAAGCTTTCGATTCGTTGTCAAATGCCTCCCACACCTTCCTATAAAATTCTTCGACCAGAAGGATTTTGCTGGATCGCTTTAAAGAATGCTCGGTCAAAGTTTCCCTGCAAATCAATGCATTCAAAACCGCGTTTTCGTCTCTTTTGTATTCTGGTAGACTATTGATTGCTCGTTGAACAATAGTTCTCAGTCGCTCCTCGTCGTTGAAAACAGTGCTCCACATTGCTCGCTGTATCCACTTTACAGCTATGGCATAGTTAATTGTCTTTGCAGTAACAGTTATTCTCACAGTATCTTGAAGCTTTCCAGGAGCACTGAAATAAGCATATAAGGTCTCACGATTGATCTGCTGAGCAACATCTTGATAGGACCATTTGACTCCATCAATCATCATGGGCAAAGCGAATATTTCGTCAAAAAACAATCCAATATATGGCATTAAAGATTCTTCAATATTTGTGGTAGAGAACTCAATAATGATATTGACAAACCCAGACTTGTAGTTGTCAAACGTAAGAAATAAGTCCAAATCCTTATCGGAGGCACCATCCTTGTCAAGGAGACTTTGAAAGCTAGTTTCTGAACTTAGCCCGGAGTTGAGAGCTTTGCCGGCCAAACCCAAATCAGTCTTGTTGTACCTGATGTTAGCAGGGTTTGGACTCTTAAACGAGTCAAGTAACTTTTTGGGTACCACCTTATCATTAGCAGCTTGCGCTTCTTCTAACTTTTCACTCAATGATTTTAGTCCGTCTTTTCCGTACTTTTCCTTTATTGAGGCCAACCTTTCTTTCTTCTCCTTTTTCAGCTGAGTGTAAAAAGTCTCGGAGGGCACACCAACAATGACAATCTCAGGTGCAGAGGAGAAATACTTCTTCACAAACCTTGCCCAAACTTCAGCATCCCATGAAAGCATCTCATCATATTCTTCTAGACTTTTGGTACTTCGTACTAACCCTGAGCCATCAGTAGGTCCGTAGGCAAAAGAGTTGATGGCTAGTTGGGCCAATGTGTTCGGATCGTTCTCAATATACTGTACAACCAGATCCCTGTGTGTTTCTATGCATTCTCTCAAAAGCTCTAGATTGATCTTAGAAGCATCTGCTTGATAGTTTTTGATTTCACGCAAGGTCAACTGACGAGCCTGCTCAGTTTTGCTTGTAGGAACACCAGACAGCCAGAGATTGAAGCTTGAAAATATATAATCGTCTGTATCAGTAGAAATATAAGTTGCAAGAGGGTCTTCTGTTTCAACGAGCAGTTGTGAAAGTATACCAGTAGACTCATGAGTGAGATATCTTCCAAATACCTCCAAAGCCGAAACACCAACAATATCCGAGTTATGAGGGCCAATCCAGTTGATAAGAATTTCGCTTGAGGATTCATCAACATCAGGAAATTCAATCACTTTGGTAACAGAGCTGTCAAGCAGAGGATCAGGAGGGGAGTCAACAAAAGGACGTTTGTAGCCATCCTTAGGCGGAATCTTGAGACTGCTATCAAAATCTGATACAATTTTGATCAGTTCACCTTCATCGACTTTGCCAGTGACCACAATACATAGATTGTCAGGTCTGTATCTGAGTCGATGGAAATCCCGGATTTCTTGGTTGGTTAGATGGCGAAGATTGGAAGTCAATCCACCAGTTTCACTAGAGTAACCAGACTTGGGTGCATACCTAGTCTTTGCAGCAGCAACAGCCATGAGAGAAGTCGAAGTATTCTCAGTACCTTGCATTTCCGAGAAAACAACACCCTTCTCTTTTCCTTGGCCATCAATGTGATAAACCTCTGTCAAACAAGCAGAATCAGTCAATGTGGGATGAAGAACATGATCCAGGTAGACAGGCAACAAAGAAGAAAAACCTTCCCAGCCTGCAGATGTCAACGTATAAACAGTTTGATCTGTTGCAGTCCAGGCATTAGTAGATGATAACAGTTTGTTTCCAAGCTGGTCAAGTAAGCCTTTATATGGGTATTTGTTTGATCCCATGAAGACCAAATGTTCCAGAGTATGAGGAGCACCAGAATCATTATCGATTTCTGAAGCCACTGCAAAATATCCATGAACCATAGGAGACGCATGGTCTATATGAACAACTTGAAGCCCAGTTCGACTAGACTTCCAGCATTTGATAGTACTGGCAGTGTAAGTCGGGGAAATGCTGGCAAGGAGTTCAAACTGAGACTTCATGATCTTTGGTGCTTTACCAGCAGAAGCAATTAACGAATACAAGCGAGAGTACACCACGATCAAACGATTCCCGGTTTTTATACCCCAAAAAACCTAATATCTTTGTTGCCAAAAAAATAAGTTATGGTGCTAGGCAATATGGCTTAAGAGCTACAAAAGCTATTAAGATGATGTACGCCGCAGCACCGCGAAACTTTTCCAGCTCCCATAGTGAACATCATATTTTGACTTTGACCATAGACTGGAAATCAAGAGAAAACATGATTCTTAATGCATTCACAAGACGAAGTCTTGTTTCTAGTGGCCATCTGCAGATAGCTAAGCGGGGAATAACGGCCAGTGCTCGGGTTCAGCTGCCATATTCGATAACGAGCTATAACAAGACCCCCCAGCCTACAGAAGCAGTACCAGATGTTAAGACCTTTCTTGATAAAATAGGCCGAGGTTTGGAGGAATATTCTGAGAAATTCGAAAGTTGGGATGAGTTTGTAGGATCCAATGGAGAATCGCTGAAAGAAAAAGGCATTGATGTTCGACAGAGACGGTGAGTGATGATGAGGCATGATTTGCAAAGAATTGTACAATACTAATGATAGATATTTGTTGAACTGGCTTGAGAAATACAAGAGAGGAGACGAATTGATGGAGTTCAAGAGAGGAAAGAAGAGCTGGGGTGGTGAACGAAAGAGAAAGGAAGTACGTGCCAAGTACTTTGGACGGCTCCGTGCCGAACAGGCCAAGTAACTGTTCCATATACCAGCATTTGTACCAGATTTTATTGTATATAGTTGTAAAATGATTGGAGAATTTTATCACGGGGAGTTTTTTGTTTCCTATTAATCTTCCAGTTTGTCTTGGAGTTGAGCCATGAATTTGGCCAACTCTGCTGCCTGCTGAGCCATTTGCTCCTCGGTCTGCTGATCCCGGCTCTCACTATCTGGAACAACATTTGGCTTTACAGCATGCTCTTTCAAGATCTTATAAGAAGTTTCCAGATCAGCATCTTTGCTATCCAATAAATCGTACATTTCGACTCCATTCGGCAGATCATTCAGCCTTCTCGGGATTATATGGCAATGCACATGTGCTACACTTTGTCCAGCCAATGCGCCATCCTGGATTGTAATATTTAAAGCATCGGCTTTATACTTGAGCTCAATTGCTTTGCTCACTTTTCTGACAGCATCAAAAAAGTCGGCGTTCTCTGCTGCAGTCATTTCACCGAACCGTTCTACATGACGAAGTGGGCACACCAGAACATGGCCAGGAAGAATCGGCTTCAGATTCACAAGACCGTACGACAACTTGCTTCTATAAAATACTTGTTTGGTGACTGTAAAAGAACCAAATTTGACTGGGCCTGTACCACTCATTATGAAAACGGGAGTATTCAGGGGCTCGGCTGTAGACTCGGGAAGTATACCGGTATAAGGTATGGTAGGTGATCTACTAAGTGCAGTATAATCTATAGCTTAGTCTTTAGCCATTTGGTTATATAAAGAGCAGTACGCCAGAAATACCTTTTGAAAAATGGTTATTTTAAGAAAATCAGATGGAAAAATAGAACCAGTCTTATCATTATTTAGTTGCTTGAAAAATATAATTACTTTCAAAGGGTTCGCTCTCGTAGTGCTGAATTGATCTCAACTGTTCGTGCATGCTCAGTGTATGCCGAATGGGAACCTGATGGACAGGTTGCAAGCACTACCTAAGGGTTATATAATTTTACTTTCTCTGTGAGAGACTTATAAGAGTACAAAAACAAAATAGCAAATAACAAAATACGATATTATATTTTAAAACGGCACTACAATCTGTTGCGAGACCGGCTTGTAGTGGCATGGCTTGGATGTTCGGCAAATGGAACAGAACCACCATAGAAGGATCTGCTATGGGTGATCGGGAGGCATGGGAGCATGAAATCAAGCAGCAGCATGTAGTAAATTAATTTTTACAATTGCTACATGATTGTCAAGATAGCTATGTATATCATTAATAGAAGAATCATTTATCATGTCCAGTCAAGTAGTAGTTTATTTGGAGCAAGAATCAGCAGGAAAGCTCCAAGAACCAGCAGCCAAACTGGCGGAACTCACGTGACCTGCTATGTATTTTGATCCACTAAATTTGTTGAGCGAGCATCGTTTTGAGCCATACTGAGCTTATTTTCATCTCTTAGCTTAGCAGACTGCTTTAGCTGTTCAGTGACTCCGATCAGTATGCCCACATGCTTCCTCCTCTCTCATTGAAAGAGGATTCTAGCTATGGAATCGACCTTACATCTTCGTCCCCTGACTACAAATCATACTCAAGTTACAGAATTCTACTGAGGAAATCTATAGCTTTGCCAAGAATAAAAACGGACTATTATTGAATTATTTACTCATCTGATGTCGAAGTAGAAGCCTCTCCCGATAAGGAACCACTTTCCGACAAACCTTCATCTACATTTTGAGCCCGGCTGCTACTTTCCAATTTCGACAGCCAAGCCGATCGAAGATCTCGTAAATTCGTCTTCTGTTCCAAAACAGCACCTCGAATTCCTTCCTCTTCTTCTTCTTCTCCGTGTACATCAATTGCCTCTTCAGTAGTAATGGGCTCTAAGAGCTGCTGTTCTTCTGATCCTTGAGTTCCATCACCATCATTAGTAGAAATATCAACCTTTTCATTCAAAGCACTGTCAGTCATATTTGTCAATGTTCTTTTCTCATTTTGTAACCGCTCTAATAAACGCCTTCTTTCCTCCATTTGTCGGTCAACTTCTTGTCGTCGTCTCTGCTCTTCTTGTAGCCACCGTTCATGAATAGCCGGGATCAGACTTCCAATAAGCAATCTACAAGAATCATAGATCTTACTTGCCAACGATTGCTGTCGTGCATGATCAGCGTAAACAGCATGGAGATTTCGGAGCCCAGGCTCTTCGTCCTCGGTAACACCATCGGCATGGCCATCATTATCGATATTCTCATTATTATGTTCTCCTTCACCTTGGGCAGCTGCTAGAGGATGATCCTCGTCATCTGGATTCCGGGCGTTCGGCTCTTGAGCTTCGTTTGCTATTTGAGGGTTTCCACGCCAAAGATATTCATAGTTTTCTAGATTCACCTGAGCAGGTAATCCATGCGGTAATGCATTTTCTAGCACGACTCGAATTCTTTCTCCATTATTCTCTAGCCACCGCTTTCCTAAGGTGAACACAGCATAGACTACTAGACATTGAGCCATTCGTATCATAGGTTGAGTTGATTCAGCAGCAATGAAACAGAATAGGAAAAAAAGCTTAATTACCACACCCATAACCGAAGTAAGAGCTGCCCACATTCTAGCATCATTCACGTTTAATTGGACGAAATCGTTGTTTGCCATAACGTTAAACCCATCAGGCAGTTGCTGGCCAGGATTCTGAATGTTTTGATTATCATTGATACCTGCAACATTAACAGGTATTTCCATCACAGGAGAGCCTCTGCGCGAAGAATTAAAATTGATAGACACAGGAGAAAGATCATCACCAATAGAGAAGTGTGATTTAATCTCTTCAAGCTGAGGCGGAGCAAACGCGACAGTGTATTCGTCCGCTGATACTTTGTATATCAGACATGCATGAGAAGGAAAGGTCAGAATTTGAGATCCATGAGAAAGGGTGATTGTTTCGCGATCAATTGGGTCTTGGTCATGCGAAGTGAAGTATCGGCTACTGTCATCAGAGCCCGAGTCCACAGAGTGACTGGGACCAGCGCTATGAGCAGTACTAGAAGAAGATGCAGATTGTTCGACAGACCTTCCCAAGGAAGATCTATTGTATGCGGTAGTGAAATAACTGTGTGTTGGAATTGCAGGCTCCGCTGGTGAGCTGGCAGAAGTGATCACGAGATGAAAAGTTATCTTGCCCCTGTCAACCATACTTTGGGTCAAAATGTCTTTCAACTTCTCTTCCTCCCTTAATTTTCGACCGGAAAAATAAAACGTCATGTCAGGTTCGTCCGGTCGTGGTTCCTCCATACTATCTCGGACTAATGCTTTGACGTTGGCCACTCGATCGGCCTTCCAGTCGAGCTGGAATTGATCGTTGGCAAGATCTCTGCTTGGGCATAGAACCCCCAGACTTATGAAATCCGATTCTTCCATTTTCCCCGGTGCAATTCCCTCCGAAAAAACTCAGATGTTGAAGCACTTGTCAATTACAGTGGCCGTAAATGATGGTGCTGTGTTGGTTTAAGTATGAAGTTGAGATTGAGATTGGGCCGACATGGCAGGTGAAATAACGGGTAGAACTGTGGGGGCACACAACATGTATGACGTTATATTACATTATAAAAGGAGGTTTCCACACCCGGTTTATAATTTCCTTCCTACTGTTAACATTTGGATTATAAATCGATGCTGTAGAATACTCGGATTTCTATGTAGAGATTAGCACGGATGAGGTACGGCAAAAAGCTCGATGAGCCATTTCAAACACTACCAGCTTTAGATTTGATATTGCCGAGCCATGTCACTACTGATTCACAATGGATGATGATCTTTGCTCTTCATTAAATAGTTAGTCTTGAACATAGCTATAAGCTCGTCATTGAGCCTGATATTTTATTCCGAGACCCATCGATAAATTCGGATTAAAATCCCAGGTAGAGTCCGGGGCCGATCAATGAACTGCGTGAATTGTCGGTGTAGAGAAGCCACACATAATTTCCGGCTGCAGTTCCCAAGCATGCCAAATTTCACTTACAAACGTACGATCAACTAAAGAAAAAATGCTTCAGCAGCATTTTGCAACGAAACTAGGGATGAAAACCACCCATAGTGGTCGTTTCTTAGTGGCATCAAGTAGATCTGTGCGAAACTATTCGCTCAAATCTTTTGCTGGCAGTGTTGGCAACTTTGTGCGAATCACGTTGGGCTTTGATCCTCCTCTGCCTCCAGATTATCCAACTCCGGAAAACCGATTTCACATCTGGGATGAGAGTCCATCTCGAGAGATTCGAACCAGGGCTGCATTTATTCGTGCTAGAGCAAAGTGCCCTGTTACTGGTAAGAATATCAACTTTACTTGCCCAAAATCTGGTATTCCTACACATCACGACGAAGCTGCGTGGAAAAGCGACACTGTTTACCAAAATGGTTTATGGGAACTTTTAAGAAAGGTCAATATCTATGAGCATGATCTGAGATCAGGTCGAGAATTCCCGGAATTTGACTTTCCTACTCAGCAGCAAACTGAGGCAGCTGTTAACTTTCTCAACTGGGATACCTTCCTCTATACACGAGACTTCTACTCTATGGATACTGAATTCCAGTTAGCAGCTGTCACCAAGATGTTGTCTTACCCTATTACCATTGGATCCATTTTGCATCAATATTCTCCTTACAATTTGAAGCCGAAGGGACCCCTCACTCTGGAGTGCCTTAAGAGTCTGGCAGCTTTGAGATATACATTGCTCCCTCAAGACACTACGAAAAGTTGGCAAGATCGCCCAGTAAGACTTTTCATGCTTGGTGCTCGTGCTGAATCTCAGTTACCTCCTCATGCTTGGCAGCAACTCAGTTATCTGTTTCCAGATTCCGAGTTAGAGCTTGTCTTTATTGGCCCTGAAGCTTATTACGATAAAGAGCGACGAAGCTATGCGGCTCTTGAAAAACCTGTTCGAATGAAGTACGATGACAAATTGTCCTTCAGTTACTACACTGATTATTTCCATACTTTATATGAAGCCCAAGATTTTATGCCTTTTGATCCTTATCTCGATGCATTTTTCTTATTCCACCCTGGTTTAGGAGCACCTGAGGCTATGGATCAGTGGGAAAAAACAGTACCTGGCTTACTTGAAACCAAGTGTCCGATCTTTGTAACCGGCTTCCACGAGGCAGACAGCCAGCGAGACTGGAATTGGTTACAAAGCAAGTTTGGTGAAAAGCTAGATGTTTTGATTGAACCTACAAAGAATCTTTTCGGCTCTACCAAATGGGAGCTTCACGATCTGAACCCCAGCGAAGTTTATCAGTTCAATCAACAGCTGTTTGGCTTCAGAGGCAAGAGATATCATGCCATTCGACAGTGAAAAGAGAAACAAAAAAGAAACGAAGAACTCCCTTGCAATTGATTTACCATGCTATCTGTCTTACTAGCAATTACTGTGTCAAATATTCTCCAAATCTTTCCCATGACGATTTATCAGCTGGTCGTTCAATGTTCACGGCCCGTGATGTGCACTACAAGCAACTAGCTCTTAACGTCAAAATCAATGACGATCTGTATAATATGTAAATAGCTATCTTGATTCAGATCTTACAAATGCTTAAGCACCTTATATTACAAGATCCCTATCTTTTCGAAACCTCCCATTTTTCCTCCTCCGGCACTCTTCCATTGTTGCACTATCAGCAGCTCTCCACCAATGAATTTGGTGATGCACCGCACCCATCGGCAGTTTTCGCACCACTTCTTAAATACCCACTTTTTATCTTTCCACCTACTCAAAGGACCCGAACAACCATGCGACCTACAAGAGCATTGCTTCGAACCCCGTTGATCAAATTCCTAGGAAAGAGAAAGGATATTCGTAAGTATAAAAAGCCAGTGTTGTTGTAACTCGCCGCCTGGGAATTGCTTCATGTAGTGAAATTCTCTTCAAGCGACTGCTATTGATTATGCAGCAGAACGGAAGAACCATCTATGACCAGAGCTATGGAGTTTTTATGTCATGAAGTATAGGCGGGGTTCTTCTATCGCTGTTGGCAACAGGTCCAACTATTTTTCTCCTCCAATGTTTGTATTTGCTGACCGGTTATAGCTGCAGTGGATCACACTCCTCGAGTTCATCCGGAGAGCGCCGAAAAGACATTGCCTTCTTCATTTGCTGCCTACAGAGTCAACGCCACTACTCATGGACCTCTTGGTGGTAAAGGATCTAATGCCGATCGTCAGGTCAGTGTTGCACCAGGTGAATATGCTCTGAGAAATGAATTGCCCAAGAGGTTCCAATATGAACAGCTTACAGAGGCGGAAATTGAAACTATCATGACAGGAGGTGCTGCTACTGTTTTTTAAACTACAAACCTTGGTATTTAAATGAGGCTTTTCACTCGCAAATTCCCCCGGGCTGTATGGTATGGTTACTACCGGGGAGTATTGGAAAAATGGCATGGTACGGGTTAATTTTGGCATGATCAGTCACTTACAGTATCCCTTGGATCAAATAGGACCTGAAATTGAATTTTATAGGGCATAGAAATGGTGATTTATGACTTTACACACATTGGCTCCGCTTTTTTTTTTTTTTCTTCTTTCTTTTTTATCATTTTGACGCTGTGCTCCAATCCCTCGGCAGAATTGCATGTGAAGAAGTTTCCTCTCATGTAGCCTCTATGATCCGAGAGGGGATTCTGCATAAGACGAAAAAGTATGATTCCTGTAGCTTTGGAATTTTTATCAGAACCATCAATTAGGCATTCCCAACTTAGGTTTGGCTTGATGGTGCAGATCAGTCGAGCTGTTGCTGTGAAGTGACAGATGATCATGGCTTGATCCAGACATGTCTGTAAGTTCACAGTGAGCTATTGATATCAGAAACAACATCCACGTATAATATTCTAACATAACCCTGGCTTTTATGCAAGTTCATGCAAGTCCATGATATGGAGGAGCCATGATGATTCTTTTTTGCTCGTAGATCGTTACTCCTGATAGTAGTCTTAGGGCTCTCTTGGCTGGAAATAATTATCACTGCCCTAGCCTGGTCTCCTCTTTGCTTTATGAGCTCAGTAGCTTTAAATCTCGAGCGGGTGAACTTAATACCTACCAGAATGGCTGGAAGGGTTCTGGAAAAGAATGCCCAGCTATCGATGTAGTCTACGCCAAAAAATTGCACTGTGGGAATAACAAAAAATGTAATAGCCTGCTAAAAAAAGTTTTACTTAATTTGAAAAGGGTTTATGATCTTGGCGGGGCTCTTTTAGCCTGATAGATTCATCGAAAGACCATCGCGATATCGTGGGGAAATGATGTTATCATCGCCGTAAAGTGAAGGCACACGGAGAAAACTTGCCCGAACGGGAATGAGGACACTTTTTCAATGAGAAAATACCTTAATGATGCAATTATTTTCCAATGAGATATATTTTAATTCTGTGATGAGGAAAGGGTTCAACGCCAAGGTCTCAGGGACTTCTGGAAGGACTGATATGAGCACTCTACGACATTGACTGAGCAATATGACTCTAAGCATTTAATCCGGAAAATCATGGCTGAATGCAATTGTGATAAAGATATTAAAGCCAATTAATAGTGGCAGTGTCAGTGTCAGTGCAAGTTTGCCTTCTTCCTTCCATATCTCCTTTACACCTGCCATTTCTGTCTCCTAACGGTGATAGCTAGCCGAGTGTGGCTGCTGCAAGCCCATCCGAATGATCTGAAGTAGCAGCAAGTTTAATTCTCATGGGGAAAAAATGACAAAAATATAAGGAATCTAAGATCATATTTATGATGATTTATAACACCAGACGATCAAGGTTTATGACATGCCGTCTTGTATTAGAGTGCAGAATTGGCATCTCCAAAACTTTTCACCCGCAAGTGCTTATTGCATCATACCAAAAGTCAAGGCAGTATTTTCGATTCTATGTCAAACATAGACTATTATTCTTCGGGAAGGAGAATGGCGATATCCCTTAATTGCTTCTTTGAGACTGATGCCGACCATATAAGTAGAATGAAAGTTCTGCAAGAAGATCAAAAACTTTGAATCATGGTCAGATCCGACTCTGGAGATATAGAAAAGTCTGCTACTGTAGTAGCTGGATCAGTTGGGGGCTCAAACCAGTCTGTCGATCAGCAAATTAATGGTGTCTTCATCGATGATGCTAGACTGTCCCGAGGACTCAAGCAGCGGCACATTCAAATGATAGCCCTCGCTGGTGCGATTGGAACTGGTCTATTTCTTAGTATTGGTGGGTCTTTGGCTAAAACAGGTCCTGTAGGACTGTTAATTGCTTACTTGATTGTTGGTTTCGATGTCTGTTGCACACAAGTAGTCATCTGTGAAGTTTCAACGTTGATGCCAGTTACTGGATCTTATATCAGACATGCTGCACATTTTGTCGATCCAGCTTTGGGTTTTGCTATCGGCTGGAATAGAGTTTATCAATCGCTGATCGGTGGTCCTGGAGAAATTGTCGCAGCTGCAGTGTTGTTTCAATACTGGAGTGATATCAATTCTGCGGTATGGATTACAGTATGCATTGTTCTTCTGGTCATATCTAATTTGGGGCCCGTAAAATTTTATGGTGAAGTCGAATTTTGGCTTTCTGTTCTCAAGATTCTGCTCATCCTGGGCCTCATTCTTGTGGGATTGATTATTGATCTAGGTGGAACCAGCACTCCTAGACTTGGGTTTCACTATTGGCGCGATCCCGGTCCTTTTGCAGAATTCATCAAGACGGGATCTCTAGGTAAATTTATTGGCTTCTGGTCTGTTCTGAGTTCGGCAGTATATGCTTATGGTGGAGTCAACGAAATTTCAGTTGCAGCTGGAGAAACACAGGATCCAAGGCATAACATTCCAAAAGCATGCAAAAGAATCTTTGTTCGAATTTTGATTTTTTATATCGTTCTACTGTTTGTTATGACTCTTGTTGTGCCATTCAACGATCCTATGATTGCAACGGGCTCTGGAACAGCAAAAAGCTCACCAATGGTGATCGCAATTCAGCGAGCAGGAATTCGTGTCTTACCTCATATCATTAATGCAGTAATCATCACATCTGCGTGGTCAGCAGCCAATTCGGGTGTTATTGGGGGTTCTCGCACTCTCTACTCCCTAGCTGTTCTTGGCTATGCACCAAAGATTTTCCTGAGAACCAATCGATGGAATGTTCCTTGGGTTGCTTTAAGCGTTAAGTTATTGTTTTTCACTTTGGCCTACATGTCTGTGTCGAATACTGCTGCTACTGTATTTAGCTGGTTTCAAAATTTGACCAGTTCAAGTTTACTGGTCGACTGGATTGTCATGAGCATTGATCACATATATATGGACAAGGCACTCAAATCACAGGGATATTCCAGAACAGAGCTTCCTTGGAGTACAAAATTTGCTCCTTTTGCTGCGTGGTTTGCACTAATAGCCAACATCATTTTGATCCTGACTGGAGGCTTCACTGTGTTTATCAAGGGTCACTGGAACTTTGGATCCTTTTTTTCTGCTTACTTTTCTATTCCTTTGATATTTATTTGCTATATCGTTGGAAAGGTTTATTTAAGGACTCCTATGCGTGATCCTAAACAGGTCGATTTGGAGTCTTTGTTTGAAGATGTACGTAACAATCCTGAAAATGTCCCCGAAGTTAAAGGATGGCAAAGACTCAACATTCTATGGGGATGATTTTCTGTGAATTTATTATGAATAAGACTGAGAACCTTGGGTGCAGTTCAGTAGCCTGATTTGACATAGCATGCCCATCATTCAGAACCGACCTTGAAGATTGAGTGAACATGACTGAAAAATTTGGGAAATTTTGGAAAATGTAATGGAAATTATATAGACTGATGAATTGATACGAAGCGACCTTCAAATTTTTATGAAAATATCATATTTCCCCATTTCTTTACAGCAGCAGCAGCAGTAGCTCAATGGGTGGTTATTGCCTTGACAAGGCTGACATAACGGGTCTAGCAGTGGCGACCACCGGTTGGAACTCCCACAACTTGAACATCTACACATCAGCACCAGGTTCATCAGTTAAGCATCATGGAGCATCATCAAGTGAATTGGGGACGTCCTCGAGACGATATCTACGGTGCCTATGACCAGAATATTCACAATGCCGGCCAGGTTCATCCTGGTATTCGATCGGCTGGCGACATGCCTGTAGCCCATACACAAAACCCCATTGTCACAGGAACATCGGTGATTGGAGTCAAGTATGATAAAGGTGTGATTATTGCTGCCGACAATCTGGGTAAGTATTTGATCAATTGATTGTTATATCGGTAAGAGGAAGATAGCGGAGTGCTAACTAAAGCTTCGTACGGATCTTTGGCTCGATTCACTGATCAGCAGCGAATATTCAAAATCGGCCATGATACTGTAATTGGCATTGGAGGAGACATTTCAGACTTGCAGTATATCACAAGAATGCTGGACCAGCTTGAGATTGATGAAAATTACGATAATACTGGCCATAAGTTGAAGACACCGCATATTTTCAAGTACCTATCAAAGGTCATGTACAACCGTCGATCCAAAATGGATCCTTTATGGAATGCCATATTAGTGGCTGGCACTGGTGAAGATGGTGAACCCTTCTTGTCTTATGTTGACATGCTAGGTGTCACTTATACTTCGCCAGCCATGGCTACTGGCTTTGGAGCTTATCTTGCCGTACCTTTGCTCCGACAAGCTGTAGACAGCAAGGATGCAGAAAAGGATCTCAGTGAAGAGGAGGCTAGAAAACTCATTGATAAGTGCATGAAGGTGCTGTTTTATCGAGACGCTCGATCCATGGATAAGTACACAGTGGCTACTATCCGAGCCGGTGGAGAAATCACCATTGAAGATGGTGTCAAATGCCAGGACATGAACTGGAAGTTTGCAGAGGGAATTCGTGGATATGGCCCTGATCAGGAGTAATTATTTTTTACGTATATATCTGAAATACATGGTTCCATCACGAATATATTTACCAATCTATACCAACACCATCTGAGTCGTTATTCAATGGTGTAATTTTCTGATACAACCACTGTATTCTTTTCAAACTTCAAGCTGGATTCATCAGCGGCAAGTACCACGTCCTCAATATCAACGTCTCCATATGTGGTGAGCGAATCTTCCACCTGGAAAGAGACTGGAATAGGGAAGAAATCATCTTCACTATCAGCCTCAGCAAGAAATTCAAAGCTTCCAGAGGCTGTTTCGGCTTGAGAATTGATCTCTGGTATGATCCATTCAAGTCTATCATCGAATATAGTATATGCATCACTGGATTCATCATTGACGTGGACATTGGTAGTCGCCAGTGGGATTGAAACGGTGACATTCTTCAGAGTCTCGGTGAAGCTGCTGTTAACTTCATACTCGATAGTGACCTCAAAAAATGAACCATTTTGCTGTGAAAACCAGCAGTTGAAAGTCAAAGGAACAAGTCGATTGTCATCCGCCTTGCCGGTGATCTTCCAACGCATCACCTCGACTTGCTGGTTATTAGAAGGGAAGGATTTGGAGGCATCACGAAGGGCCAAGGTTTTGTTTTTAGTGAATTGCTGCTTGTCAATGTTCGGGTTGGTCTGGAACTGGGCTCCTTGACCGCTGGCCCGGGTCAAAATCTTTATCTTGGCCATTTCAGGAGTACCGATTCGTAACTGAACATTACCTTTAACCAATGAAGACTTTACAGATCCATCTCTACCCAAAGTAGCAGCAATTGATTCACTGACGGTGACCTCAATGCCTTCGTTAGTAGAAGCTGGAGCAGCAGGGGAATCAAAGTAGTGGGAAGCAGCAGGAGCTGGTTCTTCCTGCTGAGGAAGAGCCATCAAAGGCGAATCTTCGGGAGTATCGCCTAGACCACCTCCAAGAGGCTTCTTTTTTCCAAGCTGCAAGCCCTTTCCTCGTAATGGTCGCGAGGCCTTTTTCGTTGTGGTTTCTGGGTAATCATAAATTGTCTCGGAAGCAGGCTTAGGTGCAGGTGCTGTGTATCCACCGGTCTGTGGAGAACTGTATCCTCCAGATGAACCGAATCCAGATACAGATGAGGGATTGGGCCGCCTAGCGGCTTCACGTCGTTGCATTTCAAGCTGTTTAGCCTTCTTCTTTCGCTCCTCGGCAGCTTCAAGCTCCTTGTTTCTTTCAATGATCTCTTGAATCTTCTCTTCATGACTCTCCATTTCCAAAAAGGTTCTGATTTGACTAAGACTGAGGTTCTCACGATAACCAAGATTGATAACCTCATCAAATGCACTGAGAATGTCGAACGATCTGGTGAGAATCTCCCGTTCATCAGCCACACGAACCATAGATGACACGGTTTGACTCAAAAGGCGCAAAGTATCGATATCTTGTAGAATGTTACTCTGTCGGTTTGTAATAAGAACAACATAAAGCTCCTCTAATGGCTGGTATACATATCGAACGTTGTCATCTTCAACAGTTGTGTGTTGGGTTCCAGACTGCGTGAGCTTAGGAAATGAAGCCAACAAAGCAAGAACTTCATCCTTGGACAAATCTCGGAATTGACGAGAAAGAATTGCTTTACCTCCTCGGGTACAAATCGATGCAGCAAGAACAACCTTCAGTTAGTATCGCATATCACTGATCATGGCTTTGTATCAGTCTCAGTCTCTCTCTCGAGCCAGCCAGCCAGCCAGCCAGCCATGAGCCGAGAACCTCAGCTGTCGTGCAAACAGTTCATCAAGCAAACCACAAGAACAAATCCCCATCCACTACTGAATCGCCTCATTTCGTTCATTGCGATTGACTTGATCTCGAAATCCCTTCTCTACTCACCATTATGCTTAACTGATGTTGCGTTGCAACAAATGTTAGTTGATGCGTGTTTTCAAAGGCCACGATGTACGTGTTTAACACCATTACCCTGGCGGCTTACTTCAGCCAACGAAACAGGCATATCGACCCGCTCAGGAGGTAGTAAACATAAACATCAAAAGTCAACGGGATTCAAGTAGCAGCAGCAGCAGCGCAGCTTAGTGGAGCTGGGGGAGTAGTAGCAGTAGTATTTTGAACCAAGTTACCGGGATGTCAGAAGAAAAGTACCGGCGAGCCAAGGAGCAGATCCGCCAGCTGGAGGCGGAAATAGCCGAGTTCCAGGCTTCTAGTCGGGAGCTGGAAGCGGAGATGGAGCAGGAGCTGGAGGAATCGGAGAGAAAGATACGAAGCTTGGAAATGAAGAGTTATGAACTTGCTGAGGATAGAGATGATTGGAAGAGGAAATACTCTGATTTGCAGAAGGAGCTGGTTGCCACTCAGGCCAGGCTGTCGAAGCAGATCACCTCGTTGGAATTGGCTCACAAACAGAGCACCACTATGCTTCGTGAGATTGAAATGGAGAATGATGATATGGAACGGAACGAGAGAATCACCAAGTCCACTTTGGAAGATATTGAAACCAAATATTATGAAAGCTTGGAAGAAATTGCCATGTTGGAGGCTGAAGTTTCTTCTAAAGACAGATTACAGGCTGATTTACAACGAACCAGGGATGAATTAAGGGAAACTAAAGACGAACTGGCAATTGCATTGAAACAAGCTGACAAGTATAAGAGATCAAGTATTAACTCCGCTGGAAACAAAGAGAATCAAACCCCTCCTCAGGCCAGATCAAGCAGTGCTGGCAAGTTTCAGCGACCTGTTGTCACAGCAGAGGCTGTAAATGGAAGTGTATTTTCTACACAACGACTGGCTAGTTCCCGTTCGCTGAGAAAGATCCATGGAATGATAGATCAATTAGAAAGTCGGGTTGCAACATTCAAGTCTTCGCTTCCTTCCCTCACCCCAACCAAGGGTTCTCCTGCAGTGCAGAGCAGTACTGAAAACTCTCCTGCTTTCTCGCCTGATCCTGCTACTTCCAAATCTACTACAATCGATGCAAGAAAGAATGAGAATGAAGCTTCGAAGTCTCATGCTCACGACAGTTATCTACAAGAAATTCACTCGACCCCGTCAAGAGGCAGGCCCTTTATAGCCCCTGCAAGCAACGCACAGACTCCAACACGACCAGCCTCTAAGTCGCCCTCCAAATCGCATAAGTTGTCTCTTCAAAACAGCAGCAGCTCTTTATACACTTTAGGTCACAAGAAGAGTGACTCTCTACAGCACAGAATACCCCTCCCCACCCCCCAGGAAAGAAGAGGGTCGACTAGTTCGAGTTCGCCAACAAAACTATCTCGATCTTTATCTAGATCTCCAACAAAGGATTCCTACGCAACCAAAGCGACACTCGGTATGCTCAGTCGTCAGAAGCAATTAGAGCCAATAGACGGCTCGCCGTCAAGCCAGCAAGCTGAAAAACCATTCAGGTCACGAAGTATTTCTCCCTCAAAAAAAACTACAAGTGAAAAGAAGGCTCCGGGAGCGGCATTTTCTTCGTTGCATTCTAGAATCGGCTGATCCATATTGATGCGCGCTACTTATTTATTTCTGTTTCATACACATGACACTAATTCCATAACATGAACCTGTTGCAAATTAATTTCATTCTTATTAGATAAATACTCAATGATCACATTATGCTAAAGAAAAATAAAATAGGATATCAAATCTCATCAGCCAGGTATCAGCACAGCGAGCTGCAGTGCTGAAACCATGCTGCATATCGACACAAAGCCAAGTTTAAACTAATACCCTTGTGATCAGAGCACCGGTCGAGATTAAGTAAGCGCGACAGGCTATCAGAAATGCGACTAATTAACCTACCAGTGTAAGACAAGCATCAACAGCTGCCCCCACCCGGCCATCCTGGCCCCTTAAAACGTCCTCAATCACATCCCGCTCTAATATAGGAAACATCTGTTTCAAGGTGTCCGCTACTGATTCAAACTCTTTCTGAGAGATTCGACGCGCTTCGTGTTCTTCCGCGGATACCTGCCGAGCTGCAAGCTCTTCTGGCAGAAGCACTCCTCCATCGGATGATCTGATGGATTTCGATTGGGCCGGATTAGCCTCTGCATCGACTGGATCTGACTCAAAGAGCTTTGATAAAGACCTAAAAGGTGCTGTAAACAATCCCGCTGATGAATAGAGTACTTGTGAGGCATTCATACCCGAGCCTGCTGAGTTCGTGTCGTCTGTTAATGGTTCTGATGCGGATCGTGAATCTGGACTACCTTGTCGCTCGGGTGTTACAGGAGGAGTCTCATTTGATAATGAAACGTTTTTAATGCCAGGATGAATTTTCAACCGGGAATTTTCCTCCTTCTTCTGTGGTTCAACAATGCTCTTTATGCTTTCCTCCACATTTTGCTCAAACTCCTCTTCAGTAATGCTTAGCTGCGACCGATCCAATTGTTCTATAAAACTCACGGCACCAATTAGTGAGTTGAGATAGTAGCCTGCTTCACCACTCATCATTTCTGGATTTCGGAAGCGCTCTATGTAGTTGGCATTAGAGATCAGATTCTTTGGTTGTGCTTTGATGACCACAAAGATCAAAATAGGTAAGAATCCATCGGCGCTCTCCTCTGAGTTTGTCTGTCTTAGTAAACCAAATATCACTTTGCAGCAGTTTAGAATGCATATTACCTTGTCCCGTGGTGCTCGGTAGTGATTGATTTTGAGCAGCTCATCTGATGCCAGTTTCACAAACGCCTCTCCGTTTCGCAGAAATTGCTCTCCAATATCAAGATGTCTGCCTTGTATCCAGCTCCATATTCTCATTTTTTCTTCCAGTACGCTATCCCGTATGACATCTTCCTCATGACTATTTGAGCGAGTTGCCGGATCAATTACCGGAGAGAAAGTTTTGGAATAGAGACGGTTCATAATAAGCTTTTCCATCCCTTCTGTAGCATTGACCATTTCATGCTCGCTGAGAGTGCTAAATGGTGGGCATAGAGCCATTTTCGCATAAATAAATTCCTTGAAATCTGCAATGATCTTGACCTGTTCAGGCACTGTCCATGGGCGTTTGCCAAACTCATTCAAAAAACTCTTGACATAGCAGGCAATTGGATCTGCAGATTTGTGGCGGAGCTGATCAAGAAACCTCTGGAAGTCAAACGGCCGGTCTTCATTTTGATTCTTCGGAATTTGATCAATTGATTTCTGGCTAGAAAACCGCTTGATTGGATGCGGAGGCAATTGATCAGATGCAACGACCACGCTGCTTTCATCATCGCCTGTTTTCTCGGAATCTTGTGGTTTGTCTGCGGATACCGACGCTGGAGCTTCCATGTCACTGATCGAGTTGGTTTTGCTTCTTGTAGCCACATCACGGTCTGAACTCTTCTGAACATCTTCATTCGTAGAATTAGACTCCTCATCATGCTTGGTGATATTCTCAGAGTCATGATCGTTTTTCTTATGTAAATCGCTGGCTAGTTCCGGTTCAGATTTGGCATGGTCCTTTGTATCATCATCACTCAACGATTTCCCACCACTTTTGGTCTTCGACAGCGGATCAAACTGCTCTAGAAGCCCGTGTAATTCTTTAATACCCATCTCGTCTTTGGAAAAAGCCACAGAAATGCTACTGTCCGGATTATCTGCAACTCCAGTAACGGCTGGACTGGACGGCACAAAAGCCAATTCATCCTGTTTAGAGGAGCTGTCCTGGAGAATTCCTGTATCAGCATCAACTTGTTGCATCGTTGGTTCAATTTCGTCCGGCATGAGCTGTGCTGCCTGAATGAAATGTTGGTTGTTGATAAAGATGTGAGCCCATCTTCTTGTTCCTATCTAAGTGGGTGTTTTATCTAGCTACATGTGCGGGATATTGCTATGGCTGGAGCCAAGTGAAGGAGACGATGGCATAGACAGGGCGTTTTTGAATAATTTGAAATGTAGAA
The DNA here is from genome assembly GCA_030564625.1 of Zygoascus hellenicus. NCBI lineage: Eukaryota > Fungi > Ascomycota > Dipodascomycetes > Dipodascales > Trichomonascaceae > Zygoascus > Zygoascus hellenicus. The sequence goes on from JAJLWE010000002.1 coordinate 277,639, forward strand.
TAAACGAAAGAGGTCCTACTTGTAATAAATCGGAGAACTTTCTGTGCGATGACTATAAAGTGTGTCTCCATTCTTCGGTGCTTAGTCTCCGGCTTCCTTTGGTTCAACAGCCGATTGCTTCAAAAGAGCAAAATACTGTTCTTCAGTACAATGGAGAACTATACACAGATGAAGTGGAATTCCAAAACGACACTGGCTATATTTTTAAAAAGTTTGCGCAAGATGGAGTCTTGGAATCACTCAGATCATTCCAGGGTGAATATGCATTTACTTATGTGAACAAGTCGACCTTGTGGTTCGGCCGGGACCCAATAGGACGAAGGTCTCTTGTTTATAAATACGATAAGGACCGTCCTGGTTCATTGGTGGTTTCATCTGTTTCGCCTGCAAATTACAAGGAAGATCAGCCTGGAGTTTGGTCACTGGCTGAAGGATCTGATTTCGAGATAGAAAAATGGAAAGAGGTTCCAGCAAATTGCATTTTTGAATTGGACTTGAAATCTTGGATAATGAAAGAGCATTTCTGGTCTTATTCTGATGGTACCAACGATACAGGGCTTGTCTATCCCTATCCAGTGATATCTTTGAAAGAGTCGACAACCCTGGAGGAAGCTGCTCAAAATTTGGAGGCACTTTCAAATTGCTTGTTAAAGTCCGTTCAATCCAGATTACTAAATATTCCTCATATTACTGATTCTTGTGAACCGCAGGCTGCTATACTTTTTTCGGGTGGTTTGGATTGTACTCTTATTGCCAAGTACATTGATCAATCACTCCCTAAAGACTGCCAAATTGACCTGCTTAATGTCTCATTTGAAAACAAAAGATCCGGAGGTGGTTTCGATACCCCCGATCGACTGCTGGGCAAGAGATCATGGCTTGAACTATGCAATACCAGCACCAATCCTTCAAGATTTCGGTTTGTGGAAATCAATGTGCCGTATGATGAATATATTGCTCATAGGCCTGTGGTTCGCTCATTAATATTTCCGAAAAATACACTGATGGACTTGGATATTGCAATTGCCTTTTACTTCGCATCAAGGGGCAGTGGTGCTTTGTTCCAGTACTCAGATGCGATCCATTGCACGAGCGAAACATACTGCTCGAGAGCACCAGTCCTTTTTTCAGGACTAGGAGCCGACGAGCTATTTGCTGGTTACACTAGACATGCAAACTCTTTGAAACGAGGCACTTATGCAGACCTAGCCGTTGAGTTAAGCCTCGATTTTAACCGTCTGCATGAGCGAAATCTCGGTAGGGATGATCGTGTGTGTGCTCATTGGGGCAAAGAAATGCGGTACCCGTTTTTAGATGAGTTGTTCGTCAGCAGTGCCATGAAATTACCGTTGAATGAGAAGCTCGGGAAGCTTACAGTCAGTGGTTCGACAACCAAACTGATTTTGAGAAAATTGGCCAAAATGCATGGCCTCGAATTAGTTTCTGAAGAGAAAAAGCGAGCAATTCAGTTTGGAGCCAAGTCCGCAAAAATCGAATTGGGATCATCCAAAGCAAAAGGACAAGATATCCTCTAGCTTTCTGTACATAATAGTTGTGATCATAAAATTAATGCAAAGATCGCGCCTAAATATTAGCCTACCGCCCGCCTCTATGTCCTGTAAATAAATATCTTAAATCATCAGTAGTCAGTCTACTGAGTGACTGAAAGCCTTTCTCGTCCAGAGCAGCTTCTATCAGTTGTCTTTTCTTTTCCTGCAAATCCATGATACGGTCTTCGACTGTTTCTCTAATCAAAACTCGGTAGACATGAACTGGTCGAATTTGGCCAATTCGATGTGCTCTATCCATAGCTTGTTCCTCCACAAAAGGGTTCCAGAATGGATCCATGATGATGATATGAGATGCACAGGTCAGTGTCAAACCAACATTACCAGCCTTGAGACTTATAAGCATCACTGAAGTAGTGGTATCAAAAAAGTCCAACACCGCTTGGTTCCTATCACTGGCATTCATAGCTCCGTCATATCTAAGATAATCAATGTTCTCTGCTAGCAGTGGAACTTCTAGCATAGTCAACATAGTTGTGAATTGACTGAACACAATAACTTTTTCGCCAGGATATTCCTTTGTAATCATCAGGAGCAACTTCATAAAACTCTCAACCTTTGTTGAGGATACCCAGCCACGTTTAAATAAAGTGGCCATACCAAGTTCTTCACATGCTTCATTGTAGGCTGCTGGTGGTGCCGATTTGTTCACAGCTGACGTAAACTGCTTTGAGGAAGAGCAAGAAATATCCTCAACTTTTGTGTTGCTTATAATATTGGATTTGTCGTCCATCGTACCAAAAGAATTCGCGGAGTCGTAGTGACTTTCTACCTTCGCAGCAACAATTACCTCCTCACTCTTTATAGCATCAACATCGCCTGAGTCGTTAACTACAGACAAATTGTCTACAGAGAGAAAAGAGCTTGAATCCCCGTTACGAACATCATCATAGACTTTCGATATCACAGGCTTGTGCTGCATCCCCTGATTTTCATAAAGCTCTGACTTTGTAGCTTCATCATTCGTAATTGTGTAAGAGCCATTTCCATAGTTGAGCCCCCCTGCATCTTTTGAGTCTGTTTCTTCAAATTTGACACTGGTTCCTTCGTTTAGGATAACTGGGCTAGCTCTTGAAGCAGTGAAAGTCCTATTCCCAAATACCACCTCGTCACCATTTTCGACTGTCATGGATTTAAAATCGTTTTCAAACATCATTTCATCTAGTCTTCTTTGACGCCTTGCAGCTATAATCTGCTTTCGATTTCTGTGCTCAATTCTTTCAAGTTTCCGCCTTTCTGCCCAATTTTTCAAAACTTCTGCATCTGTCATATCGTTGACCCACACAGCATTAAAAGTGTCATAGCTGACTTTGTTATACTCCTTGATTTTCTTTCCACATTTAGGACAAGCCACGGTTTTGATAGCCCCTTCACCATCATTGTTCCCCTGTTCCTCAAAGTACTGAAGTGCACACTCACTACAAATATGATGTGCACAAGGTAAAAAAAGAACTGTGTTGCTCTTATCGATAGCATCCATGCATATCGGACAAGTGAAATTATCACTTTCATGAAGAACACGCTCCACAGCTTCTCTTGAAAGTTCACGAAGCGCAGGTAAAGCCTTTTCTTCCTTATTCATAGCACCTCTTGCTTGTGCTATCTGAGCAGAACGGGCAATCAACATAGGATGACAACAAGCTTGACGCAGTCTTAGCAACATGGTCAAAATGTTGCTATAATTTTGGCCTACCGTATTCTCGTTGAAGTACTTATTGAACTTGTTCGTTATCTGACCTTCAATTCCTTTGTAGTATGCCAGCTCATCGCCTTCAAACGAGTGATAATTTTTTTCCACAGTTTTTGGTGGAAGGCGGAGAATTGGTTTTCCGTCAAGTTTGCTATTCTTGGTCCTTCTGAGCAAGATTGCTTTCAATAAAGCTCTCAGTCGCTGCATACAATCCTGCGACTGTGTTTCACTCCGCAATCCAACACTAATGGAGGACGCAAATTTCCCGTAGTCATTGTAAGGCTTAATTTGGAGAAACTTGATCAAGCTTTGTAATTCATCAACACCATTTTGCATTGGTGTTCCTGAGAGACACCACCTGAATTCTGAATCCAAAGCGGAACATGCAGTGTTAGCTAAAGACCTCCGATTCTTTATACTATGAGCTTCATCGAGAATGATTCTATACCATTTACCGGTAAAGAAACCTGAGTTGTGATACAACCGAGATCTCCTTGAGTCTGGTGCACTATCAGGGTCGATTTCGCCTGTGTTAACATTGAAATGCTCCTGATACTGACCACTGATTACTCGGTATGTAGTAATCACAACATCGTATGCGCACATTTCTTTGAAAGAAAGCAGCTTTTTGTCCGCACTGCTGTGCTGAACTCGAACTCTCAACGCACTCTCATCTTTGATTTTCGTCTTGATTTCTCTTTCCCATTGTTGTAGTAAAGAAACCGGAGTGATTATTAACGTCGGAGGCACAAGTTGACCAGGCTCTCTCGGAGGAGGATTTGAGAGAATCAATGATATCATTTGAATAGTTTTCCCTAATCCCATATCGTCTGCAAGTATGCCGCCCTTTGTTGCGGGATTCTTTTCCATTTTAAGCAGCCATGATAGGCCCAGCTTCTGGTGCTCAAAAAGATTGACTTTCAAGCCTTCAGGAGTGCCGGTCCTATCACCTGGTGCAATATTCTCATCCGAATTGATATTGTCAAGTAAATTCTCAATCTCTTTGTTTATATCTGTTTCAGAAACAGTTGACCTCATTGCCATTTGATCCATGAGTGAAAGAACAGAGGGGGCTTGTCCACGAGACCCTGCCCTATTAGCAAGCATTAGTCCATCGATATAATTAGTCAGGCTGCTAAAATCAGGATAAATATTTGAGTTGAAGACTTGGAATTTGCTTTTAATTTCAGAAAGCTTGGGCTTTTCGGCAGCGATTTGGGCTTGAAAGAGCTGAACATTTCTTGCGAGATTCAAAAGATAATTTTGTTCTCTTCCACGAGCATCACTATCACTTTCTTCATTGATCTTCTCTCTAGCAGCTTGAATCAGAATATTTGTCTCGTTCAACTGTCGTCTCAGATCATAAATCTTCTTCTCAGATGCATCGTGCAACCCAACAAGCTTCTGTAGTACAGCTCGAGCTCGCTGTCGAACTTGTGGAATGATATGAGGAAAATAATTGCGTTCGTAATAGTCCACCTTATATTTGTTGATCTGAGAACCTTCAACCTCTTCGATGATATCGTCGGAAGTGAAAGAAGACTCAGCATTAGATTTGCGCTGGCCGCTGGGGCCAATAGTAAACTTGGCAGCCGACCCATTTCCAACGCTCATCATACTGGGAATACCTTTCGAACTTTCAAATAAACTTGAATAAGATCGCTTGACAGGACGGGGTCTTGTCATCATGACATCTGGACTGGAGCTGCTCATAGAAGTCTGGCTCTGGGAACCGGACCCTGACTGCATGCTAGTGTAGGACCCTGTTGATTTGACAGCAGGAGCAGATGCTACAGCTGTGATCTCCAGTTCATCATCAGAGCCGGCATCATCACGGATGTTCTTGTGAGTGTTCAAAGATGATGGTGGTGGATTATTCATGCCCACTGACGGGTTGTCGGAGGGGGCCGAACCCATCTGAGCATTCGAAGAGCGTTGATCCCGATCATCCTCATCCTCACTGATTATAAGAGCAGTGCTACTAGAAGAAATACTGTCGAATCTCTTATTTTTACGCCCGAAAAGAGTATGGGTCTGTTGTTCCTCGACCTCATCGTCCGTCTCACTGTCAGAAGCATGAACCTGGGCAACTCCCTCTGTAGCAAATTCGCCATCTCGGAAGGCCGATAAGCTGTCTTTGAATCCGTTTATCTCATTATCCAATTCGTTGATCTGTAGAATGATCTGCCGCGACCTCTCGTTGAAGTCGCCGTCCTCCGGCCGCAGCTGCTCAATGGACTGTACCAAGGCCCTCCTTCTACTAGCCAGTTCAGCCTGATTACGGTGCCCAGTCTGCTGGTTACCAGGCATGTCAGACATGATCTAATGCCTGTTTCAAAGTCCAAGACACAAGTTCTGAAGACCACTTAGCCAGCAGCGATTCAGTTGGCAGTTTCGGAGCAAGATGTCAACTAACATCCCAATGAGATGACCCCACACATGAGGGACGACGGGAGAGACGGAGGATAGGAGCTGGTATTCATAAGAGTTATAGACGGATGTATTAATAAAATTGGAGAATATGACAGATCGAAAAGTGAAGTACTGCCATGAGTTACTTTTTTAGACTACATTATATCTTCAATAGGTACGTAGTGCTGGAGGGCCCGCCCGCCCAAGACTCCTTTCAACATCTAGTTGAAACAAGTCGTAATATTTTCATGATCATGGCATCTATTCGAGCTCCTTGAGCAGATTCTTGGCAGTACTATCACCGGGAGCCAATGCAAGAGCAACACCAAGCTCGGCTTTGGCCTCGTCGTTGCGTTCTACTCGCATGAGACATTTGGCCTTTCGAATATGATTTTTGAAATCATTTCCTTTGAGTAAAACCAACAGACTAGCATCGGCAAAAGCTTCTGGCCATAAGTTCTGGGAAATATAGGCATCAGTTCGGGGGGCTAAAATGCTGGCCAGTTCTTCAATGTTGGCACCGGCACTTTCCCAAGGCGCCTTTTTCAACGACAGCTCAACGGCCTGTGTGAGCAGCTTGACAGCATCGCTCTTTCCTTGTTTCAAGCATTGGATTCCTGCATCTCGCAACTTGAAAATCGGAGCATTTTGTGTTTTAAGTGTTGCTGCTGTCACTGACTGTGGTGGAGGGGGCACATCGCCTGGTAGCTCCACCAGCTTCCGATTCAAGTTATTCAAGTCATCAATAGCAGCTTGGTATTCCTGTGCTTCAGCTGAAGATAAGGAATCAAGAAATCCCTCCTCGTAGCTTGCTTTTTTGCTGGCAGGATCAACTGCAACCGGTAAACTCATGCTAGTTCCGTTCAACGTGTCGGAAGTTGACTGAAAGATTCGGCAAGGCTGTAGAGACAGTAGGTGGCTTAAATGGCTAGTACAGGGGGAGTTGTGCAAGTGCTTGGGAAGAGCAGGCGGGAGTAGGCGGGGGATGGTGGGAAGAGAACCGTGGGAGTTAGAGGGAGCAGGGGGGGCAGGGAGCAAAAAGGCTTGTAAGAATATGGAAAGCAGGAAAGAGAAAGCAAAAGAAAGAGAAAGAGAACGGCGCCGATAAAATCATCCAATGCTAGATACAATAATTCAGACCCCCCGTCCAAAACTTCAAAAAAACTAATTTATATTCTATGCTACATTCTTATTTGTTCCTTCAGTAGTTTGATTGAAAGCATTGCCCTTGATAAGCTGCTTAATAGTCCATCCATCTCTTCTTTTGAGATGCTTTGGCAATGATACTGCTGGCTCGAATGGCACTGGCTGCATAGTATTTAGTAGGCATTGCCATGGGAGAAGCATAATTGGTGAGTTCGCTCCAAGTATAACTCCAGGATGGAGTGATGGTACTACTGCAAAAGGGAGCAGAATCAACAGCAGTGAAGTAAGAGGAAACAGCAGAAGTGGGATATCGAGCAGAAGCCTTCAGGCTTCGAGTGATAGTGGTGCCAGGCTGCATTTGCATAGGAGCATATCGAATACCTCCGGTTTGAGCGGTATAAGTGACAGAGATTGATGAGGACCAGGCTAATCCAGTAGCGATGGTAGCAGCATCAGCATCATCGGATAAATATTTCTCAGACGAAGGAGAAGTGATGTCACCTCCATCAGTAGCTGCATAGCTACCTGTCATTCCAGTGAGCTTGAATCGAGTAGAATAATGAATGGTGTATCCAGATGAGCCTGATACCAAAGCAGTCATTTGTAAATAATAAGGGCCATTACCTCCGAGATCAGCAATCTTACTGACATCAATTTTATAAGAACCATCCATATCAGAGATACTGCTTTTCGAGGCAATGGGATTACTTGAGAAACAATGTGGTGAAGCGTTGGGCCCTGTACACAACAAAATCGTAGCAGTGCTCAGGTCTGAATCCTTTGGTGTGGAGCCATCATCAACCCACTCCAAATCAATAGTATCGGAAGCAGTATAGGAGCTATCCAAGCTTCCTAGAGAAATGTCGGCAAATGCACTTCTGAATACTGTTATAAACAGACAGAAATAAATATACAAAGGGTTCATGATCAAAGTGGTGCTGCGTTATTCTTGGCTAGCAATGCTGTAGCAATAAGACAAAATCAAGGCTTGGTCCCGACTTTTCAGCTGTTGAGTGCTCAGTTTCCTGTGAGAGCCAAGAGAGAAGAAAGAAGAAAGAAAAAATTTAACGATAATGACGAAGTGAAATCGACTGGTTCTCCTATTTTTTTTTTTTTTATCACCCGGGATAACTTGGACCGGTGTGTTGTTGTGGGATGAAGAGTCGACGCGAGGTTTTTCCCTGACTTGTTCCTAAAAACAGAAACCCTCTAAAAGCACCGCCTTCAAGCCGACTCTAGCGAATATAGTCTCAACAAAAGTGCCGATAACTTGGATGATTTATTCCAAGTAGCAAATCGGTCGGTTCTTGAGTTTTTGGAAAAAAACAATAAAAGACTTTCCAAGTGATCCTCCTACAAACTTTCTGCTACAGTGCTTGTCACCAAATGTTCCAACTCCGAGCTGGTGGGTAGTAGATGCGCTGCGTGGGTGGTGTAATGTTAAAATGCTCAGCAAGGAGCTCGATAAATACAAGGGGTGCACCACAGTTTTCTGGCGGGTAGATGGGAGGGTACTGGAAAATACGCAAGGCTTTGGAACAGCTGGGAGAGCTGTGAGAGCTGGGAGGGCTGGGAGATTGAAATTTCACTACTCATTTTACCAATAGAAGCGAAAGCAACTAGTGAAAAGATGTTGTATCTCAAGAGCTTGGTGAATGTTATTGATAATTCCGTAAGTTTTAGAGCCGATCAGTAGTTTGGATTCCAGTGTTCATTCCAGAAAAAAAGGCACTGTGGGCCATCTCTGTTACTCCCCCGTTCACTTGTCCTGGAACCAATATGGCTAACAATATGATAGGGTGCTCTGGTCGGAGAATGCATTAAAGTCCTCAACAAGAAAAAGCCCACGAATTTTGCTTCGATAGGTATGTATGACGCTTGGGTTATATGTGAATTTGTATTTCTACGATTCGTTGGGTTGAACTAACCAACCTCCTTGTTTAGGTGACAAAGTCGTCGTGGTTATTCAGAAGGCTCGGCCCATTCCTCAAAACATGACAGGCCAAGCAGCCTCACAACGGCTCCGTCAAGGAGACATCCGGCACGCAGTGGTGGTTCGAACCCGACAGCCGGTTCGGCGTCCAGATGGCTCAGTAATCAAGTTTGATGATAATGCATGCGTTTTGATCCAAAAAAACGGAGAACCAGTGGGCAGCCGAGTCTCGGGGGCCATTGCCAAAGAAGTCAAAGAACGAGGCTTCAACAAAATTGTGTCGTTGGCTCCGAGAACTGTGTAAGCTGAGAAAATTGAGTTTGCTAGCTAGATTTGGAAACACCGACACCACTGTTATGAGAAATCCGGTATTTTCGGTTCCCAATTTGGTGTTTGGTTTGATCTGTTGCAACCTCAAACATATCAACTGAACCTTTCTGGCCTGATCGGGCCCCTCATCATATATGGGAAAAGTACTGGGATTCTCTACCTCTCTATCACAGTTGGGATCATCATTTCCCTGTCTTTTATCCTGTTGTCTGTTTTCGTCGTTATTGGCCTATCTGCCTGATTTGTATTGTTGGTTTAAGCTCTCCGATTTCTGCTCGTATTGAGCCGTTGCCGTTATATAATTCATCTGTACATAGTAAAAGAAGCACATGTTATGCCAGCTGTCTCCTCCCCAGCAATCAACGGCCGACAGGCTAATTCCTCAAGAGCCTGGCTCGTAGTAGCTACAAGAATCACATTATACAACATACCCCCTCCCCCTTTTCTCGAAAACATCCCAACTGGCAAAAAAGAAACCACTGCAGTAGCGTTTCTGCAGCCAATTCGTTGGTTCGTGTGTGTTGCAAGTGTTTGATTTCAACGACCGCACTAGATGTTGCTTGGTCGAGCCATCCCCCACACCTATTAAGCTTCGGTACTGGTGTTTCAGAAACCAAAAATGACCCCTTCACCGCTGCGAGTACCAGACATTTACTGCTGTAGCAGCATAGACACATAACAGTATGACTGACATTTAAACCGGAGCCCTATGTGTTTGAGAACTCGGCGTATTGGTGCCAGAAGCAGAGTTTATGTCTCAGAGACTCTGGTGGTAACTATTGAGTAATGGCTGCTGCAATAAGATCGACATGGAATCTGAGACAGAAGGCCCTAATTAATTGCCAGAAGCAAACCTGCTCGGCTACTGAGGATGAATCTTGGGAGTGTCAGCTGCCTTTACGAGTCTTCTTTTCTAATTCATCTTCCCTTCAAGCTATTTTCTTCCAGGTTGCTGCGGGACTCTGCCTAATTCATGCTGAGCAGGCTTGAGCTTTACAGCATTGAGCAGTTGGGCCTGATCATGCACTATCCAGGTACTGTGCGGGACCTTGCAAAATGAAAGTTACCATTTGTTGATCAATACTTAATTGGAAGTTGGAAACTTTATTTAACACACCAGTTGAGCCATACAAAGCCTGTTACTCCTGGAAAAACACGAGCCTTAACCCTGGATTTGCTGATGCCAAACCATGCAATCCAGCCCAATTATCCGTATAGTATATCTACGGAATTTGTTTTGGGGCCTTGAAGCTTTTTTTTTTTTTGTTTTTTCTTGGAGGTTTTTTTGGCGCCCTGTCTCTTGCTGCAATATACACCCGTTACTTGTTGCCGAATGTGCGAAGACTAAAACTGCGGTGCGAATCCATGTTTTATAAAACCAGGCCCTAAGCCACTTACGATTCAAGTTTTCTCTTCATCTCAGTTGCTCATCTTCTCAGATAAGACAGTTGTGTGTCATTCTTTTTGTCATACCCTTCATCATACACCAGTCGAAACGCTAGTGTTGATCTCTCATCTCAACTGATCACTTTACTGGGAAACATGCTATTTAATTTCAAACTGCTAGCAGCAGCAGCAGCTACGCTTGCGTCTAGCGTGACAGCTGCTCCCGCTGCTTTATCTTCTGGAGTTGCAGATTCTACTAACGTTGATTCTGCAACTTCATCGTTCGTTAGTGCTACCATTGATGGTGTGCACAACTTGAATGTTCTGGCTGATAATTTCAATTCTACGACTGCCAATGCCACTGCTGTTTCTGAAGCTTTGAACAACATCGGTAAGGATATTACCACTGTGATGAAGCTAGCTAACCAGGCTGCCAATGCTTCTGATCAGACCGTATCTCCTGAATTTCGATCACAACTTCTATTACCTTTCATCTCTTTGGTTGACAATGGTGTCCAGGCTGTTGAAGCTGCCAACGCCTCTGGTGAATATCCTATCTCTGACTCTGAGTATTCCGAGGCTTTCAACACTCTCCTTGATACTGCTAAGTCTTATGGTGCTGTCTCTGCTCAGGTCAATTTGACCAAGCGAACTTTTTTCTGGTCCGGAAACTCTGGCAGTCTCGATCCCACTGACTGCTTGTCAGCAATCGGCGGTATTGCAGGTGATTTGACTTCTTCTGGTAACAATGTTATCGTTGGAGGCAATGGTACCATTGGGTATGCCTGTGTCGAAGCTCTGCTGTGTTCTCTAGAATCATGCTGCCAGTTCTGCCTCAAGCTTTGCGAATCATGCGGTGGATGGGCCCTCAGCATTATCAAGGCCATCTGTGGTCCTTGTATCGAAGCTTGTTGCAGCTGTTGTGAGTGTTTGTGCGAGGCTTTGGCTTCTTGCTCTTCTCCTTGTTCTTCTATAGTCCTCAGCTGTTGTGCTGCCATCTCTGACTGTCTTGCTGATATCTCTAGCATCTGCGGAAGTATCAATGTTGGTACCAACAAGTTGGACTCTAAGAATGCTGTCCTTCGACAAAAGCTTCATGTTCAGAACCCTGATATTAGTTACCGAACGACTCTATCTGCCAATGGTACTGTTGTTAGCGGTGCTCTTCACCCCAATATCACTTCTTCTCCCTTTGAATTATTCCGATTCACTTCTCTTTTCCATAAGCGAGGATGGCTCAGATTCGGTCTTGCTCACAAAGTATTCTTCGGCAAGCGAGAAGTTGTTGAAACCAGAGACGTTCTCAGTGCTCAAGACGGTGCTGAATTCATGAAGCGAGCACAGACTTTTGCTGCTGCTTATGGAGGAGACCTTCCCGATGTTGGATCTTCTGCTGGAGTCCTCTCTACATCTCTTCAGTCTGCATTTTCTAAGATTGCACAGGATGTATATAGCGGAAATGTTTCTGCTGAGAGTATCACCGAGACAGCCTGCAGTGCATCTAACCTTGCTGGTCTTGGTGCTAATGCTCTTGCTAATCAAATTCGACAGAATAGTGCCAACTCTAATGTCAACCAGACTATCGCTGCTTACTGCTTAGGAAAGTCTCTTCATTTGGTTTCCAATCTGGCTTCCAGAATGAATTTGACTTGTACTGGGAGCAGTACGTTGAAATCTGCGCTTCCAAATCTTGACAGCGCCATTAGTAATATGACGTATTACGACCAAGCCAGCTCTAGCGGATGTTCTTTTTTAGAGCTGTCCCAGTTAGCAGTGGCTGGGTTAACTAAATCTGCTCGTGGGATCAATGTGGAGGAGGAGATAGCAGCTGCAGTTCCCGTTGTTCAAACTGTCACCGAGAAGGGCCCTATAAAGACCTACACTCTCCCTATTGTCACTTTGGCTACTATTGGCCCTTTGAGTACCCCTATTGTAACTACAATTAACGAAGGCACTCAGACCATTGTTTACAGCCAAGTTTATTCTGAACCGACTGAAGCTTCTGAAAGTACACCATCAAGCCCTTCTACTGAAGACGTCGTTGAAAGTACCTCCCAGAGTGCTACACAAGAAGTTGTTTTTACTAGCTCTTCTAGCTCTGAGGTTTCTTCTGCTTCTAGCTCAACGGCTAGTCCTAGCTCTTCAAGTGGTACTGACACTGATTCAACGCACAGTGACGATAACAATGTGTTTTCTAACTCAGCATTGGCTGAAGATGGCCTTTCTACAGCCACTTTCACATATCCATTCACTCGGCCTCCTCCTGTTGCCGAAGCTGCTATGGCAGTTGAAAAGCGAAATGAAGATGAAGATGTAGAAATTGGTAAGCGATGCATCACTTGCTGGCAAAAAGCTTTCTCTGAAATGGAGGCTGCACAGTCAGAACAGCGAGCTGCAAAGACCACCGCCGTTGATGGGCCCGCTTCTGTGCCTGTACCTGCTTACACTTCTGCCGCTGTGGATACTGGAGTACCGACTTATGTATCTGATCTTGAATCGCTTTTCCCTCCTGAACCGACCGCTAGCAGTCCCACTAGGCCTTACACCTTTTCTGCTACTACTGTGTCTGGCGTTGTTGTTACTCACATCGTCTATTCGGATTGCTCCTGTACTGAAACCGATTTGTCTAAGCTTTCTACTTTGTTGAGATCTAGCAGCAGCACTCCAGTGGCAGCTTCTACGACTACTGCTGTGCCATCGGCAGCTACGCCAACTGCCTCCAGACCTTATGTTGTTTCTGTTGTGACTGTATCAGGTGTTGTGACTAGCCACACTGTTTATGAAGATTGTTCTTGCACTGAAACCGATCTCTCTAAGCTGTCTACTATCTTGGCTGCTTCAAGCTCCAGCAGGTCGTCTGTGCTTAGCACCACAGTTACCTCAGTTCTAAGTGCAACAACTCCAGGCTCTAGCAAATCTACCTCTGTCACTCACACATCAGTTGCAAGTTCATCTACTTTGAGTTCTAGTGATTCAAGTCCTATTTCTAGTGCTTCCACATCTATCATTTCCACCTCAGCCTCAGTCTCATCTGCTTCGAAGTCCGGTGTATCGAGCCCGGTATCTAGTGCCTCAACTACCAGCCCATCTACTCTGGCTTCTGTTTACTCTACTTTGGTCTCTAGCTCTTCTAGTTCCAAATCCAGTGTTTCAAGCCCCACATCTAGCTTGTCAGCTGTTGAATCTAGTTCAGTACCCAGCACACAAAGTTTGGCTTCGAGTTCATCGGTTACTGCTTCTAGTGTTCCGCAAACGACTGCTGTTCCTGTTACAAGTGGTTCTACGGCAGGGGAGACTGCTGCTGTCAGTTCATCTAGACCTTATTCTTTGTCTGTCGTGACTGTGTCTGGAACTACTACCACCCACACTGTTTTTGAAGATTGTTCTTGTACGGAGACTGACTTGGCCAAGGTATCGTCTACTATTGCTACCAACAGCCCCGTTACCACTCCTCTCACGCGAACCTTAACTTCCACTTCTGAAGGTGCTGCTGGACCTGTGACTGTCATAATCACTGTCACGGCGGGTAGCTCTGGCGATGTTACTACAACTTTGCCATGCACAGATACCGTATCTACTGCTACAACAGCTTCTGTTAGGACTATTACTTATTCTGGACCTTCTGGTGATGTCACTACAACAGTGCCTTGCTCTGAAACCGAGTATACGACTGAGACAGAGGCTGCTGCTAATACTGGTTCTGTCGAAACCAGCTCCACAGGGGTCACTACACCCACGCCTGGAGCATCTGCATCTTCTACATTTTCTTCTGTTGTTTCTGTATCCACAAGCACGCTGCAGTCTGTCGTTAGTGCTTCCACAGCACCTGCTGTAACATCTTGCACTACCTGCACTGCTCCTGCTCAGACCACATATACCACTACGACTCAAGTTGTTTCTAAGACAGTTACCACTGTTGTAACTATTGTCAGCACGAGCACTAGTGTTGCAGGTCAGTACACTTCTACTGTTACTTTGGGAGCTACTCCTACCACGCTCACATTGACTGCCACTGTCACTGAACAAGTAAGCCAGTGTATTCCCTTCCCGTTTAGCTATACTACTACCACTGTCAGCATTCCCAAGCCAACTGAGGTTGACGGAAAGATTGAAATTGTATTTGAGGATACCTGTCTTGAGACAATTGCTGACATTCTGTCCTCTGAGGTCACTGGTTGTATTGGTAAAGACTGGCAGGTACAGATTGTTGAGCAGATCCCCGATTGTTTGAAGGGATTGTTGAGCTGCTCCATCATTTCAGGTCCAATTCTCGGTTGCCTCAATGGTGGACAGTCAATTATTGGAGGCCTTTTTGATCTTGGCTCTGCTTTTGTTAACCTTGGTGCAAGCAAGATCTGTAGTTTCAGTGCAAGCGGAGATGTCAGCATCAATAGTAGCCTCGTCTCATCTCTTGTCAGCTCTCTTGGTTCTCATAGCATCAGTGTTGGTGTCACAAAGACTTGGGGCTTTGATTGGGGAAAAACCGTCAACTTCGGATTTGGCTTCCCTACATCCTTGGCCACTATCACAAAGGCACCGTCTCAAACAGTGAACACTTTAGGAGTTTCTTCTTATTTGGCATCGCTTAGCACAGCCTCTCCTGCTGCTTTCACATCTTTGCTTGACTGGCTAGGAGAGGATCAAGACACTCCGGCTTTCATGATTGTCTCTGGAATCACTGATGGTATTGACTTTTTGACTGGTGGTAAACTAGGAACTACTGTCGATGAGGACCCTGACACTGTCAAATACGGCAGCGACGGTTCTGCTGTCAGTGGAAGCTCCAATAGCACCGCAGCAGCAGCAGCATCTGCTTTGATAAGTGACCCCAATATCGACTTGTCTTCATTATTGGCGGCTGCATCTGTTTCTATTCCTTCTGCTTCGAAGACAGTTGATTCTGGTGCTGTATCAAAATACCTTGCTTCGGTTAGTGTTGCATCGCCCGCTGCCTACAGCTCCTTCTTGGACTACTTGGGTGAGGACCAGGACACTCCTGCTTTTGCTATCGTGTCCGGTATCACGGGTGGAATCGACTTGCTTACTGGCGGAAAGCTTGGAACCACTGTCGATGACGACCCTGATACTGTTCATTATGGTAGTGATGGTTCTGCTCAAAGTGCTGACTCTAGTACCTCATCATCATCCTCAGATATTGCTAGCTTGCTGTCAGGAGCCAAAGGAGCTACGGGCTCTGTATCCAATATCCTATCTGGTTTGGGTAAGTTAACCGGCGGATCTCAAAAGAGAGGCACTCCTGTTCTTGCAGCTCGTGCTTCTGCTGATCCTGAAGCAACGGAAGGTGTTCTTGGCGATCTTTCTGAAAACGAAAGCACTCCTGCGTTTGGAATCGTCTCATTGATCACTGATGGCATTGACCTGCTTACTGGTGGCAATCTTGGAACTACAGTTGATTCTGATCCCGAAACTGTGCAATATGGAAGCACTGGCTCGTCCACCTCTGGAAGTTCATCAGGCACTTCTAGCTCTTCTGGCGGACTTGGAAGCATCCTTGGGTCGCTAGTTGGAATTGGAAAACGAGACGAGCCCTCAAAAACTGTTAACTTGGCTGCTCGTGCTTCTGCCGATGCCGAAGCAACGGAGGGTGTTCTTGGTGATCTTTCTGAGAATGAAAGCACTCCTGCGTTTGGAATCGTCTCATTGATCACTGATGGCATTGACTTGCTTACTGGTGGCAATCTTGGAACTACAGTTGATTCTGATCCTGAGACTGTGCAGTATGGAAGCAGTGGATCAACTGGTTCTAGTTCTGGTTCTTCTTCCAGCTCTGGTGGTCTTGGTGGTCTTGGAAACTTGTTTGGATCTCTTCTTGGCGGTGGATCTTTGAAACGAAGTGAGAAGCGTATGTTGAAAATTAGTCCTGATCTTGAGCAGGCTGCAGCTTTTACAAGCTCCATCAGCATTCCCAGCACCACTGTTAGTGTCAATTATGCATCTGACTTGAGTGATATCATTGCGAGCCTGCCTACACCCACACCCATCAAAGGAGAGCTGCAGGAGCGATCCACCTATGAAGGTGACTTTGCTCCTGAAGCAAACGGGAGGCCTCCCACGCCCCGCAGAGAACCCATCGAGCGAGCAGCTTCCGCAGAAGCGAGCGGAATTGAAATCGCCAGTCACCAATCAGCACCTACCTCCGGTGAAGCCGAAATTTCATCCTCAAGCATAAGCTCTTCTAGTTCTGGTTCCAGCTCAAGCAGTGATCCCATTGCAGAAGCTGGAACTATTCAAGCTGGAGGAGGAGTTGCTTCACCTGGCCCCGTTGTTGTCAGCTCATCAGTTTCAGAATCTTCCCAAGGTTCTACTCAGGGTGGCTTGACTTCCATTATCTCCAGTATCGGTGGTATTGTTGGATCTGTTACTACCAATAGTACAGACCCAGGTGCCGGTGTTGCTGGCGTCACAAACGGTGTCGGCAATGTGATTTCCAGTGTTGGCCAGACAGTTGGTAACACTCTTAATGGAATCGTTGGTGCTGTTTAAAAAGATCCTTGAAGAGCTTAGAACTCGAATTATTTTCCTAACTTAATCTATTTTAATAATTTTATAGCAACCAAATAAGATTTATATACTTTGCAAAGCTACAAAAAAGCTAGTGCTAATAACTAGTAAGACCCGGAACGTCAAAAAGCAACAAATTGGACGTATACACACATCAACATTATAGCTAGAGATGAAAGGCTTGCTGCTGCTAATCGAGATGATACATAACAACATCACCTGGTTTCAAATATACTGTTGCAGTTTGTTTTAACAACTATCGTATGAACAACATTAGATATGAGGAGATCTCCAAGTGACCTCGCGCAAAAGAAACTACATTAAATAGCTCAGCAAGCACAAAACAACACATAATCTTGAATCCTATTGTACAATAAATATTTTTTCCTCCAGGCCCCCGAGGCCTGTGAGTAGTACCATCATCTATGTAAAAGCGAGATAGTTTTCCGTCCTGCTAGGTGGATCGGAATATGTGACCACAGTGGGTACAAACATAGAACAGAATCATTGTAGTTTCTGCACGTCTCTGCTGACTCTGGAAAAAAACACAGTCCCTTTCTGAGCATTTCGGACATTCCTTGTCTGATCGTGGTAGTGTAGGGTCAGATCCAATGTCCTGAGTGACACCAGCGGTTTCACCAATACTACTCATCAACTCGTTTCTGTAGATGATTGGAGAGTCAGCAATCTCGGTATAATCACAGTTTCGACAAGAATACAATAATCTCTGATTGATTTTATCTTCTTTAGGATACAGCATGTTATTGCTAAAAATTCAGTTAGATATACCCGTGACAACACCAGACTATTACCACCAGCTAGAGCTCAACATACCATTCCAAGCAGAAACGAAACGACGCCATTCTGAACTCTGCTGCTATACTACAAGAAATGGAACAAGAACAACAACAACAACAGCAGCAGCCCCTTCAATCAAACAATTTTGATCCAGCCGTCTCCAACTAGATTTGGTGTTGATGGTGTTGATGTTACTACACTTCAAATGGGTGGTAAAACTCCCACCTACCGTGGAGAATCCAATCCAGGCCTGGTTTTTACGCGTGATTTGATTGTTCCCAGCTGGCTAACTTGAAATTTTCACTTCGACACCACCAACCACTGTACATAAATATACGGCAAACAATGTCTTTGCGACTTGCATCCAGATTGGCCCGAACTACGCTGAGGTAGGTGAATGACATTGGAGAGTAGAGAGATATTGTGGAAGCTAACTTATGGGGGGAGTTTTCCCCTGAAACAGACGACAGCCAATTTTCGTCGCTGCTCGATTCAACAGCACCGAAGCTGCCGCTACTCCTTCTGCCCCGGTTGACCCTAAGATCTCGGCCATTGTTGATGAGATTTCCAAATTGAATTTGTTGGAAACTTCTTCTCTTATCACTGAGTTGAAGTCTCGACTTAATATTCCTGATATTTCTTTCCCTGCTGCCGGTGCTGCTCCTGCTGCTGCTCCTGCTGCTGCTGCCGAAGAGGAGGCCCCCAAGGCTGAAGAAAAGGCCATTTTCACCGTCAAGCTCGAGTCTTTCGATGCCAAGAGCAAGCCTAAGATCATCAAGGAAGTCAAGGGAATCTTGGGATTGTCTTTGGTTGATTCGAAGAAGTTGGTTGAGTCTGCACCCAAGGTCTTGAAGGAGAATGTCCCTAAGGAGGACGCTGAGAAGATGAAGGAGACCTTTGAAAGCCTTGGTGGTAAAATCACCTTGGAGTAAGTCCTTAGCATTCGAGTTTTTGTTCATGTACATAGAATATCAATAACTGACATGGTTTATCCAAACTTCATTATATATTATCATCATTTGACATGCTACATGGGGAGTTCCAAATGCATTCCCACCATACATGTCAAAATCATCTAAACTTCTTAAATAAGTGCTAAGTGTTTCCATTGCTTGAGCATATTACTTTCAGTACCTTGGCTCATATGCACGACTAAGCGTACTCAAACGACGTTGCTGTCTTGTGGAAGGCCGACTGATTCCTGACACTGGATCGTAAACCAGATTTTGAGGTGTTGAACTTCCCCGAGAGATTGGTGAATCATACCAACTACCTGCCGGTGATCCAGAATATATACTACTAGAAGGACGTGATGTTGACATACTAGTAGCAGATCTTTGGTTTGGAGGTACACTCCAAGATACAGTTGTTCGCCGAGGGCCGGCAGAAGCCTGGCCAGTATAGATCGATGCACCTCCCTTTGACATGATATCAGGCTGGCCAGTCGAATCCATGAACTGTACTATAAAATCTGATAGGCTCAGACACACCCGGTCTATAGATTCGGTGTCAGATCCGGGCTGGTTGTAAAGGCGCATTGTATCAGACACTACCCTCTCAAGGAGAACTGATAGAATATCTCCATCTCTACTTCGTTTGGCTCGTTGAAAAACTTCCAAAAGATGACGCTCAGCTAGCGATTGCCGAGAGAGACTCGCAGGAGATGTCTGTATATTTATATCATGCATGCTTGGACTTTTGTTGGCCTGATTAGGTGTACCAGTGTCGAGGACTTCTGCCTCGGGATCCCAGTTCTGAATGCTGGGCTTGTTGTGAAGACTCTTTGGGCTCTTCAACGATACCGTGCTCAACGATTTCGTTATCAACTTGATATTCTTTTTTGGTGTTTCCATTGGTGCTGCTCTTTCGTCAGCCATTTCCGCATGCCCGTTGTTTTCCTTCGAGTCCTCCTTTAACTTTACAGTTTCATCCGTGTACATGGCATCAGAAGCTTCGTTATTGCCCACCTCCATTCCAGGAATTGCCTCCGCAGAATAGCTCACAGAACTGAATTTGCTACCAGGAATAGAGTGCAGCAATGTAGCAGATGTAGCCACTGAGTTTGTGCGCTCACTATAGGTGCTGTCTCTTTTGTCACCAGAAATCCTTTCGCTCAGAGACTGTGATGGAGACTTGATATCTTTGTCCTCAGACTTGTATCTTTGAATTTTATCTCTAAATTCGGCAAACTCATCCCATACTGAAGTAACACTAGTATCAGGGGATTCTGTATATAAATCGGCAGCTGGACTAGATTGAGATTTGGCATCTTCCTTAGCAGGTATAGTAGAGGCCCGGCCGGAGCCAGGAACCACATTGAAAGATCTGCCATTATCTATGATGACATTGGAGCTAGAAGAAGCAGGAGATTCCATTGCAAAATTGTTGATAGTGGACGACGAGTTGAATTCTGGAGACTTCATGTTTTTGGAGTCAGATAATATTCTTGAATACACGGACGTAGCGGTTGGTGTAAAAGACGGCCGCGGGGGACTTCCTTGCTCACTGACTACCGAAAGCCCATCGGGATCTTTGGCATAATAACTGTTTATATCGTCATCGTCATCTCCTTCACCATTTTCAGCTGCATCTCCCTTTGATGTGTAGCTCACAGGAGACTGTATGCGGTTGGTATTTGTAATTTCCATGCTCATTTTCTGCCTCAATTTGCTGTTGATATCGTCATCATCCTCATAATCGTAATCCTCCATTTCATCGAGATCAAATTCATCGTTGTAAGTTTTGATGGAGTCATAGTCGATCCGGGGATCAGATAGATCGATTCTCGACTGGGATCCGCTCATGTATTTACGAGTTCGAGGTAGAAGCCTTCGGCCAGTGGGGTTATTATGTCTTGCTACTCTTGCTTTAGTAGATGACGGTTTGTGCTAATTACAGAGGTTAGTTGGTGCGCTCTCAAGCCAGTAAACTATTCAAGGCAAGGGGGCACAGGGCAAGAGCTCAGCACGCCTTGTCTGAAACAAGGGAAATGTGTCTACTCACGGAAGACTTGTTCCTGGGCGTTGAATAGACGTCCAGGACTGCTTCTGACGAATCAGAAAAATAATAAGGTTGCGACATGAGGGGTGAATGAAAACCGTTTCAAATGGTGATGCAGTAATCACAGGTTGGCTCCGTTCAAGCTAGTAATGTTTAACGGAACCAAAGCTTCTTGATCTGAGACAGATATGGCCCGACTCTCGAGTATCTGAAGAGTGGCCCCGATCGAAAAATATATATGGAGAGTGCGTTCCACTAGTGGGTGAATAGACCCGCTCTATCACAACTAGATTGGAACCAAAGCCCACTCAGGCTGGCTCTCCGTATATGTTTTGAAGCGGAATTATAAAAGACAAGATCTACCAGGGAAAAGGGCAAAGAAGTTGCCAATTCCACAGAGTGGTATAGTTCCTCGCTAATGCAGCTTGCAGCCAACTTGCAGGAACAGCAGCAATAAATGCAAGGAGATGTTCCAGAGACACAAAAAAGTCAGTTTGGTCAACTGCCTACCCCTTAGAATTGAGTGGTTTGACTAAACTTTAAAAAATCTTGCAGCTGGCTCTCAGTGGTGACCACTGCTGCAGCGACAAATAGAGATCTTTTCGGACTTGCCGCGTTCGTTGAGACAGAGGAAAAACTGGCTGGCAAAAAAAAGCCCGTGCTCTTTCCGAAACTTTTGTTCTGCCTGGTGCAGTTTCTGCAATTGCCGTGATGCCGTTGTTAGTCCCCCCTGAGATCTGGCTGGAGAAGGCTATTTGGGAAGATATGCAGATGGCAGTCAAAATAATGCGTGCAGTAAAGCTAGTTGGGGGAAGAAACAAATAAACCGTGTTGGTTAGTGAGAAAGAATGCAAGGAGAATCCAAGAAAAAAAAATAGATTGACCTGGTTATATATTGACAAGCTGGGTGTCCCTCGCTACTTTTCAATCGATGATCGTTTTTAACATGTTGCCGTCTAGCTGAAGATCTTTTCAGCATACTCCACAGCACTTAGGCGATCTGGATCAATAGCCAGCCATTTGAAAAAAGCCTGATTTCAATGTGGCTCAGGTGCTCCCGGGCTAGAATTGGGGGGGGGGGAAGATGTAGAGAGAAATAGTTACCCTACGTGGCTCACGTGACAAGCACTGCGGAAATTTCACTATTTTCCATCACTACCAGCATTCACAGCAGATTGTTTGATCCGTTTGCAAATTCATTAACAATGGCTTCCGTTATACCAAAGTCAGGCATTACCAGACAGATCATGCTGCTCAACAAGATCTCTAATGGTCCTGGAGCTTTGCGGTTGGCTGCTTCTGCAAAGGCCTTAGATTTGCAGTTTTTCACCAACCGGTCAGACAAGAGCAACGGCATTCTCAGCGGCCCTGCAGAGTTCTGGAAAGAAAATCTTCCTCAAATACAATTTTATAATCCTGGAGTCGCAATTAGTGTTCGAGAATTCCGACCTCAGGATGCTGACAAGGGCAGAAAATCTTTTCTGAAGCTCATCAATGAAGACGGCTCAGTCAAGCAGTTTGATGTCCGAGACAAAACTCCTGAACAAATTATTGACAGTTTAAAGAGTGAGTTTGGAGCCCAGGAGATTGATAATTCTGAAATGCGGATCTTGAAAACTCCCGGTGACCGTTCTTTTGATTAACACCAATTATATAAATATGCATCTTGTAAATAAACCTACTATCGTGAATATAACATGAGACTTTCAGCAATGCGGCAAAAACCTACAGAATGAACCAGTCGTTACTCGTAAGGACGCAATGGTCTGCTATCCCTACGACTGTCTGCTGGTGGCTCTTCTCTAGCATAATGATCTCGCTGACCACTTGAGTTGCCGCGACGAGCGAAATTAGTTGTCTGTCTTTTTGATTGGCGCTGAGACTGATCTGACCTTTTTATATCGAAGTCACCATCATGCTCTGAGGTATCTCGAGAAGCACTGAGGCGACGTCTTGCGAACTCCTTGGAGCTCTCACGGCCCCGGCGAGGGCTATTGGATCGCATTCGTCTGGGTTCACGGTAAGATGGAGATCTTGAACGTGATTGAGATATTTCAGGAGACCTTTCTCTTTCCCATGTTCGGTTCTCTGGGCCCTTTCGAGCATGAGAACGATCCTGGGCTTCGTATCTAGTGTTAGGCCGCCTATCTCTAGCATCAAACCGTCTATTACGGTGATCGGCTCTGCGATAATCACGAGAGTCTCTGTCATCGTGCCCTTTGCTTCGGATATTATGAGATCCGCTTTCCCAATACTCATTCATCTGAGCCTTTCTAGTACTCTCTACATGGATGTTTTTCGACACATTTTCGGACCGCTCCTGCTTAGTATATCTTGAATTCTGAGAAGGAGCATATCTTGATGATTTTCGCTTCTCCTCTGCTTGAAGCTTGAGCCTAAGCTCGCTAGTACGTTCGTCAATCTCATCCTCCGGGAGACCCTGATCCTCCAGCTCTACCTGCAATTCGAGCACCTTGACCTCAATTTTCCTTTTTTTTTCATGCTCGACCAGATCTGAATCGATATTTCGATCAGAAACTGATGTCAGTCTCAGCTTGCTTTCATTGTATCTGGCTTTTTCCTCTTCTTCTCGTCGATGCTCATATTTTCCTGAACGATACACTCCACGGCTGGCACTATTAGACTGAATGAACCCGCTCGTTCCACTACCTCTTGCCGTGCTAAGACCTATTCCATTATAACTCATGATATCTTAAGGTTAAATCAGAGTTTACCTCCTGTTGTTTATTACGTCCGTCGTTCACAACCAGTTATGGATGAAGGCAAACTGGGACCATCATCACTTGAACTGGTGGTGCAGCTCTAATAGACGATATAGGTAACAAAGACAGCATATAGGAATTATGTAAATGAACCAGTTGGAAAAAGCTGAGCTGCGTGATTGGACATACAAAATTAATGCAATTATAATTTAAGGAGTGCTATGCTCGAGTCTAAATAGAATAAGGTAGCTAATTAGTTTTGGACAAGACTGTGGGACGAGAAAAAAGAGTCCCTATCATAATGAATGAACTTTAAAGGGGGTCTTTTGACAGGCGTCGCCGTTAACACGGTTTCATTTTCTCTTGTTGGTGTAGGTGGCCCGCTGGTAAAAGAGCTTATTCGGCTCACATCAGTTGATCGGTCATCAGAATCGGACTCACTGTTTCTTGGAGCAAGACTTGGTACTGCAACACAAGAGCCAGGACCCGTCATATTGGTTTTATACCAAGATTGAGAGGTGGCATCGGTCACTGATGAGGGTGTTCTACCATTAGTTTCATCGGGGCCATTGAAAACCATGGCAGGAGAAGGGCTTCGTGGGTTAGCTGGCTCCTCTGGGTTCCGGAATGCAATTGACTGCGGGAGTCTTTCTCGTTTAACAAAATATTGTTTTAGTCGTTTACCAGATGCTGTAGCCATGAGGCCTTCATTATTGTGTGCCACAGGACCATCAAACACTCCTGGGTTATTAAGAGCTTGTGGAGTGTGAACATTAAACCAAGGACGTTTAGTGGTTACTTGATAAAATTCAGTATCATCCATAGCATTCTCATTTGTTGTAGTAGTTGTCGGCTGTTGAGCTTGATGGTCGGGATCAAATATCTCATCGTCTGCTCCGTCACTTTCATGCAAAGGTATGTCTCTGTGGCTTGCCGGTATTTCTCGATCAAGGTTCTCATACTCCTCATTCTCCAACTGATCTTCTCCTTGAATAGGTTCGGTGTCGTTGTTGGCATCATTGCCGTCTTGCAGATCCTCCTTTGAGGCATCTTTACCGCCCTCATCACCTTTGCCTCGACGAGCTTCCTTCTTTTTATCGTCAGTGTCTCGGCCTTTATCCCGTCTTTTATACAGCTGTTTATTGACCAAAGGCTCTTCGGGATCAATGGCCTGGTCAAAAAATGCATGATTGAGAGCTTGGGAGGCAGATAATCTTTTGCGGAAATTAAGCTCTAAAAGACCCTTGAGTAAGTCCAACAGCTTTTCTTCTTCTTCAGTGTATGAAAAATCATCACTATTTTTAGCTGTGGGTCTTCCAGAGAAACAGCCAACAATATCCTCCAAAGCATAGGCTACATCAGGAATTGTAGGGACAGTTGTCTCAAAAACAAGACCATGGAGAAATGCACAGGCATTAACTTGCTGCTTGCCCCAAATAGTTGCAAGCTCGATTAATGCATCTTCATCATCTGCAGAATTGAAAAAAGGCACTCGGCGGGTGAGAATGCTCAATAAAACCACACCCACGCTCCACATGTCAATCTTAGTAGTCTGTGAATTACATCGATATAACACTTCAGGAGCACGGAAGCCTCTAGTGCCTGCTCTGTTGGCATGTCTACCAGGTCTTCTATCTTCTTTTCTGTATCCACCTTGGCTTGCAATGCTAAGATTCCGCTTTTTGAGCCCCCCATTTGTACAAGGACATGTGGTGAGATCAGACTCAGCTTCTGCCAAGCCAAAATCAACAATGACTCCGTATCCGCGGCTACAGTCAAACAAAAAATTGGCGGGCTTGATATCTCGATGCATGATGCGCTTGGAGTGAATGAATTCTAAGCCAGAGAGCATATCACGCATATAGCGTCGAATACCAGTCATTGTCATGTAGCGATAGTAATAGCGAAATTCAGTATGCGCAAAATAAGGTAGGACCACCAGAATCTGGTCCTGATGGCGCAGAGCAGTTATGATAGGAGCAATATATGTACTGCCGCTGAGCTTGCGTAATAGCTTCAGCTCATTGAGGATTCGCCTCGGACTCGCAGTAACATATATCCGCTTCATAGCCACAAACTGCACTGAGCGTGGACTCTGGTCCTCATTATAAATAGTATCCCACTCATTTTCGTGGTCTTGGTAATGCAAATCAATCGCCTTGTATACGCTCGAAAAGGTCCCCTCGCCTATTTTATCAACTAGTAAATAGTCATCCGACAGATTCTTGAACGATCTCTCCAATTCTTTCATTTCCCCTAAAAGATCCGGGTCCTCTGTCACATACGACTCGTAGTTCGGTCTCTGCTGGACCTCGCCATCGCCATCGTGCGACGACGAAGAAGCTCCCTCATCACTATTGCTGCTGCTGCTGCTGCTGCTGCTGCTATTATCATAGACTATAGTTTGGGCTTGACCTTTTTCCGGCCCGGTCCTCTCCTGCTTTTCCATGTCCATATCACTAGCCAGTCTCGCCAGACTACTCACCTTCTCCTCCATGTCAGTAGCGTGAATGGTTCCTGTTGAGTCGAGAAGGGTGGGGGAAGACAAGGATTGAATTCGGGTCGATTCTACAAAGATATTTTGTATCAAAAATATACGCGTTCGTTTGAGAGTCTGGGCGGCGGGGTTTTGGCGTTTGGGAGGAGGAAGTTGCCATGGCCACGTTGAACGGCTGAGCCCTCCACAATCCCAGCAACCAGCCGATTCGAAAAACAAGAAATCGTGTCACGACGTGTTCAAAAGCTCGAGGATTGAATAAAAGAGCAGCAGTCAAGAAAGCAACGTAGGGTTTTGTGTTGCTAGAAAGAGGGGAACCAAGGAAAGAAAAAAAAACACAATGAGATTGTCGAAAGTCGTTTCCAGCATGGCCTCAGTTGCCATGGCTGCAGCTATTCCTCTTACTGTGAAGATTCCTGCTAATGGCATGGAATGCTTTTATGGACAGGTTCATACGATTGGATCGAAAATCGGCTTCACATACTCGGTTCAGGCCGGAGGTTCATTTGATATAGATCTTGCTATCCGATCCCCTGATCAGAATATTTTGTATCAACAATCCAAGGAATCTCAAGGTGAATATGCTTTTGCTGCTAGTCAGACTGGAGACTATGAATTCTGTTTCTCTAATGACATGTCTACATTCAGCGAGAAATCTATTGAGTTTGATTTGAACATTGATTCTTCCATTCGAGCAGAGCTTCCTACCAATGTTGGTGCTGATTCCACGGGAACAGTTGAGAGATCGATCACCAAGCTCGAGTCGTTGGTTGACGAGTTACACCGATCGTTGCAGTATTACAAGACGAGAAACAATCGAAACGAGAGCACTGTCAAAAGCACCGAGGCTCGTATTTTTTATTTCAGTATTTTCGAGGTTTTGCTCATGGTCGGAATGGGCTTGTTGCATGTTACCATTGTTCAGTTGTTCTTCACTGGCTCCAGAAAGCACTTGGTTTAGTTAGATTATTTTGTTTAAATATCAATGATACGAATAATGGATTCAGTAGCAAGGCACATAAGAACCAAGGGAAAGAAAAAAAAATACTTAAACGTGTATTTATTTTACATAAATAAAAAAGACTAGAAATCCCCCCTCTTCTCCTCACACTACATTCTGCTGCTGCTCGGTAGCGGTGTAGGGTCTTGTGCAACTTCCACCATCAAGCACTCCAGTATTTATAAGTCTGTGGCAAGTCCACGCTGACGGGCTTCAAGTCTTCTTTAATATTAGCATGGCTTTCTCCTTGATCAATGGGATTTTCTTTGCTGTAGCTTCGAGCGCTGCTAGCGACCACTGTCTTTGCTGCAGATATCTGATCTACAAACGCATTGCGTAGACTCTCGCTGTTACTAGCAAATGACCCATCTTCAACAGCTCTGCTCAAATCAGCCAAAGCTCGCTTGAGTAAGCCATCTACGACATTAACTTTCTTTTGCAAAGACAGTCTGTCCAAAAACAAATCTTCTCGTTCCCGCTCCAGAGCTCTCCTCTCAAGATCCAAACTTTTTTCAATCTTGTCAAACTTTTCCATTTTCAAGTCCACCTTGGCTAACTGGCTGCTGACAATTCGTGTATAAAGCTGATTCATTTCTCGCTCAGCCTTAGTAGCCAATGCATATCCTCGACCTCCAAGGACTCCGAGCGATGTGTTGGCGGCAGACTCTAGCAAGGATGTGTTGTCATCAGCACCTGCACCTGCCTTCTTGTCTCCGTTATCTTGCTCGTCTCCACCTTCTTCCTTGTTCTCCTTGTTCTCTTGATCAGTCTTATTAGCTTCTTCAACATACTTGTCCCGGATCTTCTTGAGTTCTTCTATAGTTCGACCAGAAGCGGCAGCAGCAACCTTTGGTTCAACAAGCCCTGCTAAGAAGGAAGCAACACTCATTACTGGATTATCAGCTTGTGTAAATGGTATGTGAGACGAATCATACTTCAGCGGTCCAAGTTTACTTGTATAGTCCTTTGATCCATCTGTGCTAGTAAATCCATTTTGCAAATAACTGTCTTCTGCACTAACACTGAGAAACTTCAGCAAGCAGTCTTCTCTAGATTTCGATGGTCCAACAGCATCACTGATTGCTTTCCAATCATTAGGAGTTTCCATGATTGCATCAAGAAGCTTGATAATCTCAGTTTTGCTCCATTTAGGGTCAGAGCTAGTCTCACTAGTCATAGTTGCTGGTGGTGCAGCATCAGTGCTAGGCTTAGATGACTTGCTACTAGCCTCGTTACCATTAGTTAGATTTCCTGATGAGGTGATAGTACCATTGTTAGGCTGAGCAGCTGAATCTTTAGTTCCTTTGTAAAACTGGAATGGAAACATTCCTCGTGGGGTGTCCAGAGTTTGATTCCAGTGACCAGTTACCGGAGGGACAACATCAGAAGGTCTAGACTGGACAGCTACTTGATAGTTGATCAATCCC
Organism: Zygoascus hellenicus; assembly: GCA_030564625.1. Lineage (NCBI taxonomy): Eukaryota > Fungi > Ascomycota > Dipodascomycetes > Dipodascales > Trichomonascaceae > Zygoascus > Zygoascus hellenicus. Next base: position 306,071 of record JAJLWE010000002.1, read on the forward strand.
CACTTCTCCAAGAAGCTATGAACACGCATAATAGCACCGACATCTCCCACCAAGTGACGCCTGCTCGCAGTGACAGTCAAATACTCAAAGGGATTAAGTCTATAAACATTAATCATGAAATCCCTATATTTCTGATAGGTCTTGGGGGTCTTTGATCGGTTTTTACCAGAGAAAAATTCCGGCAAACTCTTGATCTCAATTTCATTAATCTTGTCCATGTTGAACCAAGTAGCATAAGATGGTATAACAATGGTGTGAACCTGAGGTGCCTGAGGCTTGTCAAGTTTCTCCTGCTCATTTCGCGAGATCTTCTTGACTTCTTGCTTGACATCTGGATGAGAATCCTGCTGTAGGTCATTTTGTGGAATGGTAGTTTGATCTGCAGAGTCTTTACCCAAAGCAGGAGAGCCGGCTTCTGTCATTTGGGCATCTGCATTTGCCTCAGATTCCTCGATAATTACATCTGCAGGTGCCGGCGGTTGGTTATCTCCTCCAGATTCCTCTTGGGTCATGTTCACGGATGATTTCTCAGCAGGTGATGCATCATTAGTCGTGGTTTCAGGTTCGGATTTTATGTCGGGCTGTACAGCAGAAGAGTTCTGGGTCACAGGAGAAGCCGACGTATGTGCCCCATGTTGAGATTCGGGTGATTTCGAAGCCTTTTCATCAGAGACGCTTTCTAAAGGATTGGCATCAGGAATTGCTTTATTTTGATCCTCCCCGGGGCCTGGAGAAGCAACAGTGGTTGCATCAGCATTAGAATTAGAGCCAGAGCCAGAATCAGCATTATCTCCCAAAGATGGCGAGCCAGGGTCAGCGGAAGGATCACCAAAAGAATGGATATCGTTGACATCAGCTGAGTTATCGTTGTCGTCGTGATCACTCAAAGCAGGTAAAAATTCGTCGTGCATGTCGTGATCGTGATTGCCAAAGGAGCCAAGGTCATGGTCTAGATCGTTATTATCGAGATTACCGAGTAATCCATCAGTAGAGCCTTCATGATTTGGAAAAAGACTGTCAGTATGTTCAGACACAGGGCTTGCTGAGTTAGACATGATGCGTGTTAGATGTGGTAGCAAAACAATCGAGTAATCTAGTAGCAGAGAAATGGGGGGCCAGTAGCGACCCACTCGATTAGGTCAAGAAGAATTCCAAAAGTGACAAGTAGAGCAGGAAAAGTTCAAGCTAGAACGATATCAACCGACTGGAAAATGCGCGTAGAATTAATGGGTTGTGACGCGATTGGTTTGGCTTCAAACCACCGGCGATGCTCTCTTAGTGCTAGGTAAAGTGAATGATGGTTTTGTATTGGGAGGGGTATTGCCAGCGGTGTGTGTGTGTGTGTGTGTGTAAGAGCGTGTGTAAAATGACACATCCGGGTAAGACAGGAATTCCAAATCTCTCTCTTTCTCCCCCTCCGCTGAGCTCAAACCCAGCCAGCATTAGCTCCCCTTAGAAGAGAATGGCGAATTGGTGGGGAACGGACGGGAAGGTAGGTCGGGGAGAACGGGGAGACCGGGGAAGACCCCTCTCTGGTAGATCTTGGCTCAGCAACTGACAAAAAGATGGAAAAGAGAAGAATGGTCAGAACACGCTTCCATATTCAATTAAAAATGTTGTGATCAGAGGTCAAATGCATCTCCTGGCTGTAAATTAATATCTCACTGCGCTGGGCTGCTGGATTCTATCAACCAGACTTAGCTTTTATCATTGTCGGGTCTGTTGCCCCATTTAGGCAACTACCCCATCAAATATAAGCTGCAAACATATATATATCGGTCGCGATCCGCATGCAGGATCAGTGAAACGGAGATTTCACTAGTGATTAAACCATGAGCTCTAAATCTACACTTCCCGCGCCTTTGGCAGCTTATCTTGTACAACTGCAGAAGAATCCTTTGCAAACCAAATGTTTCACTGCGGCAACTTTGTCGGCATTGTCCGAGTTCCTCGCGTCCTACATTGCCAAATCCAAGGATGCAAAGACTGGAAGCTATTACTCTCCACGAGTACCAAAAATGGCTCTGTATGGTTTTTTTGTATCTGCTCCTCTCCAGCATGTTCTTGTTAATGCTTTGCAGAAAGCCTTTGCCAACAAGAAGGGAGTTTTTTGGAAGTTGGCTCAGATCTTAGCCAGCAATCTATTGATCACCCCCATCACCAGTAGTGCTTTTATTGCGTCAATGGCTGTGATCACTGGTGCTAGAAGTATCGACAGTATCATCAGAGCACTCAAGACTTCTCTTCCAGCTATTATAAAATCATCCTGGGTTACTTCTCCCTTTGTCCTTGCCTTTGCTCAATCATTCATTCCTGAACAGCTATGGGTGCCCTTCTTCAGCTTCTGCTACTTTTTTCTTGGAACCTACAATAACAGTTTGGTGAAGAAGAAGCAGATTGCAGCCAGAAAGGCTGCTGAAGAGGATAAAAAGCTTGAATAAACTTCTGGCTCGACCAAATACAATTCCAGTGGTTCTGCCTGTGTATTGACCAACTATGACGACAATTATTATGCCCCCCACGCATATTGCAGCGACTCGGTTTTTCATAGAACACTTCGCATTTTTTTGTTTTGGGAAAAATCAGTGTTTATTTAAATCCATGATGATTTTTCCTGTTGTAATAAATATAAAAGTCACTATGCACAATTCAAGCTCTAGGTTTGAGTTTCCTAAGCCGATAATTCAATAACCAGATCGATTTTCTCCATCGTTGATCCTACCTTTAGATTCCGTAAATAAACTTCCACGCACAGGAATTTGGCTAGTAGTGTGCGCCTAATCTTTGAAAAAAAATTAAGATATTCGAATTCAAGACAGTTTTTGAAGAGCTTCTTTAACTTGACTGACTGTGGCTCTGTCCATCGGATCAACTCTCAAACAACTCCTCAGAATATCAACCAAAGGCTTATTGTAAAGCTTTTCTACAGCTTGGTCATCCCATTTAGCCTCGATGATCATCATTCGCAGTTTCGGCGCAAACCCATGCTGCCATGGAAGCCTGCCCATCAATAGAGCGTACATAACGACTCCTAGGGCCCACATGTCTGTGTATGGGTTCACTATAGAAATATTGGACTGCAAAAGTTGAGGACATGCATATGGAAGACTACCACCATTGTTGGTAGTGGCTGAGATAGAGAGAGAGACACTGCTAGGAGGCCGAGATACATCCGAACTATCTTCCTCCATCTGGTGGATTCGGCTGGATGTGTCACTCGGTCCAATAAGTAAATGATTTGAGCTACCATCTGACCGACTAGATGATATACTTGCACTACTATTGCATGTGCTCAAAGAAGGCTTGGCTGTGAGATACGTGTTGGAATCAGAAGATGTGGGCGGTCCATCTTCGCCGGTTTCATAAAATGCACTCATACCAAAGTCGCAAAGTATTATTTTGGTAGATCCATCAGCTTGTTTTTCCATTAAGCAGTTCTCCAGTTTAAAATCACGATGGACAATGTGCATCGTATTATGCAAATAACTCAGAGCTGAGATGATTTGGCGCAGATAGTCCAAGGTAGTGGGTATCATATTCTGAGCATTGGTACGAACTACCTGCTCATCCGAAGAGGCGAGTTTCTGCTTCAATCTCCTGACAGAGTCCAATAATGTGCCATTGCTGATTTTCTCAGCAAAGCAATAGATGGCGGTGTCATCTTCCTCAACAGTGATCAACTTCAGTATATTGGGGTGATCTAGAAGTTTCCACAAAGTGACTTCATGATCAAACTCAGCTTGAACTTGTTCCATTTTCTCTGTACTCTGGGAAGTGTTAACTTTTTTGACGATTTTCACGGCTCTCAGCACTTTGACATCGTTTTCAAACGTCACAGCCTCCCGTATTTGACTGAATGCTCCGTACCCAATAAGCTTTCCAATAACATAATTTCCTATCTGTTCTCCAAGATATCCGTCGGTTCCAGCCCCTTGTCCGCTAGCCGATCCATAGCGAGAAAGATATTGATAAGCAGGTGAATAGCCAGCCGACGGACTGGTGCTAACACTTACTGATCGGCTCAAATTACTATTAGATTTCCTGAGATATTCAAACGGACTCCGAGCCGGAGAATTGTCGATTTCTGGATACATTGTCATGGCTCGTTCTCGTTTGCGACGGCTGCTGAAGCTCAACGGTGCACCATCGAGCTGTTTAGCAACCATCGGAGCAATACTGCTAGCTGAAGAAGACAAAGAACTGATCTGACTTGTATTCACATCACTTGTAAACAATGCGCTTCCTAATTGCTCCATGGAAGATTTGAGTTTCCTTCTTGTAGAGAACGGAATGGCTTTCCACTCTGTTTCGGACAGTCCGAGAGTAGGAGATGCAAGAATATGAGCAGCAGCATCTAATTTGAATGTTTCAGTTATAGATTTAGTAGGTCCTTCACTAGAATCGTCCTCCTCTTCTACTGGTAGATACTCCCCGCTGTTAATGCCTCCAACATGTGAAGTAGTCAATGGTTGCAGCGGCACTTTCCTAGAAGTAGAACCACCACCAGCAGCGGCAGTAGGACTGTGGCGGTGAGGATAACAGAATGCAGTAGGGGATTTGGTAGTTGGAGGAGAATAGTCTGGTACATATTCATCACCAATAGTATCATGGGGCAAATAAGAAGCTTCTCTGTAGCTCGCTTCCGGTAAGCGATCCAGCTTGCGACAAGACCGAGCGCCAGGAATTGACATTGGACCGGCAGTACTATCACGAATAGTCCGAGCTGATCGGGTCTTGGTGACACTCAGCGACTCTACTTCCATTGGAGAAGAGCTGCGTCCATCAGTTGTCGAGTCTCCAGGCAGCTGGCCGCCTCCTTCGTTGGTTCCGTAGTAGCCAGTAGGAGGAGCCATGATGGGACGGCAAGAGACGAAATAGCAGCAAGGAGAGATCCTTTTTTAATATGGGAAGCCAAAATCACTAGCCAGGTGTTTGACGAAATCAAATGGTCAAGAAAAGATTGCACACGTCAAGCAAAACTTGTGGGGGTGAGTGAGACAGTTTGTGTTGGAGTTGAAGACGGAAAACTTTGAATGGACTGACTTGGATTGACTCAAACCCCACATGATGAGAAGCTGGTGAGTGAGCAGCGCTGGTGCTGCTGGGGGGAGAGGGGGAGAGGAGACAGTGAGAGAAAGCAGGGTGCTGACTAATACTTCCCATTGAGGCGGTAGCTCCAGAACTAACCCACCGGCCTCGGTCACAAAAATCCTCCTCAGCTTGGCACAACCAGGCGGGCCCCCCAAAACCATTAACAATAATAAGATTTGTACTGGCCCAATCCGCCCCTCCCCTCCCCTCCTCGCCGCTTTCGCCCCATGTTGAAGCATCCCGGTACTAAGCGGGTCCAGTGATGCTATCCCATGGGTACTAAGCCTCAAGACTATAGCACTGCCGTGCTATGTACAGGGTTCTGGTTTCCAGACCGAGCGGAAATAGGCCCCGCCCCTGGAATTTTTCCGGCCGCAGCAACAACGTAACGTCAAACGATGAGTTTGCGGCGCCAGAAATCCCACAGCAAGGAAAGTGAAAAACATCGAGGGCGACAGGCGACAGTATAAAAAGCCACACTCAGCCTTTTCACAGACGACCAACAAAACGGGACTGCGACAGGAAAGCAGATCTGTTTCTTCCCTTCCCATTCTCCTCTTCTCCCTTCTGCTTGCTGTCTTTATAATTCGTTGGGTCGAGAAAAAATCTCCTCACTTTATTTTGAATCATGCTATGGATAATACACCATTGGTGGATCCCGCTTTTGTGCGCTGTGTTCTGGTGGGGAATGCTCATTGCTTTGATGGTCTGCTGGGCGGCCCAGGGCCATCCCGTGTATAGCTTCATGCTCAAGGATGGTAAAGATGCAGACCATCAGACGATTCTATATATTTCGGATATTGGAGCAACGAACCTGCAGCCTATTTTTATTGCTTGTGCTGGTGCTCAGGGTATTTGTTATGTTCTTTCGCTTGCCGCGGAGAGATATTTACGTCATGCCGGCCGACTATTGCCCAACTGGAATAGGACCGAGAAAATCTTGTCTGGCTTTGCTATTGCATTTGGTATCATTGGACAACTCGGAATTCTTTTTGTTTCCATTTTCAATACTAATGTCTTCCCTCATGTCCATGTGGCCATGTTGTGTGTATTTATTGTCGGTGTCGGAATCTCGACCCTATTCACCATCGCCGAGTTTGTGCTTCTAGACAGAAACTACTCGGGAATTCGACAAATCAGAATTTCCTATATTTTAAAGGCTCTTTGGTTCATTGTATGTCTGGCTCTGGCCATAGCTTTTGCTACTTGCTCCAACCCCAATGCCGCTGCTGTTTGCGAATGGACTCTCTCATTTGTTTATGGACTTTATCTGTGCCTCTTTGCATACGATTTGTCCCCCGCTGCTAGAAACAAGAAGGGGGCCATGTTCGAGGACCGGCTGAGTCATCAAATCAATAATTGGACCTCCCGAGATAGTCCAGAGCACTTGACACGGCAGGCACCCATGAATGATAATGAGAGTCTCGAGAGAAGCCCTATTGGAGAAATGGTCATGAAGGAAAGAGACGGAATGGTTCATATGTAAATGATCGTCCTTGATCGTCTTCTGGTGGTTTTGATGATATATTTAACTCCTCATTCAACCATGCATTCATCCATTGGCATATCCCTCTTTTGTGGATATGCTAGGCTTTCCTCATGTCGTCAAGTCAATTTGCTCTGCAAGTTCTTTTTCGACTATGTTTTTCATCGTGCTTTTTGATCTTACTTGCTATGATCATATTTATGCTTTCAAGATCATAAAGCTTCTGTTTATATTATTATTTATGCCTCCAGTAAAGTCTTGGTTTTTCTTAATGAACAGTGTTCGAACTATTATTAATCTAATAGATTCATCTAGACAATCTGTAAAACAACGCAAATAGTAAATTATACAAAAAAAAAATTATATAAAGGCAAGTCTCAATGGTCTGAAAAGACACATTTCCTGAGCATGTTATACATTAGAGCGAGCAATCAAAATCAAAAAAAAACACCAGTCGCAGATTTTCCCGATAACTCACTAAGCAATTGCTTCTTTGAAAATACCTTTAGCCTCGGCAGGCTCTTCTTCAGTAGTAGCAGTCTTGTCCACTGAGTCTGTGCTAACAAGTTGAGCTGGCTCGTCACCAATTGTCTGCAAGCCTTCCTTCACTTCAGAAACAAAGCCGTCTGTAGGAACTGTACCTTCTGGTCCTTCATGTGAAGCATCAGCCTCCTTATTGTCCTCAGAGTCCTTGGTCTCAGACACAGCATTAGACTCGGGCACGGTGATGCTCTCAGCATTAGTCTCGGTCGCAGATCCGGTTTCGGGAGCTAGCTGAATGGGCTTGAAATCAGCGGTCTCTCCCTCACTAGACTTGGTAGGAGAAACATCCTTATCTTTGTTCAACACCGCCTCAACAATACCAGGCTCTAGAGGCTTTTCTTCCTCTTCCTCAACCTTGGTTCCCTCTTGAACCTTGTCATCGTCATCTGCAGCTTTAGAGCTTTCACCTGCCGATGCTGGAAGTTCCGGCTCTTCAGACTCAGAGGCAACTTCGCCTACTGCAGCTGCACTCTCACTTTCACCATCTTCAGTTATAGCCTTGGTTTTGCCTTTAGACTCGGCAGTAGCTCGAGGCTGAGCTTTAGACTGCTGAGAAGCAATCACCTTAGAGCGCTGGTCCTTGACCTTCTGCGCTTGCTTTTTGAACCAACCTCCAACTCTACTCTGTTTTCCAGGAGATGTAGGAGAAGCAGGGGAAGTGGGTTTGGGGGATGAGGGAGTGTCGACAGTAGTGGTATCCAGAGTGGCACTCTTGACGGCATCACTAGACTTCAACGAAGCAGTGCTCACAGATTCAGCATCGTCAGCATCATTAGATGCCTCAGTGGAAACCTTCTTGTCTGTGATGGTAGCTACGTCAGCATCTCCACCATTGGCAGCCTCTTCAGGAGCATCCTCCTTGTCAACCACTTCCCAAGTCTTGTCAGTTTCACTTTCTTCCTTGTCGTCCTTTTCCTTTTCATCATCTTCAAGAACTGTATCAATACCTCTGTCTTCATGGGATTCTTCCTCAACATCTTCAGCATCGGCAATCGACTCTTCTCGCTCAACTTCCATAATTGAAGCAGCAGTAGAGGCGACTGTGGCATGAGTTTCTTTCTCCTTATCAGCGGCTTCATCATACACCTTAGCAGCTTCATCCAAAGCAGCCTGCTTCTCTTCAAGCTCCTTCTTTGCTGCTGCAGCTTCAGCTTCGCTCTTAGCTTGTTCTTCAGCAATTCGAGCAGCTTCAAGCTCAGCTTCTCTCTTATTTTTCAGAGCCAGTAGTCTAGACGCTTCAGCGGCAGCAAGAGCTTCAGCAGCCTGAGCCTCCTGAAGTGCAGACTTCAACTTGGCCTTTTCCTGCTTTCTCTGCTCAGCAATCAGGGCCTTTTCATGTCTGGTTTTAGCCTTGGCCTCCTGCTCCTTTTGCTTCTCAGCAGTTCGTTCAACTCTTCGAGCAGCAAGAATCTTCTCCTTTTCAGCCCTTTGTTCAGCCTTTACCTTATCACGCTCAGCCTTAAGAGCAGCTTTCTCCTCATTCTTGATTCTCTTGTCTTCAGCCTTTTGCTCATTAGCAACACGCTTCTCCTCGGCACGCTTCTTACGTTCTTCCAAATCAGCCTTTCGCTTTCGTTCCTTCTCAGCCTCTTCAGCAGCACGTCGCTCCTCGTCCTCTTCACGCTGCTTTAGAGCCTTTTCAGAAATCTGCTCCAATACAGGGTTGACATTTCGCTGAGCAATAGCCTCGACTTCCGACTGGGTCATGAACATTCCACCACCCATGTTAATCTTGCCATGATTTTCGAGTCTCTTCTTGGAATTACCTTCAGCAACCTTCAGAGCAGCCTCGGTGTATTTGATGTTGGTGAAAGGCTTTTTGTATCGCAAATCATCATCAATGGCTGACAAGTGTCCGGCAGCTCGTTGTCGAGCTGCAGCAATCAAATTGTCTCTCTGAGCATTGTCCAAAAATTGAGGAGTAAGCAAGAGCATGGGGTCGTCTAAAGCAGCAGCGTCTGAGGCATGATAAGCAGCAGCAGCACCAGGGCTATCCCAGTGAAGTGTTCCGGGCTTGTGTCCACCGACGTAAACTTTAGACAATCGTTCCTTTGCATTTGCACGAGCCTTAGATTCGAGAGAAGCCAAAAAGTCCATTGATGGAGACTTCAGACCTGCTTCGGTAATAGTAGCCCGTCGTCGGCTTTCCTGCTGTTCAACTAGCTTGTTGTGGAGACCCTCCATTGTGTCACTAGAGGAAAAGTGGCCATCCAAGGTGTGAGAGCGGTCTCTTCGGTCAGCAAAGCTGTAAGCGTCGGGGAGAGCTTTCTCAGCATAATCACGGCCCGATAATGCAGCGATCTTTACTGCAGCGTTCTTACCCTGAGAATGTACAAGATCCTCGTCGTAATCTACAATGGATTTCACAGTTCCGGTTCTTTCTCGAGCAGAAAGAGCCGCACTTGCAGCATTCTTATCAAGATCCGGTTTCCAGATTTCAGGTGAAATATTGGTATTCTGAGCCTTGAGAGCAGCAGTACCAGCAGTCTGTGACTGGGTATGATACCACAATTTAGGCATCAGGTCCGCCTTGACTGCCAATACAGCCGCAGTGTCGGAGGCATCTTTCTTGACACCAACGACAGGTGAAGACGGCTGGCCTGTCAAAGAACCACCGTTTCTGACTTGTCGTCTGTAATAAGCAGCAGCGGCAGCAGGAGATAGTGGTTTATCGAGGCCTGCAACCTTGACCTTGCTGTTGCTACTATAAGATGATGACATTGACTTTGATCGAGAGGGTTTCTGGGGATTGGTGGAAATAGAAGAAGTGGAAGAAGTCGCAGTGGTCAATGTGGCCGTCTGATCCTGAGGCCGGTCTTGAGTCTTTGTATAGTTAGTTTTTTGTTCGCGTGAAATTGTGTTATGGTTTCGGTCGTCAAGCTGGGGAAAGAAAGGGGGGGGAGTGGAGGGTGCAGCAGCACACAGTATATAGCAAGCAGCAGCCTCCACTACAACAGCAAGTAGCGCGCCCGGCCGTACATAGGCTAAAGGGCCCTTGTTGAAGAACATCAATTGCAAAAGCCCAGAATAAAAACAGCCGAGGGGGAAAAGGCAAAGGCCAAAAGAGAACGGTTCTCTTTTTAATTTCATGTAGATTTTATACTCACCTTGAACCAAGTACTCATTTTGCCTCTTTGCAATCTAGCAGGCTCCTATCAACTGATTAACAAAAGAGCGCTAATACGGGGATTGAACAACGAGAAATAAACAGATATTCCAAAAGTACGATGTACAGGTGAATTGATGAATGAGAGTTGACGTTCGACAAATATCAGCAGAGTTCAATTGTCACAAATGGCTGGTCAATTCGTCTTCTTATCCTAATCGACTCGCAATTTAAAATGGCTGGCTAGAGGTTAAAAGCTCCAATGGCAGCAATCCAAGACGGCTTGCACACCACTACCTTGGAGAAATTGGTGCCTTTTAGGAATATCCCAAACACCCCACCGACCCATTCGAGCAACGCAGGCGTCTTACCTAACGAGGAGAGGTGGGAGGTATGTCCCTTACAGGGGGGAGGAAGGGAGGAAGAAGGTGAGCACAAAGGGAGCAGCTGACCGGTAGAAGGTGGGAAGTGGCAGCGGGCGGCCGGCGGAGTTACGGATTGAATCATACACCTTGTAAGCTGATAATGTAGGTTATATACAAATTGAATTTTGTAGGGATTACTTCTATGTGTATATCTACTATGGTTGCTGGAGAGTTTATTAGGTTGTTTGCTGCAGCATATGCTGCTTGAAGTACCAAGGCGGCCGGTCGGACTTAGTCACAGTTTATTGTAATCTGACAAATGATGCTACTTTCGGGATACAATCCAATTCAATCAATGCTTCTTCATTGGAGCCCAATGCGGTTAAAGGGTGAACCTTCCATCCATGATCAGCACTGAAGTATCTCATAGATATTGGAACCAGAGGTGAGAAGATTCAAATATTTGGCTGATTCCTGGGAATCTTCCTGTTCGGCCCGCTTTCGCTTCTGTTCTTCCTCCAAAATCGACACGGCTATTCGTTCTGCTCCTACTCGAGATCCCTCGAGATTGGCTCCTGCAGGGCCTAACCGTAGGAACGCCAATCTGCCGGTGACGTACATTGGCACCTCCGCAGAATACTGGAGATCATGCGTCAGACAGGGCAGACCTGAGCATGTCTCCACTGGATATTTTTCGAGCAGTGGCTGCAAGAATTCTATCTTGGTTATGTCTGGTGTTGATCCAGTTGCATAATAGACATATTGGGGTCCAGCAACTGAAATGTGCCCTTCAGCAGAAGATATTGTTCCTCTTGTCCAGCGGCTTTCTGTACTATTCCATTCCCCAGGATCATAGTAAGACTCCTCATGGATATCCATTCGGCGAGATTTCTCATAATTTTTGGTTATCTTGTAATATTCGGGGTTAACTGTTCCACCCTGGCGGGCTTCCTGTATCATCTGCCATCGCTCTTCGTCAGTGTCCAACATCCAAAAAGCTGATTTCATATAATTTTTATACTTGGCAACCCATTCAAGATCAAAATCAAAATGTTTCACTTTGAGCTTTGATCTCAGTACCCAATGCACATGACAAGAAGCATCGTTCTCAATGAGTCTTCGGCATAGCTGTGCCCCGGTCAAGCCTCCTCCAACAACTACATAATTTTTTGTTTTTGTTTGTGATCCAATGAGTGAATCGCACGGCTTTTCCGGAGGAAATACAATTTGACTGTATTTTCTGGAGAAAATGTGACTGGTATGGCAACTGCCGAGAGGGAAGTCTGCCCGATTTTGATCGTAGTTGATTGTTCCTATAGGCCCACATGCCATCACAACATACCTACAAGTTAAAACGTCTTTGTCCGTAGTCACTGTGAAAGTTTTATCTCGGCTGTCATACTGGATTTCTTTGCATGCTTGCTGACTGATTTTGTCTTCCAAATGATATCGGCTAACGATTTCTTGACAATAATCTGCAAAAAGCTTGGTACCTGGACGATAATAATCTTTATCTACTCTCTGATTGATTTCAACCGGCTTGCGATTAGCTCTTTTTTTCTTCTGCTGGTGGTTACTGAGCTCCTTGCCCACCACTCCTTTGATTTCTTTGAGTTCCAATTGACGGCCATTGCGGTATGCAAAAGCTGTCATTCCATCAATATCTTGAGGATCAGGATGAAAGAACATGGGAGATCTCAATTGCTGTATCTGACATGTTTGGAATTGATTGTTCCATTGTCCGAGCCAACTAGATGATGTAGCATCAATACAATGAATTGAAAGATCCGGCAAAGGAATTGATCTCGTTTTTCTATTGAGAGTATTTATTGACTTGTTTCTGAGCCAATGGAATCTTTGTTGCTCAGCATCAGAAAACAGGGCCGAGGGGGTTGATTCCAGCAATCGCGAAGCCATAGCTAGACCTCCTGGTCCCCCGCCGATAATTAACACATCGTAATCATAACTACTCATTGTTCTTTCTTTACAACTGACAATCCTGGTAGAACTAACAAACAAGGAAACCACTCAATAATAACTAAAGAAAAGGAAAAATAGAAGATAGACTGTGTTCGTTTACATATATAATATTGTATTGACATCACCTCCAAGGTCTATACTCATGACCTCTCGGACACAACCTTATCACCTACAACCACCTTAGAGGTTATATTATTAGGATACTTGATAAGGTTGAAGATTGGACAGACTTTCTCCACACTTCCATGCAGATCCTTGAGTACGTCCTCAGGAGCATTGCTTTCCAGGTAGACAGTGTAGGTGATATCATCGAGACCAGGGACTTGATCTTCAAATCCCTCACCACCTTTTCTAAGATCCAATGATCCAGTAGTTTCAATTTCCAGACTTTCCATATCGATCTGCTTCATTCCAGCAAGAGCCACGTACATATGTGCTATACAGGCACCGAGTGCACCGAGAGCGATCTCAGGAGCAGCAGGTCCAAGATTGTAACCACACCAGGCAGGTGGGGAATCGGCAAGAATCTGATGATCCCGAATAAAGACCCGTCTTACTCCAGATCGACCCTCTACAACAGTCCTAGTGGTTTTAACAGAAACAGCATTCTTGATGTGCTCTTCGGTGGTTCCCATGGCAGACTCAAAGTACTTGGTCATGGCTGGGCCCTTCACTTTAAGGAAGCCATTGAGCGATTGTTCGGAGGACATGATTCGAGTAGTATGTAATAATCTAGCGGTGTTGAGTCTTGACAATCCTCGCTTAAACATAATGGTAAGTTGTAGTGGAAAGATTCTTCTTGACGGTGAGGGGAACAGGGATGAACGGCAACTATTTAAACTGGAAAAAACTATCTTACGATGATGAATGTTACTTGGTGTGGAGGGTTTTAGTCACCAGCGATATTCCTGAAACGGTAGGTTGAAATGTGCCTTATTGGGAGCTTATCGGCTAGATTAGTGGAGATGAGGTTGAGCCTACTAGAAACAGCGTGAAGAGGATCGCTCGGATATGTTCCACAGGGGTTGTTTTATATTTATATAGACAAGTCAAGATCACCTTTCTTTCCATTTTTAAAAAATGCTACCTGTTCTATAGACCCTAACATCGTTTGCTGCGGCCCCTGGGATCAATGTTATGCGGTCCGTGCCCTGCTACTGGAAACTGAGCCTCGTACTTATTCTCAGTACTGGGTGGTGTGTAATATATCTGATGGGACTGACGAATTTCGGCCAGAAAATATCGGATAAAATCCATCATAAAGCAGAGTCTTCTAGTCTGTTTTCTCATTCCTATCCTCATGCTCGGAATGAAGATGCTGCTGCTGCTGGTGCTCCCCCTGTGCCATCAAATCATCCTGCTGCTGCAAGTAATGGCAGCATCACACCTCCCCCAATTCCAGGGAACCACCCAAGCCGTTTGAGTAATGCTGTTTCTCGTCTTGGAAACTCTACTGCCAGTCCAGCGTCTTCTGGATATCGTTCGGTGGTTTATTTTTGTTCCTGGTCTATTTATGCTAGAGATCACTTCCCAGCTGATCTACCGGTTGATCGTCTGACGCATATTTTGTATGCATTTTGTGATCTCGATGATTCCACTGGTTTGATTAAGATGGATGATGACTGGGCAGCTACTGGTGCTACTGCGAAAAGAGGTCTCACTGGGTGTGGAGATGGAGTATTTGGCGAGTTATACAATCTCAAAAAGCAGAATCGTCATCTCAAGATACTGATTTCTATTGGAGGATGGACATACTCTGGGAAAATGAAAAAAGTGATCAACGATGATAGCAAGAGAGCCAAAATGGTGAAATCCTTGGTAGCATTGGTCAGACTGCATTCTCTAGACGGCATTGATGTTGACTGGGAATATGCTGAGAATCCTGACGAGGCTCGGAATTATGTGAATCTCGTCAAGGAATTGCGGCTCAGCTTGAATATGCTGGCTCGTGAACTTCGGATCTCGGAGCATCAGTTTGATTTGACGGTGGCTGCTCCGGCGGGGCCTCACCAGCGTTGCAATCTTGACATCAAAGGCATGGACAGATGGTTATCATTCTGGAACCTCATGACCTACGATTTTTCCGGGCCGTGGACCCAGACAGCTGAGTATCAGAGCAACCTCTATCATGGGGCCATTAGTGCTGCTGGAACAGTTGATTATTACATGAGCCAGGGAGCAGCTGCTTCGAAGCTGGTTCTGGGTATGCCCATCTATGGTCGAGGGTTCGCCAAAACTGCGGGAGTTGGCTCCCCTTATGGCGGAGCAGCACCAGGTACATGGGAAAATGGAATCATTGATTATAAGCATTTACCGTTGAATGGTAGTGAGGAAAAGGTCGACTACAAGTCGGTTAGTGCCTATTGTCACAGCAAAGATGGCACCTGGGTGTGCTACGACAATGCTGAAACCAGCAAGATGAAGGCTCAGTATGTTCAAAAGAAAGGCTTAGGAGGAGGCATGTGGTGGGAATCATCAGCCGACAAGCCTATTACCAACGAAAGATCGCTGATCTACAGCTTCACGCAGCAGCTCGGAAAGTCCCATTTGGACCAGCGGCCCAATAATCTATTTTATTAGAGTATTGTTTGTGCTTTATGATGTTTGAAATTCTCGCACTGGAGTCTTCAGGGTGTCATCCCCTTTACCGTCGTGTCAATTTAGCTCCATCAGAGTATCAGCCGGAGCCTGTTTCT
Organism: Zygoascus hellenicus; assembly: GCA_030564625.1. Taxonomy (NCBI): domain Eukaryota; kingdom Fungi; phylum Ascomycota; class Dipodascomycetes; order Dipodascales; family Trichomonascaceae; genus Zygoascus; species Zygoascus hellenicus. Next base: position 321,338 of record JAJLWE010000002.1, read on the forward strand.
ATCACTTGAACTGCCCATGTTTCTCTCTGTACAAGTAACTTTGGATTCTGGCCCACTGTTTCTACATATAAAAAAAAAACAAGAAAAAATCAAAATCAAAATCACACTTTTTTCTCCATTGATCGTCTGAGCTAACTCTCTCTATTCTCCTCTCTCGATTAATCTCACTTGATCTCCCCTTCCCCCGCTAATTTCCGCGGCCCTAGCTTCCTCCCCGTCATCCACCAAGCCGCAGCTTGAAAACGTGTTGGAATTATTGGTGAGCGCAACCTCTTCCTCCATCAGCCTTGTCTCCCTACGCAAATCATTGGGTGTATCTCCAGCAGCAAGTAGTCAACTAGAGCAGAGTTTCCTGTCGCACGTAACCCGAATAAAACCGGCTGGTAGAATTTGTGGGTCCCAGTAGACTGCTGTTTTCTACGAGCGGTTTGGGATTGTTTATAAGAATAATCAGGTGCAACGTACCAATCAACAATTGTCCATTCATCCACCAACCAACCAGCCAACCAGCCAACTTTCCAACAACACCACCAGTCTTACCAACCAAGGTTCCCAGCTGTGGTCTAATAATTGACTGATAGGAGGAAGTGAAGCATGAAGTTTGGGAAATATTTGGCCAAGCGGCAACTTGATCTGCCAGAATATGCCAACTACTTCATCAACTACAAGGCGCTGAAAAAGGTAGGTTTAGAGCATGATCCAGAATGGCATTTGCTGCGCTGTTTTGCTGCCAGGGATTTCCCACATACTGGTTAAAGAAGAATCACGATTGGCGGGTTACTAGCAGTTGTTGGGCCATTTGTTACCATCTATCCTACTGTTTGACGAATTACAATATGGCTGGTACTTTCAATGCTACATGTGCCCCTCTCGTCCATGGGTGTCCCTGTGAAATACAGCATATCGCATATCCATGAGGAGGGAAGGTGTTTTTCCTGTTTTGTTATTACGAATCAGCCAGCTAACTATTTATAGCTAATCAAGTCTCTCTCAGTTCCTGATTCTTCTGGTAGAAATGCAGGTGTATCAATAGAGAAAGCTCTGCAGGAGAACAAGGCGACATTTTTCTTTCATTTGGAACGAGAGCTAGAAAAGGTCAATACATTTTATCTGCAAAAGGAGGGAGAACTCAAAATCAGACTGGAAATTCTTGTTCAGAAAAAGCAGAGCGCTTATGACAATGGCGAGCTATTCACAAAAACATCTGTTAGCTACATCTCTCTTTATGAAGCCTTTCAAAGGTTTGGTAGAGATCTCGAAAGACTCGAGCAGTTTATTGAACTCAATGCCACCGGATTCAGCAAAGTTCTCAAAAAATGGGACAAGCGGTCCAAATCTCACACCAAGGAGCTTTATCTTTCAAGAGCTGTTGAAGTCCAGCCTGTCTTCCACAGGGAGGAATTGGCGCACTTTTCAGACTTGGCTGCTTCCTCAATGATGGACCTCGAGTCCTGGTCTGAAGGTGATTCCACTATGTACGAAGCATCCAACACTAAAAGCGAAGATGTGAAATCAAAACCGCATTTGGTCTCCCGGAAGAAGGACGACTTATTCCATGAGTTTGTGAGAACTGCATCTGAAGGCGATCCCGTTGAGATCAAGAAATGTATTGAAAGACTTCAAAATACTGACGATGCTGGCGAGAGAATCACTCGGATCTTTCTTTTGGCAATTTCTTCCGAGGCAAGTGACAACTCTCTTATAGCATTGTGGGAAACCAAATGCGTCGACATTCACAGTGTCGATGACATTTCTGGAAAAAACTGCTTACATCGTGCAGCTGCCACAGATAACCATGGTCGAGTTAGAATTGTTCAACTGGCTTTGGAAGAAAAAGTAGATGTCAATCAAGCTGATGTCTACGGTAAAGTACCTTTGCATTATGCATGTTTGCACAATCGGCGTGATCTCATTTTCACATTGTTGAAGGCTGGTGCTAACATTAATGCTTTGGACAAGGACAATTTCTCACCTTTACTTTATTCCATTCTCTATCGATTTACAGGTTGCGTCAGCGACTTGGTCAATTCTGGTGCCAATGTCGATGTTGACTCTGCCAAAGACTATGTGCCTCTTAATTTTGCATGTCAGTATGGTGTCTACGACGCTGTTAAAATTCTTATTGAAAAGTATCCAAATCTGATTGTTGCAGATGCGGAGGGTCTTTATCCAATTCACTTGGTCGCTAGAGCCGGTCATGCAAATCTTGTTCCTCTTTTGAAAAGTTACGGCGTTAATGTCAACGAGTTGGACAAACTGAATCAATGGACCGCTTTATTTTATGCAGCATCTGAGGGTCACTTTGGAGTAGTCAAGGCTCTTTTGGAGGCAAACGCTGATCCTTTTATTCTGGATGAGAATGGCAGGACAGCACTATTTTATGCAGCATGGGAAGGCAGACCCAAGTGTCTCCATGCTCTTGCTGCAATGCTTCCGGTTTCAGCCGATGGCAAACGTGTCGATGCTTCACGAAGCTTACAGCTGGAGGCTCGAGCTAAACAATCTGCAGAACCAATCGTATTTTCTCCGATGGATTTGACGGAAAGTTCAGCCGAGGATGAAATGATTGATGATATCGATGCCATTCCCGATTTGTCGCTACCTCCCCCTATTATTCCTCTCAGAAGATATGGCCACAATTTCCTTGATAAAAAAATTGTATTACAATTACTCTTTGATCCTAATAAGAAGCCGTTGAAGTTCCTGAAAGAAGAAGATGGAGTTCCCGCTGGACGGCTGACCATCAGTGCACGAAACTCTAATGACTTCATTCCTAGGTCTCTCATGCTTCCCGTTGGAGATGGCGATAGAGTTGTCACTTTCCAAGTAGACTCTTTGCGGGACTTTATTCTCGATTTTGAGGTCTACTCGACCTTTGGAACTCGAATCATTGCCAAGGCAACTGCTCTTCCATATGTGTTTCAAATGGGTGAGCATAGTACGCTTTCAATGGATCATGTTTACAGACTTCCTTTGACAGATAGCAGACTCACGGCAATTGGCGAAATATCGTTCCGATTCCAAGTTGTCATGCCATTCCAAGGAAAGCCGTTAGAGATCACCAAGTATGATACGTACTGGAAGAGCACTTCTCAAGTTGGACAAGGCGACCAATCGGTTGCATGGGTGACTCAGGAGCACGTCAGCGAGTCGCTTTCTTTTGTCACAGCTTCTAGTTTGTCTGGAAAATTTTCAAAAATTGGAGTTTGTCTCACGAGAGATTTTGTTCCAGTGATAAGCTATAGTTGGTTTGTCAAGCTTGCTGGTATCCAGATACCCATAGGAAACCTGGACTGCCAGCAGCTTATGGGGCTCGACAACATCAAGAGCAGAAACGAGACGGTTTTTAGCGAGCTGGAAAATATCACTGATGCTGATCAGGTTTATGAAGTCATTAAGGACACGATTGTTCCTTTGAGCAAGTTTTTGAAACACCTCCCATTGAACATCAAGCTGGACGCCGAAGTCTTGTATCCCACTGCAAGCGAAGCAGCTCTGTTCTCATTTGGAATCTCATCCTTCTGTGAACTCAATCAGTATGCAGATCACATTCTGAGGGTTTTGTTCAATCATGCACATGAAGTTCGAAAGGCCAATGGTGTTGATACTGGAGTATCGCGGTCTCTGATTTTCACGTCGTCAAACCCTGATGTTTGTACGGTCCTGAACTGGAAACAGCCCAACTACCCTGTATTCTTCAACATTGACGCTTTGCGTTTGGATGGAAAGTATCAGACGGCCCATGGTCTCGTCAATGTAGCACAAAAGGAGGACCGGCGATGCGTGAGTCTGAAAGATGGTGCTAGTTTTGCCAGCAATAACAATCTGTTTGGTATTATTTGTAGTGCTTCATTGCTGAATCTTGTTCCATCGTTGGTTTCTAGTGTTCGAGTTCTGGGTCTTGTACTTGTGAGCTCTGGAGAATCACATCAGACAGTGGATGGTGCTGATGCCACGAGCAGCATCCGAAGTGTGGTCTTCAAAGGAAATATAGACATGTGAATGAGTGGTTATGAATTATAAATGCATTTTGTGTTTCTTGTCGTATAAAAATATGGTCCTAATGGTAAATAAATAGATAACGAACAACAAGCCTCCCCCGTCACTATCAGCTCAAGTCGAAATCGTCAATCTCATTTCGATACTTGAGAATGTTTCTCTTGATCTTACTGCTATCTACCCATGTCAGATAGTCTTCCATATTCCTTGTGACCAAAAAGGCTGGATCGGTCAGAACCTGAGGGCCAATTCGAACATGGCCCTGTTCAATAAATTTGGTAGCTTCAGAAACATTTGGAGCCATTCGGAGACGGCACATGACAACCGGGAGTCTTCGTCGGCAAAAAGCTGCTACAGTCACCTTGTTTTCCAGATCAGATATCTTAGGCTTGGTATGGCCCGGAAATACCCCCATATTCCATAGTTTTTCAAGTAGAAGCTCTTCATATTTCAACCGAGTTCGATCATTCGGTTCCAGCTGACTCAACTTGCTAGCAAGCTGTCGTATGCCACCGCATATCTTATTGTATTTGATATAGTCATTTCGGTCCTGAATATGGTACATCCGCATGACCTGGGCTTCTCGATGGCCCTGATCAGACTTCCAGTCCAGAAAATCGACTTTTTTCAGCAGCTTCTGCTCATGATGTTTCAACTGACGCATCTTTGGTTTAAATGTTCTTGATTCAACGCTGTCGGTGGTAGTTGGTTTTCTTGATTTTTTTTTTTTCCAGCACCAGTCCACGAGGAGAACCCCAGCCGTGCAGTATAACATTGGCTAATGAAATTTTACCACCACCAAGCTTGAACATTGAAAGAAGTACAGCAGCGACAATGATCAGAACAGGAGCCAGGGCTTTCAGTACAAGCACCCGCATGCTGTCGCATGTTGGATCTGCATCGATTATTATTCCCGAGGGCACAAAGATCAGCATCAAACCAAAAGAGATTGATGAGATCAGCCAGCTGAGAGTACAAGCAGCAGCGCAGAGAAATGGAAAGCCGTTGGTGAATTTGACACAAGAAGCTCATATAAGTGGACCTAAAGGAGAGGTGAAGATGGATTTGGCAAATTTCGTCAAGTTGGATTTCTCGGAAAATGGCAATAAGTTGAAGGTTGTCATTGAAGACGAACAGGCATCAGGCCAGAGGAAGATGTGGGGGACGACCCGCTCTTTGATAAATAATGGCATTGCTGGAGTCAGTGAGGGCCATATCAGCATTCTAAAGCTTGTTGGAACCGGTTACAGAGCTGCAGTTGAGGGAGATAAGTTGATAGTTCGACTGGGTTTCAGTAATCCTGTACCATTGACTATTCCCGGAAACCTGACATTGAGTACGCCGAATCCCAATCGTATCATCATTGAAGGAGTCGATAAGCAGCAGGTGAAGCAATATGCAGCTAAGATCAGAAAGCTCCGGCCTCCTGAGCCTTACAAGGGAAAGGGGGTGTTTGTAGACGGAGAGACCATCAAGCTCAAGCAGAGGAAGATCAAATAAGGGGATTGGTTGTCATTTTGCATGATGGCATTTCTATGGATGTTTCCGTTTCATTGTCAATAGATCTTTTTGTAAATACATGAATTATTTTGCTGGCTGGTGGGCCTGCAACTGCCTTGTTGCTATGTACATGTGGACCAAAAGTGGTTGGTCAGAGTTGGTGAAAGTTGGTGAAAGTTGGTAAAGTTGGTAAAGCTGGTAAAGTTGGTAAAGTTGGTAAAGTTGGTAAAGTTGGCCAAATTGGTCAAGGCGGATTCAGGCTGGTCAAAGTTGGTTCAAGCTGTCAATGATGATCAAAGCTCCTCGTCAAGATTCATCAACACTCCTCGTCAAGATTCATCAACACGCCTCGTCAATATTCATCATAACCAATCAAACGCTTCAAACTTTTCGACTCTTGAAAAATCAGTCAAACCAGGTCTCGCTCAATCTCAGTCGACCCCCGCGAATTTTTACCAATTACTTGCTGGCCTAAAGCTCATCGACGTCTCATAGTAGCCTCCTCCTTTGCACCAGGAACAAAAGGATGGAACTCCTCGTCCAGTAGACTGTATTTAACCCCCTCCTTTTCAATACTCCAATCTATGACCACAAATCGATTCAGTTCGCGGCTTCGTCGAGCATCAAAATGAACAAGGCCCTCTCCATTATCACCTTTGACATAGTAGCTGAAATCCACAATGCCTCTTCCCGCTTGTAACTTTCCATATATCCAAGGAATAAACGCACTGAATGTTATGTTTTCACCAAGCACCTCTCGACCAGTCTTGGATCGTCTCAAAGTGTATAGTGTGCTGCTCACTACTGGAGCATTGATCTCCTCGTACTTGACAATGGCCATGAAAGTAGCAGCCATGAGTATGCTGAACCCAATAAGACTGGCTCTGACATGTCTTTTTTCCTTTCCGATATCAGGAAGCTCCCGATCAACCGTGACTTGTTTTCTCATTGTGGTTCCATGGGAGCCAGCTGCTGCCATGCTGCTATTAAACCGGCAACATGAATACCGGCTAGCGAGACTCAAGCCAAGGCTTCTTTTCACCACACTCAGTCCCATTCCGCCAACTTTCAATCTGTTCAATGCTAGTGTTGCTGAGATCATTTTTCCCGTAACTTGTCAAGCTGCTGCTTTGACCAAATGCTAGTAAAAGTGGTGGTTTGACGGTCCGCCTGATTCCCTCCATCACCACAGAAGGGAGTTTTGCTTGGGATTGAAAAATTCACCGGCCACAGGCTCAGTTATTTCACCCATTCACCCTTCTCTTCACCTGAGCGTCGTGACAGCACCAGCAGAAACCGGGGGAGCTTTTTTTAGTTTTTTTGTTCGTTTTGATTGGAAACTTGAAACTCAGATATTCATCATGTCGCTGAAAACTTTAGCTCGTGCTGTAGGACTTCGGGCCCCTGCTAAGCTCACAGCTGCATCGGTAGCTAGCACTTACCAGTCGTCTTCACCGACACTTGGACACTCTCCTTTGGCAGCTCATCTGCGAAAACGGCTTCCATTTCGACCGGGAATAGCAGCTTTCAAAAGAGGAATGACTGCTTGGTTCGATGAGAATGGAAAGCAGTTCCCGTGCACAGTTCTCGAGGTTGACCGGGTACAAGTCACCAATGTTCGATCTGATCCTTCCAAAGGCTTTTTTTCAGTCCAGCTTGGCTTGGGCTCTGTCAAATTCTCTAATATTTCCCGACAGCTTCTTGGGCATTTTTCTAGAGCTCAGGTGGCTCCAAAGCGTCGTACTGTGGAATTTCAAGTCCGGGATGAATCTGGACTTTTACCATTAGGAACCGAGCTCAAGGCTGATCATTTCTATGAAGGTCAGTATGTAGATGTGCAGTCAATAACCAAAGGAAAAGGTTTTGCCGGTGTCATGAAACGATGGGGTTTTGGAGGTTTGAGAGCCACCCACGGTACCTCTGCTGCTCATCGATCTGCCGGTTCTACTGGTATGAATCAGGATCCAGGACGAGTAGTTCCCGGCAAGAAGATGGCTGGTAATATGGGTAACAAGAGCAATACCATTCAACGAGTCAAAGTGGTCAAGATCTATGCTGACAAGGGATTGATTCTTGTCAAAGGCCCTGTTTCTGGTGCTAAAGGTCGAGTCGTCAAGATTGTCGACTCCAAGAAAGCAGCATGTCCTTCTGATCTCAAGGAGAAATGGTTGGCCTTTCGACAAAGTGTCGGAAAGCCGGCAGCATGAGCCAGAGTTGTTGTGCATATTTTACATACTAAATAATCCTGTATATATAAAGCTATCTGTGTTTGATTAATCTTCCATTTCGCTCGGTTTCAGCAAGCCACCAACCTTCATAGCTCGTTCTCGTTCTTCCTTTTGCTTCTCGGCTACCTCTAGCTCCCGCTCTTCTGCATATAAATAGTCGGTAGCTTCTCCACCGAATTCCTTGATCTGGACAAGAAAGTCTCGCAAAGCCAGGCGGAATTTGATAGGATCCTTATGTAGCAAAAATAGACTCTTGACAAAATTTGTCACCTGCAAAGGTTGCAGATGAGGAAATGCTGCCATCAAGCTCTTGTGCAGGTATTCTCTGGTATACTCCCCATTGCTCGTACCAGGGGGGGCTTCACCTTCTTGATACAAAGGTACGCTAATTTTGTTGCTCTCTACAAGTTCAATTACCTTGGCCAGAATCTGTGATTGAATCTTGAATCCGGATTTGTGGTCTGCATCTGTCAACACAAAGAAAGTATCGCCAATAATGGGCTTGAAAAACTCCTTGAAAAACTGGTCACTGATCTGACGGTTATCAAGGGCTGCCATGTTACCAATGATTTCCAAAATCAAACTCAGTCCAAAGCCTTCCACCTCTCTGTTGTCATGCTTGGATGCCCATAAACAAGCATCCACCGTCTTCTTAAAAATCTGTGGAGGAAGTCTCAAAAGTGCCGCAAAACTGTCAAGATTAATGGTTCGTAATAGCTTGAAAAACTCCACTCGGAATTCCGGATAGTCATTCATGCTCTTACCAATCATATCAAGGGTAGGTTCAAATACATGCTCCAAAATTCGCACAACCATGTCAGGAACAGCACCACCCACTCGTGCAGTTAGAGTTCCTGCACAGCTGAGCACTTCCGCCTCCCGTGTGTCCTGTGGACATCGCTGATAATCCTCCAAAATGGTATTCAATAAAGGACCAACCATGGTATTGACAACCTCCTCTAAAGCATCAGTTTTATCCAAATACAAATCAATAAGCTTGAGAATCTCTCTCTTTATAGATCGGAGAACTCTCAATCTATGGCTGTACTGGTAAGTTTGATCTCCAGTAGAAAAATCCTGAACAATCTGTTGTGATACTGCTTGATAAACTCCAAGAGCATCAAAATAAATTCTTGACAATTGCACGTCAAATCCAGGGCCCAGTGTGCTGCAGACTGCCACATTTGTCTTTAAAATATTGACAAATATCTTGGCATTGTCGCCGCTGGCAAGCATGGCTGTATCTTGCTTGATCTCCTCGATCTTTGCCTGCCATGCCATATTAGGTAATTTCATTAAATCAGTGACCAATCTATCACGGATGGTCTTATTAGCTTGGGCTGAAATAGTATCACCACATGCTTCGTAAAACGTGTGAACCTGGTGAGGAGCCAAATCAGCAGTAGTCTGATGCAGATTTCGAATAATATCGTCGATAAATGGCTCGGTCTCTCCACTTTGACGTGCAACAAAGTGTCGCTTACACTTGCTGCAAATCTTGATGAATGTATCGCATGCCATATCCTGAACACCTTCATGTGTCTCATGCATGAACTCAAACAACTTGTTGACAACAGTCTTGAGGAATCTCCAGTGTGCTCTCAAAAATCGAGGATACTGCCCAACGATATACATGATATTAGATGCAACGACTGCCTTATTATCCTTTCCTCTCTTTTTCTCAGTCAAACCAAGAAGTTCCTTAATAACAGTAACCAAAAATTGTTTTTCCATTTCTTCATTCATAGCACCTGAAATGGAACCAATTGCCCAACAAAGAGTGTTAAGATTATTCCAAGACCATTCTGATCCATCCACTTGTTTGGCCAACTTGTTCGTCATAATGTCCCTAGTATCAAGAACGTCAAGATGAGTAAGGTAGACAAGCACTTCTCTCATAGACTTATAAAGCATGATGGTATCAGACTCCTTTACAAACTCTCGAACGATTTCACCTTCATCGTTTTCTACAACAAGCACTTCTTCAGGCCTGACCATCTTCTCGATCATGACTAAGCGCAAGTTGCTGAGAATTCCAGCATACAGATGTTTCCTCAACGAGTAGTTAGCCAAAACCTGAGGATCAATAGCGCCATTAGGAGCCATGGATCCCACAGTAAGTCCTCCAGTTCCTCCTCTGGAAGGGTCGATTTCATTAAGAGGGATCTTCTGGATCTCGGCATAGAGCTCAGAAACTAGTCTACTCCAATATTCTAAACAGCCCTTGAAGATTTCTCTCTCGTCAATTTTGGATATCTTGATAAGATATACATGAACATTGAGGAGTAACTCTGATGAAGCAGGATTTTCGAAAAGCTTCAGGTGGTAAGTCAAGAAAATGCAGAAAAACAATGACAAGTTTTGAATAAAGTCTTGATCATTGGTGTTAGCAGTCTCATAGATCTGAGCCAAGTCTGCAGAAAGAGGCACGATCTCATTGATGAGATCGACTGCTCGTGCAAACATTTGACTATATGCCTGGTTGAGCTCCTCGTTTTCTGTACCTGCAATCTCTGTGAGACATTTCAGTGCTTCATTTCGGAATTCTGAAGGATACAAATATTTGTTAACCAACAATTCAGCAATGGGGGTCCTGAAAATGAAATCAACGGGAGTCCAAGAGAGGTATCGCTGGAGACATTTCAAGGTGGCCAGTAAGAGGGAAGGTTTGTCAGCTTTACTAAGAACCTCATAACACAGCTGATAAACTTGGCTGAACTCATCTTTCATTGTTTTCTTCAAGAATTTGGCCTTTGCCTGGGTCATTTGTTCTGCAGAGAAATCAAAAACTTCTTCCGACAGCAGTCGCAAGACAATCATGTTATTTTCGCACACATTGAAACCGGTTCTTGATGCAGTGACAACTTCAGGAATGAAAGTTGGCCAATTATTGGGCCATTCCTGTTTCAAAATCTGAACCAAGGTCAAATCTGCCTTGTTGAGAAGTTGCTTCTGGTTGACAAAAATCGAATCGTCATTTGACCATTCAATTGTCATTTTGACAACAAAGTTTCGAATTCCTTGTTGTTGCTCAGCAGGAAGAACTTTCCATCGGGTAGTAATCAGTCGATCGAGAATCGATAAGGCGATATACTTGGAATTGGGATTCTGTGCATGTTGCAGAATAGCATCAGCCTTCATCCAAGCATCGGGATTTTCCTGGAACTGCTTGAGAACGATCTCGGCTTTTTTACGCTGTATATGTTAGTAACTCTTGGTCTTTTCACATAAAGTCAAATCGTTGGGGAAATGCTCCTCGTATTTCAAAGGCATATCACTGCCCCAGGAACCTAAGCCATGAGCATGTGCAGAGCACACCGCCAGGTGGGAATGCCAACTCAAGTGCCAGCCAGTGGTGAAGAGCATGGATCAATAGGATATAGGCACCGACTGGATCATCAGATCACCATATCTCACCAGATCTGGCCGACCCAAGTGGCCAGCCAACCAACGACTGAGATTATTAGGACCCCGTCTAGTTCCAGCCACAAAATTTGGCCATCAGGTAGTCGAGCCCTTCGTCATTGGTACTTACATCATCGGAGGACCCTTTGCCGCCATAGAAGGTCTCGACAGTCTTATCCAGCAATCCAATATCCAGATCTCTTGAGAAATCCAATAGAGCTTCCATGTTGGTTGACAATTGGAGATGAGGTTGTTGAAGCGATCGCGTGTGATGGTGAGAAGGGAAGAAAAAACAACAATCGGGTAGGCAACGGATTTCGGCTGGGAAGAGCAAGAGCAAAAGCACCAGCCTGGTGGGCCAGTGGGAGAGGATTGGATACGGTGCAATGAGATGTAATTCTAAGGGATGCGATGGTGGGGAGTAAGAGAAAAAAACAAGATTAAGAATACAAGATTAATAGCAGATAATATTAATAGGTTGGGGGAGGTGCATTATATTATGGCACACAAGTATGAGAGACTTGGCTGTCTATCTAGAGACAGGCGGCGGCTGGGAAGGAGGGAGATTTTAAGACACAGGCAGGGAATCAACTGACCGATGAAGGGGTGTAATTTATATGGAGAAAATCAGCATAGCACTAGAATTGCATATAAGAAACAAAATAATTAGGTAGCTGGGAACAGAAATGCGATAGTTGGCAATAGAATTGAATGATGCAATCGCCGGGACTTGTTTTCGGGTGGTGGAGCCATAGGTCTATATAGATTGGCCTAATGGATCATGAGTCTTTTGAAGTTGAGACTGCATTGGCTGGTGACAGATGTTTGGAATATTGTTTTGATAAAACCAAAAGAGTACAAAACAATTCAACAGCAGTCGGTCCCCCAGTTAGCAGTCGCTGGCCTGATTTATCGCATCTCCATCTTGGGTCTGAGCATTTCGCTGTCATCTACCCCAGGAACAAGAGTACTAGGGGGTCTAGTTTCATAGCTCTGATGCTGGCCCCAGCCGGATTGTCCGCTCTGCTGAGTAAGAGGAGATCCAGGGATGCTGCCACCACCTGAAGATTTGTTCAAGCTATTGCTTCTAGAATCGCCTGCGCTGTACTTCTTCGGGGGTGCAAAATCCAAATTACCCAGAATACTATCATTTCCATTCACAAATGCATGGGGACTTGGTAAAGTCGGGCTTCCAATGGTAGGGCTTCTAGGAGGAACTGCAGCTTGAGCCTGAGCCGGCAGCTGGATCTGATGAGGTGCCTTTCGTCTCTGCTTTGGAGCGAACAAAACTGCCACAGAATCATCTCCCAAATTGGAAGGATTCGGCAAAGTCTTGAGCTTAGGAAGAGGCTTTGGAGGAGCAGATTTCGGAACATTTCTAGGTATAGGAGGAGGGGGAGGAGCGCCGTTTGCCCCTGTAGTACCAGCAGGCTCATTATTATATCCAGAATAATTGGTGTTTGCACTGTAATGGCTTGGTTGGCTTGCAAACGAATCAGATCGGCCGGGTCTGGTTGGTGGTGGTGGATAATACACAGAGGTATCATCAGCCATGCTGCGATTGTCATACACACTTTCCTGGTACATTGAAAGATGGGGGGTATGATGCTGGGAATTAGGCCCCGGGAGAGAAAGAGGAGCTGTTTCATGAGGAGAGTTGACAGATACTGAGCTTGAGAAGGAAGAATCCGGAGCAAGACTCCCGACAGTCTGGTTCAGATGATCAGCAGAATGATACGATTCATATGATCGATCATATTCCCGGTTTGAATAGGGCATTTCATGCTTGTGATCCTGGTTGTAATCCTGAGGTTGATTCCAAGAGAAACGCGAAGGATCGTCGCGATCCTCACGCGTAAGTTCCCTTGCACTATTCAAAGGCTCAACGTGACGGTCATAGGGTGGTTGCTGCTCTTGTTCTTTTTCTTTTTCTTCACCTTCTTCTTCTTCTTCTTCTTCTTCACTATCCATATATTCCCGGTAAATGCTTTTGACCCGCTCAAAATGCTTGGTGTCACTTCGGTTCAGATCAGCCTGCTCATAATCGACCCCATCACCCGGAATGGTGGTTTCGCCAAACACAAAATCTGCAGTGCCGGCATTTCCGGAAGAGTTATTTTCCGATTTGTCAAAGCTAAAATCTTCAGTCTCAGCCTTTGATATATCTTTGTAACTCAAATGTCGATTCTTCATTGATTCCGAATCCGACTCGTCAGAATCAACTGATCCCACTGAATCCCGCTGAAAAGATGGTTGGCCTGCAGAAGAAACAAGCGAATTCCGTTCTGTTGTTGAACGGGTAGCACCCACGCCTAAGGCGGAAGGATCACCAGCCGTGTCCCGACCATTCTCAGACCCAAGGGAATGAAGAGATGGAAGAGAATTTCGCCGGTAGTCATTGGAGGCAGCTACTGCTGCATCTTCATTTTTTCGAGGAGAGCTTTTCAGGGTGATGGTCTCGCTGTGCAGCTCGGGCGCTGATCCTGAAATAGGGCTGTTGGCGGACGAAGGAGGGGTCAGGCTGGAAGAAATGTTGTAGGAATGGCTTTGGGCTGATGCAAAGCTCAAGCGGGACGAAGCAGTGTCGTCGTTAGAAGCCAACCCGTGATTTTCAGCAATATCTTTAGATAGATGTTCGTGCTGCTGCTGCTGGGTGACAGTGAGAAGCGAGGTTTTGCTTGCACTGGCAGCCTGTCTGAGCTGGGGAGGAGCTCGGAAAGGGGGCCTCTCCGATTTGACAGCAGAATTGGTTCGGCTGCTGCTAGTGCTAGTAGGACTATAAGGAGCAGGAAGAATTCCACCGTAGATAGATTGAGGATAAGCACTGGTAGATGCGTCGTAAATACTGTTGATGCTTTTAGAATATTCGTCAATAGAATGCTTAGAAGAGGTGTTTTCCGCTGGTAGAGCATAAGGTGCTGATGAATAAAATGGATTCTCAGGGTGGCTGCTGCTGTTGATGGATCCAGTGATACTAGCAGCTCGTTCTCCAGAACTGGCAGTGCGGTAAGAATCAGCATGGCGGAGAGGAGGGCGCAAATCAAACCCATCGTCTTCATATTGGCTGAACGTCTTTTCCTTATGTTGGTCTTGTTTATCTGAAAAATCATGATGCACACTGATATCATCCATATCCACATCTACATCGATATTTTGGTTTTCGATTTCTTCCCTTTTGAGTTTCTTAACATGTCGATAGTGCAAGTAGCATAGGGCGATGATGGCTATACCCAATGGTATACACACTCCGAGACTGATGGGCACAGCCTGAGACGACGTGGGCTTCTGGCATCTAGGAGAACCTTTGCCAAATGTTTTTTCACAGGAGTCTTCCCGGATAAAAAGAGCTATCTTTGACGGGGCCATTTTAGTCCACCTAGTGTGTTCCGTCTACTGGTAGACGGTTACTAGATTTCGTGGTGTTATTTGTTGGAATTGAACGAATTAATGAAGCTGTTCAAGCTGGTCTCGAATGTGCCGGCCGGGGGGGAGCTCGAAATTGGTGAAGCTCAGCGATCCACAAGGATTGAAGGAAAGAAAATAAAAGAAAAAAAGCGAGACTTTGGAAATTAAAGAGCGACAGTTGGTAAGTAAGCAAAAGCGAGAAGCCCGTTTGTAAAGTGACTTGGATCTTTCTAGACCTGAGCTAGACAGTGTTTACGCGAAAAGAACAATGTCTAATAATGCCATTCACCAAACACCAAAAAGAGTCGGTTTTAACTAGAGATACAGGCAAAAAGGGAGGAAGGAGAGCCGGCTGGGAAATTGGCTTGATAAACAAGAAGAAAACAACTATGCTGCTGATATTGGGCCAACGGAAGACAGCTAAAAGGTCGGCAGTCTTGAATGGTATGGCCTGCTGCTTTCTGATGGTGATATCAACTGGTCAAGTCTAAGTTGTCCACTCGACTCAAAGATTTTTGAGCCACCTACTAGGTGGTTTGTTTGGAGACGTTTGTTTTTCTGCAGTGCGGTGTAAGCACACTGCTGGTATTCGCAAAAAGCAACTCACACCAGTCGGAATGGGATTTGCAACTTGGTTGCTGTGAGAGCTACAGATGAAGCAGACTGATGGTAGAATGATTAGAAATAAAAGAGTTTTTATTATTTGTGATATGTTTTAGAAAGAACCCCGCCTCTACTTTTTGTCATTGTCAACAGCTTGATCTTCACGTCGTCGGTGCAATCGGCTGGGCTATTTTTATCTGCATCCTCCTAGCACCCAATAGTAGTCTTTTTTTATTATTCAGGGGCAACCCAATTCGGATAAATCACATCCCAACCAAGTTGACAACACGAAAACTTTGAGCCCGAGAAGGAAGTCTAACCCTGGGTATCAATGCACAGTGGTAATAAGAGTTTAAAGTCAGGCTGAATCTATGGCAGTGACTTTACTAAAAAACTGGCGTAGAATAGGGAAGCTGGTATGTGAGGCCGCTCAAGCAAATTGCTAGGGGAAAAAAATCATTGGCGGGTATGGACTTGGAATTGACCTTCCGACCGGGCTGCCTATTAGCTAGGGCGTGCTTGCTGCTAGTCCAAGTCCAAGTCCAAGCACAAGTCCAAGTGGCAGCTGCGGAGAGACGGTATGCACTGACCGGCCTCGATCGTTAATTGCACTGCGGTGCAGCAGTATATAGATCAATATCAGCAAATTTTTCTGATGAAAATGATTTCTAGCTAGAGCTCAGCCCGTAGCCAGCACACTCCCGAAAGCGCGAAAAGCCCGCTCCCCATCATTGAGCTGGTGGTAGTTTTTTCGATCTCTGATCAGTTTGTCAATGCCCCTTTCCGTTTACAGCTGGCCCGGAATGATCACGCCCTGCACTCAAGCGATAATATCAGCAGCACTCATTCTTGGGTGGGGTGCGCAAATGCCAGCCTCAGCGATGGCACTTATCTATTATCACCGCAGTACGATCCCTACCGTCTCGTGGCCACTGAGGTTTTGGTGTTGCAGCGGAGCGTGAATTTATTTATTCCAGCTGAATCAACCGTCTCGATTTTCGCCTCTAGAGCTCATGAAATACTCTCCGTACAACGGCTTTTAACAGTCAAAATCCCCCTTTGCCAATGACAATTAGGTGGTCTTCTGTGCAGATCTTCAGAAGATCTCGCCGCATCCGCGTGCTCACGCCAGGGGTCCAGCCGGATATGTTGGCGGGTTACACGTACCAGCCGGTTCAGGCTGCTGATACTCCTCGCTACAAAGCAAAAGCTATCATATTTGGAGCTAATTATGCGTCCCACGCCAGTATTGGTAGCTTTTTGTTACCACTGCCTCTTTGGGCTTAATGGGTCCCTTCTGGGAAATTTGGCAGTACCCCTGAGTTTAAATCCATGTTCGGCCAAGTTAAGCCAAGTTTGAATGTCTAGGCTTGGCTGGAATTAGAATCCTAACTGTAATTGAAGTCCGTATTTATTTGGTTCGTCATGGGCATAATGATCGTTTAATTTGCGCTGCTACTGGGTCTCATCAAGGCTATGTTCACTGTTGGTACTGTATCATATCATACTTTCCAACTGGGATATAAGACATGGGTTGGTCGCTCTACTAGACCACTGCCAATTCCAAAAAGTGGCCCAGAGAATGTTGCCGGCATGAAATATGTGGATCTAAATTTGATGCTAATAATTCTCTGCATTTTGAAATACTGAATATCCTAATGGATTTCCTGTTATCTTCTCTTATGTACATCAAACCCCTGGTCGTCTGGGCACCGGGTTGGATATTTGCAATAAGATTCAACCTAGCTGACAATATTATCGGGTAACAATGGTTCAAAGCGGCTCTAAACTCAGATTCCCATGAAAATCGGCAGCATTGGTGGAATGTTGATCAGGTTTCATGGTAGCATGCGATGAGTCTTCACATGTCAAGCACATGCTTTAAAGCATTGTCCAGTTGTGGTTTAGACCGTTTTCCACCATCCATCGAATGCAGAATCAGAGATGGCTCCACATCCAGCCATTTCTCGTTGTCGCTCGGCCTCTGGGAGCCAGCCTTTGATGAGATCAATTCGATGCTTACTAGTGGGATGAGTGCTGAGGAACTCGGGAATGGAGCCACCACCTGATCGGCTCATTTGCTGTTCATACTTGGCCATTCGCTCCCAGACATGAACTGCTTCCCGAGGATCGAAACATGCTTTGCTCATCATCATCAACCCTACATAGTCAGCCTCCCGCTCCATTTCCCTGGAGGCTGGAAGCTGTAACAGTGACGAAATCAAAACTCTATTGAGATCAGCACTTCCTGTGATGGTGTAAAGCAGCAACCCCACCAACAAATATATAGGGGTTTTCGACAGGTTTTCGGCCGTGTGTCGGGCCACCTGATGGCCCGTCTCATGAGACAGCACTGTAGCCAATCCATCGTCGTCTCCGCAGATTGGTAAAATACTTCGGAAAACGAAGACTTTTCCTCCAGGGAGAACAAATGCATTAGGAGGAGACTTGTGGTCATCTATGACATGAATCTTCCAATCTAGATCTTGTAGACCCGAGACGTTGATGATTCGAGACATGATCCGTTTAACTCGAACAACATCAGGATGGGATTCAGGAAGCAGATATCGGCCAAACTGCGCCATTGTCTCCCGATACCCCTGCTCTCCTACGTATTTCTCAATGTCTTTGCTGACTATCATGAGCCGCTTTCTATGGCTATAAGGAGCTTCATCCTGGTTCGAGAAATAGATGACAACACCAACCACACCAGCAGCAGCTATCCATTTCCCGCTCTTTGCCCAGTTGATTTCTGCTAACTGGAATGGTCTTATATCCCGGTTTCCAAAACCTCTGTATGTCGAATAAGTGACTTGTTGTGATCCATGCCTAAGACTCAATGATCCTCCATTCAGTTTGAAAGGGCTGATTGGAAGCCTGGAGGCGATCGGTCTAGTGAACCGAGCAGCATTAATAGCTGAAAATTGGAGTGCTTTAACCTTTGGGCTAAATCTTGGTAGCATCGAGAAGTGGCAACTCTACTGGTGATGATGTAGTAACGGGGTTGTTGTAGGCGAAACATATCCTCCCGATCTGTTTCTATACAACTTAACTATCTGACATACATCAGCGGGACCTAGGCGACGCCTGGTGGAATTATTACAAACAGCGAAAGGATGGGTAAAGCAGAAGTTGGAACCCCGAAATATATCGCCAACAAAATGAAGGCCAAGGGCCTTCAAAGGCTGCGATGGTATTGTCAGGTGTGCGAGAAGCAATGCCGAGATGAAAATGGATTCAAATGCCATACTCAGTCGCCTAGTCATGTGCGGAACATGATGAAAGTCGGGGAAAATGCCAATAAAAGCATTGATAATTTCTCCAAGCAGTTTCTACATGATTTTGTGTATTTACTGCGTACTAGTCATGGTGAGAAGGCTGTCAGTGCCAACCGGTTCTACAATGAATACATTGGAAATAAAGATCACATCCATATGAACGCCACCAAATGGACGTCTTTGACGGAACTGGTAAAATATCTGGGCCGAGAGCACATTTGTAAAGTTAACGAAGATGAGAAAGATGGGTTAACCATAGCATGGATTGACAATTCTGCGGAAGCTCTACAAAGACAAGAAACTTTACGGAAAAAAGAACGGCTGGAAAAGGACGATGAGTATGTGAAGCAAAAGCTTCTCAACCGTCAGATCGAAAAGGCCAATAGTGCCAGTCAAAAGGCCACTTTGGAATCTGAAGATGCCCATGATTCAGATTCGGAGCTCAAGTTGAACGGAGACGATCGTGTTGCCATTAGCATGAAGATCAATAACAGTCCAAACAACATTCCAGACCAGGAATCAAAACTAACGATAGGCAGGATCAACCCTTTGATAAGGCCAAACAATCCGTTAGCAGCAGCCAGCAAAACAACCTATAAAAATGCCAATCCTTTCAAAGCCAGCACAACCAGCAGAAATGCCAATCCTTTCAGAGCCAATGTTCTATCCAGCAAAGTGACCAAGCCATCTACTGAGAAAGTCAACAAGCCACTCTCGGCATTAGACAGAATCATACTCAAAGAAAAGTCGCGTAATGGAGGAGGCCATAAATGACGATTTGGGCATTTTGAAAGGGGGGAAAAAATTAAAAACCCGAATAATTCCAATCTATTTATTTCATCATTCCATATACACTAATATATTTATGTACAAAATCACCAGGCTGAAGCTAGGCTCGAGCCGGGAAATTCCTCACTAAACTCAATCGCCATTTCCAAAGTCCTTGGATGATCCGGCATCATTGCCCCAATCATACAAAGCCATCAAAGATGGTGATAAAATCAAATCCAAAAATTCATCTCATTTGCATATAAAGTCTCGACCCGGATTGCTCTGGTAAAAGGCAAGAACAATGTTCGTTGATTGAGAACTTCTGCAAGGTTGAAGAAGAAAAAAAACTTCTGCTGACAAGCTGCCAGCCGCTTTATATGATAGCTGTGGGAAAGCCATTACCCGGAAGAGCGGCAAACATCCTCGGGCCCCGTGCAAGAGCCTACGCTAAGCTCTAGACCGGCAGGTCTGCTGGCTGTCGGGATTTGCGGGGTATACACATATATATATATATATATAAGATTTGCCGACATGGGATTTAATGTCAGGGACCAACTGAACTTGAAGTACCAGGAAGTTGAAAGCTGATAGCAGCAATCTGGAAAGGCGAAATCCCACTGGATAATATTAACAGCCATTTTTCACAGTGTTGCTTGTATTAATAGAGGCATAGATGGGCTGGCTATTTGGTAACAAGAGGGATGAGCATGTCAAGGCCATCAAGGCGTTAGAAGCGGCCCTCAAGCAAGCCTCGAGTTATCAGGAGTGGTTACAAGCAGCAGAGGAATTGGATCGGCTGCTGGGGAATGAAGAATGGAAAAACGACCCAGAGTCGGATTTATATGACAGCGAGCTGGTGCAATATAGGACTGACCAGCTTCGCCAGGCTATTGGAGCTGGTGATTATGATGCCTTGTTGTTCCTGATCCGAACAACTTTACAAAGAAACCTGGGGAATATGGGAGACCCCCGTCTTTACACACACTCGAAAACTGGAACCAAGAAATTAATAGAGGAGTACCATGATACGTGCCTCGAGGCCATTAAGCTCGTCACCGAGGCCGATAAGGGTGATAAGACCAAGACCATGAACACCGTCATACAAGCTCGACGGGCATTTGGGAGGACTGCTCTGCTTTTGTCCGGCGGCTCTACCTTTGGTACGTTGCACATTGGGGTCATAAAAGAATTGTTTCACAATAATTTGCTTCCTCGAGTCATCTCTGGCTCCTCTGCTGGCTCCATTTTCGCCAGCATTCTCGGAATTCATACTGACCAGGAACTTGACGACGTCTTGAGCATGGTTTACACTTCTCGTTTTGATATCTTTGAGGAGTCCGGGTCCGAGGAAGGTCTTTTAGAGCGCGTGTCTAGATTCCTCAAGCAGGGCACATGGTACGATATCAAGTACCTGGCCAACACCATGAGAGAGCTTTTGGGCGATTTAACATTTCAAGAAGCCTATTACCGTACTGGAAGAATCCTCAATGTGGCAGTATCTGCTGCTGGAATCTATGAAATGCCTAGGCTTTTGAACTATTTGACAGCCCCTCATGTTCTAGTGTGGAGTGCAGTTTGTGCGTCGTGTTCCTTGCCATTGGTTTTTGCATCGTATGAGATCTTGTATAAGGATCCTAGGACTGGTGAACATAAATCTTGGACTCCTGCCTCTTTTATAGATGGCAGTGTGTATTCTGATATGCCGCTGACAAGACTATCGGAGATGTTTAATGTGAATCACTTCATTGCATGCCAGGTGAACCCTCACATTGCTCCTATGGTACAATTCCTCGAGAATTTTAATTCGATTCCCCAAGCAGGTCAACTCCAACTACTTACTGCAAAATATCCCCATATGGGTGGTAACATCCAGCTGTTTGAGAACATGTTCTCGCAGGCTCAGTCTTTTGCCAAATCGGAACTGAGCCACATATTTGAAATGTTAGCAGAGCTGGGAATTTTCAGTAATGCTTCTTCCAAAGCTCAATCAATGATCGATCAGGACTACTCTGGTGATATCACTATTCTACCCGAAACCAAGTGGAGCGAGGCTGGGCAGTTGTTCAAGAATCCTACGACAAATTTCTTGCTTGAGACACAACACCGTGGAGCTAAAGCGACATGGCCATTGATTTCTCTCATAAGGAACCATTGTACCATCGAACTGGCATTGGATAAGGCTGTACATAGCATGAGATCAGCCATAATATCCAAGAGCCTTGGGGTGAGACCTTACCCCACCCATACCATGACTTCTGCGTCAGGATTCAAGCCCAACAAAAGCATGTTGGCAATCAGAGATACCCAATGGTCATTCCCATCTAATGGTATCAGTAATTCTGACAAGATTGGAAATCATAACAGGCGCAAGAGCGATAGCATACGACTTATTGGCCGTAAAAAGAGCTGGACTGACAATAGACACATTGGCAAGGGCCGACTGAGCCCAAGCACGTCACGTGTGAGGTTACATAACAGCCACAGCAGCCATAGCTTGAGCATGCATCTCAATTAATCAGTAAATTACTTAGTCTTAAGATATTTATATTAGCTTTGCAATGGATCGATTTTGGGTGGCCCAGCCAGCCGTACAGCCGTGTCAAATATCTTCGAAGTGAAGAACATTATTTTATAGATTTTTATCAACTACATTAAACTACCACTGTTAATTTTCTTATATTTAAAATCATGCCTCGAGATCCACTCATCGGTATTGTAGGCAAACCATCATCTGGAAAATCAACGACTTTGAATTCTCTCACCGATGCTTCGGCTAAAACGGGCTCCTTTCCTTTCACGACTATTGATCCGAACAAAGCTACCGGGTATCTCCAGCTAGATTGTGCCTGCGCAAGAGTTGGTAAAGAAGAAAACTGCAAGCCGAATTATGGCTGGTGTACCAATGGAAGAAGATCAGTACCTATCATGCTATTGGATGTAGCTGGGCTGGTGCCGGGTGCTCATCAGGGACGAGGTTTAGGAAACAAATTTCTCGACGATCTTCGTCATGCCGATGCCTTGATTCATGTGGTAGATGTGTCTGGAACTACTGATGCCGAAGGCAAAGCTACTAGAGGATATGATCCCATAGATGACATTGAATGGTTGCAGGACGAGATTTTCAGATGGATAGAAGGTAATCTCAAAGAGAGATGGGGGTCAATCAAAAGGCGACATACAGCCACCAAAAGCAATGTAGTCGATACTCTTCAAAACCAATTTTCCGGTTACGGTTCCACTGCTGATCTGGTGGCCCGGGCCTTGCATGGGCTCAAGCTTCCACCGTTGGAAGACTGGACCAACGAACAGATCAGCGAAGTTGTTCGAGCATTCACCAAGGAAAAGTTTCCTACGGTTCTGGCTCTTAATAAAGTGGATCATCCAGATGCCGACAAGAACATTAGCAAAATCATGAAGAAGTACCCTGAAGTGCCTATGGTTCTTACCAGTGCCGTATCGGAGGTGTTTCTGAGAAAGCTTGTAAAGCAGAATTTTATTCGATACGAGGAGGGAACTGAGTTTTTGGACACAATTGATGACTTGCCTGAAGAAGAGCATGGGAATTTGAAGGAGCTGGATCCCAAATTACAGGAGAGAGTAGAAAGCATCAGGGACATGGTGCTGTTTAGATTTGGCAGCACCGGCGTAGTTCAGGTTCTCCAGGCCGCAGCTGAAATTCTTCATTTGATTCCAGCGTATCCCGTCAAGAATATTCATAATTTTGGCGGAGCCCAGGTTTTTCGAGACTGTGTTCTAATCAAAAGTGGCACCACTGTTGGCCAGTTCTCCCGTAAAATCATGGGTGATATACCGATAGCTTTCATTGAAGGAATTGGCGGAACCAAAGTTAGTGAGGAGGATGTGATTGAAGCTGGAAAGAATGATATTCTTTGCTTCAAGCCTGGCGCAAAACAGTGAAAGGCACCGCCTGGTGCATGTATATATATATCATTACGCATAAATTCACTCGTTACTCAGGCTCTCGCTTCTGATTTTTTTGGCTAAGCGCTCATTCAACTCACCAGCTTTAGAATCTAGCTCAGCATTAGGGATTTCTATCTCTGTCGGCTCCTGTACTTCTTCTTCACCAAGGGCTAGAGCCTCCAGATGATTATAGTAGCTTTGTAAACGGGTATTTGGATACTTGCTAGAAGTATAACCATCGGCCAGTTTGATCGCCTGATTGGCCATACTCGCCAGTTCAAGTGCTTCATCAGAAGGTAGATTCTCTTCTCCTTCTGCAGAATTTGGCTGAACAACAGGAACGTCTCTGATTTCTTCTGCAAATGGCAGAAACACTAGTTGCAGCCCCGGCTGTTTAGTCTCCTCAGGACTGGGGATGAGAGCTGCTAACCTTGGACTTGCATTATTTTGAATCACGCACCACGCAATTGCTACCTTTTGTTTATCAAGCAGCACCTTGTAAAGGCAAGTGAAAGCTTTGCGGGAGTTTTTGATTCGATCATCATAAGGATAAAAGAAAAACGGGTGGGTGATATTCTGCCATAATTCGATTGCCGAAAGGGGTTTGAATCCTAGAATACGTAGTACCGGTGACTTTTCAAATCGTTTGATCAGATCCACTTCATCTTTTGTCAGTATCACGTAGTTCCCAGCTACTTTATAGCCACGTTTCACCGAATCGTCTTCCAAATCTTTAGCAGAAGATCTCAATTGAAAGTATGCTTTTCTGACAGCTACAGAAGGCCTTTCTTCCTTCATATACAATTTGTGAGATTTTGTCACCTTTTGCTTGCTCTCGATCAAGAAACCTCTAGCAGCCAGTTTCAAAGGTCCAAGCTCTATTGTTACACTGTAAGCAGTTCTTCTCATTATATGCTTTGATAAGATTCCTCGTTTGATGTTTAGCTCATCAACAGTTGAGGACTTTAGTTCTTGTTCGTATTCAACTCTAGGCTCATATCTAATAGATTCCCAGAATAATTCCAAATCGAATTTCTGCGACTGGGCAGTGATAAAGGTTGGTACTATGCGGATGTTTTTATCGACCAAATCTTGTGCTGCTGTTCTCGCAAAATTCATTTGATTCTCATCTCCAGGATGCGGGTCGTCATTTCTCGTCACCAGCATCAATCGGCGAGACACAAAATGAGAAGCATGTGAAGAAAACTGATTATCAGCAGAGTAAAATACGTTTGCTAGCGACGGTAGTTCTTGTGACGCTCTCAATTCCTCGGTGAAAAGTGCCTTTTCTCGTAATAAAGACATGAGATGTTTGACATCTTTCGCCGTGGGGTGGCTCAGCTCCAGAAGATTGTAGACATAAGGATACCTTTGTGAAGTGGTCTTTTCGGTACCATAGAGCACTATTCCTGTTTTATTGGACGAGGACTCGAAAATACGTGCTCTGACAGATTCCACTGCTGCTTCTAAAGTCCGGTAAAGAATAGATTCCTGCCATTCATCACTTTTCTGGGTTTCTGGAGATACCTCAATCGCATAAAGCAACGCATCTTTTCTCTCGCGATAATCCTTTTCATCTACTGCTTGTGAAAATTCAGGCTCCAGCTCAAAATCACTGAGATCCGCAATATCCTCCATGTCGAGTGTACCGGAAAGCTGAGGCTCAAGTTCCCGATGAGAGAAAGTCCTTTAGGAGAGCGGAAGAAAGCCACCATGGAGCCGTGAAAAAGGGGCGGATTTGTGACATATAAATACACGTATATACATTTATATAGATATCTGCATCACTAGTCTCACGTTATATAATTACAGACTTTTAGGAATGATAGATCACGGTGACTTGTGAATGCCACATGGAGATTGATGTTTACTACTTTAGAACATTGGAAAAACCATCCAATTTCCACAATGAAAATACAAGAATGTGTGAATTACAGGAAACTCTCATCTGACTCTAATACCCACTTGTTATTTGTATCACTCATGTAATTGATTACCCCAGATATCCACCCTCTCCAGCTAGTCGATGGTCTGCTGTGGCCCAAGTTAAGAGGTCAGCCGCTCCATGAAATTTTCATTATCTTTCTTACTACCAACAAGACATTGATCATGTTTTATCGAATAAGAGCCACTCGTTCGGCTATAGGCATGCCAAAAACCATACGAGAAACTCTTGAATCAATGGGGCTCACTAAGCGAGGACGAGTCGTCTATTTGCGAGTTTCACCTGGGTCTGCTGGTCAAATTCTCAAGGTCAAAGAATTGGTCAATGTCCAGCTAGTCAACAACGCATTGAGTACGGAAGAGGAACGTCGGCTGAGAGCTCCTGCTAGTGGATTCCACGTTATTTCCAAGCAGTAAATTAGCTCTCTGGCAGTTGTCGAAACAGAAGCATCCCGGAGCACAATTCTCAACGATTGCCCAGATTTGCATCAACCAGATTGTACATAGCATTTATATTTCCCTACCTTTGAATTAATGTTTCTACATTTTCATTTAAACATCACCAGTCCTGGCGATCCCATTTGTCCTCGTATTCTTGACTAGCTCCTCTGGAGTAATATCGACTGGTATCTGAGTTTTGAACGCTATGTCCTCTTCGATGCCCAGGCCCAAAGCTGTTATTAGATTGCGGTACCCGACCAAATTCATCATATTGAGGTCCACGATTAAAATCTCCGTAGTTTGTTGCTTTGGAAAGAGGCGGGACCCTTGCGGTATGTCCGTTTCTTCCAGACCGCGTGAAGTAGTCCCTACCAATATTATTGTGTCTGTTATCACCGAATTGCGGAACATTGAATCGGTTCGTACTATAGTCTGCTTCATACTGATTGAAACCAGATGCATCGCTTGGTCCGCTCCTATAGGGATCCGAATAATCTGCAGGCATGGATCGACGATCTCCAGCAAATCTTTGGTATTTTGAGCCAACAGCAGGAGACCCATCACCTGGCTGCATACCACGTGGCTGATAAGAGGACGAATAGTAGTCCTGATATCTTCGAGCTTGGGCCTGAGGAGTTTCGGTGGTGTTTTTCTCCGGGGTTTCGACGAGAGACTGATCCACCATACGAAGGACGTTCTCTGGCTTGACAGTGTCATTATTGACCTCAGGAGAATCCTCACCATCAAACTTGATTTTGAACTCACGCTTGATTCGTTTTGTAGATTCCTCTGGTTCCCGAGCATCAGCTCGACCCCGTTTTACAGACTGTGGGGTTGCAAGAGCCATTTTCTCCGTGATGGCGACCAGTTTCGCCGAAGCAGCTCTCTCGGCAATGATCTCGCTCAGAGACTTGTTTCCGAGTTTGAGTTCTTTCTGGGCATTTTTGGTTCTCTGAATAAAATTATTCAGCGGATTGTTTTTCTTATTATCTCGATTAACAAGCTTTCTTACTAGGGTTCCATTCGGTCTCTGTGATTCGGTATCATCAAAAGTGGCACCTAGTGATTTGGAAAGAACCTGGGCAGGTCTCTCGGCTGCAAAGTTAGCCAGGTTTGTTGACGACAAGTTGTTGTGACTGACAAGTGGGGGCAATGGAGATCTAAAGAGATTTTGAGATCAATCAAGTTCAGAGATCAACAAGTTCAGAGATGAACAAGCTCCAAAATCCATTTTTCAATCAAAAACAGCGCTTGTTACAGTCTAGCACGACATATTGAAACATTTGCAGTTGTCTCATGTAAAACCATCGCAATGAAATCGGTAGGATATCCCCCCCATTTCCTAGTCGGAATACTCACGGTATATAGGCAAAGGTGCATCAGTATCGAAATCCTGGGGCCGTAGTACTCTAGGAACATTCTGTGATCCATATCCTAGCGGAGCATATGCCTTGGGAGACTCGAATGAAAATATGTCACCGGTTCCTCGGACTACTCTCAGAGCTTTTTTGACACTATAATGTTGTTAGGAGCTTGGAAATTGTATAAAGGCACTCAGTCTCACCTACGGTTGAGGAGCCTGTCTTTCTCCTCCATAGCTTCTGGAATGCTTATGATAACCCCCTCGGTATCCATTAGAGCCACGGAAATTGCCAGTTCCCCTGGGCTGAGTAGCAAACTGGCTCATTTCAGGATATATATTAATATATGTGGTCTGCGGGGTGGATAGTTGGTGGTGGTGGTGGTAGATGTTGTTGATGTTGATATTGTTTATTTGTTTGGCATATCGGGAAATGTGATCATGTGATGAGAGTTGACCTCCAACATGACTGACGAGAACAGGCTCGACGATCTGGAGATCGAGTTGACCAAATCCGCTCCATATTTGCAGAATGCAATTTATGAGAGTCTGGATAAGCTTGAGAAAAGTACAGGAATGAAACCTGAGGCTCAAATACAGCGGGAGCTGGCCATATTGCTCAGCACCATAGATCAATTTCAGATTGGCCCGCATTTTCTCGATTCGATTCTTGAAAACATGATGAGACGGTTGACCAAATATCCTGTCAATGAGGAGAATCCAGTTAATTGGCCCTTTCATGTCATCTATGCTCTGTGCAAGGTCCGAGGCTACAAGACAATCTCCAGGTTTCTACCAGTTGATGTCTATCTCCTTGAAGATGTCGTGCTATCATTGGAAAACTCGGACCATTCTTCATGGCAGAGAAAGTACTGTCTTCTTCTGTGGCTTTCAATGCTTATTTTGGTTCCGTTTAATTTCAAACAGACCCTGGGCGATGATTTCACCGAAAAAGTCTTTCGTTTAGCCATAAATCAGCTGAAAAGCTCGGGAAAAGAGCGGGACGCTGCAGCATTGGTGATCTGCAGAATAGTTACAAGGCCTGATACAAAGGATATTTATTTAGAAAAGTTTTTCCTCTGGTGTAAAGACATCTGGGGTAGGAGAGAGCAGTCATCCTTTTTCAGACTGGGGCTTCTTCAAGCAACTTCTCATATTCTTCTCTTAACAGATTATGAAAATATACACAAGTATGATTCTGGATTTCTCGAGTATCTGATGCAACTATGCCATGAAAAGGTTGGGACCGCTGTACAGAGAAAGTATATTGTTAAATGCATATCGCGATTTGGCTTGCTGAGCGCGACACACCAAGATGAACATATGGAGCTGGTGGAGGATGTCATGATTCAGTTATTGTCGTCATTAGAAGATGACAATACGGTAGTAAGGTACTCGGCATCTAAGAACGTGGCTCGCCTGGTTGAGAAACTACTTGATCCCGAGCTCCAGGAGCAAGTTATATCAAGTGTTCTTGACAATTTCGATCAGAATTATATCACAGAGAAAGGAGGTAGTGGAAGAGATATGCAGGTGGTGAATGCTAATGTATGGCATGGTTCACTACTCTGCATAGCTGAGCTGCTGAGAAGAAAGCTCATCAATCTTTCGGCTCATGTGCCTTTGCTGTGTGACAAGATCTTACCCTATGGGCTCTCATTTGAACAGCGTCAGATTTCTAACTATTCTTCTGGAAGTAATGTTAGAGACGCAAGTTGCTATGTCTGCTGGGCCCTGTTTCGAGGATACAAGGATTTGTCAAAGGATGTCATCCAGAGCATATTAAATATTCTGGTTTGCAACACTTGCTATGATAGAGAGGTGACAATTCGACGAGCAGCAGGTGCTGCTATTCAAGAAGCCATTGGACGTCATAGCCAAAAGTTCGAGAATATCGGGGAGAGAATAGAGCTAGTGACGGCTGTTGATTTTTTCAAGCTAGGACTTCGAACAACATCATTTCTGGACGTAAGCAAGCACCTCTATGAACTTGGATTTCACAACATCATTGAATATGCTACGCGATTTCCTTTATTATCTGTATACTCAGGGGTGCGCAGGCTTGCTGCTCAAAGTATAGGGGAGATCATCCAGAAGTTCGATGGTAGAGAGAAAGGCTACCCATTGGCAGAAATATGTGCACGTACAATCTTAAAAACTGAGGAAACTTATGGATCCTCTGATTTGGACATCGAGCATGGTGTTTG
Source organism: Zygoascus hellenicus (assembly GCA_030564625.1). Lineage (NCBI taxonomy): Eukaryota > Fungi > Ascomycota > Dipodascomycetes > Dipodascales > Trichomonascaceae > Zygoascus > Zygoascus hellenicus. Next base: position 350,403 of record JAJLWE010000002.1, read on the forward strand.
CTATGGACTCGGTAGCATCTTGAAAGCTATCGACGCTCCTTTGAACAAGGAAACCATGGATAAGATTCTTTCGATGCTCGAAAACAAATTCACTGAAAAAGATCTCTCAGGAGTCAATGAGATGATATACAGTGACATGTTTGCTTTTCTTTATTCTGGCTATGTAAAATTTGCATCTGCGAGTAATACGGATATACTCTTCAGCTTAGCATTGAATAAGCTGCCTTTATGCGTTGTACGGCAGCCAGGTGGAAAAATGCGACTTTCTGTGAAGTCCATGACGGATGAAATGTATGTAGCTGATGGGGTTATGTGTGCTTTCAAACATTTCCCAGCAGCTTTCTGGACAAGTGAGTTCACAAAGAAATGGCTTGACATGATGTTTGCAGGCCATGAACTTGCTGCAAAAGCTCTCGGATCGATAGAGAATTTGCGTGATATACCCAATGGTGATTTTATAATGGAAGGACTAGAGGCTATTATTAAACGGCAAGGAAAAGGCAAGAAGACTGATGTACTTACTCGAGTTCAAGCCACCAAGGTTTTGGGCCATTCGTTATTGTCTAGCAAGGAACACAACGTTTCAAGTTTTATGCTTTTTTTACTAGGACTCGATGATACTACGGTGAGCAAAACAGCTGGAGAGGTTGGATACTTTGCAAGAGTTCAAGCCATTCAAACATTAAGTGAAGTATGGACAGAAAACAAAGAGCGATGGCAGTCTGATGAGGAAGCAAAGAAGCTCAAAACAGTATTTATTAGCCGATTGTTAAAACTTAGTTTTGACATAATTGACAGGGTCAGATTGACAGCTGCCACTACTTTGTGCCAGCTCTTTCCCGAAATACTTGGACCTGAATTTTCGACAGAAAAACAGACTGAGATAATCGAGAGTCAAGGTAGAAGTCAAGCAGAAGAGCAAAAAGTGTACTTTCAATTTTTGATGAGCATATGGCCATATCTAAAGCTGGAGCCTTATAAGAGATGGTATGCTTTTGGTTTGGTGAAAATGTGTGGATCGGTTCAGGGCGTTACTGCTACATTAGAAGCAGCATCGGAGTGTCTCACTAGTTATCTGAATGATAAGAAAGATGGGTATCAAGAATTGAAAAAGTGGCTACTATATTACCTAAAATCAAAGCTCCGGAGTAACAATAGTGGTGCTCAACGGATGTCGAACAGCAGTCTGGTACTATGGGAAAAGCTTTTAAAAAATGATATCTGGTCAGAGCTTGAATCAAGTGAAAAAATAGACTTGGTTATGGCTTTTGATAACCTTTACAACGTGGCTGAATCTACTCACATCAAGCTATTGATACTTTCATGTTTGGATCTATGTTTATTCTGGAATGATCTAACTGAGTCAGTTTGGAGACTAATAATGAAGATGCTCAATGATCAGAGCTCAGAGGTGAGAAGTCAAGCAGCATCAATGATATTTGACTTCGTCATAAAGGCTGAAGTGTCCGACGATCGACAAGAAGATCTCATGGAGAAGATGGACGAAATAGATTGGAACACAGCTGACCAGAGTGATGTTGATATCGTACAAACTTCTTTGTTGGATTACATGAAAAACGTTCAGCTTGAGTAAAATTGTTTGAATCAATGTGTAGTTTTTATTTTCAGTATATGCATTATTAGAGCCTGGTTTTGATCACTCTTCCTCGCTGCTACTCAACTCTTCCTCCTCCGGTCGACCATTGCTCAGAAAGCCCCTCAGACTCATGGGAGCTCCTGATCGAGATTGTGAACCATTGGGGGAATTGAAAGCACCATTAGCAGCAGAAGAAGACGAGCGGTCAATGATATCCACTCTATTGGTAAATTGTTCGTCTTCATCGGAGCTAGCTGAGTCATTTGTATTAGAGAACCCATAGCTATTCCCATGACCATTAGAATTGTCATATTTTCCATTACTGTCACCGCTAGCATTCGAGTGATTTGAGTCGTCCTCGAGACTTTCCTCAAGCTCATTTGCAAGAGCTCCCAGTAGATCATCATCCGAACCATCATCAACCTGTTTCATTTCCACATCTTCATCATCTTCAGCATGCACGATTTCTTCAGATAATATCTTTTTCTTGGGGGCAGGTTTTGAGGAAGTAGCGGGTTTGGTAGGAGAAGTTGCAGGACTAGCAACAGCCGGCAACGATTTTGCAGCAGTACGCCTTGGAGCTGCTACGGCAGGTGGTGCTTTTGATGCAGAATTGACCAAAGGAGGTGCGTTATTTGTAGTGTGGTTGGCTACAGGTGCTGCCCGACGACCGGCAGCGACCTTAGCAGATGCATTTTTTGCAGTCCTTGTGACCTTTTTCATGGTGGAAGTAGGACCTGATTTAGCAGCAGACTTGGCAGTTCTCGGAGGTTTTGAGATTCCAGCCTGAGGTTTTGCAGAGTTACTGGTTGTGGCCTTGACAATCGGGCTCTGAGGTAGGCTGTTGATCAGAGGACTGCTGACCGGAGTAACTTTGGGCGACGCAATGCTTTTAAAAGCAGCAGCAGACGGGGTGGGCGTCGACCTGGTAGGATTGACCACTACAGGACTAGGATTCCGGCTTATGGCTTCTTTCACTTTACCAGGCTTTTCTCTGCTAGGGTTGACTCGAAGAACATAGTTGAGAGGCATGAGTTTGAAGCTTGATGTTGGAGGATCAAACACCAGAACACATTCGACATCTTTTCCAGAGGTCATTGCGCCCCGGAACACATGAGAATCAGAGCCCTGGATAGTCGGCGGTTAGTAAGAAGGATCAGAATGCGAGATTGTCGGCCAGACTAGGTGCGGTGGGCCGCCCGGGTGAATTTGTTTTCATTACATACCTGAGATTCCAGTAAATAGTCGTCCTTATCTTTAGTGAGAAGAAGATTGGATTTATCCATACTATCAGGACGGAACCCATCTTCAAAAGTTAGCTAATAGGTCCTACTGGAGGTTTTTCACAGCACGCATGGTCCACCAAAGGTGCCTCAAAACCCCCCCGGCGCCCAAAGTGGAACAGAGAGCTAAGCGGGAAACTCACATCTCAAGGCAAGCACAGTATCATTAGCCTGTTGTTTGCCATTTTTCAAAGCTAAGCTTTTATCTACTGCTATCGAGAACTGGCCCTTATGTGTCGAAATATCAAACGACATGGCAGTGATGAATAGTATGGAAAGAAGCAGGTAGTGGTGGGCACGGCAGAGATAATACACACTATGAAATACGGCCAGGGTCAATAGTTTGTATGCTCAACAGTGGAGAATAACAAGACCCGCGTGATGTTTTGGATAAAAGAAGCAGGTTGTGAGAATTGGGCAATGTGATGTCAAAGGATGAAATGAAATCAGGATTTCCAAGTGGGGGTTGGCAAAATGCTGCTATAATTGCTATGAATTATTTATGTTAATGCACTGGCTGTAGTGTCACACCCATTGAATCGGCGAACTTAGACTCAGGTCGGCGGCCACAGTCGATCTCAATAATGTGACACAGCATTATAAAGTTATGGAATTATAAAAGAACCCCGTCCTAGCAAGGGCAAGAAACAAGAGGACAAACTATTTATTTGGAGAGGTCTTCCGCTGTGGCTGGATCAGATGATGGCTCTCCGCATCGATTGGTACCGAGACGGGAATTGAGGTCACTGCTTTTTTTGGGCTCGATGGTGCGGATAACGAGGGACGGATGGGGGAGGTGGACAGAGGGTGGATTCCGAAGGTAGGTCCTGGCCTCATTTTAGCCACTCTCTGACAATGGGCAGAAAAGTCTAACAAAATAGCCATTGACTGGCTGGCAAGTGCTAGTCAAAAAGTCCTTGTCTCATGACCCTCACCCGCAATGTATGTATGAGCATGAAACCAGCATAGTCAAACTTTCCTTGTGGGCTGCTAAAATCGGGATTTTAATAGAGAAAGGCCCTTGCCATATATGGGCTTATGCGCATGCTCCAATGCGGCAATTTTGGGACGTTTCCACCAAATCACCGCCTAATCAGTTTGATTGATCAATTATCTGGGACTGAAACAATCATCTGGGATCTTTGGTTAATCTTTCCAGGGGAAGGTTGATATTTAGTCGTGAAGCACTGAACTCATCGAGTGGGCTGGATTCTAGCTGAAAAAAGACTCCTTGATGCTTGTTTGTTTCAATTCTAAATTACTGCATGCTCCTCGACGGTTATCTATCAAAACTCTGCGGAACACACCATCATCACTCTCTGCAGGGATTCATCATCAAACCAGTCACATTCTGCGGCCTACTAGCATGACCACTATTGATTTGACTGCCACCGAGAAGAACATCTGTTCGCTGCTCAAATCATTTGTGGCTGTTTCACCTTTTGAAAAACCCATTGTATGTCGGATCACTGGAGGGTGGGTCCGAGATAAATTGCTCGGCTTAGAGAGCCATGATCTGGATATAGCCATTGATACTTATACAGGGTTGGAGTTTGCAGAGGCTCTCAATAAATACATTGACGGAAACTCGGAAAAACTGGGCCTTTCTGCCAAAAGTATTCATAAAATTGAGAGGAATCCCGAAAAGTCCAAGCATCTTGAAACTGCAACTACCAAACTTTACGGTCTTGATATCGACTTTGTCAACTTAAGATGCGAAGAGTATGCTGATGATAGCAGGATTCCTACTATTCGATTCGGTACTCCTGAAGAAGACGCTTTCCGTCGAGATGCCACTTTGAATGCCTTATTTTACAATGTAATGGAAGACAAAATTGAAGATTTCACCAAACGAGGTCTGGAGGATCTCAAAGCTGGGATCCTGAGAACACCTCTTGACCCTTTTGAAACTTTCAAAGAAGACCCGTTACGAGTCTTGAGAATCATTCGATTCGCTAGTCGATTCGGCTTTTCAATTGCGTCTCAAGCCCTCAACACCATGAAAGATCCCATAATTCACCAAGCTTTGATCCATAAAATTTCCCGTGAAAGAGTTGGTGTGGAAATTATGAAAACATTGACTGGCCCGAGGCCTGCTGAGGGCCTGCAAATAATCAGTGATTTGGATCTAGAAGAGGCGGTTTTCAACACCTTGCCTCCAGATTCCAAGAGTCAAGTACCTCCTTACAATCAGCTTCCTCCCTCAAAACTTGGTTCCAATATCAAGAACTGGCAGCTGTGTATGAATCACAAGTCAATCAGTAAATACTTGGATGATGCTAGTATTCCTGCTTCTTTCCACATGTTTGCATGGCTCGGCCTGCCGTATCTTCGGCTTGCATCAATCACTGGTCTTGTCGGGAAGAAAACAAGCTCTCTCTCTTTCATATTCATCAGCGAGAGCTTGAAGATGATTTCGACGTCTGAAACTTCTTTTGTTGCAAATTCAATTGATAGCATTCACTCAGCACGCGAAGCGGTTTCCTCACAGAGCACTTCATCTCGTAAGGAATTAGGCACCTACATCAGAAGCGCAGGCAAGTACTGGAAACTTCACATCATTTATAGTCTGATTTATGAGCTTTCCTCTTGTGGAGGTAGTGATAAAGAGAAGTGCATTGATAGTTATGGTCAGTTTTTTGCATTGGTTGATCATCACAATCTCGGCGAGGCATGGGCTCTAAAGCCCATTTTGAACGGTGGAGAAATCCAGAAAGCTTTGAAAAGGAAACCTGGACCTTGGATGAGTAAGCTCATGGATGAAATCATTGGTCTTCAACTTGAAAATCCTGACATCACTAAAGAAGATGTCTATAAGTATTTAGAAGAGGCCGGAGCCAACCTGGATGAACAAAGTCTCAAAAAACAAAAAAATTAATATAATTAAAAGTATTTTTTTTTTTTGGTTTGAAATAAGTCTATGAAAATACCATATAATTATCGCTTATGCGAGCATAAATGTAGCCAACTCTTGGAAATGAACAAGACATGCCCAGTAAATCTGAAGACAGCTAATATAGCATTTGACCAGAGCAAGAAAGAGAAAAAATAAGTGGTTCTGTGATCAACAGAGGCTGTGATTCCTACCAAGCTAGCATTCTCACTAGTAATACCAAGAGCCAGTAAAGCATTACAGAAGATCCATAAAATGATCAAGTTTGTACGGAAACTTCGATTCTCATCTTCACGGCTCACTTCAACCTTTTCTTTTGGAGGTTTGTACGGGGCAAGTGCTCTCTTGACAACTGCTTCGAACTGAGCATCTACCACTGACTGGGGACGATCCACGTCTTCAACAACAACTTCACCGGATTCTTTTTCTCGAGTAACATCGGCAACTGGAAGAACATCAGCCTTGTCTGATCCCTTTGTACCCCAAGAAACGTCATGCCAATTGCAAAATGCATAAACATTCAAAACATTGACAAAACTAGGCATCATGAATAAATATTGTAGGAATGAATGGAATACATGCCATGGATCCAAATACAAAAATCCAGATACAATGTATAAGCCAAAAGTTGATGCAAGAGCCACCACAATCAATCCTGTGATGGAGGAGAAAAAATTAGAGAAGAACTCTCCGATGCTGCCAATGTGGGTATGCTGGAAAGCCGAACCTGCGAGATAGAAACTGATAGCACTAGTATAGTACATGATAACTCCGAATACAATAATGCATCCAGTATACTGCCACTTGGAACCCTTTGGCCGGTTTCCGAGCGCTAGCAAGAACGACAATATCAAGCAACACACGTATAAGTATTTGGCTACCAGAGCGACAATCTTAGAAGCATCCTTACTAAAAGGAAACGACGGTGTATCAGAGTTACCACCAAACGATTCAGGATCGGCTGCAAGCTGCATGATGACTGTGGTGGTCAAATAGTAACTAGCCAGTGATAGCCACGAGAGAACCAAAACCAACATGTTGTAGAGCAGCTGGATATGCAAAAAAAACATTCGAATGATGTTATGACCCGAGCGATAAATTCTGCCAAAATGCATTACACCATACAATGAAGCTGCAAATGAGCCATTGAGCCATCTTCTTCTTTGAGAAATGAATTCGGCAACACCTTCGGGAACATCGGTCTCTGCTTTAGATGCTTTGACATAAGTGAGATGCCACTTGCAACCTTGCTTGAACGTGACTTCAAAACACAAAATACGATCTTCGGCCAAAAACATATTCTTTTTGAAAATGTTCATGCCATCAACACCTTTTTTACCCAGGCGTTTAGCAAGTGTGTGGTCGCCATGAAAGTACTGCTCCAATGGACGGCCCTCGACTGCTGTATAACGATAGGCCGAGAAAGCACCTGGTAGCACAGAAATGAAACCAAAAGTTGATTCTAAGGGTTTATCAAGAATGTTAGAGATTTTGTATTCAAAGTTCTGGGCAGCTACCAAAGGGTTGAGCAGCATCTTCAAACCCTTACCAAGCATAGCATGGATCTCTCCACAAGCTCCACCAACATTCTTATTATTGTAGAAAGCTTGCCAAAGAGCAAAAATTGATTTGTGTCCTGGTTTGGTACCAGCATCAAGTAAGATGCAGACCTCTGGTTGCAAAATCCGGCCAAAAGCGTTGAACAACCATCTGTGTGAGTTGATTTTTTTAGAGTTCTTTTGCTTGAGGCAGAAAATGAACTGAATTGGTGGAAGTGAAGAGTCATTACCCTCGACAGGTCTCACCAGCTGCTGGTTCGGTGTCACACACAATTGAGTTGTGTATTCGAAAATGTGCGCTACAGTTTCTTCGCCGGCAACATTCTTCTTCATGATACCATCTTGATAAACACCTATAGTAGCAAGCATGTCAAGCACGTCCTTATCACAAGGATCAATACCGTCCATAATTAGCGTGACAACAATGTTCTTCCAAGCGGGAGACTCTTTATTCCAATAGGCCGATCGCTTCATTTTGCAAATGTCACGGATATTCTGCATAACACCATACAACGTACGAGCAGTAAGCTGTTTGTCTTCATTGTAGTAGGTAACAGCAATGAGCAGCTCAGTGTGACGTCCATATTGGTGGGTCCGAAGATCGTAACCATTTTTTATTGTGAAATCGTCAGGATCACAAGTTGCAGCAGTATATCGCAAGTGAGAGAACTCAGTTGAACCTGACTCAACATCTCGATACTTTGGTAACACTGAGGATTGTACAGCACTTGGCACGTCATATTCAACACTCAGAACTTTGCCTTGAACCAAATTTACCTTTTTGGTTTTGAGACGCTTCAAGGTGTTATTCAATTTCTTTTGACGACGCTGCCATTCGTCAGTAGCGGCAGTGCCTGCAGATAAAGAGGACTGCGGTCTCGATATCATTGATGGGGTATTAGTGCCAGAATTGTTATCATCTGCAAAATTCACCGCAGGCATTTCATAGTCATCATCCAATGGGTATGGAGCCTCGGTTAAAGCGACGCTATTAACACGACCACCACTGCTACCAACGGTGGGGATGGGATAATTGCCACCACTAGATATAGGAAAGCCAGATATACCTCCAATTGGTTCCGAAGTGTCGAAACTAGAAGAATCATCGTCTCCAGTAGGATAGGGGGCCCGTCGAGTGACACGTCTTCTAATGGATCCAAATCTCGAGTTATCATTGGAAGGCACATGTCCCTCATAACCTTTGTATTCAGTCAGAGGAGCCGAATCATTGTCATAACCAATCTCTCCAATATTGGAGTTGGTGTTGTTCATGTCGTACATAGGATACGACTCTTTAGGTTCAAGATCAGTGTCAAGATGGTTCTGATATCCGCTAGATACACCAGCAAATCCTGTATTCAACTCATGGTCTGAAATAGGAGCGAAATCGTGGGTTCTATTCACATAATCTCTGTTGTAGTCTTCATAAGAATGGGCAGACGACTGGTCCACCTCTAAAGGAGCATTGTTTATAGGTGATCTGGCCCTTTGAGGAGCCACGGGGTGAGCATGGCTACTACCCAGATAGCTGGTATCGTCCTGGAAAGGGTTATTAGAGTTTCCATCGATCTCATCATAGCCATTTCGGCCATTACTATTATAACCCGACGGCATGATCCAAAGTTGATGGAGGAGTGGAGGTTGATTTTACCAATGCATTTTAGCCAGTATTTACCTTTTAACCCCTTTGAGCCACACCAGCTGGCGGCGGGGGGAGGAGCAGCTGAACCCTGAGGCTAAAAAAAAAAAAAATTCTCAAGAGTTTCATCGATTTAAAGCTTTGACGCGACTAGGCTGAATTGATCTTGGCTCTCAACCCTTGAATATCTGGGTTCCTATTCCCTCTGATGCAAATTCATTCCTTTCTACTGTGTGTCTGTTGGCTGCTGAGCAATATCAACCTTGACCTCATCTACCACCTCGTATGGATACTTTCCCACAGTGCCAAACCTATTTTTAACTTTGCCAACACCTTGTGCCAAAGGCCTCAGCTACAGAGCCAAATTGGGTTGGTACCCGGCCGGATATCAGTAATGGAGATGAATGACCTCATTCCACAAGCAAGTTCTGGGAGGCGGCAGTGTTTAGCGACAGGTGGGTGTTCCAGGAAGAAATGATATGAAAAAATAAAAAAAAAACCAGGGGTAGATGCAAAATGCACAGAGAAGAAACTGCATGGAGGGGTTGTTTGATCAACCGGTACACAGAAACAAATTTAGAAGCAAATGTAGCACTGTCTGTGCTTGGGATACACAGTAGTAGTTCACGAGATATGAAGCGTGAAAGAGTGGTTGTTTAAGCTGGTTGTTTTTGTCCGATAGAGGGGATTTGAAAGATCGGCATGTCCCTCTCGTTCAACGGTATGATCATCGGCCATCTCAATCAAATAAAGTCTGACTGGAGCAGAGAATCGAGAAGGAAAGTGACTTTACGGGCCATCAAATTTAAATGATTCACTGCAACTCTAAACAAGAATTCTCGCCAAATTTCATCAAGCTTTTATTTTCTGGCAGCCGTGGATCAAAATGGTGTCTTTCATTTTCGTATGGGGCTGTTGCATCACGTAGCCATGCTGCGACAAAACAGACAGGGAATCTTTTCGCAAGGCCCAGGATCTCTGACCCAATCAGAAGCATGTAATATCAATCGTAATTTTGGTCATAGTTTTGTTGGATGATAAGATATAGCGATCATTCTATAATGCGGAAATTTGAATAGCTCAATAAAAAATTGGGCCAATCTTCAATTGTCGGCGCAACCTCTATTTATATGTGAAAAGGGGTATGACGCGTTCAGTACTACGCAGCCGAGAAATAAGCTGTTTATACCACTGTTTTGAGAGAAAACGTAGACAAAAGCGGGTGGTGTATTGTGGCATTCAAAGCCCATTATTTACGTATTAAATGATAATGTAAAACTAATGTTCTGGATTGCCCGTACCTATCTCTGTGTTCGTACTGTACAGAGTCCTTGTTGTAGTAAAAAGCCTAATGTTCGGCTAGCCTATGCACCAAGCCAGACGGTGAGACCTTGGCTGCATTGACCGAATAAAAATAAAAATTGTCTCAAAAATCGCAGAAGACGGGAAGTGGAAATGTTATTGGTGCTAGCTAATGCTGGTCTTGTGTCTTAATTTAGCATGACACCTGTGCTCCAGCTAACATGCTCAATAAAGCTTTGCGTGAAAAAAGCCCCTTTTGAGATCGGTTAGCAGTGGTGGCCCATACAAAATCACTCTGTAGACCAAGGCCGTAGCTACTGTCGTCCTTTGTAATTTCCAACATTCGTTTCATACGACTAGTATGCTCAAACTCCTCGGCTGCTACCTGAGCTCGGTCTACAATACTCTTGTCGACTCCACACATGGTAGCAACATGCATGCCAAAGGATCCGGGTGCAACTCCATTCTCCAACTTGTACAAGAATGTCACGCGACGATCTCCCTCATCATCCACCAGAATGGCCATTCTTCTCGGAGTCACCTGGGGATGATGCTTAAAACTGTTGACCAATGTGCCATAGTGCGTTGCGAAGAATCCAAGAGCATTGACGTGTGTTGCAATATGGTGAAGCACTGCCTCTGCAATAGCAAAGCCATCAGACGATGAGCCTCCTCTTCCTAACTCGTCTAATACCAGAAGAGATCGGTTTGTAGCCTCAGCAAGAATCCTCTTAGTTTCGCTGAGTTCAATATAGAAAGTACTTTTACCAGCAAAGATGTTATCATTTGCACCAAGCCGAGTCATGATTCTATCAACTGGTGTCAGTTTTGCATTTTCTGCTGGAACAAAGCATCCAATCTGAGCCATGATTACCGCGACGCAAGTCATCCGCAGGACAGTACTCTTTCCCGCGGCATTCGCACCAGTCAGAAGCGTGATGCTTGCGTCATCACCACCAAGACTAATATCATTCGGAATAAATTCTGCAGAGTCTCCGCTGAAACAAGGATGTCGCAGCTCATCAAACTTCAAAATAGAGTCTTCCTGGTCAACCAGTTCTGGTCGACACGACGGTGTTCCTATCGCGTTGGAGGTCTTTGCTAGACTCACCAAACAGTCAATGTTGGCAACGGCTTGAACTGCCTGCAACCACACGTTGTAGTCCTCATCAAAGCGAGCATAAAGCTTAGCTTGCAAATTGTCAAGCACGATCTTATGTAGCTCTCGAGCTTCCTGGAGCTGTCTCACAAGCTTTTTACCGTGCGGTGACCAGTATCGTCGAACTTTGGCTGTGGCAGCCATTTGAATCCAGTCATCTGGAACATTTTTGATCTTCGCAGGCACTTCAATCAAATAGATTTCTTTACCAGAGTCCTTGTAAACAACTTCTTGTGAACCAAGCTCTCGTCGATATTCACGCAATTTCTTAGTGAGTTCTTCTTCGATGAGTTTGATTCGCTCAGTACTCTCATCAAATTCAGGCTCAACACCCTTTTCAGGAATTAGTTCACCATCTCGCTTAGCTTTCTCTCTGTCAAATGCATCAGTCCACTTGGGAAGGCACTTTTGAAGCGACTCTGGTAAACTTTCAAGTAGTCCCTTCAAAAGAACGCATTCCTCGCACTGGTCATGAATTCCTACCACCATGTCGTAGATGCGTTCAAACGATTCCAAGACTCGGACAAAATCTTTAACTCTCAGCTGACCAGCATGAATTCTACTGAGCAGTCGCTCTAGATCAGGAAGGCTAGAAAGTTGTCGGCCTACAGTTTCTTGAATTTCATTGTTGGCATTCAAAAACTCGACAGTATCCAGACGAAGATTAATCTTTCGAACGTCCATTAAAGGATGGCAAACCCATCGCTTAAGTCTTCGCTTACCAAAGGGTGTCAAACACCTGTTCAAAAGCTTGAATAAAGTTCCATCGGAACCTCCATCAAAGGTATTGGCAAAAATTTCCAGATTCTGCAAGCTCTGGCCGTCAAGTATCATACTTGTTTCTCTCTGAATACCATCATACCACTGAATGTTTCCCAAAGATATCAGGTCCCGGTCAATCAGGCAACTCTTGAGATACCATAGTAGACCTCCATAGGCCCTTAAGACGACTGATCTATCTTTGTCCTGCAGAATTTCCTTGAGAATCTGAGGATAATTTGACATGTCATCCAAGTCTTGACCGCCAAAGTATCTTCCATGAATTACTTCTTCATAGGCAGTCTCTGTGTCCCAAAACTCAGAATTGGGTTTCAGATAATTAATCTGCGTACTGACAGAAGTATTATTTTTTATAATTCGCAAAGCTTTTTGTGTGATACCGCCTCGTTCTAAAAGTAGCTCTTTTGGACGGGTCTGGGCCAGTATAGTTTCAAATTGACTATAATCAGCATCATCTTCGAACTGGCTGATATAGAAACCCCCAGTGGCAGTATCAGTAAAGCAAATACCAAACACGCTATTTTCGACTTGTTTGATACACATGCAATAAGTACTCATATCATCAACAAGCATTGATTCATCAGTGAGAGTACCACCAGTGAGCACACAAGAAAGCTCTCTTTTCACAATTTTTTCTTCTTTTTTACCTTTAGACTGATCTCTCATTTCTTTAGCCAAAGCAGACTCCTTTTGGTCGACTTTTGCCACCTTGTAGCCCTTAGCAATAAAAGAAGCAGCCCAGTGATCAAAACTCATCTCTGGAATACCAGCCAATCTCATGTTGGCCCTTCCGCCACCAGCGAGCTTGAGATCGAATACATTATGAGCAATGTCGGCGTCGTTTTCATAGAGTTCAAAGAATTTGCCTTTTTTGAAGAACACCACAGTGTTCCACATCTTGGACTTGATTTCCCAGTATTGCTTCTCAAAGGGAGTGAATTTGGCCCAGGCAGACTTGGGAATAAATAGAGTTCTAGGATCGTATTCAGGGTCGTCCTGGAGATGACCTTCGGCATCTCTGAGCACTTCTAGCCATTGATATCGCTCCTCATTCTTCTTATCGAACTGTGAGTGTTTTCCAGATCCAGCAGTCAATGGAGATGACGAGCTATTGCTAGGCTTGGGAGAGGGCCTTTTGACAAGAGGGGCTTTCAATGCAGGTTTGGAAGAAGAGGCTTTTCGAGAGGCTTTGAACTGAGAAAGATCTTTTGACGAAGTGAGTGTGTCATCTTCATCCTCGACAGGGTCTGCTCCCCCCGCGTCCGATTCACTCTCGGCCTCGTCAGCAGCATCAACAATCGGCTCATCTTCACTGGTTTGATCATGCTTGTACTCCTCGTCATCATCCTCATCAAAAAGAACTCTTTTCTTAGAAGCCCGTGATTTGGGCTTGGTTTTAACCACATCACCCTCGTCATCATCGTCGTCCGACTCCAGGTAACTGACTTGACGTTTACGCTGTAGAGTTAGTTAATGATCTTGGTAGCTGAAACCAGTTGTTTGCCAAATACGCCAATTTGTCAATTCACCAGCTGCTGATTGCTTATTACTAAAGGCATGAATTGCCAAAGGTACTCACACGCTTGAGAGGACTGCTAGGAATATCATTAGGAGAGAACCCATTCTGTGGAGTCATTGGCGTAGGCAATGAACGAATGCTACCCACATTATCACGCGAACTGGGTGTATTAACATTGCCACTGTTACTGACGTTGATTTTGGTCTGAGCTGCCAACTGAACTGGGCTTTTTTCAGAATCAGAGGCGTCAGGACTCATGTTCTGAGGGTGGAAAGCTGCAACTGACGCTGAGCTGGGAGCTGGAGCTGGAGCTTCAGTTTTTTGAGCAACATGACTGTCTTGTTGCTCCGATGGTTTTTTCTGGAAGAAACTGAACAGAGTTTGTTGGCCTTTTAAAGATTTCGTGGCTTTTGCTTCCTTTGCCATTGCTGTCTGATGGAGCTTAAGGGAAAGACGCGTTGCCAGTCGCGTGGGTGATAAATTACGCGGGGTGCGGCTGTGGAAATGGATAAGCAGCAGATGGAGCGCAGCAGATGGAGCAAAAGAAGAGATGATTATTGTAGAGATATGTGGAATTTCTTGAGGGGATTGATAGAATTGAATAGATGAATCAATTGAACTGTGTGGGTCGAGCCATGGACTTGGCTTGTATGGTTGTGAGAATTGGCTTGATGGTAGTGTGAAAATCGACAGAGTCGTCTATCAGAGCCATAGTGGCTTGGTTTGGGGTGTGAATAAATGGAAATACCTGTAGATGTTTTCAGTGGCATTGGAATGGATTGGAATGGATTGGAATGGATTGGAATGGATTGGAATTGAATGGAATTGAATGGAATTGAATTGAATTGAATTGAATTGAATGGAATTTCACTGCATTGAATTGAATTTCACTGCATTGAATTGAATGGAATTGAAGTGCACTGCATTGAATTTCACTGAATTGCACTCCATTGCACTTTGATTTAGTTGCCGTGCATAGGTTTGTGACTTTGAGTTGGCATTTAAGCTAGAGCTGGCATCGACATTGATGATACAACTAACACTGACGGTGGAACTTATATTGAAATCAAAACCGACCTGAATATTAAACTGACATTGAAACTCTTCAGCATTTAAACTTTTTTGACCTTGGGACTTATTGACAATTTACCGTGGAAAATCCTTGTACTCTTATTCTGATACTCTTATTCTGATACCCGGTTCCCACGCTGCAGCTTTCCTCTAATCCCTAATGTCGGCTTTTCAGCCGGTTTCGCTCATGGGCGGGCCTGGATTTTCCGAGACTCCAAACTATCCAGAACCTCGGATCTCTTCGACGAGGGAAATGCCAATCTAACAACCTTCAAACCTATGGCAATCTCCAAAAGAACCTGATCATTCTCGCTTCAGTACCCCCTGAATTGTCGCAGAATCTTCTTTACTCATTTTGCACTGCGATACTTTGCTTCACCACCACTACCAGCATCATCCCATCTCTCCAACAAGTTGTTGATCCACCAGATGATGAGCTTATCACCGGAGCCCCACCTTCCCTTCACCCCAACTGTTGTCCGATTACTTCCCGATACCCCACAGTTTGGCTATAGGGTGCACCCCCGTATAAATATCGGCAAGATCTGCTTATAATATTGCGGTGTTTTCTGAGCTTTAGTAAACGGTGGTTTTTTTTTTTTATTTTGAGAGAGAGAGAAAAACGTACTCCATTCAATGTCCAAATCTTTCAAGCCTTTCCGAGCCCTGTTTCTTGGAGCCCCTGGTGCCGGCAAAGGAACCCAGACGTCCAGACTCATTAAAGATTACCCAAGCATAAAAGCCATATCATCTGGTGATGTGCTCAGAGAAAATATCAGCAAGAAAACAAGCATTGGTAAAGAGGTCGAGTCGATCATCAAATCAGGCGGACTGGTTCCTGATGCTACCATGGTGAGTCTCATCACCGGAGAGCTTCAGAGTCGCAATTGGCTATCGAGCGATGCTTCGTGGATTTTGGACGGCTTTCCTAGAACCGTCAAGCAGGCGCCGCCTTTGGATGAGGTGCTGAATAAGGCTGGTGCAGAGCTCAATGCTGTTATTCAGCTCAAGGTTCCCGAGCAGGTCATTCTTGATCGAATTGAAAACCGTTGGGTACATGCTCCCAGTGGAAGAGTCTATAATCTCACTTTCAATCCTCCCAAGGTTGCTGGGAAAGATGATATTACTGGGGAACCTCTTAGCAAGAGGCCTGATGATGATCCCGAGACTTTCAAACAGAGACTGAACAAATACCATGAATTGACTCTGCCGCTCCTGGATTATTATGATAAACATGGTTTGGTACATGCATTTGAAGGCGAGACAAGTGATATCATTTACCCGAAGTTGAAGAAATGGTTTGAAGAGACTTATTTTTGAGCATGTTTGAAGCTGCTGCTCAATCCGGTGACATTCTCGGCATGATCTTGCTCAAACTTACCAACATGTCGACTGGAAAATCCCCCAGAATATTTCAATTGAAAGACATCGGGTCATTTCAGTCATTCCAGTGATTGTTAAATTCCCTTGTTTTGGTATTTAGCGAGCGCTCTTGTTGTGGTAGCTGGATCATCTGAATCAAGTCAAAATACTCACAATGCTTCCATCAACGCCCATCCAGCAAACACTATAGACTCATTATTTGTATAAAAAATTCATTCCTGCTCATTCCATAACCTTGAATATCTACAATTGTCTGTCTGAGTTCGGTTGATCTTTGTAATGGATTGCTCGGGATTGGCTCACATTCACTCCCACCATCACAGCTCAGGGCTTGACTTGTTGCCATCATCATATCAACATGAAGTAAGTATCGAACGGTGAAAGTCTGCCAACACAGGCTAACAATATGTGAAATAGGTTTTTCATTGATGATCTGCCGGTGATTTTCCCGTATCCTCGGATTTATCCCGAGCAATATAGCTATATGTGTAGCATCAAGAAGTCGCTGGACGTGGGCGGGAACGCAATCCTCGAAATGCCTTCAGGCACTGGTAAAACTGTGTCATTGCTTTCACTTACTGTGGCATATCAGCTGCATTATCCTGAGCATCGGAAAATTATTTATTGTTCTCGTACCATGTCCGAGATTGAAAAGGCTCTAGCTGAGTTGCAAGGGTTGATGAACTATCGAGCAAAGGAGCTAGGATATGTCGAGGAATTCAGAGGATTAGGTCTCACTTCTCGTAAGAATTTGTGCTTGCATCCGGATGTCCGGTATGAGAAGAAAGGTGTCATTGTTGATGAGAAGTGCCGCTCTATGACCAATGGTGTGGCCAGAAAGAAGAAGGAAGCTGGAGATGAATCAGTGAAACTTTGCGAGTATCATGATAATCTCTATGAGTTAGAACCGCATAATTTGATTCCTCCGGGTGTTTATACCTTTGAAGATGTGATGGCCTATGGTGAGCAAATGAAAATATGTCCTTACTTTGCGGTGCGAAGAATGATGCCTTACTGCAATGTTATTATCTATTCATATCATTACTTGATTGATCCAAAAATTGCTGAAAGAGTGTCTAAGGAATTTTCCAAAGATAGCATCATTATTTTTGACGAAGCCCATAATATCGATAACGTTTGTATCGAATCTCTGAGCGTGGATCTGACTGACGACACGCTCAAGCGTGCAGCAAGAGGTGCCACTTCTTTAGGAAAGGCTGTTGATGAGGTCAAAGCAACTGACTCAAAGAAACTTCAGAATGAATATGAGGAATTGGTTAAGGGATTACGAGAAACAGAGCTGGCTAGGGAGGAGGATCTGTTTTTGTCAAACCCTGTACTACCTGCGGATCTTTTATCTGAAGCTGTTCCCGGTAATATAAGACGAGCTGAGCATTTTGTTGCCTTTTTGAAAAGATTCATTGAGTACCTTAAAACGAGAATGAAGGTGCTGCATGTGATTTCCGAAACTCCTGCTAGTTTTCTCAAGCATTTGAAAGAACTGACCTATATTGAACGTAAACCTCTACGTTTTTGTACCGAGAGAATCAATTCTTTGGTACGAACATTGGAATTGACAAATATTGATGACTTTGCTGCATTAAAAGAAATCACCATGTTTGCTACTCTGGTTGCGACATATGAGGAGGGTTTTACACTAATTCTCGAACCTTACGAGACAGACCAATCTCAGGTTCCCAACCCTATTCTTCACTTAGCATGTTTGGATGCTTCAATAGCAATGAAGCCTGTATTCGAAAGATTCAGCTCTGTTATTATAACATCAGGTACCATTTCTCCTTTGGACATGTATCCAAAAATGTTGAATTTTGACACGGTAATACAGGAATCATATACCATGACACTTGCTAGGCGATCGTTTCTTCCTCTTGTCATCTCAAAAGGCTCGGATCAAGTACAAGTATCGTCGTCCTTCCAGATCAGAAATGATCCTTCCGTGGTCAGAAACTACGGCAACATGCTGATTGAATTTTCTAAGCTGACTCCTGACGGAATGGTTGTATTTTTCCCTTCTTATCTTTATATGGAAAGCATCATTTCAATGTGGCAGACAATGGGTGTTTTGGATGAAGTTTGGAAGTACAAGTTGATTCTTGTTGAGACTCCTGATAGTCAAGAAACGACCGTGGCTCTCGAGACGTATCGTACCGCTTGTTCCAATGGTCGTGGAGCTGTAATGCTTTGTGTAGCTAGAGGAAAAGTATCTGAAGGTATTGATTTTGATCATCAATATGGTCGAACGGTACTAATGATGGGAGTTCCTTTCCAGTACACGGAGAGCAGAATTTTGAAGGCTCGTCTTCAATTCATGAGAGAGAATTACCGGATCAAGGAGAGTGATTTCTTATCTTTCGATGCAATGCGTCATGCTGCTCAGTGTCTGGGACGGGTTTTACGTGGAAAAGAGGATTATGGAATAATGGTACTTGCTGATAAGCGATTCTCGAGAAAGCGAACCCAACTTCCAAAATGGATTTCTCAAGGCATGTCTGATGCTGATTTGGATCTTTCTACAGACATGGCAGTAGCCAATGCGAAGAAGTTTCTTAGAACAATGGCCCAACCTATGGATGCTAAGGACCAAGAAGGGTTCAGTGTCTGGAGCTTGGAAGATTTGGAAAAGCATCAGCGGGAATCTAACGGAGTCAGAGCAGCTGTCATTTCCACTGTAAGTTAATATTAGATATCATTAACCGGCTAATGTACATATATTTATATTTGTTTTCATTTTCTGTCATTGCTGTGCAGAAATTACATCTATCATCGTTATATTTTGGCCAACCACCTTGACCGCAACCCTCTCCTTTAATTATCCTCTTCTTCTTCTTCTTCTTCTTCTTCTTCTTCCTGCGCCTCAAGAACGGTCACGCTCAGCTCTGTCTCCTTGTCCACATCTAAATAACTGTCACTTGTCAGCCAGATACTCAGTGTTTGAGGACCCGCTTCCGGTATTATGAAACGTAAATCAACAGCCTTTTCAGAATCAGTGATTGTGATTCTCTTTATACCGTAAAGCTCCCTTTTTACTGAATTACCAATGACCAACCACCAGCTTTCGGACTTGGAAAAAGGATAGTATCTACTCCTGACTACAGTATCAGTATCTTCATCCATTTCTCGATTGAGAGTCACAATCACTGAACTTTCGGATCCAGCAAAAAGGCTCTCTTCGTCAATTTCGTATTCCGTAATATCAACCGACGGATAGTTGTTGACAAAGTCCGCAATAGCGTTCATGCGAGGGTCGTCTTCATCCATTTGCAAGAGCTCGTTTCTCATGTCATCATCCTCAATACCCATGAAGTCATACACATTTTCAATCCTAGCAGCCTTGCATCGATCTATCACTTCAGCAGAAAAATATGGTATTTGCTTCAGTGGACTATCTCGATCCCACATGGCCTGAACGACCATCTGAGAAAGATCCATGGCATACATGGCATTCAAGTGGGCATCCATTGATAATACATCAACAGCCGCCGCAAGCAAAGAAACAGTCTTCTCAATTACAGTCTTTTGATCAGACGCCAGATCAGCAGGAAGAGTGAATCTGCTTAAATGTGCCTGAAGTAAAATGAAAGCTTTAAATCTGGGCGACCCATAATTGACCGAAGAAGATTTTATAGGTACCCTTCCATATATTTGCATCAACAAGCGGTCCTCATGGTTCCTGATGGGGATAAGAGACTCGAACTCTGAAGCGGACGTAACAATTTCCAAAATAGATCCCAGCTTGCTCTTTCCAGACAGAGATAGCATAAATGTTTGCATGGTCATGAAACTGATACCGTAGTAGCTTGCAATTCTTGCTCCATTAGATGGAGCTATGGACATATCTTCTTCGTCTTCTTCGATCAAATTCGCGTCGACCAGGTCCTTCAATGAGGCTTCTACCAATTCTGATAGGTACTCACTGACTCCCTCATCAGAGACTACCGACAAACCGTAGTAGCTTGGGTTCATCTGTAGCCTTCTGTAAAAGTAGCTATAAGTCAGCCAATCAATGGCATCATCGGGCGATTCAATTACTCCTACACTAATTTCTCCAAGGAATCCGTCATGGAGATACCCATGTAGGTGGCTTTCAACAGGTAGAGCTTCAGTCAAAAATTTTCTGTAGTAGTCTTTCTTAGATGCATTCGTCAAAACAAGACACCTCCCCATGACCATGCTGTTGGCGTTTGAACCACAAAAGCCCACCATTTCAAGCAAGTCACTGATAGGATAATCGACATATCTATGCTCTGAGCCTTCATAGATCTGAGTACCCAAAATAACCACTAGCGAGTTGCTACCCGCTGGTATTGAATGGCAGCATTCTTGGGTGATCAAAAGTACTTTGATTATTCCTTGCTCATATAAACCCTCGACAACCCTTCGGTCTTTTTTGTCCATCGAGTTATACAAATGGCCAATACCATGTTCAAGTGCTGACTTCAATGTAGGCTCTTTGATCCCATCCACATACTTTCGAGCCTGTTCAAGTTTTTCTGTGACAAAATATTTAGAATTGCCGAGCTCACCTCTCGCTAGTCGAGTGAGATCATCAGTAGTATCAATGCACTGTTGATGGTCATTGACAAACACAATGGACTGGCCATTAACCTCTTGTAGTGCATAAAATGCGGGCCGTGCCATAGCAATCATCATACTTGGATGATGAGGATTGTTAAATGACTGTAAGTGAAGCTCAATAGGATTAGCACGTTCCTGTGGTGAAAAGTTGAAAATAGTTTGACTTGAACAGCCCAGCCATTGGCCAACTTCTTTTCCATTAGCAAGAGAAACTGAGAGACCTACTATTCTCATAAAATTCTCTGTTTGAGCTGCCATGTAGCGCATTCTCGCCAACACTATTTCATACACAGCTCCATTAAAACCACCAAGCATCTGAAGGTCATCTGCAATGATGAGCTCTATACTTTGAACATGCTTTCTTTTCTGCCATCTTCTTGTAACATTATCGAACTGTGACGGAGTACAGAATACCAAATCATTCTGCTCCAACACTTTGAGATCGGCAGCTAGTTCTGTGCCGCCCAGCCTGCCTATTTTTTTAGAGCTCAGCAGGTCAGACTGTTTAAACATCTTGGTCCAATCAGAGTAAACACGATCAAGCAAGTCGGGAAAAGGCGAGAGATAAACAGCTTTACCAGCCTCCTGATCTTTCCAGTGGCTTAATAAAGCTATTTCGGCGCATACCCGCTTACCATTCCCTGGAGAAGCACCAATAAATATAGATTTGTCAGAGTCATACAAGGCATGAAATACTTGGCTTTGAATCTTGTTGAAGAACTTCCAGGGGAATAATCCAATATACTCTTCAATTTTGAGTTCCTCGACAGCAACAGGTTGCAAATCATGAACAGGAGTAAAAGATGGAAATTTGGCGGGAAGAATCAGCGTATCTAATTTGATAGGAGTTCTTGTCTCTGAATGAAGCCATTTTTCGCTCACTAAAGAAACAAAAATAACAGGAGAAACAGGTTCATCAATTGGAATTGTGAATTCAACAATGTGATTGTCAGTAGCATATTGCCGGCGTAGAACAAATTGATCATGAAACAGAAGTCTCTCGCCATCACCATCTTCAACCAAAAGCAAAAAAGACTCTGCTTCACCATGTATTGATTTGTTCCATTCGAACGCAGCTCGGATTTCCAACTCGAGTTTCAATAAGCTTCTGGTTATCGGATGAAAATGAACGCTAACTTCAAGCTTTGGGAACTCCTTGATCATTTGAAAAGCTTGTCTACCGTATCTCTCTGCTCTGATAGCTTGACCAACTTCTGCCGGATCTGACAAAGCTAAATAACGGCTCCAAGGCATTTGAGACGTCTCAGTCTTTTTAATGACCTCAGCCGGGCAACCAGGAAACTGTCTGAAAGGCGAGTTACTAAGCCACATTCTGCGCTCAATCATTTTGCAAATATCAAGCAGCAAACGAGAAGGACGAGCCCAGCCCTTTCTGAGACAGATTTCAAAAATAGCCCTGAAAAGTCGGCCGGCAGATTGTGTCACACAAATCATGTCTGCCATCATAGCAAAGCCTTCTAACTTGAGCCTAGAAATATAACTTTGGAGAAGTATGTTGATTTTGGCAGCTGGTTCATCTATCGCCTCCTTTATTGGAATTGGTGCCATCTCCAAAAGTTTTTGAAGCTCGAGCTTTTCTTCTTGCCTCACGGGAACAAACCTAAACTCATCGCTTAGAGAAAATATCCTGAATAAATCAATAGGTCCATGATGTGGCTTGAGTAATTTGTTGTAAGTAGCCATCGAGTTATGGCTGATATAAAAAGCAGAGGCGATTTTTCCAAGCTCAGTGGCTAATATTGTATCCTCAGCCACGTTGTATTTTATAAGTCCAGAGTGAGCAAGATCTGTCAGTGCCGAATGTGCAAGATCCAGTCTTCGCTTAACCATTGTTTTATCTGCTGCATCATAGTCAGCGCCAATTCGGTACAAGGATGGATTGCGAAGCATTCTAATATACAAATAAGTATACCCAAGCCACTGTACAGCTTCGCTTCTTGTCGTGATATTGCCCAAAACAACTTCGGCATTCAAGCTATCAGCCAGTTTGCTCATCAGCTGAGATTCGATCGGTAACTTGGCGTTCAATAAAGACATGTAATAGGTCAGCTCACTGTGAGCGGTGATGATGATACCCTCTCCACTATCGTCATAACGCGGTCTTCCAGCTCTTCCTAGCATTTGAAGAACATCCTGTGGAGAAAGTTCGGCCCATCTGCCTTTTTCAGGACTATAAACCTGAGTACCTTTTATAATGACTGTGTGCGCGGGCAAGTTGACACCCCATGCTAATGTTGCTGTACAAACTAACACTTGTACTCTCTTATCGGCAAACAGTTCTTCAGATGAAGCTCGATCTGCTCTACTCAAACCAGCATGATGAATAGCAAAACCAGTCGGCAGTAGATCTTTCAAATCCTGGTTCTGAACTTGCTCTGCCTCAGCATTCAAAAATTCTTGAGACGTTGGATCAGATCTTAAAAACAAATTTAGAGTATTGTTTTCAAGAGCTTTGTCACGCAAGAATCTAGCTGTTTTTGCAGTCTCTTTTCTAGAGTGCACAAAAATGATAACTTGGTGCTTACCAGCGTACTCCATGACTTTGTCATAACAAGCATCATTCATTGCTTGATAACGCTTGATGGCTTTCTTTTCCGTTATTCCCACGAACTTTTGTGCAAGAGGACATGGACGATAAGTTGCATCAAAGTAGAAGAGGCCTGAATCATTGACTCTCAAAAATGAAGCAACATCGTGGTAATTAGGTAAAGTTGCGGATAAACCAACAAGTCTCGTAAACTCCTCATTTTTTTCGTTATCTCGGGTAGCTCTGGACACAATGCTTTCGATAACAGGGCCTCTCTCGTCATGCAATAAATGAATCTCATCAATTATAATGAGGCGTACCAGATTTGTATAACTAGTGTCGAACGCTTTTCTTGTAACGACATCCCATTTCTCAGGAGTTGTTACTATTAATTGAGTTTCTCGGATTTGCTCTTTTGTTAAGTTTCTATCACCAGTTAACTCGCCAACTTTGATTCCAAAGGGGTCCAATCGCTGACCAAATTCACGCACCTGTTCTTGAACCAGTGCTTTCAGAGGTGCTATATACACCATTTTGAAAGCACTCAAATCAATTTTATCGGATTCTGAATCACGGTACTCGGCAATTGTTCGTAACATAGATAAAAGTGCGATATTTGTCTTGCCTGCTCCAGTGGGTGCACAAATCAACATGTTCTCCTCCGATCCGAAAGCCGTAGAGTAAACCTTACTCTGGATAGTGTTCAGAGAAGTTGCAGTACCAAAAGCAGGCCTTGCCCAAGAAGGAAGCTGCTCAATAGGAATCAAAGGGTCGTTAGTTCCCAAATGTTTTTCCGGTGCGGGAACATCATATTCTTCGTAAGTTTTTGTTGTGAATTGTGTTGTACCCTTTGGTAATACAAGCTTTCCTCCCGAATAAACGTGAGATCCTTCGTCAAAAACCAGATCATCCAAATCTACAATTCTGGGCTGAAGGCCACCCACATTGTCGCTCATCTCGACATCTTGCTCCGCTTGTTCTACTTCTTGTGGCCGAGTTTTACTTTTAAAATCTGATTCCGAATGGTCTTTCCCATCCAGTTCGTTAAGCAATCCCAGCAAACCGGCAGCCTTGATTTGATTGCGTATCTTTAGCTTTTCGTCTTCTCCTTCAGCCTGTGCTAACCTTGTCAAGAATACAATTCTCTCTCTATTGCTGCAAAGAAGCTTGACAATATCAAAATGCTGAAAGTCAAAAAGCTCGACGAGCTCGTTTTCAACCTGGCCCAAATTGTTCTCAGATGCTAAAGTGTTGAGAACCTCGCTAGTCTTCTCTTGCAGCAAGTGGGCATCACTAAAGATGGAAGATAATGTTCGCTGAAGCCAAAAAGAGTCAATTTCGTACACAGGAACAATTCCTGAGTATTGTGCTGATTTACTTTGGCTCTTTCGTTGAACCTCTGGGCGAGCAATGATTTCGTCAGGCTCAGCCTCAAGATTTTCTTCCGACGCCTCATCATTTACAACGTCGTTCTCGCTCTGACTCTCTTCATCGCTATATTCATCATCCTCCGAATCGATTTTTTCATCCTCGTCGTTCTCTTCAAAGGTCACAGCTATGCCAAAATCTTGATCTGCCATTTCCGCCATAGCAGTATCCTGGTCATCGGGATCTGGCACCTGTTTGCACAAAGCCAAAAGCTGGCTATAAGACTCGTCCGATATTTTACCTACGAGATCCTCCACATCACTTCTCTTTTGCTGTTCGGATCTTGTCTCCTCCTTGACGAGAGTTATCACGGAATCAGTTGCACTAACCAAGGTATCATGAGTTACGTCTTCAAGAAGATTCTGGACCCAAGACATGATCAACCCAAATATTTCTCTTGCTTCAGGTGTCATTGGGATATATTTCAAGCCTTCCAGACCATCACCGGCGCCGATGATAGGATTGGCAGCATTGGGTCTTCGAGTCTTGCGTCGCTTCTCTTCAACCACCATCTCTGAACTCTTCACCATCGATGAACCACCTTCCCGGGTCACACGACTACCCATGTCGTTCACAGAGATTTTCCCAGCGAGAGAACTAGGGTCGCCTTTGGTGTTGTCGCCCTTGTCGCGAGAAACAAACCGGCGATCCACCTGAGAGATCTTATTTGCCATAGCATTGCTTCATTGGTTAGTATCATGTCACGTTTTGCCCCATCGGCATAATTTCCATAGAATCGCCACGCCCCAATACTCACTATTGAAATCTCCCCTGATCATCCGCCATGTTGAATTTTAATAAATAAGATGCAAACTATCAAGGGAAAAAAATAATTATTGTCGCTGCTGGGTATTTTGATGGTGGAAACCTGTTCGCACGGCTGGTCGGGCACGGCTGCGGAATAGAAAGGGAAGCAAAGGGGAAGGGGGATAAGAGATGACGAATTGGCACGGATCAAGCAGGGTTTGACTCATTTTAAACACCGGGTTTTGTTTGGCAAAGACATCTTTCAATAGGTGACGAAACAAACGATAGTGGATTGAACTAGTGAACAAAAATATTGGGAATATTGGAAATATTGGAAATAGGAGATTTTCCAGTTTTTGGCAACGGCATTCTCTCTCTCATCTAAAGTCTCTGTCTCGTACACATCTGGGATATCTCGGCTTTATCCATCATGTCAAAGATCAACTCAGCAACACCATGGGTGGTTCAAAAATTCGGAGGAACATCGGTCGGAAAGTTCCCGTTGAACATTGCCGACATCATTAAAATGTATTCAGATGGTCACCGCGTGGTGGCTGTTTGTTCTGCTAGATCTACCGGCACCAAGGCCGAAGGTACTACTACCCGTCTGCTGAAAGCTGGTGATGATGCCACCAGATCAGGCGACTACATGACGAGCATTGAGGCGATACGGAAAGATCATCTCAGTGCAGCCGAAAAATACATCAAGGATGAGACCATTCGAAACGAGTTGAAAAAAGACGTGGAACTGGAGTGTGATGATTTGACCAAGATCTTAGCGGCTGCTAAGGTGATTGATGAAATATCTCCACGAACTTTGGACACAATCATGTCGGCTGGTGAAAAACTTAGCTGCATTTACATGTCTGCTATTCTTAATGATCAGGGTGTTCCCGCTAAATATGTGGATCTCTCCAGAGTGCTGCCGTCTGATTTCAATGCCGCTAACGGGCTTGATCGAAAGTTTTATAGCGACTTGACTAAAGGCATGGTAAAAGCTTTAGATCTCGATGCTCCTGGTCCTTTCAAGGTTCCTGTTGTCACTGGATTCTTTGGAATCATCCCTGGAGGTTTACTGAACGGAGTTGGCCGAGGATATACTGACTTATGTGCAGCCTTACTAGCAGTTGGTCTCGAGGCAGAGGAGCTGCAGATCTGGAAAGAAGTTGATGGTATCTTCACTGCTGACCCGCGAAAGGTTCCAACTGCTAGGCTTTTGGACCGAATCACGCCTGAAGAGGCTTCTGAGTTGACTTATTATGGTTCCGAA
Organism: Zygoascus hellenicus; assembly: GCA_030564625.1. NCBI lineage: Eukaryota > Fungi > Ascomycota > Dipodascomycetes > Dipodascales > Trichomonascaceae > Zygoascus > Zygoascus hellenicus. Next base: position 377,177 of record JAJLWE010000002.1, read on the forward strand.
GTCATCCATCCTTTCACCATGGAACAGGTGATCCGAGCCAGAATCCCCATCCGAATAAAAAATGTCATGAATGCTGAAGGTGCTGGAACCATCATTTTCCCTGACAATAACAGCAAGCGTGGAGAAGAAACTCCTCCTCACCCTCCTGTGGCTGTTGCAGATAACATGATGAAACGACTCATGGCTGCTGGTTGTAAGCTTCCTACAGCTGTTACTACCAAATCCAACATCATTGTCTTGAATGTGCATTCTAACAAGAAGAAAAACCATTCGCATGGTTTTTTGGCCCAGGTCTTCACCATCTTGGACCGCTGGAGACTAGTTGTTGATCTCATTTCCACGTCTGAAGTTCACATCTCCATGGCATTACATTCTACGTTATCTGACTCAAGTCTGGGTGATGCATTAGCTGAGCTGGAAGACTATGGAAGTGTAGATGTCACCAAGAAGCTGTGTATTGTGAGCTTAGTTGGAAAGCAGATGAAACAAAGCGTCGGTACTGCCGGCAGAATGTTTACGGTTCTTGCTGATGCTAACATCAACATTGAGATGATTTCTCAGGGCGCAAGTGAAATAAATATCAGCTGCGTTATCGAGGAGAAAGACGCAGTTAAAGCTTTGAACGTCCTGCATTCATCTCTATTGGGCGGTGTGTCCGAAACCCCTGCAACTGCATAGGTTTGTTTGAATCAAGGCCTCGGCCGGCACTATAAAAAGTATTCAAAAATCAAAAGTTTAGGACTCGGTAAAATGGCAGATCCTCATACTGGATAGATGGTATTAGAATGCTGTACAGAAGGAACAGTTCATACTAGACAGTACTCTCAGTAGTAATGCTCAAAATTCTTGCTTCTTTTTATTTCATAGTGCGATTATCAACCTATTCACAGAATATCTAAAACGCAAAAATCTGGTCCTGCAACTTACTCACAGGATTGGCCTTTTCAAAGCCCAAAGTGACAGCATGCTTCTTGACAGTGCTGATCATGGGAGGAGGACCGCACAGAAGAAGCTTCACGTCAGCAGTAGGAGCAGGAAGATGCTCCTTCATGATTTCTGGAGTGACGTAGCCCTGTCCGCCAATCCAATTTTCAGGGGGGGAGTCCAACATGTAGAAGACCTTGATGTTGTCGTTAGCAGCAACAATTTCATCAAGTTCCTTTTTGAGAAGAATGTCGCTCTCACTGATATTTCCATAAATCAAAGAGACTTTTGTATTGTCCTCGGGGTTTTTGGCAATAGCACGAATGATCTGCAACATAGGAGTGATACCAGTGCCTCCAGCAACCATGCCGAAAGCCTTGACCAAACCATTGTGATAGTTGAACTGGCCTTTAGGACCTCTAACTTTGATGGTGTCTCCAAGCTGGAGCTGGGCAATATACTTGGAGATGTTACCGGTTGGGTAACTCTTGATCACCAGATCAAAATATCCCTTGTCGTCGTCTGAAGAGGTGGGAGTATAAGATCGTACCACTTGTTTCTCGTTGATGGTGGCAGCAATGGAGATATGCTGGCCGATAGGAAGCCCAAGAATATCAGATGGTCGAGGAAGACCAAACCGATACAGAGCCGAATTGTGTGACAGGACTGTCTTGTCAACCAAGGGAAATTCCCGAAATTCTTCCTTGGAAAGAACAGGGCCTGAGGGCTGGAGGAAAAAATAGCCCGCGACAACTGCAACGGCCGTGACGGCCACTGCTACAAGCAACAAGTTCGAGCTCATGGGGGTGGTTCGACTGAGTGGTTGGGGGGAAAATTTCAATCGTGCAGCCGATTAGGGCGATAGCTAAGCGATACCTTCCCTTTCCTTGCCTCCCTTTTCAGACGGTTGCCTAGGCAACCGTCGGGTTCTGCGCCCATCACCAACCTGGTGTTGCAGTGTTTTGGCACTGTTGGCATCGACCAAGTATACTGACATAAAAGCATGTCGTATGAAAATTCGCCGTTTGCGAAAAGCCTGTATATTGCAGGAACTCCGAAGAAGAGCCCAGGTTCTTCAGATAGGTTTTCTGGCGATACCAGTGGCCTAGCAGCCGGTTCATCCAGCCTGCTTAAAGATAGCTTCCGGCGCCGATCCAGTGATCAGTTTGGTGCGAACCAGTCGGGAAATGCTTCATATTTGAGTGCGACAAGTACGTCGACTCCTCGTGGAAAATCATCATCGTTTATCACTGCTGTGGAAAATGCTGACTCGTCATTGGGTTCGGTGTCACGTTTTAATACATCGTCTTACCAAACCCCGAATATCTCACCCAATTCTTCATTGCTTGGAGTCCTCAATCCTAATGTTGCTAAACGGTCGTTTTCTAGCTCTCTACCTAATACCCCGGCCAAGATGCGAGGAGGCGATGACAGTAATACATCCATCTTTGGTGTGTCTTCCATGACCACCACTCCGGGACCATCTACCCCGTTAAATCGAGCTCCGAGACGGTTTTCGTCGATATCTGGTGACTTTGTGCGAACTCCTCCTAATACTTTTACTTCTGCTTCTGCTGAAGAGCCTACTGGTGAATGGCAAAACCCGTCCATGAAGAAAGTTTTGGACCGTCGCTCCAACAAGGAAAAGAGTGCTAAGAAAGTGGTTGTCAACCTTGGTGTACTTATTGTGCTGTATCTGGCTTCCAAACTGGTCAAGGCCTTGAATTTGACCAAGCATTTTTCTCTGTTTGATCAGGACGCAGTGTACAACTACGCTTCCTTCTTCAGGTATGGCTGGCTGGCCATCCATGCCCTGCTGTGGTATAACATTGTGGTCGGCGCAATCCAGACTGCCGTGCCTCAAGATAAGTGCGAAGACATTCCTTTGACCACGAGACAAAGAGAGCTTTTGGGGTTGCCTCCAAGCCCTAAAGTTGTAGCTGAAAGCCAGTTTACTCCCCCAAAGTATTCCAAGACAGGATCTCCATTATCATCAAGCATAAAATCTAGAAAAAGCTTTGATCTAGGCGAGAGTCCGCTGATTCGAAAAAAACTCTTGGCTCAATCTCCAACTGCTTCTCATTCTCCGTCCAACAATGCTGTCAAGGACGAGAAACCAAAAACCTCTGCAGTGACCAGCTCCGATGCTGCTAATATTTCTTCGAAGATGACCAAGAGCATATCTTCCAATGCCGTCAATCTAAGCGATTTATTCACCTCTTCACCTATCAAGCCTGCCAATTCCACTAATACCATTCTCAACAGCACCAAAGCTACTGCTCTTCCATCAACACCGGGAGCTAATACATCCACCTCATCCCCTTCTGCATCCAAAGCCAAAATATTGTCTGGTGATATGAGTTTCTCCCCTTCAGCGAGATTTCTCTATAGAGAAGGGGCCCTACGAGATAAGAAGAGTATCATGAGTAGATCATAAATAATGAAAAAAGGCTATAGTAAGAGACAGGACAATTGACGTCTAATCTAATCTATAAGAGAACACCAATATGGCATTCTGTTTATCTGACAGAGAACTATCTTTGTGCTTATCGCACAGAAGACCAATAACCAGCGTGCAAGTACTCGAGCTTTTTCTTCAGCTCAGGGTCTTGACTGGCAGGCTGTGTAGAAATGCTGTATCTCATGGATCCATCAAGATGCTTAGCAATTGTGCCGCTCTTGAGTGCATCCTCAATGTCTTTGAGAATGGAAATGAGCAGAACATTGGCATTGCTGGAATTGGCTTTCAGGTTTCCAACAACAGTCTCGACGGTGACAGGCTCGGCATCTTCTCTCCAAGCATCGTAATCAGTAGACATACAGATCATCTGGTAAGCAATTTCAGCCTCCTTAGCCAACTTGGACTCGGGAACTGCCGACATGTTGATGACATGTCCACCCCAAGATCGGTAGAGCCTGGACTCGGCTCGGGTAGAAAAAGCAGGACCTTCCATACAGATCAGAACAACGTCTTTTCCTTCAGAAGTGGGTGTATGTAAAGTAATCTTCTGGTCCTCCTCTTCACCTTTCAAAACATGGCCATATTTGGAGATAATGTTTTCGAGATCCTTGTCGAAGGGGTCGCCAAAAGCAACATGGCCAACAAAGCCAGTATCAAAGAAAGATGAGGGGCGCACACCCTTGGTTCTATCAATTATCTGGTTGGGGAGAACAAAATCTCTTGGCTTGATGTGTTCCTGCAGAGAGCCCACTGCTGAGAATGCAACAATGGCCTTTACACCAAGATGCTTCAGAGCAGCAATGTTAGCTCGAGCTGGAACTGTAGAGGGAGTAAATTGGTGGTGGAATCCATGACGAGAAATGAAAGCAATGGGAAACCCGGTTTCAGTTTTCGAAATGGTGACTGGAGAGGAAGGCTCGCCCCATGGAGTCTTGATATGGAGCTGAGCAACCGGCTTGAGACCACTCAATTGATAAAGACCAGTTCCTCCAATTACAGCCAAAGTGACCGGTTCATCAAAAGTATCAGGAAGCTTAGACATTTTAGGAATATTCACAAAAGTCCGTGTGTATTTGGTGATGAGACGAGCTGTGCTTTGGGCAAAGGAAAATATCTTGTAAGACTGTGATTCCAACTTAAAAATGCAAAGGCACGTTTTGTAGTTCAGGCTCATGTGAAATGCGCTCATCACAACACTGTGTGAAACGCCATGAGCGTCATATTTGAGACGACCCTGGCATTCAAAGATACGATTATTGATGATCTCATCAATATGGGAGAATATTTTTTAGTACAACCCCTTCCAGTTTTGATAAACTGATTGGGGGGATATAGTTACTGTGTTTGTTAGAATTCAAAGTTTCGTATCTTATATGAGTCGTTGACTTCGAGAATTGACGTTTTTCTCGGGGAAATATCTTAATGAAACCTATAGTTCAAGGTCATACCTCGTTCAAAAGAATAGCCATTCACTTCAAGGCTATTATTCTCATATCCATCCCAGCTCTATGATTAATAAGGCCGACACATTTGCAAAAACTATAGACATTTGATTGCTAATCTTATTCATCCTCAAGCTCCGCAACTATCAGTCCTCTGGCTCCATAGTCCTGTATTCTTGTATTATGTTTTGCACCACTTCTCTACTATCACCAAATTCATCAGTTTCGGTGAATAGTGGGAAGCGAAGGAAATCTGTTAAAAAAGCCTTCTTCTTGATCAACTTATCGAATTGATCTGTAATTCTTTCGAACAGAGTTCTCATTGAAGTATGATTAGCCAACATCAAACCGGAAATGCGGTTCTGACTCGAAGGTAGATAAGGTGATCGTCTAGCAAGAGAGATTTGCAAGGAAGCAGGAGAGTTGGGTACAAATCGAGCCAGATCTCGTTCTCTTATTCGTAGCAGTGATTTGTGAATATCGGTCGGATCAACTTCGCCTTGGATAATATTGAGAATGCTCAAATACGCCGAAGACTTGGGCTGATTAACACTTAGCATTCGGGTCTTGGGCTGTAGCAACCTTCGCATTATATCCAGAACAGTAGTTTTTCTAATCACTTTAGCATGCTCAACAGTATCGTTCGTGAAAGGTGTGTAAGCAGCCTCAAGGAAATGCAGATTTGGGTATGGAATAAGAGATGCAAGAATCGACGATAAGTCATTGTGTAAGTACCCGGGAAATCGGAGAGTCAAGGTGCTAGCAGATATGACTGTAGAAGCCAGTTGGTTGATTTGATTTGTGGTAGTTTGAGGAGAATTGAATGTGTCACTCGCGATTCTGTTCAATGCTGCATTATCCAGAACCACTACTGCATCAGCATACAAAGCCAAACGTTTAAGAGCAAGAATGCTGTTATATGGCTGTACCACGACATCATTATGACCATAACCAGAAAATACAGAGTAAGTTTGTACAAGTTTTTTCGGGAACCTTTCATTGATGCGTTCCAGTAAGAAAGACCCCATGCCCGAACCAGTACCACCGGCTATGGAATGAAGCAGCATGAAGCCCTCCAGAGAATCAGAGCCTTCCGCCTCTCTGTCGAGAATATCCAAGATACTTTCGGCGTTTTTCTCACCTAATCCATATCCTTTTGCCCAATTGTTTCCTGCACCGTTGGCCTCTGAATCGATGAAGATGTTTTCTGGGTTGAATAGTTTGCCATGTGATCCCTGTTGTATATGACTGATAACACGGGGCTCAGTATCGAGCAGAATGGCTCTTGGAACGTACCGAGTATCATCAGACTGGTAGAAGAACACGCTTTTACGGTCTCCTCCGACAACATCTGGCGATGTAAGGGTACCATCCGGTCCTATGCCATGTTCTAGACACAACTGATTCCAGAACTGGTCACCAATCTGGTTCCCGCATTGACCGGCCTGTATCGATATGATTTCTCTACAACGTTAGATACGTCTAAGTATCGCGTAGTTTGTATGTCAAAACTTACCTGGGCATTTTAATGTTGTTGTAGAAAACAGAAATTAGCCAGGTGATTTGTCGCGTTGATATGCGGCTTGATGCGTGTCAAGCACTTCGACCACCAGTGTGTGTGTTGTGAGAAATGATAAGATAGGAAGGCTAGAGAGGGGGAAAAGAGAGGAGATGCCTTTATATAACAGGAGTGGAAAATAACACGAGTTGTGTGATTTTGAAGATTGTAACAGAAGTGAGCGATAACACAACCGCTGTGATTTTGTGGTTATAAAAAGCTTGGTTTTGTACATGGATCTGGGCTGTAGCTTACTTGTCATCACAGCCGAACAATGAGATGCGTCCACGAGCCAGATCACGAGAGAGCTATGCATTGAAATAAAGATAGATTTGCCAATCAATGGATCTATCAGATGGTATTTCTAACTTATGTAGATTCTACTTAATTGTATGTTCAAAACTATGGCGTAGATACCAGATTGAAGCAGAAACACCGAGCAAAGCTTGATCCACCCATCAGCCCTGTGTGGATATGTTGCGGACGTCGTTTTTTTCAATCTATTAATTAATCCATTCGATTTGGAAAATAACGTCACAAGTGGTAGGTTGCAGCTGGGTTACCCCACGTTCTCCTCCATAGCGGGTGGATCAAAGCCAGATAGACGTCATGGTTACAAGAACATTATCAACACATCTGAAAGATCTAACTTTCACAAAAACTGGATTTTTTTTGGCAGAAAAAGCCCTTCATAAAATTCCAGATTCTGAGATACCCCCCATCAATGGATAAATCTCATAAAATCCCCCATCGATAGCACTGCAAACAGAGCGCATTAAGAACGGCTGAGAGCGGAGTTGCACATAGCATTTCCCCACCCACCAGTGTCCGGGGAATTTAAGGCCCAATATAACCGGCCGGATTTATTGCGTATCCCAGAATTAGCCCGGCTTGCCATATAAAGGTCGGCAACCCCAACTTAATTGCTTTCGATTCTTCTAGTCACATCTAATTGCACAAAAGAATTAGAAACCAACTGTCTCCTCTGCAACAACAACCTCTCAATTATCAAAATGGCTACTGTTACTCTCAAGACCTCTGCTCAGAAGATGCCCCTCGTGGGTTTCGGTACTTGGAAGGTGCCCAACGAATCGGCTGCTGACACTGTTTACAATGCCATCAAATCTGGCTACCGACTTTTCGATGGTGCCCAGGATTATGGCAATGAAAAGGAATGCGGTGAAGGTGTTGCTCGAGCCATCAAGGATGGTCTTGTCAAGCGAGAGGATGTTTTCATCACCTCCAAGCTCTGGAATGCTTTCCATGCTAAGGAGCATGTCAAGCCTATGCTCAAGAAATCTCTTGCTGACTGGGGCCTCGAATACTTTGACTTGTTCTTGATCCATTTCCCCATTGCTCAGAAGTACGTTGATCCCGCCGTCAGATACCCCCCTGGTATTGTCAATGACGTCGAAAACAACGTTGCCTACTTCCAGAACACTCCTATCTCTGAAACATGGGGTGCTTTGGAGGAATGCGTCAAGGAGGGCCTTGTTAAGAACATTGGTATTTCCAATTTCAATGCAGGTTTGATCCGGGACTTGCTTTCCTACGCTAACATCCCCCCTGCTGTTTTGCAGATTGAGCACCATCCTTACTTGACTCAGGATCCTTTGGTCAAGTATGTGCAGTCTCAAGGAATTGCCATCACTGGATACTCTTCCTTCGGTCCCCAGTCCTACATTGAGCTTGGAAACCCCCGAGTCAAGGCCAATGGACCTTTACTCACTCATGACATTGTCGAGAAGATTGCAAAGGGTCATGGAAAGAGCACTGCTCAGGTTTTGTTGCGATGGGCCACCCAGCGAAACATTGCTGTCATTCCCAAATCCAATAATCAGGAACGACTTGTTGCCAACTTGAAGAGCGATGACTTCAACCTGTCTGATGCTGAGATCAAGGAGATCAGCAGCTTGGATCTTGGTTTCCGATTCAACGATCCTGCTGACTGGCCCACTCCTTCTCCCATCTTCTAAGCAATGCAGTATTTGCTCAGTAAAAGAGATGTTATTTGATGATCAATAAAAACCTAACGTAGTTCATAAAAATTATCTATATATTTTTTTCCAAAATCTCCTACAATCACCAGGCTCGACTAGCACATGCTGAAGGAACCGTCGGTCGATTGTGTCAGCCGTGCCACGAATTAGCCGATAGCAGGTGACTAACAAGATCAGACTTGACATTAGGCCATATACAAAGGAAGAGGCAGGATGAGTTCACCATTGAAGAAAGCATTGAAGGTAGCATTGATTCAAATCAAAGGCTCCGCTGATAAGCAATCCAATCATGCGCATGTCAAAGAGAAAGTGCTGGAGGCAGCATCCAAAGGGGCCAAGCTCATAGTTCTTCCCGAATGCTGGAACTCACCATATGCGGTGACGGCTTTTCCGAAATATGCGGAGACCATACCTAGTGGAGAAACTACACAATTCTTGTCAGAATTGGCCAAAAGCACCGAGACGTTTCTGATTGGAGGATCGATTCCAGAGCGAGACGATGCTGGCAAGCTTTACAACACCAATGTGAGCTTCAATCCTCTTGGAGAAATCATTGCAAAGCACAGAAAGGTGCATTTGTTTGACATTGATGTGCCCGGTAAAATCACATTCATTGAGTCTGAAGTTCTCACTGGAGGTGACAAGGCCACAGTGTTTGACATTGAAGGCTATGGAACGGTGGGTCTTGGAATCTGTTATGATATCCGATTCCCAGAACTGACAGCCATTGCTGCTCGTAAGGGAGCATTTGCAATGCTTTATCCCGGAGCTTTCAACACCACCACTGGGCCACTGCATTGGCAATTGCTGCAGCGAGCTAGAGCTGTCGACAATCAACTCTATGTTCTCACGGCTAGTCCCGCAAGAGACCTGGACTCTGGCTATCATGCTTATGGTCATTCTCAGGTGGTTGATCCCTGGGGTGAGGTTGTAGCAGAAGCTGATGAGAATGAGGCTATTGTATATGCTGAGTTGGATCCCGAGAAGATTAGCTCTGCCCGAGGAGGAATCCCAGTAGCGACTCAGCGACGGTTTGACGTCTATGAGGATGTGAGCGTGAATGCGAAATACGGAGCCAAGTAAATGGGAGTGGATAGCTAGAGATGCGATGCTGTAGATGATTGTTAGAATATTGGCTGGAATAAAAAATGGTTTGAACCGCTCTCAGGGTGAACTTGTAGTGATGGAGTGTATCTGCATGTATTTAGTAAAGATGGATATTCAGTTACAATGAGTGTCGAGTAAAAAATGTAGCTAAGGTGAGTATCCGGCCATATGATAAAATTGTGACGCTTGGACTTTTCTTGTCAATTTTGAAGCAGACTCTACCAGTGACATGACCAATTCTGTCATTTTGCTCTTGATTAAAAAATGGTTTGAACCGCTCTGAAGGTGAACTTGTAGTAATGGAGTGTATCTGCATGTATTTAGTAAAGATGGATATTCAGTAACAATGAGTGTCGACTAAAAAATGTAGCTAAAGTGAGTATCTGGTAATATTGTGACGCTTGGACTTCTCTTGTCAATTTTGAAGCAGACTCTACCAGTGACATGACCAATTCTGTCATTTCGCTCTTGATTTTGGCAAGTCAAATGGACAGGTGATAAATCATTGGAAAATCACCCCGAAAATTCTCATAACCAGAGCTCACTGGTTTCCCTTTTCCTCTTCTCTGTCTCTTTCTTTCCTTTCCGCTTCCCCAATGTTTAACAGCTTTATTTTTGATTTATTTTTGCTGCCCCTGGCTAATTCTCCGTACACCATGCTTTCTACGTCAAATTCACAAAAAACACAAATATCTCGATCCACAACTCCAACAGAAAAGTAATATACAACCAAACAATTCTATCACTCAAATTTTGCCTATCCTAATCTCAATTCTAAAATTCCACTTTTCAGCTGCTACTTTCTTACATTCCAGTTTGCGGAGTCTTTGCCGACTCTCCAGTCAAATGGCACGGCTTGTACGGGCGCCCAAAACTACCGGCCGCATGCACGTTAGTTTCACTACCGATTGTCCTGTAAAGTCGCTAATTCCATGAGAGGTAGGACAAATTCGGCCAGTAGTTCCAAGAGCTCTGCAGGTGAAAGTCTTCTGGAAGGTCAGGTGGGTAAAACGATGAGAAATTCTAGGGGTTGGTGGCAGCATTATAGCAGTTTGATGAGACAAGCAGCAGGCTAAGCTTTTGGAGCCAGCCCTGGTGGATGGATAGCAGCAGCTAATAAAGTCGGTAGGAATTGGCCTCTTTGTACGATTATCTAGCAAAAATCATTCTACTAGGTCCATCTGGTTGCGGGAAATCATGTATTTTGCATCGTTTTGTCAAAGGGGAGTGTAAGTGACGGCTTGCGTTGTTGGTGGCTCTTAGCAGAGTCGTTCCATAATATCAGTTTGATTTGAACTAACCGGATGCTTGTTTGTTTTGTTTGAAATAGGGAGGGTTCTAGGAAGTCAGACCATTGGAGTGGAATTCAGCTCGAAACTAGTCAAAGTTGGACATGGACAGAATCGCCGTAGCATGAAGCTACAATTATGGGACACAGCTGGACAAGAACGGTTCCGGTCTCTAACTAGAGGATACTATCGGGGAACAGCAGGTGTGTTGTTAACATTTGATCTGACTAGTAGGAGTAGCTTTAATAAGCTACAGGATTTCATTTCTGATATCCGGTCTTTGACTGCACCTTCAGTGTCGATCGTGGTGTTTGGAAATAAAGACGATCTGGAAATAGATGACCCGACCATGACGGTGTCAAGGCAGCAGGCGATGGATTTTTGCATTAAAAATGGGGATATTCCTCTGATCATTGGGTCTGCTAAGACTGGTGATAATATTGATGAGGCGTTCATGAAGTTAGCGTCGATGATAGTGACTAAAATCGAGCTGGGGGTCATTGAGCCCGATGACATGGATTCTGGGGTCCAATATGGAGATATTCCGCGGTGGGATGTGACAGTGTCCCGTCGCCGGGCACAGAACTGGCTCTTTGGCTCCGGCCCGTCTTCTGGTGATCGTACTGATCGGTCCAGAGGTGGTTGGTGCTGCTGATTGCTTGTTGTGCATTATACGGGGAATGGTGTCATAATTTATCTTTGTTGATACTGGGGCTGGCTAATCCTTTCTACTTTGACATTGAACTGATCTGTTTTGACTGCACTGGACTCAACCTCCTCGGCCTTCAGGCTTAGCTTGATCCATCCCATCTCCCTCCAAGCTCGCTACTCTGCTTGGAACCCTATTTGGGCCCTACTTGGTTGAGCCCCGCTACATTTCACTATCCCTCTTCCACCCAGATCAATTTCTGGCTCATCCCGCCTTGCTTTTTTGCTTGTGTTATTTCTTTACCTGTTCTGTTGGTTTTCTGTTAGTTTTCATCCCTTAATTACTTATCATCTTTAAACTATTCATCCCCACCCTTTTCCTTAACTCTCCTGAGAGCCAGCCCAAGCCTGCCTCCCGTCTGTTCCCGCTCGCCGCCTATGCTGGATGTTTTTTCCTGCTCTCATCCCCCCCTTCAATATTCTTTTCTCTGTCTATATCCCCCTCTAATCCATCCTTCTGTTTCTATTTTTCCCGCTTCTGAGCCTCCCTTCCCCACAGCTCAATTCTACTCAGCTTCCCATATGCCCACATCCCAACCCACCACGTCCCAATCAGGCCAATATCCCAGCCCACCAAACCAATCTAAAGAAACTGACCGACCGACCGACCGACCGACCGACCAACCGACTTTTATCATTCAGCTAGCACTAGAAATTGAGTGAGCAAAACCGTTCCAATTAACTGGTCAACGTTCCGGTGTAGAGTGCTTGGGCCTGTTTGTGTGATTCCGTGCTTTTACTCCCTCTCTTGCTCTCGTCTCTTATTCTGCCTCCTTTCTTTCCATTCTCCAAGTCCTGGCACGGCCTGTCTATATCAAGTCTTCTGCTGCTGCTGCGTTGTCTCTGCTCTCACTTGCTGCGCTCAGGCTGCATAAACTCTACCATCATTCCCAATCTTGGTGGCTCTTTATCAGGGAAAACCTGTCAGATTCCTCTGAAACTTGGAAAAGTCGTGCTTTTATTATTCATTTTCCGACCTGGTGGCTTTGTAGGTTCTTGGCGCTCGTGGACTTGAACCCCCCTCCCCTTTCCTCGGCTTCATCAATTGCAGTTGACCTGTGGTTTTATCTTGGTGGGATTCTTGCAGGTGGCCCATTTAGTTTTGCAGCCATTTTGAAATCATTTTGCGAAAACAATCGGTTGAATCTTTAGTCGAGACGACTTGTCGGTTCCGCCATGGACCCCAACGATCCCAACGATTCGGACCAGTCGTCGATCAATTGTCAGTATGAAAATGACGATCCAAAATCTAATGTCAAAATTGATATTCGCAATGTGCAGTCTGCTGGTTCAAATCACTCGAGAAAATTTAAAAAACTTCAATTGTAGGTTCCAAATCTCACTGCTAACAAAAACTCTCCATGGTGCAGCCTGCTTTTCGGATACTAACTACTTATAGACCGGAATTCAATATTCCCTTTATTTCGTCTTCTCGTCCCTCGTCTCCCCCATTGCCTGGTTCTTCTTCTTCTTCGGTTCATGAAGATTCCCAGCCTGTCTCGACGGCTCCCATCCCTACCCCTTCTTCTCAGGCTCAAAGCAGACAACAGCATAACAATTCAATAGGGGCGCCTATTTCTCCTACTACTGTGGTTGACTACAGTAGATCGATGTCTGGTGGCAGTAACTCAAGTCAGTCTATTTCTCGCAGCATGTCCACTGTGTTTTCTGATTCCCACCCTCGTAACACCTCAAATTCAACGGTAACTGGTTATCACTCTTTTGCTCCTCGTCAGAGATCTTCTCTTGGTCAGACTGATAGAAACATATCTGTCGATTCCTCGGCCACTATTTCTCCAAGAACTGCTTCACATGCTTCAAACCTTGATGAACCAGGCTCCTCTTCGAACAGACAGCTATCTGCCTCTTCATCCCCTTTGAGCGGCCCCGTGAACGAGCAATTACAGAATGATGGACGACGTTCTACTTATGCATCTCTCAATTCACAGACCTCTCAAGGATCTCGAAGCTCTGGTCGTGCTTCTCAGTCCAAAGAGGCTTCACCAAACACTGCACCCCTGTTGCAATTATCCAACATTCTCGACCCCTCTGAGTTCAGTCTAGCTGGTAACTCTTCCACCAGTCCTGATCAGCTTCCTCGACCCCGCGTTTCATACCCCAATCCTGAGCAAGTTTTGGACACCAAGTCTATGTACTTTGAGCAAAATCTCCATCGAAACTCCAGAGCTGAGTCTGTCTCAACTAGCCAACGATCTCCATCAGTCGCATCTTCAGTTGCATCCACCGCTGAGTCTACCAAGAATTCAAAAAAACCGCGACGTTCGCTATTCGGAAAACTCACTCAACGAAGAGACTCTTCCGCTGACTTGGCAGGTTCCGGTGGCTCCTTTTCGAAATTTAGAAAACCCAAAAGAAATAATGAAACGCTAAGAGCCATTAGTGGTGCATTCTCTTCTTCCACATCTTTGAGCTCCCTAGGTGGTATTCGTCACAAAGGAAGTGTTCACAGCCTTTCGCAGGGCAGTCAAGATGGCCACGGAAACGATGGTAATCCGCCTCCAGTTAATTACAATCAGAGACAATCTTCTGTCAGTAATAGGTCTCGAGGGCATCACAGTAGCGCAAGCCGCAGTGAGTCTTATGACCCTTTGAGCAATGTGGACCACTCTTCACGGCACTCAGCTAGTGGATCTTCCTCGGGCCACAAAAATTTCCAGTTCACGTTGGACACCGACCTGAAGGAAATGAACGGTATAGTCAAGGGGCGTACAATGTCCCAGGCTACATCTGATGATTCCCAGGTATCTCCAAAAGAAGCCGGAAAGGCCGTCTCGGGTACATCATGGATTCCGCCTGAATCCTGGGGAGTTGCTTCAAAATCTCCTACTGACACCAGGGGCTCCTCTAGCCGTATCAACGATAGTAATTCTGAGGTGGCTGAGAAGCCTGTCTGGGGTGCAGGTTTTGATTACAACGCTGCAGAAAAGAAGATGGATAACTACTGCTTGCGAGTTTTCAGGGAAGATGGCACTTTTGGAACTCTTTCATGTCCTTTGGACATAACTGTCTATCAGCTACTACGAATGCTCGGCAGAAAGTTTTTCATGGACTCTATTGCTGGTTACCAACTTGCTGTTAGAACAGGTCGTCTGGTTCGCATCATGAATCCGGAGGATAAGCCATTGATTTTTCAAAAAATGCTTTTGGAATTTATGGGTTATACTGAAAGAGAGCGACTAAATGATGTCGGTAGAGACGACTTGAGTTATCTATGCCGATTTGAATTTTCCAGGACCCCGTTGAGGACCTTAACAGCAGAAGAAGAAAATGAGGTCAATCGAAACTTCAAGCATGTTGATCTTCACAATATGAGTCTCCAGGCGATACCAATCATGTTGTTTCAACATGCTAGCGAGATAGTTTCTCTTGACTTGTCTGAAAATCCCTCGATAAACGTCCCGCTGGACTTCATTCAGGCATGTACTTCACTGAAAACTGTCAGATATACGACGAACTGGATTCGTGATCTTCCACCGAATTTTTTCCATGTATCAAGTCTAGAATCGCTCGATCTGTCAAATAATTTGATTTTGGAAATCAAAAGTGGGAACCTGGCGGAGCTCATCAACTTGAAGTCCCTGAATATCCAAGGAAACAGGTTGAGAGAACTACCTGAATCAATTTCAGAGCTGAAAAATTTGGAGTACTTCAATCTTTCAAGCAACAACATTACTAATATTGAGCCAATTTGCTCTCTTACAAACTTGAAAGTATTAGATTTGGCTTTCAATCGTGTGGAAAATATCCCATTGGATATCAAAAATCTGTCTCTGTTGGAGAAATTTGCCATACCTAATAACAAGTTATCCAAAGAACTGCCAGACACTTTTGAATATTTGCAGAATCTCAAAGAGCTGGATATCCGGTTTAACAATTTGCAAAACATTGCCGTCTTGGCCAAGCTTAGAAATCTGGAAAATCTTTATTGCTCCAAAAATTTTGTTCACTCATTCGATCATGTGTTTTCAAAATTGAGGTTATTCTATTTTGATCGAAATCCTATCACGAAGATATCCTTCGGAGAGCCTCACTATAATTTAACTGTTCTTAATTTATCAAAAGCGAAGTTGACCCAATTGAGCGAAACTTGGCTAGATAAGCTGCCTAACCTGGAAACACTTGTCTTGGACAAAAACCACCTTATGGCTTTACCTGCAAACATTGGAAATCTCAAACATCTCATGACTCTGAGTGTAGTAAGCAATGCATTGGGTTCCCTCCCACCAGAAATTGGACAGCTCTCAAGCTTACGAACGTTGGATCTTCATAGCAATAACTTGAAAAGTCTACCGCCTGATATATGGAATCTTAGCTCACTGACTGTATTAAATGTCAGTAGTAATTTGCTAGCCAGCTTCCCAAAACATGCAGTTTATACTCACGGCAGTGTCGCTGAAGGTGGTTCTTTCTTCCGAAACAGCACCCCTCCCGCTAGTGTTGCTGGTAGTGGTACTAACAGTGGTAGTAGGGTGGGTACACCACGTGGAAGCACTGTTGGAATGGATATCGAGTACCAGTTCAAGACTTTGGCTGAAAGAAGACCCTCAACTGTTTCTGTCTCATCTAACGCATTGTCGCCAAAAGATGCCATATCAAGGAGAGGTAGCCTTTTTCCTCCATCTGAGCCGAGTTCAATCACTCCTGAAAAGGAAGATGGCCAAATGGCACATAAAGATAGTACTGTTAGCAGTCGTGCCATGCTGCGATCTGGACTAGCAGGCAGTTTACTTGTTTTATTAGTCGCAGATAACCAGCTTTCGGATACTTGCTTTGAGGAGATAACACTTTTATCAGAACTACAGGTACTGAATCTTTCGTATAACGATTTACTGGATATTCCAACTGGCGCACTAGGTAGACTGACACGTTTGAAAGAACTTTATATTTCAGGTAACCGCTTGGCCAGTTTGCCGTCTGATGATTTTGAGGCGGTCCAATCTCTTCGTGTATTCATGGCCAATGCAAACAAGCTTCATTCGTTGCCTGCTGAGCTTGGAAAAATCACGAATCTACAAGTCCTTGATGTTGGTTCCAATGCTTTGAGATACAACATTAATAATTGGCCATACGACTGGAATTGGAACTGGAATCTTCATCTTAGATATCTGAATTTTTCTGGAAACAGGCGGTTAGAAATTAAGTCAGCCCATAATCAAGGTGTCGTGCGAGGTGATGGCGAGCATCGAAATCTGAGCGATTTCACTGTTCTGGAAGATTTACGTATCTTAGGTCTCATGGACGTGACATTAACGGTTCCAACAATTCCCGATCAAACCGAAAACTGCAGAGTGCGAACTTACGGATCTAGCATTCTATCAATGCCATATGGTATGGCTGATACCTTAGGTGATAATGACAATTTGTCCATCATGGACATGGTGATAGAACGATTTAGGGGACACGAAAAAGAGGCTGTGATCGGTTTGTTCGAGGGACGCAAAGGAGATGTGGAAGGTGGAAACAAATTTTCCAAGTTACTTCAGGAGTCCTTTGGCAGTGTTTTGACGGAGGAATTGGCCAAGTTGAGGGAAGGAGAAACGAATGGAGATGCTCTGAGACGAGCTTTTCTGTCGGTGAATAAGCTTATTGGAAACGCCACTGTTTTTCCTCCCGAAGATGGTGCAGCTGGACAGCATCGATCTTCTGCTGCTGCTGGCTTGAGTATTAAAGATTCTTCTTCTGGCTCTTGTGCCACTATCGTTTATATCAATGACAACAAAATGTATGTCGCGAATGTAGGCGATAGTAGTGGTGTATTGTCTAAGGGTAACGGTGAATATACCGCAGTCACAATTCGTCACGATCCTACTAGTCAAGAAGAGCTTGAGCGAATCCGAGGTGGTGCTGGTGTTGTATCACGAAACGGTCTACTAGATGATGTTCTGGATGTCTCCAGAGCTATTGGTTTTTACAACCTTGTCCCCCATATTAACGCGGCTCCTAGTGTCTCAGAGTATGACTTGACAGAAGCAGATGACTTTCTCATCATTGCTTCAAGGGAGCTATGGGAATATGTTAGCTACGAAGTTGCTGTCGATGTTGCACGTACTGAAATTGACGAAGACCCTATGGCAGCTGCGCAAAAATTGAGAGATTTCGCTATTGCCTATGGCTGTAATGATAAAATTATGGTAATGGTAATTGCGGTTGGTGGGTTTAGAAGAAAGCCTCAAAATAAGACTAGAGGTGCTACCAGTATATTTGGTGGCTATGGAGTCAACGGGTCATGGCCTGTACCTCAGTTTCTGGGAAATGAAGATGATATGTTCACTTCGTTGTCTAGGAGAAAAAGAGACAGAAGTCTCTTGCCGGAGGATTCATCATTGGCACGTCTTGGAGCAGGCGCCCCTGCCCCTGTTGGTGAAGTTGCGATGGTATTCACTGATATTAAAAACTCCACATTGCTGTGGGAGACTTATCCACTGGCCATGAGATCAGCCATCAAAGTGCACAACAACGTCATGAGAAGAAATATACTGATTACTGGAGCCTATGAAGTCAAGAATGAAGGCGATGCTTTTATTGTATCTTTCAGTACCCCTACATCAGCTCTGTTATTCTGTTTTAGTGTCCAAAGTCAGTTGCTTACTGCAGACTGGCCGGCTGAGGTTGTGGAGTCTTCAGAAGGATATCCAATTACCGATGACAATGGGGAGTTGATATTCCGTGGTCTCTCGGTGAGAATGGGCATTCATTGGGGTTCGCCAGTTGCCGAATTGGACCCTGTTACACATCGAATGGATTATTTTGGCCCAATGGTCAATAGAACTGCGCGAATTTCTGCAGTGGCTGATGGTGGTCAAATAACAGTCAGTCAAGATTTCCTGGCTGAAATTGAAAGATACCAGCAAGCTCATCAGAAGTATATTGAAGATGATAGTGTATCATTATTCGATGCGTACGGTGATGAAAATTTAGGAGCCCAAATTGATCAGAGTATAAAGATGCTCAACAATATTGGATACAAGTTGGAGGAGCTGGGTGAATTGAAGCTGAAAGGATTGGAAAATCCGGAACTTATCACCGTTATTTATCCTAGGCATTTAGCGACGAGACTCAAGTTCCATGACGAAAATAGGGCTGAAGAGATGAAGAAACTGACGCAACAGCGTGAGCAAGCACATCTTGAAGCACAGAAGCAAAGCAATCATCATGTCACCAGTTCTACCGCTGTGGTAGCAGGTATAAAATGTGCAGACGAAGTGGTGGGCAGTGGACGAGGAACAAGACTTGTTCGAGCTCCACATCAGATGGGCGGTGATGCCAAAAGAATTGGAAATCTGACTTTGGATTTGCTTACGCAACTTCGATGGATTTCGCATCGTCTAGACAAAATATGCTCTTCCATGTCGTCAGGAATGAGCCAATTGGGAGGCTCGACCTCCGGTCTGGCTCATGAATACAATCGCAGGACCAGCAGTAATCTGTCAGCGGTGATACCCAATACTGATTACGATTATGTCACCTTTTTTGACCATTTAGTCACGCGAATTGAAAATGCAGTTGGATCCATGTATTTACGACTCACGGCCGGTGCTCTGTGTGAAAAGTATGGCGAAGGTGAGGCCTTTCTCAAAGATCTGAGTGAAATTATGAAAGCTCTAGAAACCTTTGCTTTTCAGCGGCAAGTAGTGGAGGAGACGGTAAAAGAAGAAGAAAATCCAGAAAATTGAGCCCGAGTGGGTTTGGTATGGATTGAATATTGATGATAACAGTTTCAACTGAAATGTAACCTATTTAAAAAAAAAGAGACAAGTGATGATCATTAATTTGGACGGGGAAAGTCGTAGCTCAAGATGTATTACTATTTATCAAAGAAACATCATTATGTGTAGGGGTAAGAAGGCATCGTCAATATAGGGATTGAAGGAAGAGAACAGATATATATATATATACATATATATAAATATCAGATCATCGTCATCGGTATGCATTACTAGTCAAATCAAGGTACTAATGGCAGCATAGCATCTAAAAAGGGCTTGTTTCGGCAGATTATTGCTTGTTCTTCAAGGGAGCAAAATAAGCATGGGCCATGGCTTCTTTAGCAGTTAATCGATCCTGGTGATCATAGCGCAATAGATGATCAACGAAATCGATAGCTTCGGGAGAAACAAGATGTTCGTTGTCAGAGTTGATGAATCTATTCCAGGGCTTTCTCGGGTAGTTTCCAAGGATGTTGTTGTACTGGGCATCCAACGTCAAGTTGTATTTTTCAAGATATTTGAAAAGATCTTCGGTTCCAAGAACTTTAGCTATCTTGACGAGCTGATCGGTGTTAGATGAGCCATGGAAAAAGGGATCCTTCTTGAAGATCATGGATGCAAACATGGCACCGAGACACCACATATCCAAGGAGTAGTCATACATTTGGCAGTCAACCAACAGCTCTGGGCCCTTGAAGCATCTGGAGGCGACTCGCACATTATACTCTGTTCCAGGATGGTAAAACTCCGCAAGGCCCCAGTCAATCAGACGAAGCTGACGCTTCTCGTGATCAATCATCACGTTGTGAGGTTTGACATCTCGATGCATGATACCTTTAGAGTGGCAATAATCCAGGGCCTTGAGAAGCTCATTGATATAGTATCTGATGTCATAATCGGACAGCTTAGGGTACAAGATTCTGAAATCGGTGTTGTCGACGTACTCAAAAATGAGCGAAGGCGTCTTACTGAGAGGATCTCTGACAACATCGAGCAGCATGACAATGTTGACACCACCAGCCAGGTTTTGCAAGATCTTGATTTCTCGCTTGATCTTCTTCTTCTTCACAGGCTTCAGCACCTTGATAACACACTTCTGCTTGTTGCTCAAAGATATCCCTTCAAATGCCTCTGAGTATTTGCCCCGGCCGATTTTTCGGACAATCTCATAGTTGGGCAAATTGCCCCATAACACAGAAACATTATCGTAGTCCCAGTACGAACTGGGCATCCGCTGATTATAATCAGAGTATACTCGCGAAATCGAAATCTTCATCGCTTCACGTCTCTCCTTTTCACCGCTGTTGCTGCTCTGCTGCTGCTGCTACTACTGCGAAAATTAACACCGTTATCACCCTCACTTTGTCAAACAATGGGGGAGAGGCACAAGTCAAACTTGTTGGTGGGTGCAATGCATTTTCTTAGGTTTTGAGTTTGGTTGGGACAAACCCTTCGGTTGTAGGCGACGAGGAACAACGGTGGGGGGAGGGAAGGATTGATCCACCACCAGCCAGATAGATCAGACGTGACACGCATGCCGGTACATGCTTTGATTCATGTTGGTCAGCAGCTTGCGTGTCCGCTGATTCCGATTCAGGATCAGCAGAATGTTTTGGAGGTGGATATTCATGGCGGCGGCGGAGATGGGAAGGAGTATGTGTGGAGTCTTCAAGTAGTATCTTATATAAATTCTCGTAAAGTTCCGTTATCGTGTATTGATAATCGGGTGTTGAAAGTTTTCAGTGATTCAGATACCTCGTGTATGTTTTTTGAAAAGCTTTTGAACAATGGTGGTGCTGCTGCAGGTATAGCTCTGTTGACTCGTCCTATGCCTATGAAGGCTGGGGCGACAGCTGAGACCACGGGAAATGATTTACAGAATTGTTTGGGAGGAGATCTGGGGAGTAGTAAATCTGATTCTAGCTCTGCTTCTACTTCTGCTTCTGCTTCTGGCTCTGGCTCTGGCTCTGCAGGGCCTTCAAAGCCGAAGATTGGTACTGATCTGGCTCCAACAACAGAGATCGAGTCGAGATCTCCGTCCAAGGCCAGATCTAAAGCTGGATCCAAAGCCAAGTCTGATAAATCAGAAAGTTATAGGGAGAAGCTGGATAATGATGACCGGTTTTTGATGATCTACTTTGATGTAACTGGCCTGTCTCCTAGTGTACGGGCTGTTTGGTTGACTGTCAACCTTGCTGATTTATTGGCTCCATGTTTGGAATTGGTGACCAAAGGGTCGGATGTGGAGCTGAAAGAAACTGGCAGAGCTGCTCTTTCTGGCTTCGGGGGTTATTTTCTGGGAAATGACCAAGACAGAGCCTATATGAAACAGAGCATATCCGACTTGATTGGTAAAGCTGAAATGACACATCCTTTAGCGGACAATGCTGGACTTCCCGGTATTGGACAGCGCAAGAAAATGAATGTTCTTGATAGCTTTACACTAAGAAGATCAACTACTCCTTATGAGCGTGCTGTTTCGCGGCCTGCATTGAACCAAAAAAGTAGTAGCATCTACAAAGGGCCAGCACCGGTTGTCAAGCAGGAATCTGGAAGTAGCTCATCAGCCAGCCCAGCACTCTTGGCAACCACTGGAGATGGTGTTGAAGGTGATGTTGAAAGGAGCCATTCTCTGATTAGACAAGTTATATTGGCATCGTTCCGCCTAAGGGGTATATCTTCTAAAAGTCATTCGGACTACAAACAACTATATCAGCATACTTTCCGATCTATGGTTTTTGCTTTTCGGGACAAATTGAATGGACGGATCGAATTGGACGACTTACAAGATAGAGTCCAGAAACAGCTGTCGGTGTATCTAGGGTAGAATGTGAATACCAGTTGTTTACTCCGACAATTCGAAAATCTTCGAATGGTTATTTATTGATGTTTTTTTGATGGACTTTATGAATTATTCCAATTCTGGGTCTCTTTTGGTACCTAAATGGATATCAGGCATAAATTTACAGTTCTCGAGGCCTATAGAGGTACTGCTGCTTGACTTGACCATTTCTATAATCAGGGGTGTACTTATACTCATGACCATAGTCCAGGTCTTTCATGAGCTTTGTTTATGCTATTGAATCATCGCGGCTTGTTGAGATGAGTGGTGTATATGGCATTATTATTCTACAATTCAGTGGAACCCATTCAATACTGTACGCTACTTGTATGGCACGGCAGGCTCGAGTAGTCACATTTGACGGATACTGTGTTCTGCATCTTAAAATATCCCCAGAGTTATCACTTGCACTATTTATCGTGCTTAATTCAGCCGTGGTCCTCGAAGAATTGATTTTTCATCATGCATCTATTGGAGCCCGCACGGCCCGCTTGGCTTGTCGCTACACCTCTCATTTGCAACATCTGGAACCATGTCTGCATTTTCCACCTTCGCATTTTCTAGTCGTTTTGCAATTGATCTCATTATTGTTCTATACTTGCTTATATTATCGTCGGATAGTTTGTTTCCATGGCATGTCGGAGTCCCCGTACTAATCACTGGCTGGCTGGGCTCCAATCTCTTGTCTTATCTACATGGTTAGTTCAGGGGAAGGCTACCAGGAGATCTGACTGGCATGAGGTTTGCTTCGAACATCCACGATGGATTCCCATCCCATAACTATAGCTCATGAAGCACTTTATAAAATATTAGCATCACTAAAAACTCCAAATATAAATAAAGCCAAAAAAAAATATCCTCCTTTCGCCTTCTCCATTTTTGATCGATTTTTACTACTCGGCTGGTTGGCTGATCGCAGTCCCGGCGGGCAGTCCTTCGTTTGGCTCGGCTTGTCCGCACCAACGCGAAACTCCCAAACTCCCAAAAAAATCGCATTTTGATAGCCTCCAACCTTGAACACCAACACATCATATAATAAAATATCGTAAGTGATGAGCAGAGAAGGACAACGCTAGAAAAGCGATGGATCGGGGCCAGGACTACCGGTACTAACAGAATATTGATAGCCAAATCAGCAGATTGGATCTGAAGAATATCAATAATGTCGGAAGCCACGATTTATAAGCTCGCTGAGGTTGAGAAGCATACCACTGTAGATGATCTGTGGGTGGTGATAAGTGGAAAGGTTTACGATATCACCAAGTTTGTCGACGAGCATCCGTAAGTGTTAAAAAAAAAAAAAAAAAAAAAAACATCGGTTGAGATGATAGAAATTTGGATTGTTGCTAACATTGTTATATAGTGGTGGTGAAGAAGTCTTGACTGGTGTTGCTGGCCAGGATGCTACCACTGAATTTGAAGACGTGGGTCATTCTGACGATGCTGTTGACATTCTCGAGAAGTATTACGTTGGCGACTTGGATCCTTCAGAGATTTCCTCCACCAAGTCCAAGGGTCAGACTTTCACTTCTTCGTCGCCTGGTTCTGACATTGAAGGCTCCAGCTCTATGCTTTACTTGATTATTGCAGCTCTCATTGCTGGTGCTGCTTTTGTTTACTTGCAAGCTTTGAAATAATCGTGCCAAAAGGCTTAGTTAATTGTTCAAATAAAATCGAAAAATGGTACTTTTTAATGAATTTCCTTTGTTTTGCTTTTAGTCTGGTTGGTTCTTTCTATCAGCTTAAGGTAAATTAAACCAATCTCTATCAGCCTATGAAAAATAGCCCATTACCAAGGTAAGGAGCTGGTTTTGAGGAAGATGTGTGATTGTATGGAAATCTTGCAAAATGGGGAGGAACTCATGTGTTGCGATCAGAACTGGGATTTCTAAATGGATCTTTTACTAGACTGTCCCGTATTTTACTATTTTTCATATTATATTTTGGCAATTTCATCTCGACAATAGGTTTGAACAAGGCTGCGTAATTTTACTGTGACAGTTGAACAGCCATCCTACATGGAGAAAATATCCCGCCGTATTTGACTTGAAAACAATCATAGGGTAGCACATTCACCAATAACTAAATGAAGTTCCGAGCAATTCATACCATAATCCATAAACATATTCATAGTCTTCTCGCTAGCATACATATTTCAAATAATGATGAGATTAGATGAGATTAGATGAGATTTCATATTGAGAAGTGTTGGTATGACAACTGATGCGGCTTAAGAGATAGCATAGCAGAATTTGGCGTTGTCGATATCTCGGTTGCCAAGGCAACCGCCGACTCATATCAAAGCAGACCTTCCCCTGAAAACTGTTGTCCCGACAACAGCTAGTGGTCCTCGATCATGATCTCAATAAACCAACCCTCCAGCCCTCCAACAGGCACTCAACATTCGAACAACCACTGATGGTCGGGCCGGAGTTAAGGTTGCTGTATCGGGAAACTGGTCTTGCCCATTTTGCAGCTGCATATCGGATCCGTCAGCCTTGCTACCAGACAGAAGGTAGCTTCCTTTCACCCTTTGTCAGCCCCAGGCCACTCCGTTAGCTACGATTGGACGATAGCCCAAGTGATCGGCTGCACAGCTTGATTAGGCAATCATATGCTAACTACACTGGGCGAAGCCTCCGGTATCGGCGACAGTCACAACAAAGATGGGCAGGAGAAAAGGATGCAATAGCTGCTAGAGGGGGAAAAAATTTCAAAGCGTTTGAAGATGGCAGAGATCGAGAAGTTCTGAACGGATTTTCCGTTTGAAAATCGTGGGTTTTTGACGCGGTGAAACCGCAGTGACTGCTAGCTCACCGCACATGGTAACGGCCGAGTTTCGTTGAGCAGAACCCTGAAATGAGTCACATAACCGCTTCCTACTACTTGCCGCGGGGGACCACTTCCCACCAAATTTCACGAAAATGATCACAGCTATAAAAGGAGGGTGATGTCCCGCCATGAAAAGATTTTTTTTGAACTGTCCCTTTTCACACCAATATTTAGAAGATAACAATTACAGAGAATACTTAACCATGTGCTTCTAAATCATTAGCCCGTCTTAACGAAAAGAAACGTATTATATTATTAAAATATAAAACGAATAAGAAAAAAATGATAATATCAGTCTGATATATCGTTGCTTACGCCGAATAACCCCCCCCTTGTCAACATGCCGCAATAATCAATAACGAACGAACTCTTTCGAGTCTCAACTATTTTTTTAAAATGTTAACACTTCAACTTATTTGCTGAAATCTACTATGGTCTTTACTGATACCTTGTCGAATACTACTATCAAATCCGCACCCGTTACTATTAAAACTACAAAATCAGTTACTACTACTATGAACTTTTCTTCTGCTTTTGAAAAGTATTCTGCTTCTCAGGCTCAGGTCCAGGACATCTGGGCCATTGGCCTGGAAGCCCAGACAGCCGAAGCCTCGGCTGACTTTGCCTTTGCTGGAGCCCACAGCTCATATGTTGATCCCTTGGACAATACTACTCCTTCTGTTGGAACCATTTCTCCCGAAGAGTTGTTGTCCACTGGTGCTACTTCTGTCGATGGCTCTTTTGATGATCTCGACCAGTCTCCATTGTTTCAGGATGTTGACATTTCATCCAAGCATGACTGGTCTTCTTTGTTCGAAGGCGAGCAATCTTTGGAGTTGCCTAACAAGGCACAATCTGTTGAGCCTGTTATCTTGAAGTCGGAATCGCTTTCCCCAAGTCCTGTCATCAAGACTGAGGATGTTTTGTCTCCTTTGTTGTCGACTTCTAAAGTTACCAAGCAGAGACAATCATCCATTGAATCTCAGTCTTCTGATTACAAGAAGGATTCTTTGGGAATCACCGCTTACAACAGAAAGCCCAGATCAACTCCTTTGCAGCCCATTTCTCTTCCTGAGGATGGTGATTCCATTGCTGTTAAGAGAGCTCGAAACACTGAGGCTGCTCGAAGATCTAGAGCCCGAAAGTTGGAAAGAATGGTTCAACTTGAAGATCGAGTCCAAGAATTGTTGGACCGAAACGATCAATTGGAGGCCGAAGTACGAAGACTTCGACTCAAGTGTGGAGAGTAATCATTAGGTTGTTTTTACTCTCTTTAATTTTTTGGTTTATTATAAAGGTTTTATAATAGGATTAGAGTTTCTAAAAAATAAGTTTAGCTTTTCCGTGTCTTTGAAAACAAAAATACATTTTTTTATCATATCATCTATCATATTAATTATCTATCATTGTGATCTATCGAGTGAATAACCAGGCCAGCCTGCCAGTCAGCTAGCTAGTGCTTTCACCACCCATCGCTACCGTTGAACCCAGTGAAACCGGTCAATAAGAAGATTTTGTAATAATCTTTCTTGGAAATGCTGTTAGCCCAATTCCAAGCTGATGTCAATCGACCATCAATACAAGATCCTGCATCATAGAAATTATCAGCCCCGGAGCCGTCAAAAGCGTGCTTGAAGAAATCACAGAGAATAGTCTTCTTGAGATCCTCAATGGATCCAAACTGTGAGGTCATGTAATCACAGGCAAACGGATCTCGACTAGTTGCATCAATTTGAGTGAGTGTGAGATACACTGGGTTGAGAATTCTAGGGACTTGTAGATACTTGTCCAGGAAAAAAAGAGCATTGGGCACCGTATGGTCACCGAGATGGACCACAGAGGATCCAATCCAAGAACCAGTTCTAGTCTGTGCCTTGTGAATGATATTATGCATGGCTCTACTGACAGATGGGCATGCCTTGATTCGGTTGAGGCCCTGGCCGGTATCTGAAAGATGGTAACGAGTATTGACAGATAAAAGATCATCATCTGCCAACGTCCACAACATGAACATATCCTTCATGATCTGAGACCAAAGGGTCAAAGACTGCTTGACGTAATGATACTGTTTTGTATGATTGTGGGATAATCTGGCACCACTTCTGCCAAATGATATGCCAAGAGAAAACTCTTCATGAGTGCCATGTTTGATCTCGTTGGCATCGAAGTTAGATTCAAGCATCTTCATCAACTCTTCCACAGGCTGCCGGTTGGCCCTGAGATAGGCATGGTAGTCGGAAATAGAATACAAGCATTGCCGGATTTCGTCTTTGGAGATGTTTTCATTTTTGGAAAATCTTCTTGCCAAAATTTCAATGGCTCGTTCTTTCCTCTTGATTTCCATCTGGATACGAGATCGCGGCTTGTTGGTAGCAATGATCTCAGCAGTTGCCTGCAAGATCAGCTCGTCATCCAGCAAATCAAGAGCATTTCGCGACTTGAGTGTTGAAAACACCGTATTTATAGGCTTATAGAGGTCGAATTCCATGGCATCCTTCACTTCAGGCAGACGGGAATCCATAATCATATAGACAAGTTTTCCAAACGAGTCTCTCATTTTCTCTGGATTCATGATTTTGTACCTTCTTCCCACTTCGAAAACAGTCTGGAACCATTCAGCATTAGCACTGAATTCTTTATCTTCAAACAAACTCTGACCCGCTTTCATGTCAGTAGCGACAACCAAACCAGCCAAAATAGAGCACATTTCTTTGAGTTGGGCAACCATTCTCTTTGCTTTGGATGTGTAAGTCAAAATATCTACCTTGTCCACATATTCAGAAACATTCAGTGCTGCTTCCAGTAGACGTAGCAATTTACGTTCCTCATACGTCAATCTCATGGGAATGTACTTTGTACTATTCTTGATCAGCTGAACAAGTTCATAGCCGGCAGCCGAGCCTACCTTTTCTCCTCGATCAGAAGCAATCGACTGAACAGATGCTGAAAGATCATGCCGAGGACCATCGCCATCTCCGTCGTCTTCGTCGTCGCTGAAGGAACTATCACTTTTGTCATCATTTTCATCACAAGCTGACGATTCGCTTCCAGGGTTCTCCAACTGAGACTCCGCAGCACGCTTAGAGCCATTAATAGAGCCAGATTTAGATCCACTACTATACGAATTTGTTTTGTGATTTTTTCTATTACCAGTTCGATGCAGATAATTGTAGCATACCGAGCAGAACGGCTCTTTACAATTCTTACAATCAAGCTCAGCAGGTTGATCTCCACACTCGATGCAAAGCCCGTCAGCAGGAAGCGACTCTTGAGGGGCTTCGGTAGATTGTGGGAATTCCACATCAGCCATATCGGCGTCGGAAGCAGCCAGAATATCTTTCAGCGGCATTTGTGAATGATATGCTAAGATAAAAGAGATACTTTTTCAAATGGGGGGAGAGACAGACAAGAATATCAATTCGGGGTTGTCATGACAACCAAATGTCATTACACTGAACAGAATCACACGGAAGCTTTTAAGCCAGGAGAGGGGGGCTCGAGGGAGAACAGAAGTTTATATGGGAGGAAATGGAAAATAATTGAATAAAAGGGAAAAGCTATAAGATCATTGAATATAGGAGAACCTGAGTTGGAGTTGACTAGCAACTCTGGTCTTTCCGATGGAGATCACACACTTGAAATGGTGCACAAATACAAGACTAGCTGGTAGGGTGGTATCAGAAATTTAGTAGCTGAAGCCGGTTATGGGGGTTCAACTAGAGTGAGGACCGGCTGTAAGGAAAATTTTAGATTTATGTGAGTGTGCGACTGTCAAGCGTACGGGATTGGAGGCAATGCTGCTGACATGGTAGATGGGCTCCAAGATGCCTAGTGTAGACAGTCACCAAGCCACGGGCCGGGCCGAGCCCCGCAAACCTAGCAGCACTTTGCCACTGGGCATTCTATCATTGCCATATCAACTGGCCATTGTTCTAGAGCAAAATTTTCCATCTGTTTTCAAAATCGAAAAAGGTTTTTCAGATGGTTGTTGGTCGCTGGTCGCATTTGTCCGACCACCGGCGGAATTTTTTTTCCTGTTTCTGCTAGGCTGCTTTGGTCGAATTTTGCAATCAACAGCGCGGCGCAGCCCGGAACAGCGGCTTTGCACGGCTTGCAATCAGAGTGATGGTGAAATAAGGTTTTTTTTCTCAGGCCAGGGCCGATGCGCTGTTTACAAAAGAATAATGAGCTTCATGAAGACCTGGTCTGGGTTTTTTTGGAGAAAGGTGATCTATTGGGGATCTATAGGCGGAGCTTCAAGCTCCCTATTAAAGCTGACTGGCCAGCTCTAGTACGTTGAAGTGATTATGCTAATTTGTTAGCTGCCAAGTGATGTGCGCTGGTGTGCTGTGTGCTCTTGCTACTGCCTCTTAGAGCTATCCGGCCTAGACTGGGCTTTTTGCTGCTTGCTCTCCCCAGCATATTGTATGGCATCGGTTGGCATCGGACCGCAGTCATCAACAAGAGAAATAATTACTGCTGTATACACAGAAAGAAAGCTCTTTTATTTTGTCTTGTGACCAATTTCCGTTACAAATGGGCACTACTATGCCAAGGCTATGAATACTATCCTAGAAGAATACCAAGCTTAGGTGGCCTAATGCCCCTGGGCTCGACTGGAGGTGATTTGCCCGGTTTATTCGGCCAACGCCGACCGGAAGCCAAAGATTCCCTCCCTACACACACTAAGCCACCTCACCACATGGGTTTCTGCCATTTCCTTAGGGCAGAACCCCCCCTGTGCGTGTCAGTGTTAGGGCTGGCTGTAACAAAGGAGTGTGGCCAACAGCGGGACCTCATCAGATTCTTCAGGTTTGATGGGGCTTGCGGTGCTGGGACTGTTGGAATTGGCAAGTTGCTCAGCCTATTTAGAGCAACACTGATGCAGGCAACCCACCCCTGAAAGGCAACCCAAGCCGGCCAAATCTCGAAGGTTACACAGGACTCTTTAACGGTGTGACTGAACTTTGATCCAATTGAGTGAGGCCACCGGCAAAGCGGCGATTCTGGCTCTTGTTAGGTAAGAGAAACCCACTCAAAGCGCAACAAAGCCGGAGCACTTTGGCCATCCGGACTCAGACAAGAGAATGAAAATTTTCAGGGAAAAAATCAGGACGTGGGGGGGAAGGCTTGACGCTGTCTTGATGATCAAATGATAGAAATGTATATTACTTGTTTACTTTGGTTTCTATTAACTGAGTTTAACACCTTGCCGTTGCTCATAGCCCGTCCTTTAAGGCTTGGATGCACAGGAGCATCTGCTGATCGACTGTTCATCTTCATGCCGGTTTGCTACATTCCTTTTCGTTAGGGCTTGTGCCACCGAGCCTTGCCTTGGGGGGTTTCAGGTTTGTTCCCACCAATAGCTTTGCTTCAATTGGTTAGGCGTACCCAAAAAAATTCTCCCCGTGCTGCACACCACCCACCGATTGCTGGGGAGGGGACTGGGTTTGTTTTCGGTGGGACTTATAAACGGGGTGGTCCGCCAACCTGCTAGAGCTGGCTGACTGACTGACTGACTGACTGATTGACTGACTACCGGACGACCTTCAGCGATTCTGACGGTAGTTGCGTTAAGCTGAACTGCTAAACAAGCCTGATCTTATAGGAAAACCCGTTTTTTCTGATCAACGACGAGCTTGTTGCCATTTGTTTATAGGTATCTTGATTTTTTTTTTGGATTGGAGATATCTTGTTGCAGTCGTCCACCTCTGGGAATGCTATGAGCCTGTGCGTACAAGATTAATATTTTTGTTATATCTGTGCCAATCGGGTTTCATTTCTATTCTCTTTATTTTTATTTTTAATTTCGCCATCTGCCTAGAATTTCGTCAGGGCCCAAAAGTTTTTGATTTCAACTTGTGGTGGCTTGAACCTGGCAGATCTTTCTAGTTGCTCATTGGTGTTTCAGATCTCATAACCATCTTGTACCTTTACTGTGTACATTTCTGTTGAATTCACTGCTATCGGGCGTATACTGTTTAGCCTTTGATTTCAATTATTCGCTGAATTACTGAACTGTGAAATAATTTGATCTGTTGCTCTGCTATTCAACTGTGTTGATCTTGTACACAAACTTTGGAATTCTACCAGAGAAACAATGCTACAGACAGGTTCTTCTTGCACTTCACTCTCCTTTGGGCGGAAAGAGTGCCAAAGTGCTAGTCCCAAGTTATCCTCATTGTCAAAACTCATTTATTCGTCCAAGTCGGCTTCTAGTTCTGGGCAATCTTCGCCAGTATCTAGAACCACCTCCTGCGAATACTTCTCCGACTCTTCTATGAGGACTATCGATTCACATCAAAGCCTTATTTCAGTAACTTCTGCCGAGATTTTGTTGTCTTCAACTGCCTTGCAGAAACAGTGTACAAGCGAGTCGTCTTGCATTACTGTTAGTGATCAACAGACATCTGCCATGTCAACTGGAAAGTTGGTAACATGTTGTTCCTTGGCTCACAAAATCGGGAGCAAGGTCAAATTTGTCTACTGTCCTAAACCAGAGAGACCTTCAGACAAGTTGAAAAACGGTGCTACTCGTCCAACAGCTCGGTCGCCTTTTGTCGACACCTTTCCCAAGAATATCCCTTTGGATGACGAGGATGAAGAGGAAGATGATTTGGACTTTGATGACGAAGATGATCACTATGACGAGGACTGCGACTCTGATGATGAAGATCTGCAGCTTAACGAACTAGCTCTATGAGATTGATGATAATAACTGGGCCATGTGAGAGTCAGCGTGATTCCTATGTTCTCAGCTTTACGATTTTAGCATTGCTTTACGCATTTCATTTAAGTATATTACTAATTGTATTCTTTGATATTCCTTGCAACTTTTTCTTACTCTGCAATGTAGCCTGTTTAGTAGCCCTCCCCTATCTATCTATCATACACAGCTCTGCCTTTTGTAAATAAATAGCGCAATCACCGGCTTTCAGGCACCAGTCGGCGGTGAGCCTCGGAAGAATAGAATAATTTTTTCCTGCCAAAAAAAATTCCAAAATAGGATATTACCCTACTGCGCCCTTTCCAATGCGGCGTTTTTTTTTTCTTGCGAAAATATTTTTTTGGTCGGGAAGACCTTTCTCTTCTTATCAGCCACTTTCTCATTACAAAAATGACTTACGACAATTCTAGTTCAGGTGGATATAGAGATAACTATAGACGAGATGGCGGCCGTGATGGCGGATACAGACGAGGCGGCGACGGATACCGTGGAGGCCGTGATGGCGGATATGGTAACGGCGGTGGATATGGCAACGGAGGCGGCTACGGTCGAGATGACAAGAACTTTGGAAACCTCGAAGCGCCTGACTTTTCAGACTTGAGCAGTTTGCCCAAGTTTGAAAAGAACTTCTACAAAGAAAATGAAGCTGTTACTGAACGATCTGATGAGGATGTCAAGAAGTTCCGAGACGAGCACCAGATGACCGTCTACGGTAAAGATATTCCCAAGCCCATTGAGACTTTTGAGGAAGCTGGTTTCCCCAACTATGTTATGAAGGAACTCACTCAGCTCGGTTTTGAGAAGCCCACTGCCATTCAGTGTCAGGGCTGGCCCATGGCTTTGTCTGGTCGTGATATGATTGGTATTGCCGCCACTGGTTCTGGTAAGACCTTGTCTTATTGTCTCCCAGCTATTGTCCACATCAATGCCCAGCCTCTTCTTTCTCGAGGAGATGGTCCTATTGTTCTTGTTTTGGCCCCTACCAGAGAATTGGCCGTTCAGATTCAACAGGAATGTTCCAAATTTGGACGAACTTCTAAAATCAGAAACACCTGTGTTTATGGAGGTGTTCCTCGAGGACAGCAGATTCGAGATCTTGCTCGAGGTGTTGAAATTTGCATTGCTACCCCTGGTAGATTGATTGATATGCTTGAAAGTGGCAAGACTAACTTGCGACGAGTCACCTATTTGGTTCTTGATGAAGCCGATAGAATGTTGGATATGGGTTTCGAACCCCAAATCCGTAAGATTGTAGATCAGATTCGACCAGACCGACAGACTTTGATGTGGTCGGCGACTTGGCCCAAGGAAGTGCAGAGATTAGCCAACGATTACCTGAAGGATTACATTCAGGTCACCATTGGTTCTTTAGAGCTTTCTGCTTCTCACAACATCACTCAGATTGTGGAAGTGGTGAGCGACTTTGAAAAGCGAGACAGACTGCTGAAGCACCTGGAAACTGCTATGGAAGATAAGCAGGCTAAGGTCTTGATCTTTGCTGGTACTAAACGAGTTGCTGATGATATCACTAAATACCTTCGTCAGGATGGTTGGCCTGCTCTTGCAATCCACGGTGACAAAGCACAATCAGAACGTGACTGGGTACTTGGCGAATTTCGATCTGGAAAATCCCCCGTTATGGTTGCTACTGATGTTGCTTCTCGTGGTATTGGTAAGTGAAACTCCCCCCCCTTTTATTATGGCTATTTATTATTATGATTTCAAAGAGCATCGACAAGATTGCAGAGAGCAGGCCTTACTATCCTGTGGATTTGAATTTTTAAAGCGAACGCTTCTAATACCCCCTTTTGACTGTCTGCGCACATTGGTTGATTTGTTTAGACAGCTTTTCGCTTTTTTAGATGATTTTTCTGAATCTTGTCGTAGATCCAAGTGGGCCTTTAGCACGATATCTTTTTATCTTGCTAGTCCATTCTATTTATTGCTCCAGGCATGGTGCACTGTTGATTCTCTTTAGCGAAACTCGGTGTTATTATCATGTTCTGTCGATTGTTTTCTAATTTTGGTTGGCTAGTTTTTGTGTTTTTTTTCCCCTTTGTTTTTTCGCAACTCTTTTTTTTGTGCAGTTTACTAATTATTTCAGATGTCAAGGGTGTTACTCATGTTATTAACCATGACTATCCTTCTAACTCAGAGGACTATGTTCACCGAATTGGTCGAACTGGTCGTGCCGGTGCCAAGGGTACTGCCATCACTTTTTTCACTCAGGATAACTCCAAGCAGGCCAGAGACCTTGTCACTGTCTTGACTGAGGCCAAGCAGAACATTGATCCTAAGCTTGCTGAGATGGCTCGTCCCAGAGGCGGATACGGCGGTGGTGGACGAGGCTACGGCGGTGGCCGAGGCTACGGTGGAGGCCGAGGATACGGTGGAGGCCGTGGTCGAGGTGGATATGGCGGCGGTCGAGGCGGTTATGGAAACCGAGGATACCAGTCAGGATCCAATACCGCTCCTTTGAGTAACAGACGGTTCTAAATGCTGCTTGTTTGGTATAACGAGCATCTGCGATGGCAAATGGTGGAGTCCATTTCATCGTAACATATCAAATTAATAATAAAGTAATTATTGGTCTATTCAATCCCAGCCCCATGCTGAGTCGTCGTTGGCTGTGTCCTCGAGGACCAGCTTCTTGGCCTTGGGTTTATTGAGCTTGAGAGGTTTAGCTTTCTTTGCTCCTGCTGTCGTAGTCGTAGAAGATGCAGTTGATACTGAGATGGACGATGTTCCTCCGAATCCTGCTGATTTTTTTATTGGTTCTGACTTGGGGTCAAACGAAAGCTGTTCCGGTTCATTGTCAGCTTCTTCATCACCCCAGCCCATGTCGCCGAGATCGTCGACTAATTCTCCCCAGCCGTCGTCACCGTTATTAGTGTCATTCAGAGCTGGAGTTGAGAAAGATGCTGCAGAGACAGGAACTACAGGAGCGACCTGCTGTGGCTTAACTGGCGGTGCTGAGGATGTTCTGGCAGGCTCTGATGATATTTTGGCTACGGTCCCCCACAGTTTGGAAGTCCATTCGGTGGCAGAAGCAGTGGTGACTGGCGAAGAAATGTTTGTGTTTTCAGAAGAAGAAGAAGAATTGAGAAGCTGGGCCTGAGCTTGAATCTTCTTCATTAGAATATCCATTGTGATGCCAGCTTGCTGACGAACAGAAGGATCAGAATCCAACAAAGAAGGAGCCAGAGCACCCACCAATTTGGCTGCACATTCCTGAGCACTGAAATATTCCGATGTGGCCGATAAAGCCATTAAAGCTGCGATTCGTGAAGATACAAAGGGATCTTTGAGAGCTCGTGCATAGGCAGCTACCAATACACCGGATCTAGTGGAGGAGGAAAACTTACTGGCTATCTTCCCGAGCAAAATGGTAGTATTTGCACGAATTTCAGGGACAGAATCACTTTGAGTTCGAGCTAAAAGTCTTAGCAATTCACCATTGATTATCCGATCAGTCAGCTTATCTACAATCACCGCCACTGACTTGACTGTATTCTCCCTAATGGCAGGCTCTGTATCAGAAAAGCCCGACACCAAAAGAGGATAGATCTTTCCCGCCATAATTTTGGCATCTAACTTGTCAACGTAATCCGGTAGCTTATTGAGTAGTTCCATTCTAATGGCTCGATCTGGAGATGCATATAGAGTTACAATCAATGGAGCAATCAGTTTTGCATATTGTTCGTTTGAAAGCAGCGACGACAAGCCTAGAATCGTTGAAATACCTTTGACACCTCCCTTATTCAACCCGACGCACTTAGCGAGCTCTGGTACGACCGAGTTGACAAGGTACTGAGGGGGCAAACTTGAGGCGGCCCTATCCACTGTATCTAAAAACTCAGTGAATTGATAATCAGTAGCCATGGAAATCGTCTTCAAAGGATCCGATATTTCGTCAATACCAGTCCTGAACACCCCCATAGCAGTTGGATTCTGCACTATTCGCATCAATGGAGCTCTTTGTGCCGGGTTGTCATTGAGCAAATTCTTTTTGGCCAAATTGAAAAGCGAAACTGGCACCTTTCCTCGTGCAGTAGCAGTCCCATTCGGCCCATTGAAAACCTGTAAAATAAGATTGCCAAAGAGCCAGGAATCAAGATTATAAGCAGGTTTGGAAAACCCACCTCGAACTGCAGATTCAGGGGCAGAGCGAGCTGAGTTTCCAGGCAAAAGCTCCGCAAGCATTGAAATACGCTGCTCCTCAGGACCATCAGAAGCTATTGAGGTGCAGAGCTCGAATCCACCAAGAGCCCATTCTCCAGATTCAGTGACATATACTGAACCTAAATTGAGATTTCCCAAGACGCACTTGGCTTCTTTGTGAATATGGCCGAGGGTCTTCAAAAGATGCGCAAGACCCCATGTTTTAGCATCGGAGCTTAATTCTTCAAACGTTTGAGTAAGTGGAGTGCTGGGCTCTACTGCAATGATCACAGACGTGTCCGTTTCTACCGAATCCAAGACCTTGATAACACCAGGGATTCGGAGTCGCTTGAGCTTTGAAGCCATGTTTTTCGCCAAAACAAGCGTATCTTTCATCCGTGACTTGCTGCTGTCGTGTATGAACAATGTACAGGCAGATCCATCCGACTATTTTTAATTAGTATTGCAAATGATAAACGACAGCTCAACTGCTAGTGCTATCACAACCATCACCTACTTTGAGAGTTCCCTGATAGATTTCCCAGATAGAAGGGAAGTCTGGATCAGTAGGTATTGAGTCCCCAATGTTATAAGGCACATTGGAGCCGGTGAGCGTTCCGATAGTTCGGGCTAGAAAGTCCATCGTGGGCTCTAGAGAGTGAAAGGCTGACAACAAAATGGCCCAGGCATGAAAGATGCAGCAAATACCAAAAGCCGAGTTTGCAGGAGGATGAATACAATGATGGATGGAATATTCCGTCTATAAAAGTTGAGGCTATTATAAGCATGATTTATAAATATTACATGGGTGATTCAGCTAATAAATATTATTCTTATTATTCTACACTGCCACCTAAGGGGGGTTCTAATGCTGTGATCATGGCTCCTCCAATGCATAATCACCTTCCTTGACCTTTTCTCGGAACTTGTCTTCGACTACATCGCACAGATCACACAGATCCTGCAGACCCTTTTGTAGAGCTTGAAACGCTGTGATTTCCCCATATGTTTGTATTCGCACATTCATCTTGGGCTCTGAGGGATGAGGAATGGAATAACCACAGAATTCTACCTGAGGGCTAATGAGTTAGTCGGGAAAAAATCAACCTACTTGATAGAATGGTCATAAGCTATACGTACTTCTTCATGATGACATATCTCAGTGAGTTGCCCAGTGTGTGGTCTTCTTGTTTGATCTGGAAAGAAACAGCAGTTCCATCTTCCGAGGCACCAGGGAGCTGGAACAGTTAGATCAGGCTCGTCATCGCAATGAGCTGCCAATACATACCACAATGATTTTTTCGGGATCTTTGTACTGCTGTTCTTCCGACTTGGATTCCTCCATGGAAATGTCTTGTTCTTCTGCTGGCATGATTGAATGATGTTTTTAGTTGAAGACTCTCTCACAAATGTTCAAAAGCACTGAAAAAAAAATCTCGTTCAGCCGTGTCGCTGATCAACATGGGCCGAACCCGCGGGAAGGAGAGACTTGGTAAGGAAGTATAGGGCCAGATTTCCTGGACAAAAATAGTCCAAATGGGAAAAATAAAGAGCTATGTTGCTTGAAAATAAAAAAAAAGGAGAGAGAAAAAAATATGCGTCAGCCCGGAATCGAACCGGGGGCCTATCGATGGCAACGATAGATTTTACCACTAAACCACTGACGC
This sequence comes from Zygoascus hellenicus, assembly GCA_030564625.1. Classification (NCBI taxonomy): domain Eukaryota; kingdom Fungi; phylum Ascomycota; class Dipodascomycetes; order Dipodascales; family Trichomonascaceae; genus Zygoascus; species Zygoascus hellenicus. Next base: position 414,622 of record JAJLWE010000002.1, read on the forward strand.
TTTTTGTTGAAAGCGTTCTGGTAAATGGAGAGTCACGGAGCTCAACTAAATCATAAAAAAATCAAGTAGAATGGTGGGCGACCATTCTGTATTTCCATTTTGGGAAGGAGAAATCTCAAGGGCTAATAGCGGGCTACAAGGGACTTTAATAACTAGATTGAAATGAAAATAAAATGCTCAAAAAGTGGCTTGATGCTTTTTATAATGATTACATGATTTAAGTAACACAAATGTGTAGGAAAATGCAGCTGTTGCGATATAACGGATGGCACTATCCGACAGATAAATAGTAGATAGTACAGAGATCAAGCCCAAGCCTTGCCAGCTGACCCAGGAAACTCTCAGTGAAACACCCACCAGAGATCAACGATGGAAGAAAGGAGACCAAGTTCTCACGAAGACAGACCAGCGGATGATTTTCATAAAGAATATCGGTCGAGGTCGCCAAGGAGGCGAGATTCATGGACAAGATTGAGTCGTCGGAGTAGATCCAGATCCAGATCATCATCATGGGAGGACAATGCAAGAAGAGACCGACGGGAACAATACGATGAAAATTATAGGGGCCGCTCAGGTGGAAAAGAGAGACCACAGAGACGTGGTAATTGGCGGCAGGATCGCCGTGGCCGGGGAAACACCCGGCGATCGTCTGAAGAGTCTGGCGACTTCCAGATTGTTATCGACAATCTCGGCACCGATGCTACTACAGATCACATTTATGAGATTTTCGGCGTATATGGTGATATAATAGATGTATCATTTGGACGCAGTATAAGACATCCTGATGAGCGAGGTGTGTCGGCATGCTATGTTACATATCATTCCCTGGAGCAAGCTAGAATGGCCTGTTCTCATATGGATGGTGGGATGATTGATAGGCTGGACATTTCTGTTGAGATGAATACTGGAAGATTTGGTGGCAGAAGGCGCAGAAATTTTAATGGAGGTTATGAAGGTGAACAGGAGGAAAGATATCGTAGAAATGGTAGATTGTCCAGTCGATTGGAACAACAAGGCCTTGTCGAAGAAGATCAAAGGGAGTATCGCAGTAGATCACCTCGTCGTGCATCTCCATCAGCATCAGGTATTGGCACTTCAGGCGATGCCAATATGGACTATTGACTGTGAGAAACTCCTCTCTTGACCCAACTTGAAGGTCTTTTTTTGGGTCGTTGGTCTTGCTGCAGTAACGAAATTTCAACGGCATCAATTACATCTCACAAAGTTTGACACAGATCCTGAACAAATCCAAAGGGGTCAGAATCGACTTCCAATGATTTGGCAATGAACTTCTTGTTATCTTCAGGCATTTTACATCAGCATTGGGTGTGAAATCCCATTTCATAGCTGATACCAACTTCTTATTAGAAGCCCGGCACGGTCTCTGTTCGAAACGGCAAGTAGCCATAGAGAACTGTGTATGCAACGACACTTAGTGGCCAGATATCGCATAAGAATCCATGAAACCCTGTTTATGAATTTTAACTGCATTCCAGAGGTGATTGTAAACGGAAGCCTCCAATAGAAGCTCTATTTATCATGCTAACTTCATTTATGTACAATAATCGTAATGAGTCCAAATCAACTCACTACTTCTATAAATCGCCCAAAGAGACCTTACTGTTATCCGGATTGATCAATTCCAAACTATCCAAAATGCTTTTGACTTTGGAATTCCCAATAATAAGATTTTTCGAGCTTCTTGTGGGTACAGTCAAAGCATAAATTTCTCCGGTTGTGCCATTAGACGGATACGCCAGTGGTAGCTGAGGAAGAATTTCTATTGGTGCTGTTTCACCTTCGTGCCATAATAGATAGGCTCGCTTCAATTGTGCTAAGTTGATACCTTTCACGTTGACAGGGCGAGTAATCAGAAGTTGAGGCTGGCCACTATTGCTGGCACCATCCATGTTAAGAAACGACTCAATATCAGTGAAAATCTGTTCACCATTAGAATCAGTATATGAATATCCATCATCATGAGGAACTGCAACAACATAGCCATATGCTTCAGTCAAATTCTTTGCTAAAGTGGAGATAGACAAAGAATAGCATGCGACAACAAGACCCTGCTGCTTGTCGTGCAGATAGTTGATTGCAGCAGCAAATGATTTCTGTACTTTGCTCTTTTCTTGCTTTGAAAATTGTTTGTACTCAAGCTTGTCCAGTGGGTTTTCTGCGATAATAACCTGTTTCATGGTGTTTGACTTCTCGTCATAATTGAGCAAACTGACTTTATCATTTTCACTCTCAGTAGAGGGTTCACTCACAGAGACTTGCAATACGGGACCAGTTCTGAGCCATGTAGGCGTAGTCATTTCCAAAGCTTTGGGGCCTGAAAATGTCAGTATTCTTGTTAACGAAGGTCCTTCAGACACATTATGCTTCACCCATGAGTTGCGCCAGTTGCAAATATAACTCACAAGTGACTGGAGAATACCATCTTCGTGATCAGAATCTTCCATCTCATCAACAACAAGAGTTGAGAGATTATTAAGAGGTAAAAGATGACGATCCTCCGAGGCAAGGAAGTCAAAGACTCTATTAGGAGTCGCAATCAAAATTTTGGGGGCATAAAAAGTAGACAGATTGTCTCTCTGAACAACATTTTCTTGCTCGTTGGCACCTCTATAAATAAGTTGAAATATCCTGTGCTTGTTTGGTGCTGATCCAGTGAGCCGATCTAATAGCGAGGCATAATATTTGGCCAGATCAGGCGTAGGAACTAGTAATAGCGAGGTTATAGTATCGTGAGATTGCCTCGGCTGTGAAAGCAAATGAAGGCATATGGCTATGGACTTTCCTGTTTGAGGAGGAGACTTGGCAATCACTGATATTTCTGAATTCAGCAAAGCAATCATTCTCTTCTGTATGGCACTTGGAGTTTTCAGGTTTGGAAATGACTCTTTCAAAGCTTTCAGAATACTTCCTTTCAACTGTAAATCCTCCCATGATTCCACAAGAGAAGGGTCTATTTTGATTTTCTTGCTGCTGATTTCACCACTCTCGTCCGAGGTGTATTGAATGCTATGGCCAGATGGTCCAGCAGCTCCATTACTATCACTACTAGGAGATGCTGAGCTATTCACACTCTCAGAAACAGAAGTTTTACTGCTGTATGAACGATTTCCAAAATTGAATTTGAAGCGGGTATTTGAAATCAAAACCTTGCCATATCTTGGTCTAGCGAGACCAAACATGATGGTTTGATAAATTACGAGAGATGGTGAAAAATCAATGAGCCATGGTGGGAGATGAGCCGAAGAAATAAGATCCTAGGATCTGACGGCGCGGAGAAATACAATGAATAAGGGGAATACAGAAATTAAACACGAAATTAGTCAGACTATTATACACGTTTATATTTTGCCCTTGAGAAGATTGGCTCCCATGTTTATAGCGGAGATTTTTGCAGATTTGGCAAATGACCAGATATCAAAGGTGCTGGTAATAACCTCAATGAAACCAAAAGGAAGCATGGAAACAATGTGACCCTGAGCCAATTCAAGAGCCCAAGCATTCTCAGGCATTCGGTACTGCTTATTGGATCCGTAGGGAAGATGGTGCTGATCACCAGGCAAATATCGCTCAGGAACTCGAGCAAATGCAGTTGCAGCAGTCTGCTCGCCGTAAAGAATGGTGAAGTAATCGTCAGCAAAATGAGTTCCGGTGTGTCCTTCGGTGCCAATGGCAGTGCCAAAGAAAATCAGATACTCAGAGATGGAAGCATGCAGGACCAACATGGTGCCCATAGCATTACCAGCATTGTTAAAAACCCACATGGAATCATCGTAATCATTGATATAATCACCGTATTCTTCTTGGAGCTTGACGTGAACTGCTCGAAGAGTCTCGTCCGAAGTAGCTCCAGGGTTCTCCTTGAGAGCCTGCTGCGAGAGTTCCTGGAGTCGTTCGGGACTGAAGACATAACACCGGGGGAAAACATCATCCTTCAATTTCACCATGATGGAGAAGACAACCGCCAAAAAGATTGAGAGTTTCGCTAAGAACAACATGGTTACAATATTATAGTTTGTTGGCTCTGTGATGCTGGTAAGAAACTCAGATTCATTTCTTGGGAACCTCGTGTGTCCGTCTTCTTTTGTAAGCATGATCAGACTATCGTTTGGATCGTTTATAGCTGGCAGCATCGCCAGCCTCGTACTGAACATAGCCCGGCCAAGATAAAAAAAAAAAAAAGGAATATCTGGTGCCAGCTGGAAAGGAATTAAAGTTCAATATTAGAGGCTAGCATTTAGTCGGCTTCTTCTTCGAATCGGTATTCAATGTCGCTCATGTTGGTAGGGTGAACGGGAGACAGCAGAATTGGCAATGCCCAATATTGTAGCTGAGCTATTCCGAGACAAAACGTCCATTGAAATCCCAGGGCTTGTAGGTATAACGTAGGGCTAGGCCGTATAAGCATATGATTCGGATAATTGGCGGCCATTTTAGTATAGAATGCACGTGAAATGACAGTGGTGAGCATTTCAGCGGCACTGTTCATCAGTGTACTGACAATGATCCAGTATCCCGGTCTGGCTGAGGCTGGGATATTAGTAGCTTTGCGATGATACTTCTGCACGTAGAATCCGAGTAGTGTGGTTATGAAGTACTCGAGATAGCGCAGGCCTGCTAGAATCACCGGAATGGGAACTGGAAGGCCATAGATGTAGAACACTGTAGAGAACGGCTTACCAGAGACGTCTAGAATATATTCGGTACTCCATTTCAAAAGCCCTGATAAACACCAAGCGGCAATGTCACAAGCCCCTTGTTCTATGATTGAGTATTCCTGGTCGTTTGTAGCTAGCCATTTCCCAGTGACTACTGCCAGCAGCTGTCCCGTTATATCATAAACAGCGCAGATTCCGAAACTCAGTAGCGAGCTGCGGGTGAAAAACGCCGATTTAAAGGCTTGAAGATAGTTGTCAAAATGAAATACTCCGCATCTGATCGTTGTAACTGTGCAGCACCATCCTGCAGTTGCAGTTGCAGCAAAAAACCCACTTCGGTACAGCTGATTTGCCGAAATGGAGAATGTTTTTTCAAACCAGCTCAATGTTTTCGGATCATTCTGGTCATCCAGATTTGACTCCGGGCTATTTGGGTCCGGCAACAACGACCTTTCTTGTTTGGTTTTGAGCGTCCTAGATTGCTTAACTATGTTAAGATGGCTAATGATGCTGTAGTCCGCGGCACCCAAAAGCTCTGCTTTCATCTTGTTTTCTTCCAAATGAGCATTTGTGCCATTATCCTCGAGAAATGAAGGTCCCAATGCAAATCTCAACAGCCGTTTCGATATCATTCCAACTTGTGGTTTTGAGCTTGTAAGTTCAAGCCCGATAGCTAGAGAGCCGATGCCCAAAGCCTCGACCGGTAATGCACGGCTGTGCACCATGGTTCAATATCTTTTTTTTTTTTTTTCAACATGTGCAATATTTGTGAACGATCCAGCAATATGACGACGAGTTTAAAAACAACGTTCAAGGCCGAGAGCTTGGAGCCGTTTTTCCTCGGTGGAGATGTCCGAATCACAAATGGTGGACAGACTATAGTATCGTGTTTCGACGATAAGGTGATTCTGACTGATATCGAGACTGGAGAGCGAAAGCTTGTCATTGAAGGAGACGAGGAACCTATTACCAGTATGGATGTCACACCGAACGGGGAGTTTCTGATTGCATGCTCAAGATCTTTGCAAATGTATATATATCGATTGGCAGATGGTGAAAAAATGCATCAGATGAAAGCCCACGAGGCTCCAGTGCTCAGTATAGCCATTGATCACACCTCGTCTTTGGTTGCTACCGGTGGTGCAGAGGGCGGAATCAAAGTATGGGATATTGAAGGAGGATTTGTCACGCATAATTTCCGAGGCCATGGAGGCGTCATATCTGCGCTCAAGTTCTGGGGTCAGCAAGGGTCGACTGTGTGGAAGCTGGCAAGTGGATCTGACGATAACAAAGTTAGAGTATGGGATCTTGTCAAGAACAAATGCCTAGCAGTTCTGGACTCTCATGTTAGCATTATTCGAGGACTGGACTTTTCCAGTAATGGCGAGACTCTTGTCAGCGGATCGAGAGACAAGGTCGTTAATGTATGGAATTTGCGAACTTTCAAGTTACAGACGACAATTCCAGTTCTTGAAGCAATTGAGTCTGTCATTCTTCTTGATGATAAAGAGGTCTATGTTGGAGGGGAAAAAGGTGAAGTAAGCTGCTGGGATTTGAGCAGCGGTCGTAGAAAAGAAGTAGATACTTCGAGATTCGAGACCAGTGAAGAAGTTTCTATTACTCAGCTTATTTTTGAGCGATACCAGTCGTTGCTTTATGCAGTGTTGTCTGATCAGACTATTGAAGCATATCAAGTGCCAGAGCTAGAGTTGAATTTTCGGCTAGCTGGTAATCACGGAGAGATAATTGATTGCCGTTTCCTCACAGATAATTCTTTGGTTCTGGCTACCAATAGTCCTAGTATAAGGCTCATTGATCTTCAAACTCCTCTCAAATTCGATGTTTTAGAGGGTCACCGGGACATTGTCATCGCCATTGACACTACCTTTGGTGGTGATTGGATTTCATCAGCGGGAAAGGATAACAAGATTATTTTATGGCATAAAAAACAACTGCATTCTGTATATGAAGGTCATGCAGGCTCTATTGGTGCTGTTGGTCTTCCGAGAACACCCTTGGCCGAATCGGAGAAAAGAATTATTACCCCGTCATTCATTGTCAGTGGATCCCAAGATTTGACTGTCAAGAGATGGGATCCCAAGACTGGGTCATGCATTTATACAAGAAAAGCCCACGAAAAAGACATCAACGCAATTGATGTTTCTCCTGACGATAAGCTGTTTGCTACTGCTTCACAAGATCGAACGGTGAAGATATGGGACATCGAAACCGGTGAAACTATTGGACTCCTCAAGGGCCATAAGCGAGGTGTTTGGGCTGTAAATTTCTCTCACCATGAAAAGGTTATTGCTACTGGTTCTGGTGACAAAACTGTAAAACTTTGGAATTTGCAGGACTACACTTGCATTCGAACATTTGAGGGTCATTCAGGCTCCATTCTCAAGACTGTTTTCTTCAATCAGGGTTTAGAGATTGCCTCTGCAGCTGGAGATGGTTTGGTTCGTGTGTGGGACAAGAATTCCGGGGAATGCATCAGCACGTTGGATGGCCATGAAGATCGAGTCTGGTGTCTTGCAGTCAATTCAGAAGATGAACTGGTCAGCGGAGGAGCCGATGGTGTGCTATGTCAGTGGAAGGACATTACACAGGAAACTATCGACAAGCAGCAGGAAGAGGAAAGCAGACTTGTAGAGCAGGAACAAGAGTTGGAAAACCGAATTCGAGACAAGAACTGGACTAAGGCCATACGTTTAGCTCTAGAACTCAACCACCCTTTACGTCTACTCAAGCTATTCCAACAGGTTGCTGAACACAAACAGGGCTTGAGCGGTCTCGAGGATGTTGACGCTACAATCAAAAATGATCTAACGGTGGAGGAGCTTGGCAGTCTTCTGAACCGAATTCGTGACTGGAATACAAGCACAAAGAATAGCGTCACCGCTCAAATTGTTCTCTATGCAGTTTTGCAACTCAGAGCCAAAGACTTGGTGGAAATACCAGGCATCTCAAAGCTAGCCGACGGACTGAAGGTCTACAGTGATCGGCATTATAAAAGACTAGCGGAATTGATCGACAACAGCTACATTGTTGAATACATGCTGGAGGAAATGGAGGCTTTAGAATAAGGCGACGAGCGTTGTATTAAGCAGCACATAAATCTTATTATCTCTCTAACTATTGTAATCTTATGGGATCATCGATTCAAGAAAATGCTCGACAATTTGAGAAAACTGATGGCCCCCAGTAGCCATCGAAATGCTGCCATGGATATGTGCATGTTTTATTTATTTTTCTAGTGCAGGGTCGCCTAAATATGCTTGATGCAGGACCAATGTTTGGACTTCTGTTGTTATGATACGAACCACAGGATCAAGCAATGTCAAAATTGAATTAAGCGATATAGGGAAATCGGGAAAAGATATGAGATCGAGTAGCAAACTAGAAAAAGAAACCACACGACATTTTTCGAGAAAAACGGCATGCAAAGCAACCCACGTCTTGGGAACAGTTTAAACTATAATGAAAATAGACAAAAAAAAAAAAATATAAAAATGCTTGTGGAAAAATAACAGCAAGGTTGCTATTTGGATCTGGTAAGCGTCAGTAAGTAAATAATATTCCGAAAAACTCTAATTACAAAGAATGATGGAGTTGGATGATGCGAGCGACTAAAAGTTGAGAAATTAAAGATCTCTTGGTGAAAAACACACCAACAATAATAACAGACAGCCACAACCTCCAAGCGGTGCCAATGATCAAATTAGATAAACAATAGTGGAATGACCAGTCGGAAAGCAAGCGAACAGCGACAAATGAAAATAACTGTAGTGAATCCGCAAAAAATATTTACTGAAACAGCCCAAAGGCACTCCAGGATTGAGCATATGTGAATCAAAATGAAACCACAAATAAACTATCACCAACATGACACATATGTCGAAGCAGCACCGTGCATGCTAGTAACAATAAAGAAAATGGCCCGACTCACGTGCTGCTTGGACAGGACAAATAAGTGGTTTATGAAGAAGATCAGCAAGCTACGAGCCCTTTCTACTACAGACTTAAGCTAAACAAACAACAGTGTCTAAACAACGGACTTGCATATATGCAGAAAAGAAAATCAATGTGACATTTGCAGATGCAGCACCTGACACTGAACAGAATCCAGCATTATTAGCGACTAAAAACTGGCAAGCGATCAGCTGAATGCCTCCACATTTGGCACATTTGGAGTACAAAAAGGTTTGGACTGTTAACTATGGAAAATGGAAGCCAGCTTTAGGCAGTGGCTTGATATTGGGTCGACAACATTCAATAAGGCCGATTGTCAACCGCCTCTGGCAAAAGGTTTTATCCCGATCTGGGGGATTCCGACAGTAAACAATAGAGAGGGGAGCTATCGATCAGCAGGTTGTATACCCAATTGGGTAGAGAACAATGGATCATCACAACTAGTAAAGGGCGGCACCTGCGCTGTAAACATCAGCTTGCACTATTCGACGTAATAACTAAACTGCAATGCGGGCTTAATGTAATGCTGGGGCCGTGATGTGATAGCCTGGCTCAACGCAGTGCAGCGCAACCCACCAACTCTAGCTCCAATCGCGCCCTTGCGACTGAGCGGGATTCGATGGGTCAGGCCCATTATTATGAACGCTTGGATCCGTTCCCATCAGTGTTGACACTTTTTCAGGGGTAGGTGACTATCGTATAGCAGGATAACCACAAAAAAGTGAAATCTAAATTAATAGCAAATAAATGAACCGGCAAAAGCTGAAGCAATGAAGTCTGCAGGGTGCGAGATTGAGTGTGCTGATGTACAGCAGCAGGGCATGAACTAGCAGGTCTTGAATAAGTTCCAGTAAAAGCGCCGCCTTGCTTAGGTTTGCCGAGCTCAGACAGCCCAGAGGTTTGCTTGTAATTAGCCTCATGTTACAACGTATATTGTGAATACTCTTAATATCAATGTTGATGTTGATAATTAAATGCAATCTCTATAGTTTCTTTTTTGCACTATTTTTCCCGCTTTCCGTGTGCCCAACAGCCAAGGTAAAGTGAGCCAGTAGGTCAGTAGTAGGTCACCACCCATAGAAGATCGTCAAGTCGCCCCGATGACAGACTTAAGATATCAAGAAAATTGCCGTTCCAGGAGAAGCAGCTTTCAAGCGGGATAATGGAAACCTCAAGAGGTGATCTACTAGCTCAAAAAAGATGACAGTGGATCGTCCTATCTGAACGGCAGGGCACAATCGGGAAGCACGCTAGCATGTTAGGCAGAGAGTGATAGGGTCACAAGCAGCAACGTCATTGAAATGCTCGCTGGGACTGTACGAAGTAGAGCGTTGGAGCAATTCTACGCTTTGACGCACCTCCCTCAGAGCCGATGTAAAGTTGGGCCCACTGAGGGGAAGCAAGATATTCTGCTGCAGCTTTTTTTTTCGCCTGCAGTTCATTTGGATTTGGCAATTATTCTGATAGTGGGCTTTTTAATTGAACCAGGCTTAGGCTCGGACTCAAGCCCATATCGCGCTCAGCCCAGTCGAGCCCGCCCAAGCTCAAAACCGATTCTATCAAGCCAAAAATTGTTTACGGCTAGCTAGAAAGCTCAAACTGTCGCACGCGCGATGTTCGGTTATCCACTTACTGGATTGGGAGTAATCCAAACACAGAATTTAGACATTCTGGGGCAGCCGCAATAAAGCCTGGGGAAAAACAAACCATGGACCAATGCATGCACGCACGCACGCACTTGCATTTCACAGAGTGCTCTAGTGCCAATAATACCGTCGGTAATGGTGAAGATCTCTACTAACAGCAACATCAAGGAAAAGGAGCAAGTACTAGAGCAGGCCAAGAGTGGCAGGGCCGTTGGTGTCGTGGAGAACCGAGCGGGTGCCTCAAGGCGGCCATGTGGATCGCAGAACAGGTATTGACGTTTTTGTAATGTTGCTCATTAGTCGAAAGTAAGGCACAGTATGACACCTCTAACCGGCGTTGGTCTCTAACTAGACGAGACGAGAAAGATGCAGAGCTTGCATGCGAACGAGATTTGCGTGAGGCACTGTTGGCATTGGTTGGCACCACTGGAACCCCACCGACACAGATTTTGGTTTTAGTTTTGGTTTTTCCAGTGGTTTGGTTACTCCATTGGATTATCAGCAGGGACGGATCCAGTAATTAGCAGATTAATGGGTAATAAAATGATTTTCCTGCACAAGTGTAAACTACCAGACCAATTGAACAGTACGTTTAGTACCTGGAACCGATCGAGATAAAAATAATATCTCGTCGCATCATCTATAAGCAAATCAGCAGTGCCGAGTTTATTTTATTTTCTCAAACGGTTAGCGACAAGCATCATTAGCAATGTAACCTGGTTCGGACCTTAAGAAGCAACAAGAGTGAAAAATCTACCCAATTTACCGATTGATTTGTTTGCAAATCAATCCGCCTTGACTGAAGAAGGTTCGCTGAAAACAAGCCAAAAAAACCACACTCTAAAATTGGTCATGGCGATTTACGCTAAGGAACAACTCAAGAGAATAATAGGCACCGCCCGCTTGGGCTTTTGGCCGAAGGCTGGTCCCCTCTCAAAAAAAATCATGGCCTCTAACCAACATCTCCACTTGGTGAATCGTCCCACAGAAACCAGCGTTCTCCACCAGACCAATCGAGGCTATAATTCCCATATGGACCAGTACACGCAGCAAAGCTTCACCACTTCACGCGTCCGCCCGTGTCAAGTCCGTGTTGTTCGGTGCTACGAAAGTCGCTTGCTTTCTTTTGTTTTTTCTTCATATTTTATTTTTGCGTTTATTCTACGGTACTTTGCTTTTTACAAGCTTCTACCGGAAGTCCTACAGGTCTGGTTCTCGCATTGCATTGTTTTGAACGGTGCTTTTTTCCATTGCACCAATAGACTAATTTGCTTTTTCCCTTATAAAATGGTCCTTGTCGCAACTGTAGGTCCCCTTTAATCCCCGATTAGTCGAAATTGCAAATCCGTCGATTGACCCATCTGTGCTGTTTTTAAGCTGGGTATCTCGCTTGCTAGAACCGGGCTAATCTTTATTGCTGGTGGTTGCCTTTGTTTATCTATCTTGGCCCTTTTCAATTTGGAATAAATTCTTGAAAGGTGTCTACTCCGCTACTATTCTCGGTGTTTTTGTTGTTTGTCACTCGTTTTAACTAGGTTGACTCTATTCTTGGACAATTGCCTCTGCCATATTTCTCGTTTGACCCTGCCCTCTAAGTTGATTTCTTCTTCTTGTTCTTCTTCGTCGTTGGTACTCCCGCATTTGTCTTGTTTCTCTTCTGCACATTTGTGTCTGGCTACTACAGAGCTATTGCTGCACTACTGCAACTCCAAACCAAACCGCAAACCACCTCATACTGAGCCTCACCGCAGCCTATCCCACACCATCAGGCAAAAAAGAAAGCTTTTTTGAGCCTCATAGGTCAAAACACATCATCTGAGTCAAATCAGCTATTTAACCTAGACGGGGCCCAATTGCAAGTGCACTGTTAGGAACTTTTGGGTGGTGAATATTTAATTGGATTGTTTGTTGTTCTTTTTTCATTTTCGGGCTGTTTCCAATCTTTGTCGCATTTATTTTTCCCTATCTTTTTTTATTATTTCTTTTTCAGCCAAAACTCTACCTCTCTCACTCTCTCTCGCTCTCTCGCTCTCAGTCTTCGCGTCCAACACTGCGGTAAGCTTGTGCTTTTCTTTTATTCTTTTCTTTTTTCGGTTTTTTTTATTTTTCTCTAAGAGCACTCTCTTCTGTCAAGCTACTCTTAGTGGAATAAAAAAAATACAGGCTTTCACCCACCATCTTTCTCTTAAAGGACTTCTTTGGCTCTCAGGACGAATTTTGACTTTTGTCTTATTACTTTACAACCAAAGCCACCAAGGGTCGTTTGTGTGTGGATTGATCTCCCTCAATCGTTGGATTTCTTCTTGCTCAATCGCTTGCTTCTTTTATTCCCTTCCTTCATAAATGGCTCTTCTCCACGACCTCTTCTCGTCGCCTCAGAGCCAGTCCCAGAGCCAGAGCAATCTGTTCCTGAGAGCTCCGTTGGCTCAGCGTAGCCCGAACCTCACCATGGGCCTGAACTTGGATCTGGCAGCATCCCACACTCCGTCTCTACCAAGCAAGCAGCAACAGCACCAGCACCAGCAACAACAACAACAAAAACAACAAAAACAATATCAACATCAGAAATTTCAACAAAAGCTGCAACAAAAGCAGCCGCAACTGAAACTGCATCGGGAACCGCAGCAAATGGCTGGTTCCAATTACAACCTGGATCAGGAGAACTCACCCTGCATCGCCATGGCCAGCTCCAATCTCTGTAAGCGCCCTCGATCCCTCGGCTCCAATGCATCTGCTAATGTTGCTACTGCCTCTGCTTCTGCTCCTTTATTCCCTCCTCCATCTCTCATGTCTCCTACATCTTCTCTGGCTGCTGATATGTCTCAAAACTTCCATATTGATAGGACTCCGGCTTTGCCTACTCCCAGACGAGCATTGTTCCCTTGTACTATACAAGAACACTCTTCCGAAGACCAAGATACCGATGTGGATTCTTCTCCTGATGTTTCTAGGCGATCCTCGCTGGCATCGGCTTCTTCCATGTCTGGTTCCGATTCCACCTCGTCTTTGGCATCTCCTGTGTCTAATGATCAGTCTTCGTCGGTATCTTCCAAGGCCGCTCGTCCCACTCGTCGATTGAGAATGAAATCTCTCTCCAATGCATCTTTTCTTCTTCAGAACAAGCCGTCCTTATCATGGGGTCTATCCGGCGATTCTGACTTTTCAAACTCTTCTCCTCAGACCTCTTCTCTATCTCTTGCATCCACCAGTTCTCAATTCTCCAATTGTTTGAAAATCAAAAGTCCTCCTTGTCCTGGAACTCCTACAAGTGAGTATGACGAAATGGACATTGACGGCTACTTCCAGCCAAGCCCAATGGCTGCTAGACTCCAACAGCAGCAACGACCTCGACCTCCTCAGCATGTTCGAAATTCATTCGAGTCCCCTATGCCATCCAAGCCCAATTACCCTTGCAAAATCAGAAGAATACAGTCCATGTTTGAGAATCCTCAGGATGTTACCAAAAACGACCTGGCCGAGCCTCCAGTTCTACTCTCTGATTCCCCTGGATCTTCTTTGAACAACAACACTCCTCAGTCTATTTTGGATCAGAAGGATTGCAAGCTCAAGACCTTTACTGTCAAGGAAGACCCTTTCCGACGAATCGAACGTGAGACTCTTTGTGAAATAATGGACGGTAAACATAACGATCTTTACGATAAGTACATGATCATTGACTGTCGATTTGAGTACGAATACCAAGGTGGCCACATTGATGGAGCTATCAACATCAACACCAAGCATAGTCTTGAGACCCAGCTTCTTTCTAACGTCAAAGGAAACCAGAAGCTCCTCTTGGTATTTCACTGTGAATATTCAGCCCATCGAGGTCCTCGAATGGCTATGCATCTACGAAACTGTGACCGGCATTTGAACATGGCTCACTACCCCAATTTGCATTATCCCGACATTGTCATTTTGCAGGGTGGTTATTCGCATTTTTTCCAGAACTGTAATCAACGATGTGTCCCGCAGCGATACGTTGAAATGAACGATCATTCTCACAGAGACAAATGTGAGCGCGAAATGGGAAAATTTAGAAAAACGATGAAGTTTGCTAGAACCCAGAGTTACACCTTTGGCTCGTATCCTTCCAATACTGATGCCGATGATACCTTTGGGTCTTCCACTCCTTGTGCTTCTACTTATCGATTCCCCCCTGCTAAAGATAATGGCACTCCTACTGGACCAAGCAGCCGAGCTCGCTTGGTCCGAATCCACTCTGAGAAATTGTTTGCATGAGATTACTAGCATTGAAATCCATAATGATTTGATAGATTCAAATTAACATTATTCATACTACTTAGTTTTTTTTTCGATTCAAACCATTCCAAATCTTTGTCATACATCGTAATAAATATAGAGCCAGTCATGTATGTATATATCATACATTGCGATTGAACTCGCAATGGTATTTGTTGTTTACAGCATGAGTCGGCTCAGATGAAGAAAACAGACAAGATCTGGCATGTTCCTTATAGGATCTTCATTCTGAGCAGCAAAACTCAAACAAACCAATATGGTCTATCTTGTAGAGAATCATTTTTGTAACAAATGCTTTAGCTTTTCCATACTATGTCTAGTCAGCATCTTCCATCGGGGTATCTGCTGGCTCTGCTGGCTCTGTTGGTGTTTGTTGCCGAGTAGAACTATTGTCAGCATCAGATAAGCCATCTTCCTGATCTTCGTCACCAATTCTACCGGTCTGCATTATCTGATCTTTAAAGCTCTCAAACTGCTGCTTCAAATCTCTAAACTTATCTTTTCGTTCTCTCCACAGACCATTGTAAGCATCTTTCTGTCGCTCGAGCTCGACTATTTCCTCCTCAAGAACCAGACAAGCAGCCTTCTCGTCGGACCTGGAATTGTTCAAAAGCGCTACTATAGGAGCACCAGTGCCTACGTCAACTTTCTTCGCTTTGAGCATCGAATCAACCAGCTGGTTACATTCGGCTCTCTGATTCCTGCTCTTCTGAGCAGCATTAAGCTTGTCATTGAGCTCCACACTCCGATCCTTCAGCTCCTCTAGCTGTGATCCATTGGCTATGGCCTGTTCTTGATATGTTTCAATCTCATGAATGCCAGTATTCAACTGCAGCTGCAATTTGGTGACCAGATCACCAAATCGGCTCAACTCCTCCAGTGTAGACTCCAGCCATGACTGATCTTTTGGCTGTCCTGCTAACCGTATAAGTCGCTTATAACTTGCTTCATTTATAGCAAGCCGTTCTTTGATTATAGCCTCTTCGTTGGCCGTGCTTACAGACATCGTGGGTGGTGGTACAATGCCAACTTCTTGGGTCTTTGATTGTTGCCAACATCCACCAATCTTCAAGACATGGCATCATCACTGCAGCTGATGCTGGCTGCAGAGGAGGCAGCAAAGGGTGACATCAATACAATGATGGAATGCTTTGCGGAATTCGACAAGGATTTTTTGTCAGAAACCACGGTGTTTTCTTCTTCTCATCCGTTGACTATATGTCTGTTTCTGCTGCCAGAATACCTTGATCCCGCTCTCTACGTAGATCCCGTATATAAATTGGCCTCTCAGAAAGTCGAACGTCTGGAATCATTGGAACACACTGGTTTCAAATCGTTGACTTCCGCTGTAGTGAACAAGTCTCAGCTCCCATTGTCACATGTTGAAGCTCGTGCCAATGCTTTGATAACCAAACTCAACGAGGCTAGTAAAACACATGGCTGGGATGTAGGAAATCTTGCAGACGAGCAATTGGATCCGAATAGCATCTATTCGCTGTGGATCAAAATCCGTTGCCGTCTGATCGACGCTTGTTCTGGACAGCTGGAGTTCAGTACCCCAATTCATGTCCCGTATCTTGTCGGAGTCGTTCAGGTGGTCAACCGATTTCAAAACTACTATGGGTCTCGAATTAAACTGGAACTAATTGATGCTCAGTCTTTTGAGGAAAATGTCCATCTGCTATTGAGCCATACTTCTGCTGATACTATTGCTCGAGATGTGTCTGAATTGGTTGTTCCCTATATTACGGAAGTGTGCAATTCAGATTATTCTGCTTTACAAAAATGGATTCTAACTATAGATAGTTTGGACTATCTTGTTCCTTTGGCATTCTTTCCGCAGGTGGCATCCTCTATTCTCGAGTGCTGCTACAACAAATCTCACCTTCCCGGGAAATGGGACATTCTTGGAGCCATTTACAAAAATTTGAAAAGCATAGACCTTCCTGAAGGTTCTAGTCAAAATCTTCCTGATCCTAATATCACTGAAATCACTAGCTCCTGGCTTGTCCGACCTATTTCTCAACTTTCGGTTACTGAACTAGGAAAACTCATCCGCTACGGTGAGTTGATCTCTGTTAAACTGCCTCATACCTCTCTTTCGGATGTACTTGTCGCAAAATACGGGTCTCAAGAGAGTCAGTCTGAAATTGTTAAGCAGCTGATTCTGCCCAAGGTCGACGACCGGCACATATCCTTTTACGAGACTCAAGAAAACTTGAGACTTCTGCAATCAGAGGGGCTATTCAAAAAGGTCTCTTCGATATGGATCAATGAGAACCTTCTGAGTGCGGCTTTGGATTCTGCTCATTTCGAGTTCTCCAAGAATCTGGCGCCATCTGTGCCCTCAACGAAAAGTCTGGCTCTCTCAAGTTTTGAGAAATTCTTTGAATCAGCATCAAATGGCAATATAACAAGAGGCGGAATGAAAAAAGCATACTCATGTATTGAGCTTCTTAAAAGTTTGGGATATGCCAATGATGCAGATGTTGTGAAATCAGAGGCATTATCAATGTCTATGCATGAATTGTCGCAATATGTTCTAGCTTTCAAGCCCGGGATTCCTGCAAGACCTGCAGAACTGAAATTTATGGATCCGTATGAGCTAATAGGTATACTGCTTGAATCCAATGGTCAGGCTTATACTCAGCCGGACAAGCTTTCCGGTATTATTAGGGACTTCATGGTGGGCGTGGCCCATGTTCCTGAATCGGCGCCCGATACCCCTGAAATTCGCATCCGAGCCATGTGTGCGGATACCGCATTGGCTAGTAATGATTTTGAAACGGCTTACAGTTTATGTACACCTGAACTTTCGACTTTAAAAAGTTCTCAGGTGGCCTGGACGGCATGCTTCCAAGTGGGCAAGTATGTCTCGGCATACTGGGAAGACATTCCTCCTTTGAAAATATTAAATGATCAAAAAACTATTCTGAAAGCTGCTGTAAAGATCTGTCCGGCTGAAAACATTGCCAACATTTTAAGTTATTGGAAGAAGCTGGAAAAAATCAGTCAGGAGGCTGGTGAATACGGGCTGCCGACATTCTCCTCGCGATCTGGAACAAATACCCCTGAACCTTCTTTTTCAGAACACAGAGATTGGAATGACTCTAGTTCGAGCTTGGAAGCAGCTAATGCTGGTAGAAAACGAGATCAGATCTCGAAGCTAATGGTATCTGGGCTGGCTTGGGCCATTGGGGCCAATGCCTCGGCTAATTAACGAACATGAAAAAGGTTGCTTGGCATCAATATTTATACAATTGCAACAATAAATAGTTTATGAGATTTTATCTTTGAGCATATTCGTTTTGAGTGGTATTTGACATGTCGAAGTTGTGTTTGTAAGTCTGTGAGTCAACCTGCAATCTTTGGCTCACAGAGTCTGGTATAAAAGACTTTTCCTCTGATGAATACGTTTCGGGGTTCAGTTGCTTAGAGTAAAACACCATATCTGGCGCCTTGAGTACTGGTTCGAATGAATCATCCATAAATATCTGTTGAGCAACTCCTTCTTCTGCCTGACCATACTCTTGACTGGGGATATAAGATGGATCTGAATCGAAATCGTCTATAATATTCGATGAATGACCCTGCCCCGTTCTAATTTTCTTTGATCCATGTCTGGTAACCTTTCTTGACGATGTCCTTTTAGTTCTTGGCTGTTCAACAGCATTTGCAGATATTTCAGCATTGGTCATTCCTTCCTCGTCTTCGGCCAAAATGGTTCCAGTTCGCTGTTCTATATCGTTCAACAACTCTTCATCTTTCAGGTTAAACACATTACTGAGAG
This sequence comes from Zygoascus hellenicus, assembly GCA_030564625.1. Taxonomy (NCBI): domain Eukaryota; kingdom Fungi; phylum Ascomycota; class Dipodascomycetes; order Dipodascales; family Trichomonascaceae; genus Zygoascus; species Zygoascus hellenicus. Next base: position 432,969 of record JAJLWE010000002.1, read on the forward strand.
CATCATAGAATTCCACGACCTTCGGGTGGACCATTACTTTATGTGGTTGAAATCCAATGACCTGGAGACCAGCCATGCTTGTGGCTCGAGATATGGCAACATAAGCTTGTCCTTTCTCAAATGTCCACGTCAGGTCAACTTTCAGCCATTTCAATGTTTGTCCTTGAGATTTATGAATAGAGAGAGCCCATGCAAGAATGAGGGGAACTTGTGAACGGGAAGCAATTACTCGACCATTCTCGTCTTCAAATGACCATGTTTCAGGCTGGCAAAGAACGTCTCTTGTGGTTCCATCATTTTGAAAGAATCTCACGACGGGCCAAGAAGCTCCTACATTTTTCTCAGTGTTTTCCAGCAATTTTAACCTTTCTCTTTTTCTAGACCAATTGATATGATTAGAGTCTGCTTCACCTGCTTCATCACCTGGCCACCCTCCAAATACTGACATTCTGTCTTCCTCATCATCCTTGATCTGAGGTGTACTCTGTATAATAGAGTTACCGTTGCTTTCCTCCTCAGATTTGTTCAGTACAATCTCCAGCGATTCGGGGTCATCATGAAGCAGATTGAAACAGGACTCGCTCATAAATCCAACAACAACTCCCGTACTACCGTTCACAAGAGTATCATCAATGTTTTTTATCATCATCACCTGTGCACCTTTTTTTAGTGAGAGCTCAGTAACTGCCATCATATTTTCAAGATTGTACATCGTTTCAGCTTCTGGACCACTGTAAAAATCATCTGCTTTGAACGTGACCGAACGACCTTCCAAAGATTTCAACATGCGCTCATTTGACTTATCAACATGGATTTTTCGGGGATAAAGCTCTGTAGGTTGCATGCCTTTGGGCAGGTTGGGGGTTCTAGATAAGCTTTTGAAAACGGTGATGCTCTCCGGTTTCAAAATGCCTCTTCTCATATCATTCAGCATCTCAGAAAATGTGGGATCTTTTTGTCGGAATACTTGCTCGAGAACAATAGTGTGACTGATGGTCGAATTCCAGCAATCTGCCTCAAAAGCAAATTTGAGATTTGAATCCTTAGCAATTGGAGGTAGCTGGAAAAAATCACCCGTCACTACCAATTGAATTCCACCAAATGGTTCGGAATTTTTTCTGATTATCCGAGCAACTTCTTCTAGTTTGTCAAACAAATTACCATCAATCATAGAAATTTCATCAACAATCAGCACTTTCAGCGCTTTCCATCGAGCAAGCTTTTTCCGATTCCTCCTAATTTTCTTCACCAGATCTTTAGGCTCCTCCTTTCCTAGACCAATACCGGTAAAACTATGTAATGTGGTACCACCGATATTCAAAGACGCCAGGCCGGTAGAAGCTGTCACACCAACACAACGTCTCGTGTATTTGGCAATGAGATCGGCAATGATTCTCTGAAGTAAAATCGACTTACCTGTACCAGCAGCACCAGTAAAAAATACGGATCTTTCTTCTCGTACCACTACGTCCAACACTTTCAGTTGCTCTTTGCTCAAAAACAGTCTAGCAATTGGAGCATCTGCGGTGGGTTTGTGGGAAGAGCTCGAAGGAGCCTGTGCTACGTCAATGTCCTGTGATGAGCTGTTATCGACAGAAATAGCACTTTTGGATGGCCTGGCCAATTTAGATGCAGAAGATGATGCTTGCCTAGAAGCGGTTTTGGAAGATATTCCCAGATCTTTCTTGAGAGAATTTCCAGAATAGAATGCATTAGATTTTGTGGGATTGCTCTTCTTTGAAGATGTGGAATAGTGCTTGATTCCCAGCTGTGACAGACATGACTTGTCCTGGGAACCATTTCTGACAGGAGAGCCTGACTCAAAATGAGTCCTTGCACTGGAAAATCCAGGTAGCTTATCCATAGTAGGAGAGGAGTCCATATGATTAATTTTGGAAGACGAATGCGGCCGGAAGGCTCTGGACACCGACGGAGCAGCTCGCATCGATTGAATAGTCTCAATCTTATGAAACTCGGGAGACGAGGACCATGGTATCGAGGCAGACTGCACGCCATCAGATTTTGGAGGAAAATAAGGCGAAAATATCCGTTCTATTTCCGGCTTTTGAGCACTAGGAGGACGTGAGGCTTCATTCTCATGCAATTGATTCATAGGTTTGGGCGGGGACGAAGTGAGGTCGACTAAATTGGTGATATTACGGAGAGCAGTATCGAAATCGTCCGAAGTATCGCTGAGATCATGGATTGAGATTACCGGGTCCGGTTTCGGGCCAAAGTTGTAGGAATCAGAAGAGTCGCTAAGATCCTCGTAGCGAAGAACCACCGCGCCAGATTCATCCACAAGAGCTCCATTCGACTCCTTGAAAACCGACATTTTGAAGGCCGTCAATATCGAGCTGAATCCCGAGTCGTGAGCTGATATCAATAAAGACGGCCTCGGGATCTTCCCAAGAAGCGAATGAATGGTGATCAACTATCGGGGTGGCCAATACCTGTAAAGCCAGACCCCGCGGCAAAAAATGCAGAATGAATGAACTACCAACGCACGCAGGAGCAAAGATGAAGAATAAAATACAAAGAAGCCCTGCGTCCAAAAGCTTTTAAATGAGCGTCAAGTGGTGTGTAAGTGGCCAAAGTTTCACCGGGGCGCGTGAGGCACGTAATTCTAACAAGTGAGGTGTTGCGGGTAGCAGTAGATGGGGTGGGTGGGTGTTTCGCGAAACCTCACGAGGCTCGCGGGAGCGAGGGGGTTCGGTTCGTTCCCATTGACCACGATGAAATTGGACTGGAGGAACATAACAATCAGCAGCGGAGAGGTGAATCTGAGCCGAGTTCTGCGATGTGGGCAGACGTTCCGATGGAAGCAAAACTCGGGGGTGTTTTCCATGGCCATGAAGGGTCGGGTGTTTTTTCTGGAGCAGCAGGAGCATGGGATCAACTATGCTACGCTCAAGGGGTCGGAGGATGATTTGGCGATTCTCAGGGATTATTTGAATCTTGACATCGAGCTGAAGACGTTGTATGAAGCCTGGGCCATCAAGGATGCGAAATTCATCAAGCACACCGAGAGTTTGGGAGGAATCCGGATTCTGAGGCAGGACCCGTGGGAGAATCTGTGTAGTTTCATCTGTTCGTCCAATAATAATATCAAGCGAATCTCGCTCATGGTTGAGAATCTGTGTAAGCATTTCGGGCCTCTTATAGCCACCTATGACGGGGTTGACTACCATGATTTCCCGGGGCCTGATAAGCTGGCAGGTCCTGGAGTGGAACAGACTCTGCGATCCTTGGGCTTTGGATACCGGGCCAAGTATCTCCACAAAACTGCGTTGATAGTGCAAGAGCAAGGTTTGAAAGCACTCCATGATCTCAGAGATGTTCCTTATAAACAGTGCCATGAATCCTTGTTACAATATACTGGGGTGGGTCCCAAGGTTGCCGATTGTGTATGCCTCATGAGCCTGGATAAGCACGATTGTGTTCCAGTTGACACACATGTATGGCAGATTGCGCAACGGGACTACAAGTTTGGGCGGAAACACAAGACTTTGAATAAAATTGCATATGTAGAAATCGGGGACTTTTTCCGTGGTTTATGGGGGCCTTATGCTGGTTGGGCTCAGAGTGTCGTTTTCACTGCTGATCTCAGAGATCTGAATAATGGAGTTAATGTGAAGCCTGCTGAGACTCTGTTGGCCATCAAACGAGAAGCAGCCGATGAACTCGACAAGCCCGAGTCTTCTCGATTGGCCAAAAAAGTTGCGGCTTGATATTATTATGATTATGATTATTATTGTTATTATTGTTATTATTGTTATTATTGTTATTATTGTTATTATTGTTATTATTGTTATTATTGTTATTATTGTTATTATTTGTGTAGGCCTGTGCTGTGGTATCTCCGCATCGGTTCATCGGCGGAGTTGTCAGATTGGGATTTACCCGCTAGTCCTCCCAACTCTCCATTTCTCCCATCCTCACCTCCTAAATACACACCAACTTAAGCCCAGCCAGCCAGCCTCGAGATAAATCTATACGGCTCAGCACACAATGGTAGCGTTTAGAGATGACCTGCTCATGGTAAGTTTGAGTTGAATTCGATTTTACGATTTATCTGGTTGCATTCCATTTACTAATCTTCAAGATTATCTCGCCCGGATCGAGCAAGACCCAGGCTCAACTTGGTCTCAAGGAATCATTGGGCCCGGCCTCGATTCAAATTCCAACAAAAGTATATCGACATCCGCAACATCCAGAGGGGAATTATTTCTCAAGTAAAGGAGAGGAATCAGATGCTATTTATCCTTTGCAGAATGGCCGGATTGTGGACCTGCCAGCCTTTCTCTATTTAATCAAACTAGTGTACAAATCGGCCGCGAAAAAGGCACAATCCATTTCTAACCCGGCTCTTTTGCTGGTGGTTTCCGGCAATTACACGCGTTTACAGACCGAGGAAATCACAAGATACGTGTTCGAGTCTATTGGAGCACCGGGTTTTTATGTTCTGTCCAATGCTCTCGCGGCTGCATTTGCCTATGCCTCTCAGGATGCCCTTGTCATTGATATTGGCAAAGACAAGACTGAAATCACTCCTGTGTTGGACTTCTCCCCAGTGTCTGCTGCCCAGAGCATTCTCACTATTGGTGGTAATAACATCAATGAAAATCTCCAGAAATTGCTGCCAGATTTGTCCCAGTCTCAGATTGAGACTTTGAAATTATCCCCCATATACGAGATTTTGACTGCTGACGAGCACAAAAACAGCTGGTTTGCTTTGAACCCTAGCAACGAGCCCGACAAGGATGAAGGCATAGTTGATGTTGCTGCTATTGTCACTTCTGGAAGAACAAGAGAGATTCTCGAGGAACGTGAAAAGGAGAAGCAGGGTGAGCCCAAGAAAGAAGAACCCCCTAATATGGACCGGGAGTTCAATACTTTTGTGGATGATGATGGAAAAGTAATCGAAGTGGGCAAACAGCGATTCTATGGCTCTGAAGAATTGATTGACCGGATCTGTACTGCTGTTGGCCAGTCAACCAAGAAAATCGACATGGTCAATAAGCGTCAGGATCTTTGGGATAATATCATCATCATTGGAAATGGCTCTCGAGTTAAAGGCTTGAAAGAGGCTCTACTCACCAGTCTACAGGAACGCTTCCTTGTGTCCCGAGCTTCTTCGTATCCCGATTCATCTGGGTTCAACTCCAGCTACAATAGCCCAACCCCTTCCGCTTTGTACACCGCTTCTAACCAAGGCCACGGTCAGTCACCATCTTCTATGAAAGTACTGAAAATGTCAGAGTATTTTCCTGAGTGGAAAGGTGTCGGCTGGGAAGATGCATCTTTCTTGGGTGCTGAGATAGCAGCCAAGCAGGTATTCGGAGGATCGGCTGATAACGCATGTGTCACTAGACGAGAGTACAATGAAATCGGCCCTTCAAGTATCTGGGATATATAGACGAGAGATGATTTGTACGAGTAATCTAAAAGAAGTGTTGTAACCTCGCCTGTCTAAGTATCATACTGACAAACCATATATTATTCTATCATTCGAAGCGTAAACGTACATAAGTATATCAAAAGGGACCAAAAAATGGATAACAACAAAACTCTATCAAGGGGCTGCTGAAGATTTTCTCCAAGACTTCCCTTGGATTTCTCTATCATGCTAATCTTCAGACAGCTTTGTCTATTATTTTTTCTCCTCCGCTAGAGCTGCTGCTTGTTCTTGGGATCGGGTTTGGGCCATTAGTTCATCGGGATCATGCTCTATGGCAAGAGCTTCTTCGTCCACGACTTTTTCACTGGCTTCTTCTGCTTGAATCCATTTCTTGAAAAGAGGAACGAGGAATTGGGCTACCAGAATCTGTTCTCCTTGATAAAGGACCAGTGGTAGTGAAACTATACCGATCAAAGGGGATCCCTGGCCATACTGCGAATCAATTAAAGGGACACCTAATGCCACTGTTTTGGCTGCTGCACAGAGCATGATAGCAACTGTATCTTTTCTATCAAGTCTGAAAGGAATAATGAAGTTATAAAATCCGCGATACAACTTGGAAGAGGCGTCGGTAGGCCGAGGGAGCATCTTGTGATACGGGACTCTGGAGTAGCAGAATGCAAGAACGGTGAAAAATAAATAAAACCCAACATTCAAAAAAACAACCATGATGATGGCTTTATGGGAAACTCTAGTGAATGCATGTTGATAGAACGAAGTGGAAAAAGAAGACCAGATCAAAATCAATAGACATAGAGATCCGAGTTTTCCAAGCCGTAGCTTGGTAACTGCCCATTTAACCTGCTTAGGGAAGACATTCTGAACCACTTGGCCAACGAATAGAGGAACAAAGACTGAACATCCAAGGTTCTGCATCACTCGGGCATAGAGATCCGATAATGGCTCGCCGCTAGCAGGGTTTCCAAAACCAAAACCAGTCTTGTTGGTAAGATACATCTGTAGCAAAGCCGGTGAGACAAAAGCACCGATCAAATTGCCAATGGTGACCTCTATTACTGTCAGATGGTCATTTCCACCGGCAGCTTTGGTCATGACGACATTGGAGGCAACTGTCGTAGGAGTGACTCCAGTTACAACAATTCCCACCAAAAGGTACGGATCAATGTCGCTATTGTTTGCTCTCCGAATAGCCTCGGCTATTCCGAACATGAATGCAGAAGTGACCAGAAACGATAACGACTGAGCAATGAAGTGTGCTCGCCAACGAACAAGCATCTTGTATAAAGTTACCGAGGACATGCTAAGGCCCGATATGAGGAAAATAATAGCTACGATTCCATAATTCACCGAATATTGGGCTCTGAGAACTCCACCATCTCGCAGCACATTTGGCCAGAGATAAGCAAATAGTACAGCTAGGCCCATGCCAATGATCATCCATTTTCCTAGAATGAACCAGAAGAGGTCGCTAGCCTTCTTCTTGTAGTCCATGCTTGTGGCTGTTTTCCTTTACGGAGCTCCTCCAACTCGTGGGACTTCTCCAATATTTATACTGAATGGGTCCGATCAACAGGCTTTATTTTTTTGACAATGGCATTTTGGCGTGCGGAAATGACTAAATCCAGCCGTTCCTGATCTTATCGATAGCCAAAGTCACACAAAAGCCAGCTGAAACATGACAGCAAATACTAACCTATAACTATTGCGAAGAACTCCAGCATATGCTTCAAATATCCATGTACTTTCATTCCATATCCTGCTTAATTTACAGTCATCGAACAAACTTTTCTCGTGCCTCGTGCCTATGCGGATTTCCGTACCCGCACGGCCGCCGCTCACTACCTCTAGACTCTCTTCCTACCCGAGATTGTAGCCGGAGGGGCTCCCCGAATAACTCTTTTAATGGTGGGTTTTAAGCTCCCAACCCGATGAAAGTTGGTGGGCTTGGTAGAGCCAAGCCAGCTGCCATTTGGGATTGGGAACGACGAGAAAAAAAAAGGTTTGGTGGGGGGGGTCGCCGGCCGGGAACCCACCTGTTAGGCGACCAATCAAACAAGATTCCAACCCAAGAAGGGAAAACAAAAAAAAAAAAAAGAATGCGAATTCTGTGGATCGAACACAGGACCTCCAGATTGCTAATGACTGAAGTTGTCTTCAGTCTGGCGCTCTCCCAACTGAGCTAAATCCGCTGATCTGTGAAGTGTAATGTGACAGTCCATAGGCCATCCCTATAGGTAAAAAACGATGAAAATCTGAAAAATCGCGGTAGGGTAACCTTTTGGAAATCCGATTTTAGCGATTTGGCGGAACCAAACTTAAAGCAAGCCGTCTGCAAGCAATGCTGCTGATGCAAAACCGTTAGAATCGATAGCCAGGTAGTGAACTTTAGTAGTAGAAGAAGAGCATACAAAACAAAACAAAACAAAACAAAAAAGATCTAGAATTCGAACAAATAGTGATATATGTAGGTAGGATGGATCAAATTATTTAGTCGTCGGTTGTTCTGGATCATTGCTCAAGCTGCCAAATTCAAGTGATATATGGCCAGTTTATCATGTGGTAGTTAATTAGCTGGTCCAGAAAAAAGAGAAATACTTAAAACCGCAGCAAATAGAGCACCATGAAAATAAGAAATAGGAAGGAAATCAATCTAATGCATATAATCATTTTTTTCATTCGACTCACGATAGGGTGTTCGTTGTCGGGATATTCATCCTTTTCTGCCAATTAAGCCCCTCATCATTGGCCAATTTGGCACGGGCTCCAGAAATAAGATCTGAATACAGGTCAAATTGGAGCTACGAATGTGGTGGAATCAGACAGATCAACCATCTCATATTCCACAATAGTGCATCTCAGCCCAATTTGTTGGAAATATGCAAGGGTCGCTCTTAGCTTTTAGCTCTTCTTCCGCTCCAGCCAAGAGCCACACATTATTCAGTATACCCACCGCACATCATATAGTCTTGAAGTCGTCAACCACCCCCGTGATCCAATGACCAAGCATCAACCACTGCGCGAAGTGCTAAGGCAGTCCATGATTCTTCTTTCATGGGTACCTGTAGCAGTGGCATTCAGCCAGACAGTAGGCTATGTCACTTGGGTACAGGGCCGATCCATGCAACCTTCCATGAATCCCGACTCTAATCTTGGATGGAGAGATCTGATTTTCGTCTACAAATGGGGGAAAAAAACACCAGGGGCCATCAAAGTAGGAGACGTGGTTGTAACTAGGTCCCCGGACGACCCGAGCCGTATGCTGGTCAAAAGAGTTCTCGGTGTAGGGGGGGATGAAATCATTCCAAGACCCGGTTCTAGATACCCCGCCGGGAAAAAATGCAAGATCCCCCCCAGTCATGTATGGCTCGAGGGTGACAATATCCACAGCATTGACAGCAATCAATTTGGTCCTGTTAGCCTTGGACTGCTGGTTGGAAAAGGCACGAAGATTGTTTTCCCTCCAAGCCGATATGGGCCGATTCCCTCAGGGGGAAGAGATGCTCGAGCAGATGCTGTGAAGTTTGCAGAAAGTTTTTGATTTTGGAGCTTGAATTTTCATGAGAAAAGGGGAGTATTTGGAAGAGAGATAGAGTGATATCGCCAGAAGGTGCTCTTCAGAAACCAGAGACTCATGAGTCGAGCCGTGAAAAAGCCAGAAAAAACGAGGAATTTGTAGAACTCAAAGAACATCTGCTAAAGGATGGGGCAGTCGAATGACTCGACTGTTCTGTTTTAACGGAATCTCTAGTTTGATTTCGCTGCATAGTTACGATTGCATTCATACTCTATTTACAATAATGACATCTAAATGCCTGTTTAAACATTCACCTTAGATCGTTCCTGCTCAAAGTTCATTATCAACTTGGCAAGAATCTCATACTCCTCGTCCTCCTCAATAGGCTGAGCAGTCTTACGATACTCCTGTATGCTATCCATGGCTTCCTTTATGCCTTCGGGGGAATGCTCAGATGTGAAGACAATGAAAGCCTCATTAACATCTTGGACAACAAGAGGATCCTGCTCAACGACAGGATTAAATCGCTTCAACTTCAAATTAGATACAATGTTCAGACCGTTTACAATCTGCGGGGTGGGGATGTTGTCTTCCAACAAGGGGTTGATGCCAAACAGAGCATATTGGAATCGTTCCAACTGAGCCTCCATAGTAGAGTCCTGGCCAGCATCAGCAGTTAAATAGCGGTGTGAAAATTCCCCAACGATTTGGTCGAAATTCTCCTCCAGCTCAATGGTTCCTCGAATATGTGAATGGTAACGTTCACTCAACACATGGCGTATTCTCCACATGGTGGTCTTGATTTTGTCCGAAACCTTCTCAAACGGATCGTCTTTCATCTCGCCGGGCCATGCCTGGTAGATTCGGCTCTCACGATATAGCCGGTTTCTTTCCTTCAAACAAACGTACCACAAGGTATGCAAGTCATCAAACGACTTTCTTCGCAACTGCGCAACAGTCCATGCTTCACCAACATTCTCCAACTCCTCGGGCGTTCTTAGATACTTCTTGTCACTGAAAAATTGCCACAACGGATGATCGTCTCGTACTTCAATGTTCTTGATGCTTGGAGGAATCGGGGCCCTCAGTTTAAGGTTGGATCGCACACGAGCTGCGACAAGAGGACCACTGTGGAAGCCTCGGCATCGCAATGATTCCACAAGCACTCGTCTAGCCACGGGTCTGGACATTTTTCCAAGCAAGCAGTGTTTGTAATGCAAATGAGTAAGTCTGGGTTGATGCGAGCGTCTATCGGGTCCAAATTTCAGTGTCAAATTTGACTGGGTAGATGTGTGCGTATATGTGAGAACATCAGATCATTTGGCCGACCAAAAGGGAAGAAGGGGGAGGGTGCCACAGCCGTGCACATACTAAGACTGACTGGTCCAGCCGTGCTACCGGCCGCTAATATTGCTGTGATCCTTCCTCCACAGTTATTTTCAGTTACAGAACAAGCCACATCGAAGCGAGGGAAATGGTGGAGTTTGATGCTGGGATAAATGAGGCATTAGTGGCAAATGGAGAGATTGGCAGCGTCTCGAGTGGGCGCTCATTCTTATGGGCCATAATGGGGTTTGTTCCATGGCTGCTGGCACGTGCCTTCTCGTTGTTACTGGTGAGAGTTCCTGCATGGGCCATCGGCACTCTCGGGTCGATTCTAAGCGCCCGGATTTCCATCACTTTGAGGTTTTCAAGCCTGTGAGTATTTCGAAATTTCGTCAAGTTTTTCTTCTTAGTAGACTAATTCGCAGATTGTTGTTGATCTTATTCACTGTGGCTGCTTTGTGGGCTGTTATACGCTATCGCTACCTCACTAAATACTCCCGACTTCCAGAGGAGCAGTCTCGACAGGAACCTATTATTGATTTTTTTGAGCCAAGAGATGACGAGAGGAAGGAGGGATTGAGGAATTATTTGGACGATTTCTTGTCGGCCATCAAGATATTTGGATATTTGGATAAAAAAGTCTTCCATGAGTTGACCAAGCAATTGCGAACCATTAAATTGGAAGCTGGAGAAATTGTGCATCTGAGTGATATCAAAGGGTTTTCGATTGTCATTGATGGTACTGTTGAGGTGTTTGCAAAGGCTGCTGTCAATTCACAAACATTTGGTGCCCCTTCAAGTCGCACTGTGATGCAGCTGGGTGATACTCAGTATCAGCTGTTGAATGAAGTGCGGAAAGGGGCGCCGTTGTCGTCACTTTTCAGTATTTTATCTCTGTTCACTGAAGATGTTCAGCTCAATGACAACTTGCGACGAAACACTTCTCCTTTCAATGAAGATAGTGTCTCATCCCCGCAAGACGAGTCCGAACTACCCCATCTATCCTTGGACGACCCCCAAAGACATGATAGCATCACTTCTCCCATGGAGTCTCCCGGATTAGGTGCCACATCTCCTAGATTCCCTCCAAGTTCCCCCAGAGGCTATCAAGGGCGTTCTTCCTTTTCTACTTCTAAAGATTACCGATCCTATTCTCATAATGCTCGACGACCGTCGTCCAAATCCTTCAAGGGGTCAAAAAAGCAAGGTAGTAAAAAGAAGAGCAAACCTTTGGATTCAGATTTTGATGTTATAACCGAAGACATTGTTTGCAGGGCCAGGGTGGATTCCACTATTGCCATATTACCTGGCGAAGCGTTCCAAATTCTTACAAAAAAGTACCCCAAAGCTGCATCCCATATGGTTCAAGTGATTTTGACAAGATGCCAGAGAGTCACATTTGGGATATGCCATAGTTATTTTGGAATGACATCGCACATCTTTCAAGCTGAAGCCACTATCAACTCAAAAGCAAAGTATGAACTTCCAGCATACATTCGTAATGCTGCCATTAGGAAGCTGCGAGACAAAGCTATGGAAGATGACTCAAAGAAAGTTTTTCTACCGCCAATGAAACGTACTACAAAGACGAGGACTTCTTCTGCCAGCTCAAATGTCCGCCCACCTATCGAAAGTCGTTTATCGCGACAGGTTGTGTTATCACCAGATGTATCACACCCAGGCGATCTTCTTTCTACAGTTCCTCTCTCACGTGTAGAATCGGGCCAGCACCCCGCTGCAAATCATTTGGCAAGCCCAGCTAAGGCTGCAACTTTGAAATTCACAGGAGATGACGAGACGGAAGATTCGATCATGAGGACCGCTCTAGTTGAAGGAATATTCAAGCTTCTTGGATTTGATAGTTCGCTGGTTCAAAAGAGCACATCTTCCGGAATTGCATCGTCTATTGAGGCCAGTCCCATGTTTGCCCCTATAGAATCTGCCAACCATTTTCGTATGCGTGCTAGCTCTCATAGTAGCTCTGGACCTATGATTGCAAGTATGTCTCGGTTAGAATTTGATTCTAACTTCTCAGATGTTTCTTCTGTTGAAGATCAAAAATCCACAAAGAAACAACTCCCCAGTTATGACAATGCTCAACAAGAAGCTGCAAATTATTTGGAGGTCATGTACTGCAAGGAAGGTTCAATTCTGTGTCATCAAAATGAGCGATCACCGGGTCTTTTTTATGTGATTGATGGCGTACTTGAAGTTGGTTACAGAGACGAGAAGAATGTTTATGACAATCTTTTTGAAGTCAGGCCGGGCGGAATAGCTGGTTTCATTGGATCAATAATTGGACAGAGATCTTTTGTTGAGGTCAGGGCCAAAACTGATGTTTATGTCGGGATGCTTTCTAGAACTGCTTTGGAGAAAATAATTGAAAAGTATCCAATGATGTATATCACATTCGCCAAGACTCTGACAAGCGTACTGAATCGTCTAATTCTTGACTTGGATTTTGGGTTCGAGTGGGTTCAAATTGAGGCAAGCCAATCTTTACTGAAACAAGGCGAAGAGGCCGATGCAATGTACTTTGTTTTATCTGGTCGATTGAGAGGCGTGGCAGAGGATCGTGATGGAAAAGTCCAAAATATTGAAGAATATGGCAATGGTGACAGTATTGGAGAATTAGAGGTTCTAGTAAGTGGTCATTATAATTACAATTTGAACGCGATCAGAGACTCTGAGCTGGCTAGACTGCCTAAGGCATTGCTTGAAAGCCTAGCAATGCGGTATCCTCCATTGACATTTGAGATTACCAAAGTGGTAGCTTCTCGCTTGGAGAAAAGTATGAAGCGAAACCATGCCAGAATCCCCACCACTGGAGGAATATCCAGTATGGAATCTTCTTTTGCTACAACTTACCGAACAATTACTGTTCTACCTATTAATCCTGACATGCCAGCAAGCGAATTTTCCGAAAAGCTTGTTTCAGCGTTCCTTTATACCAATCGATCTTGCACACTGGTAAACAATAGCTCCATGTTAGGAGTTCTAGGAAGGCATGCATTCAACAAGCTTGGCCATCTCAAATTGAACAATTATCTTGCGGATTTAGAGGATCGATTTGAAACGGTGGTTTATGTTGCAGATACAGGAGTCAAAAGTCCTTGGACCAAGAAATGTATCAACCAAGCAGATTGTATTCTTCTGCTTGCTGATGCACACTCAAGCCCTGATTTTGGTGAATACGAACATTTACTGGTACGTGCTAAAGTCAGCAGTAGAATCGATTTGGTATTACTGCATCCAGAACGGAATGTGATTCCTGGCTCGACAAATGCTTGGCTCAAGAATCGAATATGGGTTTACTCCCACCACCATGTTCAGTTTGATGCAACACGCCGGCAAAATGTGGTCAAAGAAGACAAGCGAGTAGCTTCAGGTAAGCTGGCAAAGATCAGGAGCCGAGTGTTGAATATACAAAGCGGTCTCATGACCAAATATGGCCGTCCGTCAGTAGGATTTTATTCAAACCAGGCAGCACACAAGAACGATTTCAATCGTCTGGCACGAATTCTTTCCGGTCAAGCAGTAGGTCTAGTGCTGGGAGGTGGAGGAGCCCGTGGTATTTCGCATATCGGCATTATTAGAGCTCTGGAGGACAACGGCATTCCTATTGATTTTGTTGGAGGAACTTCTATTGGTGCATTTGTAGGTGGATTATACGCCAAAGATTATGAGATTGTTCAGATATATGGCAGGGCTAAGAAGTTTGCTCAAAGAGTTTCCAGTCTTTGGAGAATGGCGCTAGATTTAACCTATCCTGCGACATCCTATACCACTGGTCATGAATTCAACCGAGGAATTTGGAAGGCATTTGGTGACACGAGAATTGAAGATTTCTGGCTTCGATATTACACAAATACCACCAATATTACGCATTCTCGGAAAGAAATCCATATAAGTGGGTATTCGTGGAGATATATTAGGGCATCCATGAGCTTGGCAGGATTGTTACCACCATTGACAGACAAAGGGAGCATGTTACTAGACGGAGGCTATGTTGATAATCTGACAGTGAGCCAAATGCAAAGCTGGGGGGCCAAACATATCTTTGCAGTTGATGTTGGTAGTATCGATGACACGACCCCTATGGAGTATGGAGATACACTTTCAGGGCTATGGGTAATTTTAAACCGATGGAATTTTTTCGGAAAGCATCCAAATGTGCCAAATATGGCAGAGATTCAACAAAGACTTGCCTATGTTAGTAGCGTGGGTGAACTGGAACGGGCTAAAACAGCACCAGGCGTTATCTACATGAGGCCGCCAATTGATGACTACGCAACACTGGATTTTGGAAAATTTGAGGAAATCTATGATACAGGAGCAAGGTACGGACATGATTTTCTCAAGAAGCTAGAAAATGCACAGAAAATGCCCCAGATTCCTGGAGCAACTATCACCAAAGGGGGCAATAAGAAAGAGCCTATGGCCAGGAGAAATAGCATTTAAGCATGGAAATTAGAGAAAACAGCTAAAATTTTGCATATAATTCTATGAATTCATAAATAAACCAAAGCATTTCATGAAGTTTGGGGGAATTATTTCGTGGGAGGAGAAATGAGAATGACACCATCACCACGTACAAACAACATCTCGCTTCTATTCTTGGTGATCTAACATAAGTCATGTCAGCATATGATCCACATGTATCAGAAATATTTCATGATTCAAACAAAATTTAACATACCTTTGCATCTTGCTCGTCGTCTTCGATTGTATAAACAGTCTCCTCGACTTCTCCAAGAACCATGTTACAATGAGAGTCATACGCATGCAATCGCCCACGCAGTTCTCTGCCACCACGAAGTTTAACGTAGACGACCTCGTCCAACGAGAACCGGACAAGGTCGAGAGGTTCAGAAATATCGTCTTCAGCCATTGTTGGTAGAGGGAGGATGTGGTGAGTATAGCAAATGCTGGTGGTGAAATTTGGGTCCTGCACAGCCGTACCATACTTTCTCCGACCAGTGCCATTGCTATACCAAAAGTTAGAGAATGGCCCTGGCAATGGTGAAAAAAAAGAGCGGAAAATGAAAATGGTGGGATTAAAATGAAAATGACTGTGAAATACAGTCATCTAGCTTGGTGATGCAGCTCAGTCCAGTCAATTGGTTGTTTGATATTGATCCCAGTTTCTCAGTCCTTAGCAAATACCATCATGGACTATAGTGAGATGACCAGATGCCGGTGGAAAGTTGTTGCAGCTACATGCCGCCAGATTACATCCAAAGCCCCGTCTTTTTTTTTTCAAGATCTGAAGTTACTGGAAATTATCCAATTTCAACATTCTTTCCACAGTCATATGCCTCTCTTCAACTCATTATCGAAATTTCATCGCTCTCTCTCATATCCCACCCAGATCTCCACAATCCCAAGCTATCCCAATTCCATCTTCAACCTACCCTCCTACATCACTGATCATTACTACCACCAATGACCAGTCTGTGGTCAACAGACAACCCGGAAAAGCTGCTGAAGCTTTCTCGGGAAATCGAAGCTAAAGGGCTCTGGAAAGGAGTTTTAAGTCCCGTGGAGCATTGTTTGTTTAAAGCGGCCGTGGACGCTGGCGGGCATACCTGGGAAGCGTTCATTCAAGGCCGTGCCAAGTGCGAGGTTGAACGTCTCCAACCGGTGGTGAATACAAGTACATCGAATAATACAGGCTCTACAGCTGCTAGAGATCAATCTGTATTATCTAATGCAAATGGCATTGGGCGTTCGAGTCTGTCGAAATCTGGAGATGCTACTGATGAGAGCCAGCGCGGCCGAGACCAGAGTGAGAGCCCATCTGCTTCAAGAACCGGCTCGGCAGCTCCTGCTGACAAAGTCAAAGAGCATTTGGTGACTGTTTCAGTGGACTCTATGACGATTGCGTGCAGAGTGCGTTATCTGTTATTCGAAAAGAGTCTGCCAGTGCTGTTTCCTGATCCCGCTATTGGTCTGACAGTTGATTTCGATGAAGCATTATTGGAGTGTGAATCTGACGAGGAGGCACAGTCGAAAGACCCCAAGAAATCCAATGCTGATACTCGTGATGTCGATGATGATTATGACGATGACGAGGAGGATGGTGATCAGGCTGTCGGAGATCACTCGAATAGTGACCCAGCTACATCAGAAACCCAGGGACACAGCCATGAGCCCATAAATATCAAAGTCACCGTTGACAAAGAAACAGATGAGGATGAGGATGATATGAAGCTTACAAAGGATATTGTCATCAATAATTATACCAAAAATTACCATATATTTGAGCATGATAGAGAAAATGCTCTTAGACAGCGACGTCTAGTTGAGTCAGACAGGCAAGTCGATAGCGACATTGTCGATGAAAATACGACGCACGAATTGACTGCAAATGGTTCGAAAAAAATGCCTTCCAACCAGTTTGGTGCGGCCAATCTCTCGCTAAAACATTTACTGGCCACTGTCGAGGCAAAGCGTGATTCACTATCACTGACTGATTTTGAGCTCAAAAACCTCATTTCTGATGTTCGAAAAAACAGATCAAAATGGGCCAGCGAGGATAAGATTGGTCAAGAAGAGCTTTATGAAGCTGCCGAAAAGGTGGTTTTAGAACTCAGAGGCTACACTGAACACTCTACTGCCTTTTTGAACAAGGTGAATAAACGTGACGCACCAAACTATTTTAATGTCATCAAGCATCCCATGGATTTGAGTACAGTTATGAAAAAACTCAAAAGTTTCCAGTACAAAAGTAAAAAAGACTTTGTGTCTGACCTTATGCTTATTTGGAAAAATTGTCTGACATACAACGCGGACCCTAAGCATTTTCTAAGAGCACATGCTATCGCCATGGAGAAAAAGACTCTGACGCTGATTCCCCTCATTCCTGATATAACAATTCGGGATCGAGCAGAGGTTGAAGCTGAGGAGAAGGCTGCTCAAGAGGAAGGCGAAGAGGACGGTGATCAGCCAAAATCTCGTATGGGAATGGGAAAATCTACTGCAAAGCATGCCGCGAAAGGTAAGAAAAGGACATTTCAGGAAGCTGATACTGCAGATGGTACAGGTGCCGAAGATGTATCCATGACGGAAGCCTCTGAACAGGGCCACGAGAACTCTAAACCAATAGCAGAGGCACCAGTTCTGGCCAACCCTGCTCTTGCTGCAGTAGCAGCGAGCTTCACTGAAAGAACTGGTAGTCCAATACCTGGAACTCCCAGATCTGGAACACCTGGTGGGGAATATGACGCGGACTCTTCACTATTACAGACTGAAGAATCCTTCAGCGAGAACGAGGAGCATGCAAGTGAGGAGCATCCACAGGATTTGGAAACAAGAGTTTGGCAAGAGGTTTTCACAAAACGAAGAGCGGAATACTGCTGCAAACGTGGAGATTTGTTCAAAAATGACAAGATGCAGAGAGATGCAGAGGCAACCATCCGAAGGCCCATGGCGATGGGAAGATTTTCTGACATTACCTCACATATTTATAAACCCATTGATGAGTCGGGGAAGCTCAAAAGAGAAAGGTTTTTCCAGAGTCGTGGGCTATTAGAGGCTCTGGACGCTGAGAAGCAGCAGTTCATTGTGGAATATGAGGTGGGTTCGGGTGTCCCTGCTAACCCGATAATGGCATACGATGCTGCATCAATCGCAGAAAATGGTGAGCCGGGGTTCGGTGGATATCATGCTGAAATGGCTAATATCAACGATCTACCACCGTCTAATTATGTTCTTCATGGTGGGCTTAGTGAGAGTTATGACCTGAATCTGAAAACTATCCAGGAAATCAGAAAAATATGTTCCAAGATCGCTCTTGTTCGACAAATGCAGCAACAGCAGTACTTGCACCCCCCTCAGCCATACAATCCTGAACAACTTTTAGACATCGATCTCGACATTGAGTCGCGTTTACCTGACCGTGATAAATATGACGGACCTGCTAGCTTACAGGCAATGAAACGTGCGGTATCAAAGATGGCAATGCATAGTGGTTTTGAGGTGACGGAACTAATGGCTATTGATACTTTAACTGAGATTGCCGGCGAGTACATCAGCAAATTCGGCAAGCTGCTTATGTTGAGTACGGAGTCACCAGAATTTTCAGAAATGACCAGTGAAGAAACCCTCACATGGGCTTTGCAGGAGCAAGGCATTGAGAGTTTGAGTTCGTTGGATGTATACATCAGAGAGGACGTGCAAAGGAACACAACTCGTCTCAGAGACCTGCAGAAGAGTCTAACAGTGTTCCTCGCAGATTTACTACGACCAGGTATCCAGGAATTCAGCGATAACCAATTTGACGATGGAAGTGACCAATTTTTCAATGGCGATTTCAGTCAGCAAATTGGTGATGATTTTTTTGGATTTCGAGAACTTGGCTTGGACAAGGAATTGGGGGCTCTGGGCACCACTGTGCCCTTTCACCTATTACAAAGCAGATTGGCGTCCAGTAACAAGTTGCAGCTCAATGAGCAGGTTAGCAAGGAATTTGCTGAGCAAGTTCCTGATTATCTGCCAATAAATAGACAGGCAGCTACGAAGCAACTGAGCATACTACAGCCGTTTTTCCTTGCTAGGTTGGATCTTAATGGAGCCTCTACACAGGTGCCTAAGCATGATAATGCCAATGAGCTTGAGACTGTTTTATTGGAAGCTGAACGTCTACCTCCTAAGCAGCGAAACACTCGGCCCAAGCTACCACCAACAGGCAAGATACCTGGAGTCAAGAAGAAGAGCATCTCAAAATGTTTTTTCAAGCCCGAGAAATCTGCAAACACAGATACCACCAGGCACGGCGATGATGATGGAGCACTTTTTGGAGGAGATGATGACGACGACTTGTTCTTGGACAATCTCAACGACTCGTTGGAGGATAAGTTGGCTTAAAACCACGCCAATTTCTTTTCATTTATGCAGATTTACGGTAGGTGTAGAACAAATACAGTCTCAACTGACTGCATTGAAGTCTCGGTGAATAACTGGGCCATCGGGGTCTTCATCCAACAGCTCCGAGACGTCCCATTCTCCGTCTTTGTAATGGAAACTATAGCCCCCAATATAATTGCCATCATCATCATTGAGACCAATAAAGCCTGCGAATTCTTCCGTTGGGTCTTTGTATTCACCGTCAATGACTAGGGTTCCGTCTTTGAGGGCTTGTTGCAGATATTCTACTGCTTCATGCACCCGACTATCCAGCTCGAGAGTACTCTTGACATTGATTTGAACGAGTCCCTGAAGGGGAGCAAGAGCATCATCTGACAACTTGAAGACATCAGGAACACCGGGAATGAGATGGGAAACTGGTTCTGATGACATGCTATCGCTACTGACGACATCTTGATCCAGAGACTCGACAATACGACGACAGGTGACATGCAGGCTATCATCTTCTTCACGGAAGGCATCTTCCGAGCAGAGCTCCGAGAGCTCTGTCACCATGAGATAGTGACATGTCTTTTGTTCAAATACCGACAGGATCCGTGGGGCCTTGATGTTAGGATTACACTTGAAGGTGACTTCAACCGAACGGGGCTGGCTAGTCAGATCACACAAGGTCCCATCAGAATACATCTGGCTGACGAAATACTGGCTCCCGTCAGTTGTCTCCACTGTAGTAGACGTATCGACATCGGCCATAACTCCAAGAATATAGCTGTGATCGTTTGTTCCCGGGCCAGTGGGGTGAAGCTGATTGACCTGACGGCCGTAGCACATCTCGTAACCCCAGTAGTCCTGATGGAAAAACAGACATTTGCCAGCTAAAGTGGCCTCTAGCAATTCCAAAGCCCTTTCTTTGGTGGTCAGCGAACTTTCAAGCTCATTCTCGCTTTCGGCCAACCCGTCAGCTCCAGTGACAAGGTCGTCTTCAGACTGGGCCCCCATCTCATTGCTATCAGCTGATGCTGATGCTGTTGATGCCAGCACCTGCTGCAAATCCCGTTTCATTGGAGCAGGCTCATTTTGGGGGAACTGGCACCAATACGACTGATTCAGGCTCTTGAAGACCCCCCCCGAGTGGCCATTGTTATCCTGTGGAATCTCATGAGCTAATATCACATCGAATTCCTTGATGTCTACTGATACTCGAGGTTTCGAGTACACATCAGCATATGGTGAAAATGCTCTAATGCTAGACAGAGCAGCCCATCCGGCAGTCCAGACCAAGAAATTGGCCATCATTGACGAAGAAAGGGGAGTATCGCACAAAGCCACAAGACTGACAAGAAGATGGAATCTTATTTCAATAACAATTGAAAAGGATAAAAAAAAGAGACAATAAAAAGCCAAGAATAAAATAAAATAAAATAGAAGAAAAAAAGCAACCAACAATAAAAGAATATACCAAATAAACAGTCCCCACCCCTTTCAAATTTTGATAATAATAATAATAATAATAATAATAATTAACGCGTTGTTGATGGTCCAAGTCAGATGTTGGAGAAACACAGCACCGCCTTTTTGCTGTCAAAGTCGGAGGAGAATATCAAGAACAAAAGTCCCATGAGAAGCAAAATTTGGTGATGAAATTTCACCGTCATCACCACAACGTCCAGAATGCTCAGGGTGAAACCAACGTCGGTGCGTTTTTATAGCACAGCCGGAGAAGCGCTGAAAATCAAAAACCCAGTCATGAGAGATGCAGTTCTGCAAGGAAAATGGGCTGAGGGGCCTCCAAGTTTGAAGACTCGACGGGCCCGACTAGCATATCAAAGTCCTGAAGGGCTCAACGAGGTGTTTCCTTTGGCATATGAAATCATCCAGAAAGAGTCTAGGCGTCTACAGAATGTTTCGGATGAGTTTGAGAAGAAAGCCAGTGGTGTTGCCGACGATGTTCGTAAGAAGGAGTTGCTGGAGAGATCGAAAACTGCAGCAGTGAGATCCCAGATGCACAATCCCGAGATTCTGTACAACCATAAGATGCAGCTGGATGATTTCAAGTTGCCTGTTTATCGATACTTGGAGCAGCGAGACTGGAGTGAATATGAAAAGCTTTTGAACATTGATCGGGTGGAGAATATGCATGTCATTCCTGACACTCTCCCTACGATTGATCTACGGGCTAGGGTGAGAATGCAGTTCCCAGGTTATGCCAACAAATGGTTTGCACCTGGCGATATTCTGCGAAATGAAGTTGCTTCCAAGGCCCCTATTCTTGAGGTCCAGGAGTTTGACGAAATAGCTGATGGCAGTCTATACACTGTTGTGATTGTGGACCCCGATACTCCGGATTTGGAGTCAGATTCATATTCCACGACTCTCCACTGGGCTGTTGTCAATGTTCCTTTGAGCAATGTTGATAATGCTATCAATGCTTCCAAGGGCGAGGAGCTTGTTCCTTACTTGCCTCCTCACCCGGAGGTTAATATTCCAGCCCATCGATATGTAGCCTGGGTTTTCAGACAATCTAAAAATCCTCTCGAGGTGCGAAAAATCCAGGTTGAAAAGGCTAATCTCAGTCGTTTGGACTTTGATCTTGCCAGCTTTGCCGAGCAGCATGGATTAGATGCTGTAGGAGTTCATTTCTGGAGAACCAAGTATGACCGAAGCACTGATGGAGTGAGAGAGAAGTTTGGACTTGGAAAGGGCCGAGTTTTCAGCAAGATCCGAAGTGGTGAGCTTTGAACTGGTTTGTACATAATGTAAATAAAGCTTTGAATAGATAGCAATGGAGAACGGCCGTGAAGAAAAGAAGAAGTTGATAGTAGATGTGTAAAACCAGGAAAACAATGGAATTAGAGCCATAACAAGAGAAAAACCAGGAAATCGATGAATTAAAGCCATGAAAGGGAAAAAACTAGAAAAACAATGGAATAAGAGCCATGAAAAGAAATAGTTCCAGATTCATGGAGGATAGTGATGGGAACAGCACCTGGAAAGCCAGCCAGCCAGAGCAGCTCACAAGTTGCAGCCTGAAATTTTGTATAAAACGTACGAGAATCTACGAGAAGCAAACAATGGCTCATGACAATCAAACTGCTTTTCAATTGCAGTTAATTTTCGGAAAAACACGGCCCAGTAAATTTGGAATGGCCCGGCAACCACAGCATCACCGTGTGGTATTGCACATCAAAAAACAATTACAGGACGGTCAGATAACCCGCCAAACAAACCATCAATCACATCAGCCTCTAAACATAATTTATCTTTTTATTCAAAGTCAGTTTGTACAAACATGCTCTTTTGCTCTCGCATCGCATCACAACACAAGTCATGGTTTAAGCAAGAGCCTTCTCAATGGCTCCAACAAAGTCGGCATTGGGGTCCTCCAAATCAAAAGAACTACCAGTCTCCTTCTTAGGATGCAATGCAGCGTACTTGGCTCGAGCAGTAGCAATCAACTTCTCGTTATGAGCGTATTCTGCGGCAGCATGTCGAGCTTCGGCTGCAGTAGCCAGAGATCGGTTGTGCAAGAATCCATAGGCGATACCGCCAGCAAGGGCAGACCATCGGAGGGCCTACAAGGTTAGAATTTCCATACGAATCTGCCACTCATCTCTTCTATTTCGAAATACTTACGTTGACTGTAGTTGAAACCATTATATTACTGGAGCTCAAAGGTGATAGTCTGAAGAAAATCAAAAGTGTTTGCAACTACTGGGATTTTGGAGCCAGCGAATCAGCGGTTCTGAAATTTACCAGCCGCTTTCTTCAGTTAGCGAGCGAAAGCCTCCCTGCCTAAACTGAGCACAAGCATCAGAATTGGTTTCTTCAATATATAGAGGAATCAACATCAAGTCCATTGTGTTTTTGCAATTGTGAAAGAATGTTTGTTCATGTGCTTTTCTTCTCTGCCTTTTTGTGCTGTGTTGTCAGGGCTACTTCTGTAGTGCCTCTGTACATCCAGCCAGAAGCCAGCTCTCAAGTCCAAAAATACGGGTTTTTGACTTTGGAGCCGGGCTCTGCTGTTTACGAGCCTTTTAAAGATGCTCCTTTTTATACCGGTAAAGCCTGTCTTGGTGTAAAGAAGAATGGGCATTTCCAATGCTTTTGCTATGGCGACTTCTTAGCTTCTAGCCAGGAACATTTTGTCGTCTACAGCGATGATGAGTCGCTGAGTTCTATTACTCACATTGACTACTTCAGAGAGCCTTCAAAGGTGTCGGATTCAAGAGTCGAGGTTGTCAAGACTGTCACAAAAGGCCCGATCCCGGAGTTCAAGAAGCCCGTTGCTTTAGTAAACAATCAGGTTCTTGAGCCGGAAGTCGAGAAATCCTTCCTTCAGAAATACTGGTATTATATTGTCCCCGCTCTCTTGATGTTCATGCTGTCAAGTAGTGCTCCCCAGGAATAGATCACTGCGTTGAATGGTCATGGCTGGTCCTGCTTGGCTATGCCATGATTTCATGTTCCTCCTTTATTTGCATATATACATTACATCTACGTATCGCCTGTGTGGGTTGTTTTGAATTGAATTTTAATGCCTTCTCTCTTGCTATCCTATTAAACGGTCATTGTATTTGCTTATACTGAAGCGTCCGTCAGTTGCTTCCGACCCCTCTCATTCTTTTTCTCATTCGACTCCGATCTTGATCTGGCCCGACCACGATAAGCACCTGCTTTTTCATGAGACCTCGAGTAAAATTCTGGCGTAAAAAAAAACCAAAATCTTCAATCGAAATCTCCGAGGAAAATACAAAGGATAAAAGTTCTACATCCAAGGCAGTCACCAAATTGGTTGAGCACGTACAGCCAGTTGCAGCGTCTGCTGGAACCAAATCTCCACCTCACGGGCGCCGGAAGACTCAAAGGCGCAATCCAAAAGATCCAGAGCCTCTAGATGATATCCGGTTGCTGGTAAAAGCTGCTGAAGATACCCAAGAGCGTTTGATGAAATCGCTATCGAATATCAAAGACTCTTGCGAGAATATGAACAACGGACGACAATGGCCAAACCAAGCTACCAAACACCACAATGGTATCTTCACTGGATCGTCTGACTTGTCTTTGACGTCACCTTCCAATATTGTACTGGTAGCACGATTCTTGATATGCTTAAGTGGATTATTGATACAGCCAGTTGTAGGCGTACTACTGTTTGTTATACTGTTCGGAATGGAGATCATAGCTGGGGGTGACGCTGATACAAATCCAATCAATGCCAACAACCATGAGATGAAAAGGAATAGCCGATAAATATGTTTCTGATTCTAGAAAATCTACCATCGCGATGAGTTGCCAGGCTTACTATTGATATCTCGCACTGTCAACTCCACAAACTCGTCAACCTCTTTTCCTTTACCACTGAGTTTTGCAGCCTCAATATTAAACAGAATATTCTTAATACCAATCCCGAGAACAGTACTATTAGTCTCTGCAGCAATGTTATCAATGGCCTTTTGACGGGAAGTTTCGTCCAGGAAATTGAGCTCGGCAAATATGTGCTTCAAATCTTCGAGAGACGATACATTCGGAACATATAGCTCCTTGTTGAAACCTTTGAGAATATCCATTTGCTCCAGAATTTCTCTGTGACATGTTGTTGCCAACACCATTAGTTTGTGACCAGGCGGAGGCAATTTCCGCATGTAGACCTTAAGAGCCTGTAAAACAGTATTGCTAAACCGAGGCCCAATATTTACCCAATCGACAATATCTTCTATCTGATCAATGACCAGGATATTCAGAGGAGACTTGTAACTATCTTGGAACATTTGTTGGATATAGTTGATTCGCTGGGTCTCGCCCATACCAATCATGGCATCTGGAGAAATGAGTCGAATAAAAGGAAAACCTGAAGATAAAGCGATGCTCGATGCCATTGCAGTCTTACCGGATCCTGGACCACCGTGTACCAACACTGAGATGAGCGGAAATTGACTTGATTCAGTGGCCTGTCGAATAAGTTTCTGGCCCTGTTCTAGCATGTCAGTAACCTGTCTATTGTAACGAATAATTCCTCCACGCACCGTGGATTCCAGTTCTTCTTCGCTGACACCAAATGCCGGCTTAGATTCCTCTAATGCACGCAAGAAATCGGCACGGCATACAATGACCTCTCCCTTATCAAATGTGATACCTTTTTTCGGATCCATTTTGATATTTCGATTAAGAGCAAACGAAGCAGCATTCTTCACAAGACCTTCAATTTCAGCACCAGAGTAATTCTTCGTGAGATGAGCCAGCTCTTCTATGTTAACATCTTTGTTCAGCTTTTTTGCCTCTTTCATCTTTGCAGTGTGGATTTTGAAAATCTGCAATCGACCTTTTTCATCAGGCAGTGAGATCTCCAATTGTACTTCGAAACGACCCGGTCTCATCAAAGCCGAATCAATCAAGTCCTTTCTGTTAGTCATACCAATCACAAGAATATTGTTCAATTGATCAACACCATCCATCTTAGCCAACAGCTGATTGACAACATTGTCACCAACACCGGTACCGTCGGATCTGCTGCCACGCTGTTTAAAAACTGCATCCAATTCGTCAAAAATAATAATGTGTAAATTACTCTCCTCTCCTTTCTGCTTGTATTCAGCTTCTGCCTCTTTGAACAAATTTCTAATATTCTCCTCAGAACCACCGACAAACTTGTTCAGCATTTCAGGACCGTTCACAATCTTGGGCTCCACGGCATTCAGCATTTTTCCAATCTGTCTTGCAATCAGAGTTTTACCAGTACCAGGAGGTCCAAAAAGAAGCAGACCTTTTACGTGGTTAATACCCAGTTTTTCAACATCTCGTGGTGGATAAATTCGGCTAGCAAAGGCTCGTCTAAAAATGGTATTGAACTGATCATCAAGACCACCAATACCCATGTCCTCAAATCGAAAGTTGGGTTGCAAAATTGCATTAGCTCTGGGTTTCGATCCATTACTTTTCAGATTGATTAGACCTCCTGGAGCTTTGGTGAAGGTGATGTCGGTATTGCCATTAAGAATACCTCGCTGGTTTTGAACAACTGCACCTGATGCATTCTCTAAAGAAACACCCAGGTCAACAAGCTGGGTAGCCATTACGGTAATTTTGAAATTCATGCCTGCAAGTTCCAGGGCAAATTTTTGTCCCGGTGCGAATATCTGATTCTTGTAGAGCGACAGCACTCGTTTCGCCAATGCCTCTTCTTCATAAGGATTCGAGTTTGCCCGAGCTTTATTATAGAAATCAATTTCCAAAGTTATGCTCCCCAAATAAACCCGCTTGTTTCCATTGGCAAAAATGTCAAAAGGAGCAACATTCACCGGCTGGCGCATACTCCACTGACCCCATTCTCTCATAAGGCCACCCAAGCCAATTGCACCAGGGGGAGTTTCCTTGGCTTGCTGGCACGTCATCACAAACATGTCATCCACAATGATATATGAGCCATTAGGGAAGCTATTAGGAGCAACCGTTGCCACGTTAGCAACCACATACGAGGCATTTGGTGGCTGTTCAACATGTAAAGTCACAGGACTCATGTTGAGAGCGGGAGACCTCGAATGTTCGTGGCTATCATGTTTTCCAAATGAAGGAGCTTTAAATCCAAACTTTTCCATGTTATCCTTGAACAATTTCCAATAATTTCAGAGGTTAAAGGGTGGTGCTTGTTAGGAAGACAAGTATGGATCGCACTGCTGGCTCCAAGTGTCCAGGGCACAGCCGCGTCGATCCTCCTGATGGCGAGGGAAGTTCTAGGAGCGAACAAAAAAGAAACGGGCCGCCAGATGGATTATAATTTGACAAACAAGCATTAGAAGAGTTTTAGGTTCGATTTGATAAAATGTCTGCTTTTCGGTCCTGTAATATCAGTTGAACCCGTAAGAAGTATAAGCAAAAAAAAGAAAGGTCGTGCCCGGACTCGAACCGGGGTTGCCGGAATCAAAATCCGGAGTGATAACCGACTACACTACACAACCCAATTAGTTGCTAAAAAGATTCGTATTACCTAGATACTACAGCTCTTTAATTCTCTAAAATTTTAAGTAGAATGGTGGGCAACCAATTTTTTTTGGTCAGCAAGTTTACCGATAGCCATACGGCCCGCAGCGATAAATATAAATTTATAGTACGTTAATAAAAGATTTAGTAGTAGTAGTAAATTTATAGTAATATCCACTGTCTACTTGCAATTGCATAGACGTTAAATACAGATATGATTAATGATCAAGGATTAATTAAGTAACAACAACTACTACTACTTTGAGTTGCCCGTCGATTCGTGAGACAGCGAACGGTTTTTACCTGGCAACAGGGTTTTCCCCTGCGTTTGAAACGAGAACGCAAAATATCCACCGCTTAAAACGAAATCATACATTTTACCGGGTAGCAAGTATGCCATTACGTTAGTAAACGATTTAGTAGAAGTATGCTATTAACCGAAAAGCCAAAAGATACATAACTTACCTAAATTACAAAGTACCGTAATAGTGCTACACCACCCAAATTGGGTGTAAAGAAATCACACCTATCACTTATCTTCTGGTACAAAATACCTAAATATGAATTTAGTGGTAGGTATAAAATCAAAAATAGCAGATTAGTCTCGGATCAACTTGCAACGAACGAAAGGTGTTGAGACGATCACAATGGCCATGAGTTATCTCACGGCTGGGGGATGATCTATGGTTCAACGAGTGATCCTGTATGATTTAGTTGGCGGTTTTACGATTTAGATTGTGAGATCATTGAATCAGAGATTTTAAGTAGTTCAAATTTGACTCTATAGCTCTATGCAGCACTTTTGCGAAAGAGCACTCGTGATATCACTGCTTATAGCGGCTATCTGCTCATTTCAGCTCGCACTTATGTTTCAGCCACATATCCGAGAAAAGATGGGGCAATTCAACTCCTACTGTTTTGGGAAACACATAGGTCTTTAGAGATTTTCAAGTCCAGAGCGCTCATAAGAATACATGGTGTTTAATGCTTTGATTTGATCAAATTCATCCTAGTTTTGAATTGGCTAACGCCTTTGTACGACTTTGATTACTTTTATTATTTCAAATTTGGACAAAAGTCAGGAAATAAGAATACGTTAAATTAATTGCCAGAAGAAATTGGTTTTTTTTAACGTCACATTTAAAATTTGCAAAGATCGATTCTTGGATTGGCATAAGAGACAGTGCTATGGCTTGTTTCAAAAGAACAATAATTCAGAGACAATTATAGCACATAGTACTTGTAGCCATTTGATTTTTCTAATGGAAACCAGAGTCTCGTGGTCTCAGAGAGACTGACTGGTCAGTCGTACAGACTGTCTTTAAATTAGCTAACAAGCAGTTTTCAAGTTTTATTTGATTCAAAAAATTAGATGAATTGGACATAGTGAAAATCCATGAGAAGGCTCACTCCGAGGTATAGATTCCAAAATTTTACCGCCGTCACTGCATGAGACAGGTGAATAAACCTGGATATGAACCTATGTACTTAGCATACAACTGAGACTATTTATTTGCTTTTCTCCTCAAATTCTCGATTTTCTAGTCAGCTTTTTCCTGAATTAGATTAGAGCCAAGTTGAAGTCAATGCTGGTGTGCCTTGTTGTATGAGATGGGGAATTGCAATCTTCCAGTTATGGTGTTACACTTCTTCCTTCGGGTTCAAAAAAAAAATAGTATAAATACTACAAAAATTGACAAGAATTCCAACTCTGCTGCTAAACATGAGAGTGAAAAATATTTCCGATCGCACAATAATAAAGATCAATCTTGACATAGATCCCGTGATTTACTTTACGACACATGACGGTAACCCACGTGGTGATAAGCTTTGGAGTCCTAAACATTACAGCATAAAATACCTGATAGAGCGATATCCTCATTTGATACAGATTGGTGACGAATTACGACCATCTACTGTTACGCCCCCTAAGTTGTTGGAATTTAGTCGAGACTCAGCTGCGGATGACCTTTTTCGTATTCAAAAATATCTAAGATACAAAAAAGAAGACTACTCCTCTTGGTTCAGCAAAGCATGCAGTTTTTTACCTCCAAATTTTGACAATCTGGTTAACGGCCTAAAATTGAAATATGGCTGCCCCAGCTGGTCCTTGCTCTGCCGAGCTATTCTCTTTCGTTGTAATCATCGGAAAAAAAAAATAGAGCAAACAGAAACAAAGTGATAAACTATAAGTTTCTATGATAATGCTATTTATATCTGAGGTGAGCAGAATAGCCATCTTATAGGATTGAGTATTATGAGGTATCATACTATCGGTCTTTCTTACTTCAAGGACTGTTAAAGTTAAATAAATCGGGTCGCTTACAATTAATGATGGATGAGATGATAAAAAATACTGGAGGTACTTTTTGTTCAGTTTTAAGATATTGGATATAATTTGAACTTCAGATTGATACACTCGTTGGGCTTCAGCTAGTCAGACTATCCGTGACCTTCAAACGATGAATTGATAGTTCTTGCTACTAGTTCTATTTCTCTTGAATACAATTTCGTACAATACTTGGTTTTTGGAAAATTTCAAATCATATCATTTCTGCTTATAAGAAAAACAGCCAATTTGCTATCTCTCTATGAATTGTCGAAAATTAGGTGAAAAAACAATCATCAGCGCCTCGTATATTTCTTGGATTTTTGAAGATTCAAATCATAGATTTATCTGGATTTATGAGCTGTAGTTGTGGCTATGTCAATCTTAACCAGGCTCTACCTTGTTAAGCCAGAAAGCATCGTCAAAGATTACAATTAGCCAAAAATCTGGTATTTGTTGGCCCCCTCCAACAAATAAGCACTCGAGTCTGCTGGTGACTTTGGATTTTATGCCTTCAATATTCATCTGTTATTTTCAGTGCTGATAATCTATCATTGTTTTATACTCTTTCACAACGAGGCTCTCACACCAGAGAAAAATCTGGGGTCCCCGGCTGCCAGTTTGCGAGCTTAAGTCCCCAGGGATCAATGGACCCCGGAGATAAGGATTTCCCCATCAAAGATTCAGAATGTTGCATATGTATTTCGCTGCACAATGTAGTTCCTTTGGAGCATTGTTAAAGTCAATCAGGGATCAAACATGACAGATCAAACATGATAATTGATGTGGGATGACCTAAACGGCTAGCGACGCACCCCCACGCCACGGACTATCGCATGGTGATCGGCTGGTATCTTAACAGCTTCCATGGACTAATTGATGTGAGATAATAAAACTCAATACACGACATAAAAAACATCAGAAAAATATTGCGATTTTCAATAGCAATGAGATCAATTCTGAAAAGTGTTTTCTGCATGACTGACTATCAAAGATAAATCAGTACATTCCATACAGTGCAAACCTCAGTAGACGGATAGTGAAAGACGAAATTCACCAGCCTATGTGAGCTGAGAAATCACAAACCAGAAAAGAATCACTAGATAATAAAGTCATTTCAATTAGTATTGTAGGCCCTCTCGCCTATGTCAGATAAGAAAGCAAAAAAGCTTTAGTTGCTGGAAGAAAATGCAGCCGCAGCAAATCGATGCCAAATGAGAGAAATTTGTCGATTTCCCAATTTTATTACTTGGTCCAGCAGTGTGCCACTGTTAATAATCGCAAAGTCGAAACTTTTTATTTATCCTCCGATAATCCATAGCATTTTCCGATATTTTTCAGCATCTTCCTAACTATCGGGTCGGTGGTTTCCTTTACAGTTCGGAGTTTTTAGCGTCCTTATTTCTGCTGACTCACCTTTCCGGTCTAGGCTAGTTGGCTGGCGAGCGCGTGGTACGGATTGCAGACTCGACATTAACGACCAGTCTCGAATTGATAGAAATCCTAGAAAACAGCCCCGGAATTAACTCGTACGAGCCTTGGGAATGGCTCGTAACGGAAAGCGTGTGTCTCCGGTGGAAGAGACTGCCAAAGTGGCCAAGCCGAAGCTTGACCATGACACTGAAAGTCCTACTCCAAATGCATCTACCGCAGGAGAAAGAGACCGTCTTCGAGTATTCCGAGCATGTGATCGTTGTAAGCGAAAGAAGATCAAATGTGATGGTTTGCGACCATGCTTACCGTGCTCCAAAGGCTCTGTTGAGTGTACTTATACTCCGACAGCATACAATGCTTTGAGCATGAGCGCCATGCGAATGTTTCGGGAGCCCGTTCCTACTGAAAATATCCCCATGGGGTTCATGTCACCTACTGATTTGTCTTTTATGAATATACCTCCTGGATCCGGTGCCCTGGGGTCATCTGGCGGAGGACATCATGGAGCTGCTAGCAAACCCGGTACAGTAGCGGCCTTGTTGGAACGAAATAAAAAACTTGAGAATTTACTGCAGTCTTTGCAGAACAGAGGCGTTGTAAGCAATGTGGACCTTGATAGTCTGGAAGATACAATTCCTGAAACTGCAGAGGAATTGAATGTGCGAGGTATGGTGAGAGATATGAACAATGGCCCTGATTCTTTGCCAAAATCTGGCAACATGGCCCCAGAAGATTTCAATACTAGTATAACAGATGTTGAGTATCAGGCATTTTCGAAATTTAGATACTCAAAAAGGTACATACATGTTCTGGGTAATGTTTTCGGCCGCTCATTGTATGAAAACCTTCCGAATAACTCTCAACGACTGGTGACGTTACCAAGAGTTCAAGCATATGGATGGAATCTTAGTGGTGCTCACTTTCTCACACAAAAAGATGTACCGAAACCTCCAACTGAGTTGCCTCAGGCCATGGTCGACGAACTTCTAGAATATTACTTTGACAAAGTTAACCCTCTTTTTGCGTTTCTCCACCCGGCAATGTTCATGAAGCAGTATGAGACATATATGTCTTCAAAGGCTGACAAGACCAAGTCTCAAGATCTTTTCCTGTTCTCTGCATTATTGCATTGTGTTTTGGCAATTTCAATGCGTTTCTCCGAGACAGACCACAAAAAAGATTACCCACCGGGTCTTGAAGAAGAATTATTCACCTACAGCTATGAAATGCTTAGATACTTTTCTTTCCAATGGGAATCGGTGGAAATCGTCCAAGGCTGGCTTCTTTTAGCCATGTATTTACGTGCTGCTCATCGCCAATCTTCTACTTGGATGGCCCTCGGCGAAGCTGTAAGACTTTGTAATGGAATGGGGCTGGGAAAATCTTGTTGGATATCACCGCCAATTCCGAAATATTGTTCTTTGAAAATTATCCGCGTGTTTTGGGCTGTATTTACTTGGGATCGTTTGTTGGCTATCGACACAGGTCGATCATTTTCAGTCAATGAAGAAGAAATCTCATTGCCACCTATTGGTGAATATGTTGATGATGGTTGGCTCACAAAACCAGCTTATTTAATGATCAAACTTGCTCTTAGTGTCAGACCTCTGGAGAAAGATATTGGTTATGGCTTAGCACAGACCAGTTTGGATCAAATGAATAAAAATCTAACAAATTGGAATCACCAACATGCTGCAAAATTCGGAGCTGATAATGATTCTGATTACGATAAAGCTTTTGATGGCGTTTATGACCCCTCCATGGTGGCTCAAATAAGGTGTTATTATCATGAATCAATTTTGTATGCGAACTCGCGGACACTCTTTGCTATGATTGATTCTCAGTGGGAAAATTCAACGTCGGTTCATCGGAAACTGATTTCTGATTCTGCCAAGGGTATCATATTAGTACTCGACAAATTGGATGACCTAGGAAGGTTGGAGACTATTTGGTGGACAAAATTGAGTTCATTGTATAATGCCAGTCTTTCGTTACTAGTTCTTTTGAACAGTGCTGGTATTGATCATAGAAATTTGGGTCGTTATATTACTCGGGGAATCGGCCTTGCAGACAAATTTGCCAGCAATCCTCGTTTTACCATGGCAAAAGAGGCTCAATGGGCATTGCGGACACTGAGTCATTTGGTGTATTTGCGTTTCAGAGACTGTCAGAATATTCTCAAGTTGGCGGGAATTGAACACGGAGATGAAGATGTTAATAAGCGTCGGTTTTCGTCGATGGGACGGCTGGATAGCTCTGGGAAACTCTTGATATTTGGTAATGAAGAGAGAGACGGAAAGCTACCACCTAATCATGGTGTCAATCCTATTTGGAGAGCCAAAGCCGAAGGAACAGTGATGACAAGCTCCTTCGGGGTAGCCTCTGACGGTGCCAATATGAAGCCACCGTCAGCAACATCGAAACAATCAAGTGAAGCCGATAGCTCTGAAGCTTGGGAGTTCCAGCCTCCTCCATTTGACGAATCGCCTGATGGTATGTTCATGCAAGGCCAGGCAAGTGAAGATATTGGCGTGCAAGCCTCCGCAGCCGCCGCCGCTGCTGCTGCTGCAAACGGCACTACTGAACAAGAAGCACCAAATCCTGTTGGCTCACTTGACTGGTTCAATGGATTTACATGGGATGAAAATAATAGCGCTGCAAGTTTCCCTAACATGGGAAACTAAATGTGCTCGTATAGGACACAAACGAACCAAAGTATGAGTGGTTTTCTGTCTTTCACAGATGCCTATCTCCAGTCTCCTACTGATAATTATTGGTGGAAACCCCGCTGTGAAAATTAATCGACATTGCTTGTGTCTCAAGAATCTACATATTTAAATAAGTTAATAAGCAGCATTATGCAATTACGCAAAGCCACCCAATCCCAGCAAACAAAAGGCCCACTGGATAAGTAGCCAAAATGACCCTTGAGGGAAGCACTCCGCTGTTTTTCAAACCTCGAGTGGCTGCGAAGATGGCCCAGGTCACAAGTAGAGCATCTACAATAAGGCGGATGTACTGTTTTTTGACAAACGAGCTGAACAACGAAGCAGGAACAAGTGGGAAGAGTGAATAGCCTGCGACACAGAGAGCATGGAAAAATGAGATAGAGCCTCCTAACAGCTTGATGTTGAGACAGACGACCAGCTCGCCGATCCAGATGAGTGAAAATACCTCTGAAAACACAGCAGAAACTTGATCCTGAGGTGCAATCATGCTCATAGTAGTAGCTATCATGAGACAAAAAACAAGTGGACCCCAAAGATCCCATTCTTGGTTCAAATCGTTGGATTCGTCATTGTACCGCCATACAACCTGGCGTAGACGAACTCCAACAGACTTGACATCTCTCATTAACGTAGTAAGCACAGGCTCATCCAAAGTGTCACCTCCAGTAAAGCGTCTCTGTTCCAAACGAACTCCATTTGCTACATTCACGTTGGTACTAGGCTCAGGAATGAGCCGAGTCGGCTCAGCAGCCGAAGCAGACGAAGCAGCTGGCTCGTCACTAACTATGAAGTCATGCTCATCTAGGTCATCAATTGTGTTTGAAAATCCAGGTTCCAAATCATCATCTACAGCAAACTGGTTGTTCCCCACCTTTGCATAAGACATGTTGAAGGAGTCAGACGTAGGAAGCGTAGTTGATGATGCTGTTCACAGTAGCCGTATATGGATGGAAAAAGAGAAGAGCCGGACCGGGTCTGTGCAGGAAGACGGGAAGAGCGTTGAAAAAGGGGAAATTACAGGGTACCAGAGTGTTAAAAGAGATTACACGAAGAGATATCGGGAATATCGGTAAATGGTGGTGGTAGTTATTAGAGTCAATGTCATTAGGGCATGAGCCGAGCATATCATCATATTATCCATCTTAAATTAAAAACCTATGCCAACTAAACTATATTATCATTTACATATCCGGATCGGGCTTTTGTTTCCTACAGGCAAAGCTTCGAGCAAAATATTCTTTCGGGGCTGTTATAGCCTGTCCCTTAGTCTCATCATTCGGGTGTGTCAAGTCATAGACTTCGCTACATGCTCGATGGTAGGCCTTGTTGTCAATGAAAGTCTTAATCTGGCTGAGATTCTGATCATCAGTTATACCCATTCCTCTCAATTGGCGAGTGAGAACATCAATTGAATTCAAACGGTAAGGACAACCGTGTGGCTCATCTCTTGACACTCGGGTCTGTTTGGCGAGTTCTATGCATCCCATTCCACGATACTTGATTCGGGAACCCTCCAATCCATATATATGGCGGAAGAAATATCGATATTCTTTATTGAATTCGTCATCAGATTTTTTCTTGAAAGCCTTTCTCCAGAACTTGAGCGACTCGTCTACCGACACCCCAATGCTCTTGAGAAACGTACCGTATTCACGACGGGTCTCGAATTTCGCATGGCCATTTGCAGCTATGCTCTTCTGCATTGTAGACATGCAAAGTGGAAAGTGGCCTTGTTTATCAAGCTGCTCTATCATATCGGCTCGGATTTCCTCTCCATTGGTTATGCTGAGATCACTATCATTGCCTTTGGCACCCATTTCTAGATCATCTGCCAAATGTTTCAGCACCGGCACAAGTCGGTCGTCCTCATCCAATCGAGGAAGTAATCTTGCAGTATGCTCTAGGCCCTTGAGGAGACGAGAGCTGAATTCACTGATAATCAGAGATCTTTGTTGGCTTTCAGGGACAAAAGCCTTTCCTTGTTTCAAAAACACCCGTCTCTGATCTACCAGCTCAATGACCTTTTCAAAGTCAACTTTGTAGAATATTGTATTACCAGAAATATCATTACCAGACGCAGCCTTGAGATACGAGAAAAGGTCATATTTCTCTGCTTCAGGCACGCGTTCCCAGTCCAGATTGAGTGATTCGACAAACCCACTACGATCCTTGGAGTCGTCTGTCTCGAAACGGATTCGAAATACCATTGTCTCCAGCTGCACAAACTTGTGACGCAACTCAGGGGTTCTGCTGAAGGCCAATCTCAATATATAATGGCTGAAATGATCCTTGGTTCTCTCTCTTTCTAAGCCAAGTGCACCTCCACTAGCGATATTCAACGGCATGTACTTGTCAAAAATGGGCTTCATATGCAACACTGTGTCTTTGAAGCTCATGGCTCTCATGCTACAATTCTCTATTTCGCTGAGAATATGGATTCGGTCTGCAGCCCACATTTCAAACTCGTCCAAGGGCATTTGCATTTGAGGGGGTTCCTCGTACATGTTGAGGCGAAAAGGATACTTGACATGACGAGTCACTTCCTCTGAATAATTTGACCTGTCGAGAACTCGTCTTTTGGTTCGAAACATGCTGGTGTTGGTGGACGGGTGACGCGTCGAGTTGGTGTACGAGAAGGGGTGTTTAATTGATATCGATGCGTTGCTATGACAACCAGCCCCGTCAAACAAGGTCGCTTGTGTCTGATTCCATTCTAACCTATTTTATCTGTATATATATTTATTCATACATTCTAAAGAGTAAATGTAAGCTAATTCTGATCAATCATTTACAATAGAAAAATATTGTGCTAGGTGCGAGGTGATTATGGCCATTTTATAGATTAGACAATAGTTGTATATTACAATGCATGAATGTGATGGTATTAGCAAGAAGAAAACGAAAACCAGACATGGTTGGCTATATAAATATAAGAGAGTCATTTCTTGTCGTCATTAGGATCAGGACTTGATACCGAGGCGTTGTGCCGCTGGAGAATGCCTACAGTGACACTGTTACTTCGAAGCTTGCGCGAACCGGGAAGCTTAGCACGACCTCGCTCTTGAGAGCTGGTGGCTGGTTCGAGAATACTTCCTGATAGTTCTGAATGCTCAAGGCTGTTGCGTAAAGAGGCATTTGTGCTGCTCTTATTGCTCTTATTGCTCTTATTGCTCCTTGTAATCCCGCCTCCAAGAGAAGTCCTGTCTCTGGTCGTATACTTCTTGTTCTTTCGTAAAGAAGAAATGCTAGCGGCTCTTCGAACAGTGCTTTCTTTCTTCTGAGAAACAGATGGGAATTGTCGATGACGGCCCAGAACCAAAGTTAATTCACCGTCATCGTCACTGCCGGATTCCGAGTCGTCGTCGCTGTGAAAATCAAAAGTCCCCCGTTCTCTGATAAGCCCTTCATGGTAGCTGTCATCAACAGATGAAGCAGAATTACTCGATGAAGAGTCTGTTACAGCAACAGGTGGGATATTGGCATATAAGTTATGCTCTTCAGCATCAATCGCTTCTAGCATGCCATCCCCTGCTAGTAGAGCATTCAAGTTTATATTTGAAGACGAAATAGGAATGGAGTTGAGATTGCTAAGTCGCTTTTCAAGTTTCGGCAGCTCCGCTTCGTCCTCCAACGCCTTTAGCGAGCTAGTGGTGTGATTGTCGTTCTTAAGACCTGGTAGTCCAGTGCCAACAAGAGGGCTCGCGCAATGGCTGTTGAATTCGGATCCTGATTTTTGTTTGCCTTTTATACTACTAGCAGTGGAATTCGTTGAGCTTGTTCGGTTTTTCGATGCCAATGCACTTCTATACCCGTCAGGAGAAGTAGCTCTTGAAGGGCTGGTCGAAGAGGTCATGAACGTGTAGATAGATGCATTGGACGATTTTCGCCTTATGCCAGCAAACTCCAGGGCAGATGCACCGATACTTTTGAGGCCCCTTTTAATTTTTCCACTTATATCACGGACAGCAACTTTCATATCCTTATCGGTGACTTCGATTAATTTGTCATTGTCGGCAGTGCTGAGAAATGTCTCTAAGTTAGGAGCAGTCATACCATCGGAAATCCAAGGATGACGCTTGATGTCGGGAATGTCAATTCTCTTGACTGGATCTTTCTCCAGCAACTTTCTTATCAGATCCTTCGCTAATTCGAGGTCTGCGTCCACCTGAGCGGGCTGGCATTTAGGCGATTTATCATTAGAGACATATGCAGCAGATTCTGTCAGAGTGATTCTCGCCATACCTGAGGTGACGTCATTGCTGACAGCAGGTTGGGCTGGAGAAGCAGCATCAGAATCATTGACAGAGCTGTCTGATTGTAGCGAAGGCTCATCATGTAGATTATAAAACATGGAGTTCTGTAAAGGTTGAGGCTTTCTTGGCTTCTTCTTCTTCAGACTTTTCTTGCCATGTGTTTGAGACTTGCTCATTGAATCATAAATCTCATCATCATTGACCGAAGACAATGAATCGTTTTCTTCATCGGGGAAAATGAGAGGATCTTCAACTATGACTTTGAAGAGCTCATATTCACTATCAGCGGTGTAAGGGGTGCATCCATAAATAAAGCAGAAAATCGTGACCCCCAGAGCCCATATGTCGATTTTATGACTGATGGGCGGTCTTATGCAAGTGATGTCATCAGAAGATGATGAGTAACAAAGCTCCGGAGCAAAGAATGCTGGAGTTCCAGCAGTTTTGGCTAGTTCGAGCTCACCGTTTTCATAGTTCAAGGTGGTAGCATACGACACACCAAAATCGGAGATTTTGACTTGACCAGTTTGTGAGATCAACAGATTGGCAGGTTTTATATCCCTGTGAATGATTCCTTGAAAATGCAAATACTCGAGACCTAGAATGACATCTCGAGCAGTGGACTTTGCCATTTCTCTTGATAGAGCAGGAGAGCCATCAGCATTCTGCCAGACAATTTCTCCTTTCTCCATATATTCGAGCACAAGGTAGATTTTCCTTGATTTGACATCATCCAGAACTTCCAGAAGCTTTACAATGTTCGGATGGTTGCATTTCTTGAGGATGGCAATTTCTCGACGGACCTTTTCCTCCTGGCCAGCGGGGGCTCTCAAAGATCTTCCTAACTGTTTTCTACCACTTCTATCGACAACTTTTATAGCAGCATATTGGCCGGATTTGATGTCTCTAGCCAATTTGACTTTTCCATGCTGACCTCTACCGAGTTCTTTGATGATTTCATAGGAGTTGAGAACTTTGCGTCCCGAAACAGGGTCGTAATCAATCTGGATTTCATGCGTCTCTTTGACAAAAGGCTCTGAGTATTGAAGAGTCATTGAAGAGCGATGAGAAGAAGCAGCAGTAGCACTTGACAACGAAGGAGACACGAATTTGGAAGTGGGTATTCCCGGAGAATTAGGAGTGGTACAAGTAGGAGTGGAGGTGCCCGAATCCGAAGAAGCAGGAGAAGACAAAAGACGTTGTTTGAGCAAAGACTGGGAATCGAGTTTTTTCACAGGCTTTGCTGTGGATGAGATGTGTGAGGACGAGCCCATGTGAAGAATGCCGTGGAGCTGGTGGTTGATGCTTTTTCTGACCGGGGAAACAATTCCTTTGAGAGGAATATGAGTATGGCCCGAAGGAGAGCTGGCCTGATCAGGCGAATGAGTTGGAGATGCAGGCGTAGATGAGATTGTTGATGTCGTGCTTGTTGCCAGTGGGGTGGTTGTTATGGATGACGTCGAGCTGCTGATAAGGTGGTTTCTCGACTGGAGATCGCCTGACTGGACACTTGATAGGGAAAGAAAGGGGAGATGATGAGAGGCAGCAGTTGGCGGAGTCGGAGGATTCGAGTCGTGCGTAGCATCAGCCGAAGAATTGCGTGTCATTTCCTGGTCACTGAGGGGCTGGTGGGGCTAAGCAAGCTGACGCTGGACTGATGATAGCTTGGTCGTTTTAGGTGGTGATGGCAACTCAAATAACTGGTGGTGGGTGGGTAAATTGATCGTGAGAAAATGAATTGTCGGTCGGCTGGGAGTGACCGAATCGGTGGCCGGAACGGGTGGGGGCAGCCTAAAGCTTAAGGGGGGAGGGGGGGTGGCCACCTTGGTTTGGGTTAGGACGGGGAGACGGGGAGACGGGAGTCCCAGGCTAGGCCGGTGGAACGAGACTGGAGTGAGAGAAAGGGAGGACGGGAAGTACAAGAGGAAGAAGAACGGGAAGTAACAAAACAGGGAGCGGGAGGAAGGGGGGATTATGTATGGGAGAGAATGGTGGGTCTAAATAATGGTTGCTATGGGAATTGAGTTGAATTGGTGGTGGTGGTGGTCAGCCCATCTCCAGATCAGATGGGCCAAGGGACGGGACGATTGGAAAAGCAGTAAATGATGGGCTGAGAGGAGTCTCAGGGAGAAAGTTTGGGACGTTTGGGGGTTCTGGGAATGGTTTTATCCTCGCCCTTGAGCTCGCCCTTGTGCTGGTCTTTGCTGTCTTTGCTGTCTTTGCTGTCTTTGCTGTCTTTGTTGTCCTCGGTGTCTTTGTTACCAACTTGGCCAGACTCGTCGTCGCTATCGATTTCGTCGCTGTCGTCAATAATCCCCTCGAATTTGTTGACGGCTGCTTGAATGGTGCCAAGATTCTCCACCAGCTTATCAAACACTGCAACGGATAAGCTAAGACCCTGGTCAGGTTAGAAATAAGGAAAACCACCCAATCGCAATATGTCATTGCCATTGCCATTGCCATGGAGGAGGCTTATCACTTTACCCACTTTTTTACCTGGCAGCTCTTTGCCATCTTTCGTGTAATATTCGCGAATGTCAACCAGGGTTTTGCCTTTGAATTGACGGACAACTGCCTTTTTCGACGCTCCCAACTGCATGACGGGTCAGCTACTTTGCTTTTTTGTACGGACTGCTGCTAGGCTCTGCTACATGTCTTTTTCTAGCTAATAGAGATGGATACACTTACGTCTATGCTGACTTCCGATTCGTCGGCCATGTTTATTTATGATCTGTTACTGATTTGCGGTGAGCATCGAGGAGAGCTGCGCTCCAAGATACTTAAACATTAGATGGGTGGGAGGGGACGAGCTGTGGTGGTTGTCATGGCAACGGAGCCCCCCGGCACTTGTATGAATCCTACCTAGCTGCTGCATGATGATCAGCCATTTATCATAGTGCTAACTAGCATGTCCTTACCTTTTCCTAATATTTTCCATCTGCGCAGAGTTGCTGACACTTCGTCCCGGGCATGCACAGTTTGTTTCAAGCCGACATCGGCTGTTCTTGTTTCGGAAGACGGCAAGGCCGATTTCTTCTACATCTGTGATGCTCATCTTACTGATCCGTCATTTGCAACTCCTCAATTGGATCCCAAAGTGGAAGAAGCCAAGCGTCGACAGGAGGCAATGGATGTGGAGATTGCTGATCTGAAAAAGAAGTGGGACGAATACCAGAAGAAGAAGGCAAAGAAGTCCAAAGATAAGAAGGATGAAGACAAGGATACGAAGAAAGCGGAGAAAGAGGAGGACTCGCCATTGACAGATCTCAATTCACTGGAATCTAAAAAAGAAGAGGATCAGAAGCTTATAAGTACCAAGCCAAGAGTGTTTGTGCTGAATAGAGATATTTATAACATGCGTCTGGGCCATTGGCGGTCTGCTCAGCGCTCGAAACAAACCCAGAAAATGCTACAAAATCCCATGATTTTCCCTAAAGTTCCCACAGGTAGTTTAGGAGCTAAGAAGGTAGATTCTGGGGTAGCTGGTGATAAAGGTTCCAGCAACGACAACAACTCTGGTAAAGATGAAGGCTTGTAGTCATCTTTGAGAATGCTGGGAGGTACTGACGCCAGGACGATTGATCAAGAGCCATAGAAGCAGGGGATTTTGAGAGATTATATGGATCGCTATTTCTGGTCTGCTGCGCTCGTTAATGGGAAAATTAAGCCATCGAAGGCTTGCTCACTGATCTGTTACAAGCAATGCATTATACTCAACCTTTTCCACAAGATTGATAATTTTTTGAATTTTCTGATAAATTACAAGAAATAACTAGATACGTGGTACGTAATGAGATCAGCACTCGATCTCATTTTCTGATATCTGTTTTATGAGCATTCACTGCTTCACGAACTTACGTTACCCAAAACAAGTCCATATCAATCATCAGTTAACATCATTTACAGTACCCTATTATGTACAAATAAATCAAATAATCCAAGGACAAGCATTCAGCCTTTTTCATCAGCCAGCTAGTCCTACATGTACATAAAGCTTCAATCCCAAGATGAAATGCCAATTTTAAAACGAGTTAGCAGCCAACTCCTCAACATGTGATTCCAATTTATGCAGTCTGTTTGCTTTCACTGAGCCATCGACAACAGTTACTCGGCCCTCTAGCTGCGAAAACTGAAATTGTCCATTTCCTCCTATCCAAGTACTGTCATCTGAATCTTCATCAGCCTTCACCTCACTAAGTCCCTTGGCTCCTGAAGTTCGGTACTCATCAATATATTTTTCCAAAAGATTTGTGATTCTTGTAGTACTAATGACATTGAAAACGTCGAATTTGTTCGCTGCAATTATAATGTCAACACCACCAGCCCGCTTTTCGGTGATTTTCAGCAGATTATACAAGTACTTTGCAGCATTTTCAATCGCAACTTCTCCTCCTGAAGCATCGACTACAAAAACTATACCCACGAGATCATTTCGGCTGGCAGCCAATTCGTTATTCAGCAGGTATTGGAGTCGAGCATGTCCGGGAATGTCGACCAGACTGTACACCTCTTTGAGTTTTTCTTCATCAGCAAAAGGCAGCCTCAATGAATCATACCGATTCACAGTTTGAGATGTTACCACTTGAGGATCCTGTCTGCCAGTCCATCGAAGAAACAAGCTGGTCTTGCCAGAATTGGAAGGTCCTGCCAAAATGATAGTCTTTTGCTTGGCCGACCGAGAACCGGAACCGAAAAGAGCCCCCTCATTATAGAGAATGAGAACGACTCCAAGAGCTATAAGAGCTATTAAAATAGGAATGAAGTGGGCCATTTGTAGTTCCATGATGGCTGCTGAAAACTCAACGAGAGAGAACAGAGGAGAAAATACAAATGGCGAAGTCACGTGATCAAACTTCTCTTCTCCTCTCCTTCACCTTGTCTCCTCTACTCTCCATTACGATACCATAGACCACCCTATATCTGATGTGAAAGCACTTCTTTTGTTCTCCCATACCAATCTTTAGTTAGTTCAAACAAAAATAGCCACCAATTGTAGTTGCATCTAAAGGTTGGTTCTGGCAATGCCAATGGCTCGCTACATCATGTGATCCGACTCAACTCAGCTAAGCTCAACTCAGCTAGCTC
The DNA here is from genome assembly GCA_030564625.1 of Zygoascus hellenicus. Lineage (NCBI taxonomy): Eukaryota > Fungi > Ascomycota > Dipodascomycetes > Dipodascales > Trichomonascaceae > Zygoascus > Zygoascus hellenicus. The sequence goes on from JAJLWE010000002.1 coordinate 475,903, forward strand.
AGATCAGCTCAGCTCCGCCGCACTGAAAAATCCCCCTTCACAGCTCATAATTCAGTCATCTTCACCATCATCTCAATGTCAACATTCGGTAGAATTTTCAAAGTAACCACATACGGTGAGTCGCACTGTAAAAGTGTAGGATGTATAGTCGATGGTGTTCCTCCAGGAATGTCTTTGACTGAAGAAGACATCCAGCCTCAGCTCAGCCGTCGACGCCCTGGCCAGTCTAAGCTGTCGACTCCTAGAAACGAGGCCGATCAAGTGATGATCCAGTCAGGAACTGAGAATGGAAAGTCTCTCGGTACTCCTATTGGAATGCTGGTGATGAACAAGGACCACCGGCCCCATGACTATTCTGAGACCGATGTTTACCCCCGTCCTTCTCATGCTGATTACACCTATTTGACCAAGTATGGAATCAAGGCTTCGTCTGGAGGAGGCCGATCTTCTGCTCGAGAAACCATTGGCCGAGTAGCTGCTGGTGCTATTGCTGAGAAGTTCTTGAAGCTTGCTAATGGTGTCGAAATCGTTGCCTTTGTCTCAGGGGTTGGTCCGATTTCCATTGATCGAAGCCCAAGCTCTTCCAAATACCACGAGCTGCTCTCCACCATTACCAGGGAACAAGTCGATGCTGCCGGTCCTATTCGATGCCCTGATGCCGACGTTGCCGATGCAATGGTCAAGCAGGTCGAGCAATACCGAGATGCTAAGGATTCCATTGGAGGTGTCGTCACCTGCGTAGTTCGAAATCTCCCGGCTGGATTAGGCGAGCCTGTCTTCGATAAGCTCGAAGCTCTGATTGCTCATGCCATGCTTTCTATTCCTGCCACTAAAGGCTTTGAAATCGGCTCTGGTTTTGCTGGAACCTCTATTCCTGGATCTAAGCACAACGATCCGTTTTTCGTCGACGAGAATGGCCGATTCCGAACCAAGACAAACAACTCTGGAGGCATCCAAGGAGGCATTTCAAACGGCGAGAACATTTTCTTCTCCGTTGCTTTCAAGCCCCCTGCCACCATTTCCCAGGAACAAAGTACTGCTAGCTATGAAGGAAAAGATGGCATTCTTGCTGCCCGGGGTCGTCATGATCCTAACGTTGTTCCTCGTGCTGTTCCTATTGTCGAGGCCATGACTGCTTTAGTTCTTGCTGATGCTCTTCTTATTCAAAAGAGCCGAGAAGCTGCTCGGGCCATTGTTTCTGACAATTAGTGCGTGTATGGATATACAATGGTAGAAAGACCAGATTATACCTGGCTTCAGGAAAACGGTAGGCAAACATGTAAAGAAATAACATCATAATGAAAAATATCGGTTAATCTAATCATTCTTTTTTTCATTTTGTAACTCGACTTTATCTTTGGGTTTGCTGCTGCTTGAAGCTCAACTCACCTGCTTTATTTGTCCATGAAAAACTTTATAATAAAAATTACATATCCATTGATCTAGGATTCTCAGAGTCCCGGATCAAGTGTCAGGTTGCCGACGTAAAAGGCTCCCGGAGGCAATACGAACTCGTCCGTTTGCTGGGGCCGAAGCACCTGTAGATGAAATGTCCGACCGACTACGTCGATGCACCGCAGTGTCACGAGTCGAAGAATAGTTAGAAGAGGATCGGGAGAGATTAGAAGCTGACTGATCTGGATCCACTGAATCAATATCAGGATTCGCTATAACAAGTCTTGTTCTTCTTCTTGAGGATACAAGGACCTGAACGTCTCGCTCATCGTAATTCTCTTCCAAGTTGTCTAGACCACCACTCCCGTTCTGGTAATGACTCAAGGTTCTAGGAGACGTTGGAGCTACCACAGAATCAGGATAGAAAGATGATCGGCGACTCTCTGGGGAGAACGGTCGCTGTTCCATTTCTGGTTCCAGCTGTGTACCAGGAGCATGTACAGGCAATGGGACGTCTATAGACTCCATTGAAAGCCGAGAATTATGCTGCTGATCATACTGAGCTCTTTTTTGATTCCAAGAATTGATGGAATTGTTATCACCGTCTGCAGCAGAGTACCAAGGATTTGGATTTGGGTCAACAAAGTATTGACCAAAACCTTGGAAAGAAGATGCAGGAGACAACCCCTTCTGATATGGAATGATTTGCTGACGTTTTTTCCTTCGAATGAAAAAAACCGCAATAGCTGCGACGCCCCCAAAAATACCAAGGGGAACAATCGTGGATATAGCGGCAATTCCACCTTTGGAGATCGGGGTTGAAGATGTTGAAGAGGACGACGAAGATGCGGATGAGGTAGCAGATACCGACGATGCGGCAGCAGATGTTGGAGTACCTGTAGCCGACGAAGATGCAACCTTAGATGATGATTTCGCTGATGAAACAACGGCCACAGAACTCACCGATTGTAGGCTCTGCGAGTCATAGAGCTGCAAATCGCTAGCCTGATCATCGCTGAAACTACCTATGGTTATGAGAGATCCGAATAAGGAGAATGCCCCTGATATCGTAGAAACATCCGAAACTATTCCCAGGCTTTCGCTAGGAGCTGTCCAAGAAAACGACGAGTCTTTGGAGATACTAATTGCGGCAACCTGGGGGTTGGACAATCTGCCAGAAACATCTCCACCCAAGACTAAAACGGTATTGGTATCTACCGGCAAGACAAGAGAATTTGTTCTAGAATCTATACCAGAATAGTTGGAGACACTTTTAAAGGTCCATGAATCGGTTTCCCACAAAGCGAGCTGGTTCATGCCAATCCACCCATCAGTAGATTTCCCACCTATAAGAAGAGAGCTGGTATTGGAGAGCTGAACCACTGAAGTATCGTATAAAGCTGCAGGAGAAGTTCCTACAGAAGGCTCGAAGAATTCGTGATTAGAGGTGTTGAAGGCATAAAGATCATCCGAGATTTGAGAGCCACAGATACCTCCGTAGATGTAGATGATATCATCGGATCCGTCATTGGCCAGCCACACTGAGGAGTTGTAAGTGGCCCAGTTTTTATTTGACGTGGCTACCTGAGCCCATTCATTGTTGCTAGAGTCGTATTTGTCGACGACGATGGGGCTAGCCCCACAGCTGCCGGAAGGTGAAACACTCCAGAGTCCAAGCTTGGAATCTAATGCAAGACTTGCATTAGTGGAAGGAGATGCGAGGAGATTGAGCCCGGAAAGAATATCTGTTTTAGACAATGATGATCCGGTAGTGCTTGAAGAATTATAGTTCAGCAGAGTACCATCCTGCAAGTATATGTAGATTGAGCTTCCATCAGTGGAGTAGAGAGTGGACCATAGAGCCTGGGCGGTAGATGCCAAGGCACCGAGTGAGCCCAAGACTCTTAGTCTCATGCTTCAAGTTGACAGATTATCGTTATCAAGTAAGCGATTTTATCAAAAGAAAAGCACGACACGAGCTAGCAGGTAGTTGGCGTGGTTGGTTGTGAAGCAGATGACGGGAATTGTTTACTGGCGAGCTATTGTTGTTTTTTCCCGATCTGGACAGATATCGTTGTCACGGCAACATCACACCCTTCCCCTTCTCTTCACCCCTTCTCCCTCGCCCCTTCTCTCCTCCCAATCTCCTTGTCCCAACTCTTCATCCTCTTTATTTTACTCAGCTTAAAACACCAAAAATCTTTGAGTTTGACAGGCTCGAATCGTTTGTGATCCCACCCGCGTGTTTGTTGTAATCGCGATATCCATTCGGAGCCCCAAAATCACCAGGCCATCCGACTTAGTGGCATAAACGGTAGGGTCTTCCTCGCTCCACGACTCTGCAAAAAATTTGCGTTTCGCACAGTCATTCTCCATTGTTGTGCACACCTGGTTGTTTTTCATACTGGGCCCGAAAAATCACGGTTGATCAACGCTTAAGGCTCACCCCTCAGCTTGTTGTAACAGACGAGTTGATTCCCTCAAGTGCTCTTTAAATTATTATTGTCTCCCCTCTACATTCCATTTTTTACTGTGCCAGTCATTTTCCGCCACTTTAATTCAAACTTGTTTAGATAACCCGAGTCGAAATGGCTGCCATTGCTTCTTATTATGATACCATTGGTCTCCTGGCTATTTGCGATGCCATTGAATCGGTGGAAGGAGTCAAGATTGCAAATTTCGCAGTACCTTTGAATCATGGACACAATTCACCGATAATTTCTAAAGGCCCCCCATACCCTGCGGTTCCTTCTGTTCATAACGGCTTCAATAGACAAACAGCCACCACACCAGCTCACGGGTTTTTATCACATGCTCCAGCTTATTTATCGGGGGACAATGGACCATCAATTCAACCGCCACAAGGGGGACCAAACGGCCATTATCCTGTGCCTGCTCCAGGGGCTCCAGGCCATGATTTCCCGAACCTGCCTCCTAATCTGCTTCCTCGACAAGCCACTGCCCAAGGTGTTTTACTAGGCCGAGGTGATAACACATATGGCTCAGCGGCCGCTGCAGTCCTACCTGTTCATGGAGGTGTATCACCAGTTCCTCATGTCAACTCGTCTCCAAGAGTCGCAGTTCCTCCCCATCAACCGCAGCCTCAGGTACCAAGGATTACCCCGCCACAACATCAGTCAATGTCGCCTCAGCAGCCTCCAAGAAACCAAAATTATCGGCAGTCTGCGGCAGCAGGGTCCAAGGCCTACAAACGAGAGCAATGTCCCATTTGTAACCGGATCTTTGAGGGACCAAAAGCCTCGACGCATAAACAGCAGCATATCCGACGTCTGCATCCTCAAGATTACATGCCCAAGAGAGGAGGGAAAAAACGAGTCATCATCGATCCTGTTACTGGCCAGCCGACCACTTTAATGCCTGGCCAGATGCTGCCAGAGTCTCCTCAGCCGATGAGTCCACAGCCAGGAGCTTATGGATCGCCGGGGATGGGCGACATTAGCCAGTAGGGGGAGAGATTGAGCTCAACACCAGGGGATGTATAAAGAGTTTTTTTTGAAGTTGTGGAAATAGTGTATTTGTAGCGAAATCCGCAGTTTGAAAGTCAATCAATAGCGTAGATGGTGAGCCGATAATGGGAGCCCGCCCGCCCGCCAGCCAGCCAGCCAGCCAGTCGCCGTACTACTGTCGATAGCTAACAGAGACAAGCAAAAAAAAGAAGAAAAAGGCGGCATGCCAGAAGAGAAAAACCAACAGGGATTAATGGCCATTTTATATCTGTGGCCACAACATAACACCAGTGATGTTATCTGCTTAGGTCAGTGGCCTCGGCTGTCAGCATATAAGTAGGACGTTGAGCCCCCGGAAGTTTGTAGCAACATGACAACAACTAAAAACATGACAGCCAAGCGGATATTAGCACTTATTATCCATGCGACAGCAGTGGGAGTGTATTTGACATCATTTCGGATGATGCTGTCAGTACCTTTGATCAGAGAGGACTTGGAAGGGAGCCATTTCCAATATCTCACCAATCTTGGCCTCACCAGTACGTTGATAACCCAAAGCTTTGGACTGGCGGAGACACTGAGCGGCATGGCTGGTTACAAAAAGCTCGAGCTACAGTTGGATACGTTCAAGCTGGTCAGTTCGTATGTTTCGGCTCCAATTGAGTTTGTTATTGGCATCATGTTCTGGAGCTTGTTTGCTATCAATCCGGACTTGCTCATTGACCCGAACCGAATCCACAAATTCCCCACATGGCTCAATTACTGTGTTCATTTGTATCCTATGCTATTTGAGCTTGGAAATTTGGCTTTGAGCACCACTCCATGGACTATTACATTGTTTTCCCAGCTCTCTTTGAGCGTGGCTCTCTCTTCCGGCTACTTTTACTGGATCAAATACACTACGGCTATGTATGGTTTCTACCCGTATCCATTTCTCAAGAGCCTTCAAACCAGCCATTGGATTGCTCTTTATTTGGTGGGTACTAGCATTGCGGTGTTGAGTGCTGTGTCTTTGAAGAGAATTCAGAGCTTGGTGCTTCGACGGGCATGGCTGTTTGAGTCCAAGGAGAAAGCTGAATGAAGGAGTTCAAAGGTGCGACTTATTAGATATTAGACAATGATAGAATAAGATTCACGAGATATGAGCCAGGAGACGGTGTCAGTTGTGAGCTGCAGGCTGCGGGCCCTGGACTCTTGAAACGTAGAGGGATGAGCACAACATTAAAGGGTGATGCTTCGAACACGAACTCAAAGGTGATGAGAAAATGGAGACACCAAATGCTGTGAGAGGTAGGGGCCTGGTGATAAGACAAGGAGCGATGGGCAGTCAATGTAGATGAGACAGTCGTAAATGGTCTCACTGCTGCCAGCCAGAGACTTTGATAAACTTCGGGATGCAGCAGATGAATCGATTATGTGTCGACAATACCTTGGTCTAGCCCAATTGTTAGCCAAATAGTGAGCCAACTGTAAACCAAACGGTGAGCCTAGCACCTCAGCCCAGAGCCCATGAGCAAAGTACTATCAAACTCCCCTCCATGTTGAAATTCGCATGACCTGAAGTTCATGTCAACCGAGACCAACCATTCAGCTGGAGACACAATTCTCGGCATTCTCATATCAGAGCATGAAATCCCAGAGATGCGATCGAAGGCCCATCCCCGTCATGGATGATTTGAGTCCAGACCAAATCTTGAAAGCTATTTTACTTGATCAAAGTTTTCCAATCCTCGGCATTGCATGGGGCCGGTAGTCAATCACTGCTGGAGAAGAAACTCTGCTTTTGTTTTCACCACGGAATACCAGTTACAACTCTAACATCCCCCTCTCCTTTCTCTCGATATATCCGTCACAATAGCCAATCGAGTTCTCGGACAATTTCTCTCGGCTCCTTGTTCTCACAAAGAACCAATGCCTGCTTGTTGATCTGAGCATCGACAATCACTATACAATCTAATGGTTCATTCCCACCTCCTAGCGGGTCCAGAACTCGGCAGCTTTTGGCCAAAAGTCCTTGCGAATCTGATACAGTATGGATATGAGACCATAAATTCTCCTTGTCATTAGGGGGGTTCTGTGTATGTTGGACTTGAATGACGAACATGCGGTCGTACTGCGAAGTGTATTGTAGCACAGCTGGTAGCAACAAGTCCAAATTCCGAGTACTATATTTGGATTGGAAAACAATAAGAAATATGGCTGAAGGATGGGAATCTCCAACAGCAGTTCTGAGAAGGGCATTAGCTCGTCCAGTCACTGGAGCATAGTTGATTGTCAGATGAGCAGGGAGGTCAATTTTGCAGAGCTTTGAAGGACGAGTGCGAGCCCGTTTCTCCAGAGGCTTGGAGTCCCCGACCAGACTAACAGTGCGGCCATTGAAGACGGATAACGAGGTCTCCAAAACTGAAAGCGGGTCATTTTGTCTTCTTCTTTTCATTTTCCACAGTTGCCATGAGCTTGAAAGAAATCCTGCAATGGTCACAGGATATCTGCTCTTTCCCAAAGCGGAATTTTCCAAACAGCGGGTGCGGCTGATGCAGGGACCGACCGCACCGTCTGGGGGGGGGGTGAGAACAAGGGTTTTGGAGTGGATCATTTCGAGCTGATCAGGAAAGGCGGCTGGTGAGAAAAAAAGACTCAATAATGATTGTAAGTTGTTTAGATCGTAGAGTTGTAAAGTTGGCAAGAGGGGAGGGGGGGGGGACCTTGATGGCGTAGTCACGTGACAAGAAACAGGAAATTAATCGGTTCAGCCAAAATCGGATAATTTACAAGGCAGGAAAAAAAGTCTAGGAAATCGTGTTTATGTTAGAACTAATAATATAATGAAAAGGGGGGTCATGAGGGAAATTTACCTATTATAGTCTGTGCGTTAGGAGTCAAAAGATTCATATAGTAGAGTGAAATAAAACATGCAATGCCAACTTACTTTTCCTTTGCTTCCGTGATAAATTCAACACCCTTGGTGATGTTAGCAGAAAGACTGCCGACAGCGACGTCTAACAGCTTCTTTTCATAATCGGAAACTTTGGGAATCAGATTGACAATCTTCTCAGCACCGTTTTTGCCAAATACCACTGGGACAGAGAAGAAATCAAGATTGACGGCTTTTTTGACCTCAGCGGCTCCATCAATGCCATCCAAATATACAAAGCAGCATTCGACAATATCCTTTTCACCAGCAGCACCTTTGAGAACGGCCTCGGTGAACCGGTAACCGGCATATGCCATGGAAAGAGTGGCAGAACCCATACCGTCCTTGGCCTTGACCACCTCATCACCACCAAACTGAACTCGCTTGATCAATGCTTCGAGTTTTTCCTGGTCAAGGGGCTTAATCTTAGGCTCAGCCAACGACACCAAGGGGACAATGGTTTCCCCAGAATGGCCGCCAATGACGGGGACATTCAAAGAGGATGGGTCGTCAATTCCAGAAACAGAGGCAGTGAAAGTTTGGGATCGAACCAGGTCCAAGGTGGTGACGCCAAACACTTTTGCAGGGTTGAAAACGTTGTGCTTCTTGAGCACCTCAACAGCAATGGGAACAGTCGAGTTGACGGGGTTGGAAATGACCAGAACAAACGCCTTGGGAGCGTGTACAGCAATGCCCTCGACCAAATCTCGAACAATACCGGCATTGATCTTGAATAAATCATCTCTGGTCATACCGGGTTTTCTGGGGATTCCGGCAGGAATAATGACAATGTCTGCACCAGTCAAAGCAGATTTGAGGCCGTCATCCTTGGGCAGAAAACCTTTGACATTGGCCTTGGAAGAAATGTGCGATAAGTCTGCAGCGACACCGGGAGAGTTGACAACATCATAGAGAGCAAGCTCGTCGACATAGGGCGACAGCTTCAAAAGAAGAGATAAAGGCTGGCCAATTCCTCCAGCAGCACCAGCAACGACAGCTTTAACCATTGTGAATCTAGTATCCGAAAACTCCTGAAAGTTTGCTGTTGACTATTGTTGGTGTTTGGTTGCAAAGATAAAGTATTTTGTTGAGGCCCGCCGCCGACCTATATATGTAGTGGGGTTTATATAAGCAAGTGAATGGGGCAAAAGCGTGGGGTGGGAGAAAGTGTGAATTGTAGAGGTGGTGGTTGGCTAGAGAGATACCCCGCAGAGTGCGGGGAGATCGGGATAAACGGAAAAGGCACTTTAGGAGAAGGAGGAAAGGAACGGCGGAGGTGGATTTGAGCACTAATGATGGATTGTGGTTACGGAGTTTTGTGCTATTTGTAGTTTGGTTGGCTTGGTTGGTTTTGCTTTGATTTTGCTGGAGGGGGGCCCCGGGGTTTAACAAGGCCGCGATAGTCGGTGGCCCAGAACCCCAGCCAGCGGGACGTCAACGCGGGATAGCCATGTTGGTGGAGAACCGTCAAGGGAGAATTGAATTATCCGGGCTGCGCTGCTGGAGGCTGGGGCTGGTTGTTGCGGCAACCGACCGACCGACCCTACCCAATCATCCACTACTGGCGGAGTAATGCCGTGCCTGTGAAACACTGTGGGTTATTCGGGGGAAGGAGAATCATGCAATTGCTAGCAAAGTTTGCGGTGCTGGTTGAGGGGATGAGGGGAATTAAGGATCAAATTGATTAATTGATCCTTGGGTGGGAAGCAATTCCGCTTGGGTGGTCTGAGTCTAGGGAGCTTTGTGTGTATAGTGAAGGGCTATCACCGTTGCATCAATTAGGAAGTACTACTATTCACGGCGTGCCAATAATGCCGACTGTTGAAAATACCAAGGCTATAAATGCGGTAGAGTGCTAGTTTCACCGGGGAGAGAAAATAAGTCAGCAGATGCGGTTGGTTATCGGGGAATTACCGATGTTGAAAAAATAAAAGTGAAGAAAGGGGGAGGTAGGGAAGAGAGGCTGCTGATATTACAATGTCGAAGGGGACTTTGGATGTTAGGGGGGATCGAAAGATATGCTGTAACCAGTGCAATTCCAGCTTGGGGGATAAAACTTGCAGATTTGTGGCCTTGTAATTGGAAAGTTGGTGATTAATAAAAATTGTGGGTCTTCCTTACGTTATAATTAAAAATGCCAAGCTGCTAGTGCAATTATTAAGGGTGGTCTATAGAAGTATTACGGGGATGATCTGTGGAGTTGGCTTGGAGAGGTTCGTGGAGGTGGAGATGAGTACTGGGGGATAGCAATTATAGGCAGGGATATACGTCATACAAGCATAGCTCCAGGCATAGCTCCAGGCATAGCTACAGGCATAGAGCGTCTTCGGCTTTTGCAAATTTCTGCTTCATCTGGTTGAACGATAGCTTGCGAGCTGGCGGACCGACGCCCTCATTAAATCGTTAGGTGATGTATGTATGTAGTGATACAACGCTTGTCACCAAAATTATAATTGCAACAGCTTGATTTCAAGCCTGATTTTGAAGCCTGAACTCAGATAACGGGAAATTGTATTTTACTTGAGGGGGGAGTGGGACTGTTGGTTTTTGGTTTTTTTAAGTATTTGCAGGATGCCCTTAATCTGGCTGTCTCTGCAATCTTCAATCTTGTTATGGCTCTACAGATCCATTTCTTCAGAAACATTGCAACAGTCAACCGATATGGTGAATTGCCACACCGGCTTTGATCTACGAGAACGGGATGATCAATCGGTAATAAGCAACACACGCACTATTCATTTATAAGGATAGAGCTGTGTTTTTAATGAAGTTTGGAAAGTATACAACTATGAGTAAAGACATACAGCCGTCATACCAACCACTGACGGACCAGCCTGTACATCTACGACGGCTCCCGATCTCGACAGCTCAACATCCACATTTCAAACTACGATCTCAACACACTTCATAACACTATTGTAATTCCAACAGTTCAAACTCAGTTTGCATTCACCGTCATTATATTATATCATATATAACTTTTTTTTCATGTATTACTTTTGATCCAGCCAACTAGCTTATCGCTTCTTGGAAGGGAAAGACTTCTTGGGCTTCTCAGCTCGAGTGAAAGCAGAGGCCTTGACAACAGCAAACTTGGTCAAATCGTCTCGGTATCCGTGGGTGGCCTTGGCAACAGCATGGGCAACTCGTCGGCCAGAAGCCTTGGACTTGAAGGTGGTGACAGAGACGGCCTTAGCGGGCTTGTTGACATTCTTAGAGGACTTGGTCAAAAGCTGGACCTTACCATCAGTAGTCTGGACGACACCGACAGCCTTCTCAGAGGTGAAACCAGATGCAGTAGGAGTGTAAAGACCAGTGACGTTCAAGGGGTCTCGGGAGAACTGGAGACCACCAGCAGTTCGTCGCTTGACGAGGTAAGCAGAGTTGGGTCGGACGATTTCCCACAAAAGATCAGAAGAAGCTTGGGCCATTGTTGATGATGATGGTTGTAGGTGATGAAGAAAGGAAAATGGAAAATTGGCCTTGACTGTATGTTGAGTGGGTTTGTGAGGGAATGGCGTATATTTCAGCATACGGCTGATTTTTTTTCTTTCTTTCTATGTAGGAGAAATGACCGCATCAGGACCTTGCACGGCTGCAACGCGTCTTTCCCGAGACTAGCTAAAATATGAGACTCTTGGATTCAGCATTTTCGTTCATTACTAGAAAAATGGCTATGCCTGTATCAGACGGTGTATTTCGTAGTTCTGAATTGAGGAAGGTAAATATGTAATTGATTTTGTTGGTCCACTTCACTATTGGCTTGGTTACTGTGTGCTAATGACACTGGGTCTACGCAGCTTTGCTTGTAGAATCCAACAAGGTGAGTGAGCCCGAGACATCAATTAAGCTACCGACTCAATGGCCGCCGCCATTTGATCGAGTGGTAATCCATAAGCCCATTTCATCGAATTTGTTTTCAGAATTATACCGTCGATTTTTTTGAGAAACATCTTCGGTGATCAATTCCCAGAATCCTCTTTTGACAAGCTGGCTGTCAGGCTTATATTATGGTCAAACGAAATCAAAATCTATTAACTGAAATCAAAACTATACTAGGACTATTACTACACTAAAACTAAAACTTGACTAGAAGAAAGAAGGGAATCATCATGAATAACTGATCAGCTGATCAAATTCACCAGTCGAGACGAATCCAAATTATGGTATATTTTATTTGAGAAGAAGCAAAGAATCAATGATTCAGGCACCAGACAATTATGCATCAAGACTTTGCATCCTGACCAGCTCGTAGTATTTGCTCTTATTCTTCAGCAACTCATTGTGAGTTCCTGATTCTAGGATCCTTCCATTTTCAAAGACATAGATGATGTCGGCATTCTGAATCGTAGAAAGCCGATGAGCCACAGCAATTGTGGTTCGGCCCTTGGCTGCTTGGTCGAGAGCAGCCTGTACAACCTTTTCAGACTCAGAGTCCAAAGCTGATGTTGCTTCATCAAGAAGCAGAATCTTTGGATTCCGGATCAAAGCACGAGCAATAGCAATTCGCTGCTTCTGGCCTCCAGACAACATGGCACCTTTAGATCCACATGATGTGTTGTAGCCGTCTGGCAAAGACGTGATGAAATCGTGGATGTTGGCCTTGATTGCTGCCTGGTGCATGTCATCCTCAGTCACAGTAGATTCATCAATAGCACCAATCATGATGTTATCTCTGATCGATCCCGAGTAAAGTACAGGCTCTTGCTGCACAAGAGAAATGTGTTCTCGATATTTACTGACATTCAAGTCAGTGATATCTTCTCCATCCATTAGGACTTGACCAGCTATAACCGAATAGAATCGTTCAATCAATCCTATAGTAGTACTTTTGCCGCAGCCCGAACTGCCAACCAATGCAACATACTGACCCTTTTTAATAGAAAGATTTAGACCTCGAAGAACAGGCACCATGGGTCGTGTGGGGTATCTAAAATGAACATCGACAAAGTCAATGTTTCCTTCAACATTTTCGGGGGCTTTACCTTCAATAGACCAGGTATCAATCTTAGGTGTTCGAGACATGACACGATCAATATTAGATGCAGAAGCCTTAGCTTTGCCCATATCGGGAGAGTACGAAAAAATATTACCAGCAGCTTGGGCTCCAAAAACAACACCAATAAATGCAACGAAGAACTCATTGGTATCAATGGTATATGTTTTTAGCAAAGTTGACCCATACCAAAATGCAAGGCCCATAACCCATGGAGCAAGTCCTTGGGAAACACCGTAAAGCAGAGCAGAGTAGAAAATGGGCAATCGAGAGCCTCTTACCTGAGACGATACTTGATCCCTATAATTTGCCCAAACACCATTTTCTCTTGTCAAAGAAGCCACAGTTCTGATAGCACCAATCGACTCGCACGCATAAGCACCACTGGTCTCGTAAGCAGTACTAGCACGTTCTTCTAACTGAGTCAAAATCCAAACTCGTGCAAAACCTGATCCTAGCAGCAAAGGAACCATGGACAGACAAACCAAACCAAGTCTCCAATTCCAAATTAAAGCAAAAATAATGCCACCAATTAGAGTAATGAAACTTTGCAAAACTTGCCCTAAAGTACTTCCTCCGAGACCCTCAACAGCCTCACCATCATTCGCAAGAGTTGACGTGAGGGCTCCAGTAGAATTCTCGTCTTTATCAAAGAATTGAATATCCATTCTTAAGAGCTGCTTGAATGTTCTGGATCTGATTTCACGTACCAAACGAACAGTAGCAACTGATAAAACATAATTCATCACTGCAAACAATATAAGGATGATAGAACCCATCATGAAAAAGTATCCAGAGTAAGCATTGAGTTTATGCCTCATCTCTCCATACTTATCAGGAGTAACCATAAATGACGAAACCACTTTTGAAAATAAAATAGCGTTGGCAGGATAAGAAAAACCCACAACAACAGAAAGTACAATGCCAAAATAAACAAGAAGTTTTGAATCTTCGGTGTAGGACATCAACATTTTGATCAAACCCCACAAATTCTTGGGTTCGTAGGCATCTTCCTCGACGACAAAACCAGATGAGACTGACTTAGCTGATTTTGACGTATTTACACGATCCAGATGAACATCAGCCTCATCCTTACCAAGATATTGAGCTGGGTCATCATTAGAGACTTCCAGTGCCTCTGGAACAGAAGCAGGTTGGTTTTGTTCAATCAAAGAATGAATTGTCTGAGCTTCAACAAGAGTATGATAGACACCACCCAACTCGACAAGCTCCTTGTGGGTTCCTTGTTCGACAATCTCACCCTTGGACATGACAACAATTTTATTAGCATCCTTGATAGTAGAAAGTCGGTGTGCAATGACAATTGTAGTTCGAGATTTCGAGGCTCGATCTAAAGCGTCCTGGACAACACCTTCTGATTTGGTATCCAAAGCAGAAGTAGCCTCATCCAAGAGCAAAATTTTTGGGTCGCTGATGATAGCTCTTGCAATTGCAATTCTCTGCTTCTGACCACCGGACATCAAGAATCCTCTATCACCAACATTCGTATAGAGGCCATCAGTCATTTCTTGGATGAAGTCCCAGGCATTGGCCTGTTTACAAGCATCTTCCACAAGTTTCAATTTGGTGTCGTCATCAGCATTTTCATACTGTGTTCCAATAAGACCAAATGCGATGTTCTCATATATAGATACTGAGAAAAGAGTGGGTTCTTGAGACACCAAGGCGATATTCTGTCGCAGCCATTGAGTGTTGAGATTTGTAATTTCATGACCATCCAGAGTAATAGAACCAGAAAGAGGATTATAAAATCGTTCTAGAAGACCGACCAAAGTGGACTTTCCGGAACCAGACATTCCTACGAGAGCCACTGTATGACCTGGCTGGATATCCAGATTGAAATCATGCAACACAGTAACATCAGGTCTTGAGGGGTATATGAAACGAACATTGTTGAAATTGATGTGCCCCTCGACATTTTCAAGAATTTCACCATGTTCAGTGTCAAGTGAATCGATAGGAGAAACACGATCAATGGTTTCAAAAATTTTGGCACCAGCAGAGATGGCAGACCCAATAGACTTGAAAGACGGGGCAACATTAACAAACACAAAAGATCCAATCAAAACCGACATGATTGTAGTAATAACCTGGCCGACATCAAGCTCACCCCAAGCAATCAGTCGAGAGCCTTCCCAAAAAGCAAGGGCATAACAGTAAAACACTGAACCCCAGGCACAGGCAATCATGATACCGAGAGAAAGTTCCTTCTTATATGCAAACTTCATGGCATAATCCAATCGGCTGTCAAATTTCTTTGACAATCGATCTTGGGCACCAAAAGCAACGGTTGAACGAATAGCAGACAGAGACTCTTCGGCAATAGTGGAGCCTCGAGCATATTCTTCGGCATTTCTGGTAGCAAACTTGATGATGAAGAAAGAGCATGTCATAATGTTAGCTGAGATGAAGAACACCACAGAAAGCAGAATCAAGGTCAATTTCCAAGATTTGGCAAAACCAATGACTAGAGCAGTGACAAAAGTGGAAATACCATGAGCAACAAGACCAGCTTTTTCTGAGATACCTTGCTGAATAGAATTTGTGTCCTTGACAATTCTTGTAGTGACTTCACCAGCACCGAGCTTATCAAAATAGGCAATGTTCTGCTTGAGAATGGCCCTCAGATATTGCTGTCGGATCCGAGCCGTTAGCACCTCACCTCTCTCAACATTGAGATAAGTCTCGAGACAAGATAAACCAACAATAGCAATTCCAAGATATAGGAAATAAAGTGTATCATGATTCACTTTTGCTTGAAAAGCATCAGGATCAGGATTGGCAGATGTGAAAAAATTGGTGAAAACCTGAGTAATTCCTCCAAACACCAAGGTAAACATAGGCAAAGCAGCTCCAGCAGCTATAGCAGAAATGTAACCAATGATGAGTAACATGATATCAAACCAAGTAGCATAGCGAAACAAAGTGAACCATCCAACTTTGGTCTTAGGAGTCTGCAGCTGTTTGAGAAGAACATCTTTATCCTGAGGATCAAGGGCATCATATAGTGCCATATTGGCTTTCTCCTCCTGCTCCTTGCGCTCCTTGTCCAGTTTCTTCTGAGCCCGCTTGCTCATTTTTTTCTCCGACACCGTCGTACTGGCGTCCGAGGACTGAGCTACCATGTCAGATCTTTCTTTGGTCGACATGATGACAAGCGAGTCGTTGTATAGTAGGTTAAAAAATACGGAGGGCCAGCTTTTGCATTTATATATGGGACCCGCAGCCACCGTATAGCTCGCCTAGTCCGTCCTTCTAACTTTTTGGCGCCGAGTTGTGCGGAACGGCTAACGTAGAGCCTTTTTTAAATCCGGTGCTCAAAATGGAAGGGTGAGGGGTGGGGGGGTGATCGTTGATGCGTCATTCTATGAACTGCTAAGATTTGTGAAAGTCTTGGAAGTGAAAGCTCGCCAATGTCAGAACATGTAAGAGCTCTTCGCTATTCTGGGAAAGTGACGAATTTCCAGACATCTTACATGACGAACTTTCAAACATCTGACATGACGAACTTTTACGCGACCGGGTATGTAAGCTCGTATTTGGGACAGCGTGGATTATCAGCTTTTGGAACGGGCCCTGATGTGTAATTGGAATTGGAATTGTTTCATATTGGGAAGAAGATTGACCATGTCACTTGGAAAGTGAAGCCGAAGCCCTATGGCAAAGTGTATATGACAAAAATAACAGACCAACTAATGGGATTTCCCAGCTGATGATTGATGCTTAGGTTTCCCTTTGTTTTCAGAAGGGGAGGAGCACCAGGAATGGCCATAGAAGCAAGTTTCTATCATCTCGTATTTTTTGTAACACAGGCGGCGATAAACAGCGGATCAGAACTAAACCCATTAGGAAAGATAGCATAAGCGGACTATAATCATCGATGACTTGGCGACTCAAACATGCTTGCCACTTGCATACATATTAGTGATCCACTGGATTATGGTGGTGGATACAGCGGGTTTTTCCCGAGAAATGGTAAGATTGGCGGCCAAAACCAATTCTGCGGGTCCTGATCTTCATAAACAAAAACCTCCTTCAGCTGCTGAAAATCGCGATAATGATAATCCTTAGGGGTTTTTCTGCATAACTTTATTTCTACTGCCACAAAGGGGCTGCCTTAAACACTCCACTTGGCTGAACCCAAGCCGCTTTCTTGGTTGACTATCTCCGAGGACGTAGAGGCAGTGCTAGCAAACAGCCGAACTCCGTAGCTAAATCCGTAGCCTTTGCTGACTATGTAATACGGAGCAAATACGAGCCGATTTTCTTGCTTCAGAAAACCATTCAGTAGCTTCCCACTAGTCACAAAGTATTTTCCGCAATGGAATATTTTGGGACGCCATTGTCATAGAAAACACCCCAATTGTTCTCCACCCCTTCAATACCACTGGTAGCGGGCTTCCAGTTCTCGTCAAAAGCTTCGAACACAATAACATCCAAACCACAAGCACGTGCAGAATTAATGCCTTTGTGAAAAAACGTATGGGCATTTTCAATTGATGGTACTGCTAGCTGAAACGAGTTTCCCGCCGTTGGCCAACCAGTTTCTCCAATAATAAGTTTTTTGGAATGATCCGGGTCGACCCTCTCGAGAGCCCAAATTGTGGAGGTGACATCATCGAAAAAGCTCTGGGCTGCAGTACTGATATTTTGGCCTTGCCAGTATGAAAACGCATTGGCGAATATCACATCACAAGCCTCAATGACAATGTTGTTGGTTGAATTGTTCCAAACGTTCCAAGTCTCGGCACAGCCAACTGGGGTTTGATTATAAGATCGTCCTTGATCATCTTCAATGTGCTGGAGGTGCCATTTCACCTCGTTGATTTTATGGGCCAGCTGCTGAGGAGTCAAGTCTCCCCGATAAAGAGCCTCGGACCCCACACAAACAGCTTCTACATTATCTCGGGACATATGAGGGAGAGTATCATAAAGTGCCTGTTTTTCCTGCTCAAAATGGTAGGAATCGGTGGGCCATACACCAACGACCAAGGATATGGGTTGTTGAGCAATTGCAAGAGCTATTTGGTCTAGAATACGTCCGTCACTTGATGAAAACGTCTTGATAATCGACGTATTGTATTGCTTGAGAATATCAATTTCTCTAACGTAGTCCTTGTACGTTTTGGGTTGACCATCGCTGTTACGAGTACCTCCTAAGTTGAAACCTAGGGCTCCCCTTCCAGTAACATAGTCTTCATTGAAACAGGCAGCAAAACTAGAAGCCAAAGATACTAGTGGCCAAATGCTGTAACTTGAAAGACGCATTGAATATTGATTCTTGATTATACCAAAATCATCATTATCATTGCAGCAAAGGTTGGTATAATATAATGGTACATGCATTGAGTAAAAAAAAGCGGAGATATCTAGCGGAATTACCTAATTGGGAGAAATGACTCCCTCACCTAATCTCGCCAGACTAATCATAACAACATCCTCTGTTCTTGCCCCTCTTTGAACATCTAATCTCCCGTCAAATAAGCTCTCGGGATTAGTGACTGCTTCTAATTCTTGTCGATCTTGCTCAACAGCTCGTTGTACCTCAGTCCACTTGCCGTAAACTAGCAAGGTATGACCCGAACGATCTACTTGCGAGACTTTTTTCAACTCAATTTCTCCGTGCTTGGTAAATTCCTCACTGGGAATATACATTGAAAATGTGTAGCCATCGGGATAAATTGACTCGGTGAAAACTTTACCGAAATTACGAGCTATTCTCACCGTGTAACCAAAGCTATCAGATCCATAGGCAGTGGAAGGAGAGACTACCTTTCGATCTATTATATCCACAGTGACTCGACTACCAACTGGAACAGTCTGATTCTCTAAATCTATCACTGTTTTGTTGCCGACATTGACTTTACCTGTTGAAGATTCCTCGGCAATCTCTTTTTTCGATTTCATCGAGCCCGTCTTATTCTTCTTTTTTATTGCCGCAGCCATTTTCTTATTTTGAATTTTGGCAGGAATAGCCATACCTTCCAAATATCGACCTTTACTGTGATTAAGGAAAGGTAAGCCGGGAAGCTTGGTCAGCTTTTTAGCATGCTGAAACGATTTGAGATCGTTGAACAGTAGCTTTCTGAGATAGGACGGTGTAATAAAGAATTGTAAAAGACCCGCAAGTTTCAAAGAATCTTCATCGTACTCTTCTTGTTTGCTTCGGGTTTCCTCTTCTCCAAAAACGATCTTTTTCTTTTCTGTTGCACTTGTTTCTTTGACTTCGGGAATGCTATATACGACAATCTCGGACACTCCATACAACAAAGCAGCACGAGCAATCTGATGAGCTGTCGAGGTTTGTTGCAAAGATGAACCACATGTTCCAGCAGCTATACAACTGCTTGGAATGCAAAGGGTTGTAGTAGTCATGGTTATGGTCGATATCAAATCTGGCTCTGAAAAAAAATCTCCTTCAATTTCGGAGGATGGGCGCGGCTGAACCTACTGGCTGGTGGGCTGTGAGATTGTCTGTAGAACTAGTGTGCGGTGTATCGGTGAGAAAAATTATTATCGGAGTGTTAATAAATTCAGGTAGGAAAACTAGATAGCTTTTCAGCAGACTGTTTAAACCAATCATGGTATTTCGAGGGTTAGTTGTGAAAGTTCGACAGATTGATTGTGTGGAGATAGCTACTGCACAAGCATCACGTGACACTACTACTAACACTAGCGTCACCAACGACAAGCATCTACGACAACTCAGTGAATGCCTCGATATACGTGAAGTTGGTTGGGAGCTTCTTTTGATTCCTGGGAATCACACTGTAAATTTGAGGCTCACACAAATATTCGGGAGTTGCTACCGATGTTCCGGCGATCGACTATTCCCGGGTCAGATTCGGCCATTTTTGATTTACGTTATGGCATAAATGCGACATCTCATCTCAACAAAGGTAGTCAATTTTAATAACTCATCGAAATATCCAATAATAAACATGATTTTAATGGCGGGGTGATCATCTCTAAATTATCCGAGATCTCGTCACACGTTTGGTGGTATTCTTGCCCTTGAACGAGTCGAGGCAATCACCGGGGGAGGCCTATACACGGTTATCAACAGTTTCGTCTTGAATGATGAACACTACCGATGGCGCCATTTTCGGAGTTTGGCGAGAAATAATGAAACGGTAGCTTTCGATTTCAGTACTGATAAGAGATAGCGGGCTTTCTGGTCAGTTTGGATCATGCTGCACATACCCCTTACACAGCCGTACGAACCTATAAAGATCCGCGGCCAGTGGTGAGGACAACCAATGGATAAAGATATATGATGACCAGTAGTGTCACGGATATAAAGTGGCACAAAGCTTAATGTTGCACATTGATAATACCAAATGTTTGTGGCTCTTGGTAACCCAGATCATTTACGACCTGTTGCCCTCATAGAGATGCTCACAGCGTGATATTCAAGAAAACAGTAATAAGAATCAGTAAGCTGATTGGCAGACATAGCCGTAGAACTTACAGGTTTGGTGAAGGGTTGCATTGGGTGCGTTTCTACGTTACATCGGCGGGTGTAAACATCAGGAGAAGGGTAAAGGGGATGAGATGCTCTGAGCCGAGAGAAAGCGAGAAGAGGGGCCATCGCAAGATTCCGACAATGCTTCCACACAGAAGTAGCAGCGTCCAGTACAACAGAGAGGCGAGACAGTTGCGAATATTCCTGATTTCTAGGACCAATAGGTCTACTCAAGAATATGCTCCTCGGCTAGGATTTCTCCCTTCTATTTCCCCGTCTGCAAGCATAGCTGGGAGCTAAGCTCCGTCGGTCTTACCGATTCAGGCAACCCTATACCTAGTTCGGTGCTGGGAGTGTCACACCCACTAGGGTCCGCCCATCTCATCCCCGAGAGATGAAAGCGCTCATTGGAATTTTACTAGATAATAGCGTTGCACTGAGTGGCTTTCACTCCATTTGACTAGAGGATTTCAGTTGCAACGGGCACATTTGATCTGAATTGTAGTATAGTTAGTTGGGTGTCAGAGTGACAGTGCCTCAAATTCTATCTGCAGAAATCAGACAAGAGGATAGGCACAGAAGGGAAGAAAAGAGGGGAGATGGATCTTACAGGGATCGTTGAATTGATCCGAGCGCTTACAATGACATAGCAGCAAAAATTCGAATACAAGATATACGCCACAAGGCGATTCTCACAATATATTGATTTTCGTATGAGCTTAAAAGCCGTTTTCTAGCAACAATATCACTAGTAAGCCTTTTCCATGTTCCATCGCCTGTGTGCTTCAAGATAAATTTCTCTGGGATGCCGTTGCAGCCTGTGCCGTATTCTTGTGGTTACTTTTTCCCCAGGTTGCACTGCAATCGTTTCTCCTCCATGATAGCGAATGGGACGCCGCCTAACAGAGAATTCTGTCCAAATCAAGTAACAAGTGCAGGTGATATTCAGTGGGGTATCAGTAGCCAGAGATAGGCTTAAGCTGTGCCTTGCGATATATAAGAGTAACGAGATCCTGCAATCCATCAACTTTGTTAGCATTGTACATCATCAACAAGGATTTACATCAGCCACAGTGTCAAATGTCTGAATCTTTGCACAAGGCTTCCCTTGAGAAGAAGGGCGAGGAGGCCGTCATAGAAGAGGCTCTTCTTTACAACGAACCCAAACGATGGTACAATACTGGTGTAAAGGTTTTTGGAAAACAGCTTCTTCCTTACAACCATGCCACTGTCCAGGTTATTGTGGTAGCATTTGTGTGCTTCATGTGTCCTGGTATGTTCAACGCTTTGAATGGTCTTGGTGGTAATGGCCTCCCTGCTGAATACACATCTACTGCTGCCAACTGCAATGTCGCTCTCTATGCTACATTTTCAGTTTTTGGTTTCTTTGGAGGATCATTTGTGAATCGACTTGGTGCGAAATGGGTCATTGCTTTTGGAGGTATTGGCTATGCGCTCTACTCTGGCGCTTATCTGTGTTTCGATCACACGCAGAATAAGGGTTTTGTCATTGCCGCGGGCGCTATCCTCGGTGTTTGTGCAGGTCTACTATGGGCCGGTCAGGGTGTTATCGTTTTATCTTATGCCACTGAAGATTTGAAGGGTACTTATGTGACAATTTTCTGGGCTATTTTCAACGTTGGTGCTGTTATCGGTTCCATTGTTCCATTGGCTCAGAACGTTCACAATGACCACGCTGGTGGTGTCACTGACGGAACTTATGCTGGTTTCTTGGCTCTCATGTTATTCGGTGCTATCCTCGCTTTGGCTCTTTTGCCTACCGATAAAGTCCAGAAAGCAGACGGATCTCGAGTTATTGTCAAGAAAAATCCTACCTGGTGGTCTGAGTTTTTCGCCATGTACAAGGCTTTGATCAGTAACCCCGAAATCATCCTTTTGTTTCCTCTTTTCTTCTCTTCAAATTGGTTTTACACCTATCAGTTTAACGAATATAATGCTGCCCTGTTCAACGTGAGAACTCGATCCCTCAACTCTTTGCTTTACTGGGCTGCTCAGATTTTCGGTGCTCTTGGCTGGGGTTATATTCTTGACTGGAAGTTTACTTCTCGAAGGATTAGAGCCCGAGTTTATCATCTTATTTTGTTCGTTATCACTATGGCTCTTTGGGGTGGTGGACTAAAGGTTGAACAGCGAGCTACTCGAGAAGAGTTCCTTGCTGGTACTATTCCTCTGTGGGATTGGACCGACAGAGGGTACATTGGACCCATGTTCTTGTATATCTTTTATGGCATGTACGATGCCATCTATCAGACCTACTGCTACTGGCTTATGGGTACTCTTTCCAACTCTTCTCGAAAATTGGCTATTTATGCCGGTTTCTACAAAGGTCTTCAGTCTGCTGGTGCAGTTGTCGTATGGAGATTAGACGCTATTGGCTTGCCTTTCAAGAATGTTTTCGCCTCTACTTGGGCTCTCTGCGTTGGTGGCTTGCTGATCGCCTTACCCATGGTCTGGTTCAAAGTCCTTGATCACGCTGATCTTGTAGCAGATGCCGAGTTCACTGATGAAACTGTGGCTAATACCGACATTGGTGATAACGTTGGTGATAATACTCCTCGAAATGTTCCTTACAAAGAAGCTGCCGAGGCCGTGGCAGTCGCCTGACGGAGTAATGATAGTTTTGCTTTTGATACGTATTCTCATCTAGTGACATGATAGTATAATTATTTTTGAACTTGTTTATTATTAATTGGCATTTTGAAGATGATTCTTGATTAGCTACAGCTATCAGATTTTGACCCCTGATACATCATTGGATGCCAATCATTGGAACATAAAAGGGATTGAAAACTGTAACACGCCACAACTTTTATAAACTCTACTAAGAGTAAATTTTGAGAAATTTCAAGATATTGTTATGATTGAGTGATGAAGCGACTTCTGAGAGCCGACCACAAATGCTGTTGAAAGCATTGAAGCATTTCCACTTTTTTCTCAAGGCCCCGTAGAAAAGCTGACAACTCGCTTACCACTTTAGATTCCAAAATTTGGGCAAGGCTGATATGAAAATGCATTCATTTAACTGCTTCACAAAGTTTCAAAGCCTTGATTCCAGGAATTGGACTCAACGTTAGGCAATTCAGACCCGAAGTCTCAAAATAGGAGCTCTAGACCCACATTATAATAATTATTTTTGTGTGGGCTTTGGGCTTTCCATGAACAACAAGAGTGTTCTCGGCTATTCGTACAAGTACCTGTATGTTCTTGATTGGTGGCTGGTCAATACCAATTAGGCGCATTGGTAATAATAACGAACTCGATATTACGCCGAGAACTCAAAGCGAGTAGACAAAATCATGAAATAATTACACTGATGAAATTAAGAGGAGAATCAATTTTCTACAAAAGACTATTCGAGCCAGAGCTGCTCTACAGGCGGTACAAATTTCAAGACAGCTGCTCAAGGGTTGCCGAAATATCTATTTTTCTAGAATAATACATCTGGATTGATCGCCAAACAGCATGAACAGGAGGACGATATCGATTCACCAAAGCAGCAGCTGATTGCATGCATGTAGTGTCGCGGCGTAAGAACCGGCTAAAGCTGGGGTATTATCATCAAGCATAGCATGGGTACCACCATCATACGAGATCGATATGACAGTGAAGAGCTATTTTTAAAACACCAATAAAGTAGACCCACTCAGTTCCTGACCTGCTGCATGGTGCGTCCATTAGCAACCAGAGTTTACAAAGAGTTAGCCAAGCGCCGGCTGAGATATTGCAAGCTAGCGCGTCTGCCGACGCGCTAGCTTGAGTCTTGTTTGAAAAGGGAATGTTTGTACCGGAAAAGTCAAAGTTTACGGGCCATTTGCTACTACGAAACCGCGTGATCATGAGTACGCAAACAAAGAAAGTCCCTGCGTTCAGTGCCACTTGAAATGCACCTGTCATACTACTAAAAGAAAGCCATATGCGCTGAAGGTGGGTTTGTCGGGCCTGGACTTTTTGTACATGTGAGAGATGCTGCTGTGGAGTTTAGCGGCGCCTCAAACTCAGCCGCGCGCTTCAACTTAACGAGAGCTTAAACGCCCCACCTGCGCATTGTCTCGTGGAGTAGAGCTTATTTGGCGTGCGTTATGTTTCTTGGGCAGGCGGCAAGCTATATAATATCACAGCTCAATATCTGAAATGCTCATGCCATTATAATTTTGAATTTATTGCGCTGCACACCGATTCTTCATTTGCTTCGCTCCTTTCAAAGTGGTGCCTTGTTTTCATTTCTCATGGCTGAGTTGAGAAAAAGGTGGTTGGTAGTCATTAACCACTATGAATACATTCCAAACCGTTACAGGTAACGAGGAGTCGATCGAGCGGTTAGCCAGGTCCCTTTCCTAGTTGCAATTTCCCTATAGCAGCTGGTCACACCAGCCATTGTAGTCGCCTTTTCTACTAGTTGGGCATGGCTGGTTCTTGATCAGTCGCTATTACTCGGTGGCTGGTCGGCTTTTTAACCTGATAGTCGACCCACCCACCACCTCAACTAACTTCAGTTTGCAATGCCTAAGCACATGGTCCCAAATTCTGTGATTCTAGTTCCCTTATGGGTAGCTCATTACTTTTTCTCCCTATGACGGGCCGTGTTTTAGTCGGTGATCACTTCAGCCAGCCAAATTTCGAGAGCTCCATATAAAGACACCAGGGCCCGCCCATGATGCACCTTTAGCTCGTTTGTTTAAATCAGTAGACATTGTCAGTGTAGAAACCATCTTAAAGACTTTCTGGAAGATACCAAGTAATTTTTGTTTGTTCCAATTGTCGATTTTCCTTCGTGCACTGATATTGATCCCGCTCCCGACTGCAGATTACCAGCCTGATATCTCATATCCTAAACGCCCTCGTTCGCCTAATTTATTTTGGATCTAAATTCTAGATAAAATTGGGGAATTGGCAGTCAATATGAACAGCCTCGATAACACCTGCTCCAGCTACTGGAGAATTCCAGACGATTCTCAGTATCTCACATCCGTGGCTACACACGCAACTGATCCGCTGATAGCAGTGGCCTCTGGAGCCAAAGATGCCAATTTATTTATATATGAACTGGAAGACGGTGGAGATCCTATGAATGGCAAGTCCAATATTCTCACACATCATCAGACCATCACCCTGGGTGGAATCCATTCCTTGACATGGGTTTCTCAGAACCATCCTCTGGGATCTCAAGGCAATGTTCTAGCTACAGGTCATAATTCTGGTCTGGCACACTTCATTCTACTACCAGATCCTTACTCAAATAATGTACCTGCAGAAATTGTGAGACGATTCAATCACAATAGGCATCTTCAAAAAAGCAGTGGGTCCACTCGGATCAAGCACCTGCAGCTATCGAACGATGTATGGACATGCACACCTTTATCCTCTCTTATAACCATGTGCTCGGAGCATATTTTCCTATGGGATCCCTCGCGCTCGGATATTCCTATGCTCCGTAAAAAGTGCAAAGGCGCTACGTGCTTCGATGCTTCAGAGCTTCGTAGCGGCATCCTGGGCATGGGTGGAGCGAAAGGAATATCTATCAGAGATATCAGAGCCCATAGCTCGAGCGGCTTGTCCCCGCCTACTGATAACGATGGTAGAGTATCTATGGTAAAGTGGTCTCCTAACAACGAGAATCTCATGGCAGCAGTTCATGATTCCACCACCATCAAAGTATGGGATATTCGAAGCCATGGTCCATTGGCTACATTCGACGGACATACAGACCAGATCAATTCTATTCGCTGGGCTTCGAGCGCTACTGCTGCTTCTCCTTCTAATAATAGTACACTGACATCGGGCGAACTTTATTCTGCATCAAACGACGGCACAATTAGAGTTTGGAGTGTTGGAAATAATAATGAAAGTGCTGCTGAATATAACTCCAGCAGAGACTCAATCCAACCCTTACCTGATAATAATAATACCCCTACTAGTAAGAAGGATCTTGAATGGATTCAGAACAAGCCATGGAAGCTATACCGACAGCGATTGTCCAAGTACGACGACGACTCGACTGTGAGTTGTCAGTACTTCATTGATCGCTCTCGACATTCATTCAGTTCCACTATTTTTTCTGCCACTAAGCAGTTTCTGAAGCTCGCTGCTATTCAGACATCCCGATCTCCTCTTCCTAGTCTCATTTCCGTCGACTCGGAGGGCTATTTTGGACTACACACCAAAGACGTCTTCTCATTCGAGCTTGACTACAGTGGAGCCTCCGATCCGCAATCTTCAGAAGATGATTTTGTCCCCTCTCTTTCTACATCCCCGACGAGTTTTAGCAGCACTCGACGATCACGAAGCTCTGACAGTTCTGCCAGTTTTTGAAGTTTTTCCAGTTAGATATACTGTCTTTTGATACCTCGCCATGACTTTCCTTACGATAAGACGATAATTAATCTATTTTTTTCTTTTATAAACGTGAAATAACATTACAAGTCGCTCGAACTTAACCCCCTTTTGCATAGGCCTCATATTTGGCTGTGGTATTCTCGTAATCTTTCTGGAAAAGCTCGTCTTTGTTACGAGCCATGTATTTCAAAAACACTTCGAGATGTTCACGTAAAACATTGACACTTTGGTGATCCATATTGGTCTGAGCAACAAGGCCAGGGAGAGAAATAAAAAGCCGGAGAAGATGCTCTGCACCGTATAGCTCGCTCATTGGTACATCGGGATGTTCTCTTCGAACGTCCAAATATTGCTGTCTTTCAAACCGGTAAAGAAGAATGTTACCAAGCGATTTGTCAAAATACAACTTGATCCCCGATATAACCTCGTCAAAGATGTCTTCTTCTGCAGAGCCCGGCTGTCTAGTTGAAGCTGTAGCATCTCGGTATTTTTTGAGAATCTCTACAACATTGGGCTCTCGAGGTAAAGTCACCAGCTGATGATTCTTGGTGATATACTCCCAGTCGTCCACCAACTGTCCTTTGAGGACCTCTGGGACTGCAAGAGCAATCTCAGAACGCTTAGAATATTCATCTTGTGATTCAAGATCCTCGTAAAACGCCGACGATGTCGGTGGTCCATTGAAGCCAGAAGGAGCACCACTGGCACCTCGACCTCCACGCTTCTGGTTGCGCGTGTACTCGTCCTTGCTGGGAGAATTCTTAGAATCTGCAACATCACCTAAAGATGATCCAGCCAGGCCCTTTTTCTTGCCAGAAGCTGCAGAGGCCTGGGCCAGAGCAGCCTGCTTGAGCTCCTTCTGAGTCCGGATGTTTTCCTCGTTCCACAACAACACCCGGTCGTCGCGAATCCACTCATCCCACGTACTTTTCCATCCTTTGTAATGCACAAAATACGCAATATCATTCTCCAGCTCGGGGGGAATGTCGTCCACATTATTGGATGACACGTCCGGATTCCCTTCATTGGCAGCCCCTTTGGACTTGATCATCTTAGCCTCCGGGTCGTAGACCTTGAGAATCTTGGCCTCATACAATAATGGCCCATGGAATGCCAGACACCGCGAGTTGACTGGAAGTTTGGGCATTTTCACAGTGCTGGTGCTGATGTTAAGTTTGGTGAGCCTTGCCAGCCTCAGCACCAGCACTAGCCGGCCAGCCTACAAGCGGCGGGGGGGGGATTTTTTTGGCTTTCGACTCCTGCATAAACGGAGAGATCACACATTTCACGGAACCTGAACATTTCATTTGAGTTTGAAAGGGAATTTCAAATAGAAATCGTTTCTTCGTTAGATAGTCTTCCACATAGAAATGGCCAAATCCATCATTATCATAGGAGGCGGTCTTGTAGGAGCAGTTGCAGCTCTAGCTTTCGCCAAAAAAGGCTTCCAAGTCGAGGTGTATGAGTCTCGGCCTGATCCCAGATCCAAAGCCCAGATTGCTCTGTCTAACAGCCGATCTATTAACCTTGCGATCTCGGCTCGAGGTCTTTTGGCATTGGAGTCTATAGATGAAGCTACTCATGAGAGCGTGCTCAAGGAGGTGATTCCTATGCACGGGCGGATGGTGCATGATGGTCAAGGCCATCAGATATCCCAGAACTACGGGCTCCACGGGGAGGCTATCAATTCCATCAACAGGGAGATTCTGAACCGAATGCTTTTGGACCAAGTAGCGGATCTTGAAAATGTGACCATCAAATTTGGCCATAAGCTTGAAAAAGCCGACTTTGTTGCTGATTCCCCCAAAGTTTGGTTATCGACTGATTCTGGTGAGACTGTTGAGACATCAGCCGATGTTATCATCGGAGCCGATGGCTCATATTCGCGAACCAGACAACAGCTACAAAGAGTTGTGAACATGAATTACCAGCAAGAATATATTGATCATTACTACCTGGAACTGATGATCCCTAACACTGACGGTAATTTTGCTTTGAGTCCTAATCATTTACACATCTGGCCCCGCCATCAGTATATGTTGATTGCTCTGGCTAACCAGGACACCTCGTTCACCGTGACACTGTTTGCACCTAAAGTTTTATTTAACGAGCTGGAAGGTGATGATGGCAAGATCACTGCATTTTTTTCTGAGAATTTCCCCGACGCTATGGAGCTCATTGGTGTCAAGGAAGTTTTACGGTGCTTCAACCAGAATCCTAAAGGTTCGTTGGTATGCGTCAAATGCAGCCCTTATAATTATAAAGGCAAGGCCATTATAATCGGGGATGCTGCACATTCGACGGTTCCTTTCTATGGACAGGGAATGAACTGCGGATTCGAAGATGTCCGTGTGCTCATGGGACTACTGGAGAAGTACGACTATGATTTCCTAAAGAGCTTTGACGAATACACAGCCACTAGACACAAAGACCTTGTTTCTATCATTGATCTGTCAATGAGGAATTACGTCGAAATGCGACATAATGTTGTCACTGCCAGATATCTTCTTCGGAAGAAGATCGACGGCTGGC
The DNA here is from genome assembly GCA_030564625.1 of Zygoascus hellenicus. Classification (NCBI taxonomy): domain Eukaryota; kingdom Fungi; phylum Ascomycota; class Dipodascomycetes; order Dipodascales; family Trichomonascaceae; genus Zygoascus; species Zygoascus hellenicus. Next base: position 505,047 of record JAJLWE010000002.1, read on the forward strand.
TTTGCAAGCTACTGGGAGACAGCTGGCTGCCATTGTACACAATGGTTAGCTTTCGACCTGATATTTCTTACTCGCAAGCCATTTCTAAAGAAGCTAAGCAGACCAAAATTCTTCAATATGGAGAGAACGTTGTTTTTGCTGCTGGCCTAATTGGTGCTGCAGCATTTGCTTGGAACAAGTTTGCAAAATGAACCCGTAGTTGTAGCACCAGCCTTCGGCAGCGATATCTTTCTATAATTTTTAATACGAAGAAGAACAGTTATTTTATCATTTAAGTGTGAAGGCGTGCAAGCTAGTCATTCGTCTTTACCAGCTGTATTGTGGCACATAGCGACAGAAGAAACACAGCATTATGAAATAAGTTGCCATGAGACAATCTGAGCTGAGTAGAAATATATGCGACACGTCAATTAGCATTTGGAGTAACCCACAGGTTTTCAGTTCCATGAGTACATTTAATTCATGATGCATGTCGAACGAAGTGAAATATTAAAAATCAGCAAGAACATTAATGCCGGCTACTACATCAAATCAATACCAAGCATATCAATCTATTAGTCAATATTGCATTATATCTCCATACGTGAAGAACTATTTACTGTGAGGAAGAATGTTCATATTCTACACAAAAACCTAATCAGCATGAATCGTAATACCGAATTTCATGAGTTTTTGCTTACTGCAAGCTCTGCAAAGGATTACCTTCTCCGTACCAAGTCAAAAGCAAAGACAATCCAACAGTGTCAAGCAAGCCTACAGCGATCTTAGCAAGAACCAAGTCTAAGCTCTGGGTCTGAAGGACCAAGTCAGAGACAATCTGGGGAAGCCCAGTGACAGCGAAAACAAGACCACCAATGTAAGAGGCAGCCTGGTAGTTGGCAGTGGCAGTCAACTTAAGAAGGGCAGAAGTGGCATAGGTCTGGACACCGGAAGAGGCAAGGGAAGAGCCCCAGACAGCGGCAGCGGATTGAATCTCCTGGTTCTGGAAAATGTCACGCTTGTCCTGAGCAGCTCGGGCCTTAGAGAAAGCAGCACCAAAAACAGGTCGGGTGACAATAAAGCTGACTGCATGCGAGTAGGCAGTTCCCAATGCAATAGCACCAGGGGAGACCTTGGGGAAGTAATCGAATTGAGTGCTAACCATGATGAAGTATGAAGTGGATATCAGAACGTGAAATGCACAATTATGATGGAAATTGACGAACAGGAATTGAGGCCCTTTATATATTCTTGCCCTTCACCACGATTGCGCGAAACCTTCGCTTTTCCATGTGACCTAATCCTGCGCCTATAGGATGAGCCGAAAACGGAATGTGTATTCTAGTCGAGACAGAGAACGGCTGTGACACCATCCAGAGTAGCAAAGACCTATACTTTCAAGAAAAATGAAGACAGAAAGAAGGATAGAATTCTCAGATACCCAATTAACCCATAGTTTCTGCTAAATTCTGTCCATTTTTTCAAGAAAACTCTTTGAAATCAATCAATTGGCCATCGAGTAATGATGACGCCTTTGTGTCGGTTTGCTTGCTACTTGCTGGAAATCTCGCCGCACCAAACATACTCCAACGAGGCCATGCGCAAACAATTCGACTCAATTACAGCGACATATCTGCACAAAAAAGAATTGATAAAAATTTCTTCTTTGAATTCAATTGAGTAGTAGTCTGTTCATGAAATTTCTGAAAAAAGTGTGTTTGTCCATTGTAGATGACAATTTAGCATTGGGCTTTATTGACCGGGTCTCCCCCAATTTCCGATGATGAGCCGATGTTTGAAACCGCCCCCCGGATTCTATCACCCCCCGCTCCCCCTTCGGGTGGAAGGGCAGGGAAGCACAAAGGTAAAAATGCCGATCTCCAATTCACTTCGTTCTGGCGGGTGCCAGATTGAGCAACCCGGGCAGTACCAGCCGATGCAGCTTGCTGAACTTGGAGACAGCAAGAATGATGACCCGAGCAACGTTTTTCCAGAACTCTATTGTGGGTTGCCGCTTGCGTCTTGCTTAATCTTTAGTTCTGTTTCCAGCTCATCCAACTGTTTCTTGGCCTGCAATAGTACAGTTATACTCTGTAGAAGACTCTCCATTTTGGCGCATACTTTAGCAGTAGGCATGACTGGTCTATTTGGCAATTCCAGTTCCTGCAGAATAGCAGCAACTTTGGACTGTAATGCAGGTTTATAAGTGGTGATTTTGGTGGATCGCAGGTAAACACCGGGAGAAAGCTTGTCATGATATGACAAACCAAAAGCAGCTTCTTCCTTGACTGAGAGTTTTCTCTGGATCAATGATTGAACAGCTGCTGCACCACTGAGAGCAGATGGCTTTTTCGGGGCAGCAGAAGCGGAACTTTGTTTGTGAGTCGGGACTGGCGTTGATCCCGATCCGCTACCAACTTTAGGGGTTGCAGAAGCTGAGCTAGCTGCCGTGTTGGAAGGCTCAGCTTTGACAGCTACAGTCGCTGGTGCAGTAGAAGAAGCAGTAGCACTGGCCACATCCTTATTATTCTTCTTCTTGACACGATCCGAGGTCAAGAGTGTAGTTGTAAGCTGAGCCAACCCTTGAGATGATTGGAATTGAGAAATAGGGCCTGTTGGCTGAGGGGCATCGAGCAGTCGAAGCACCTCTTGTCGCTCTAGCAGCATTCTCTCAGCAGCTGCTTCCAATTTACGAGATTCAATGACTAGAGCTTCTTCCTCCGCGATTTCTGCAGGAGATCTGCTCAACAGTCTTTCCAAATGAGCTTTTCTTTTCAACTCATTTTCTTTGGAATACTTCATTTGTTTGACTAAATCTTCTTCTGCTGGTGACAGACCATCGCCTTTCTTCTGTCTGAACAACATCAGCCTTGTGCAAACATCGTAATAACGCTCTTTCAAATCTTCCAGAGACCGATCTGGCTTGTCCGGTGACTCTTGCATCTCGACATCCTCACCTTCTGAACTTTGCAAAGGATTGAAGTCATATCGATCATGTATCACCAGCCATCGTAGATCATACCTGGTAGCCAACTCAAATAAATATTTCGTTTCTTCATAAGACCACGAGTCTGTTTTCAGTGCTTCTTCATAGCTCTCCTCGGAAAAAATAGGAACATTGATCCGCGTGTTATATTTCGCAAACTGATAATCCTCGTTGGTGTTTGTCTCGTCAACACGCACCCAGTGATGCAGCACCAGCTTGTCGTCCCCCTCATGACGAGCACGATTAGTGAAAGCAGCCCATTTCCAAGGAACTGCTTTTTGTTTCCAGTTGGGCTTGCTTCTGAACCGATTATCCGTTATTGCCAGAGGCGGTGTATTATTGCCTAGCAGCGAGTACAGTTCTCGCTGCATTCCATCGATCCTTCTACCAGCAGCATCAGCTTTTCTCTTCTTGCTGATAGGACGCAAAATATCCGTCGGCTCGCTTGCTTGTCTCGCGTCTGACGACATGTTGTGAAGACTCCAAGTGTGATGGATCACTTCGATGGTTGGTTTTCCTTCTTGGGATTCCGTCGAGTTGGCCTCCCACCTCAAAACACAAGCCCTGTTTTACACAACATGAAGGGTGTGATGGGATATCACTGTTTACAAGTCAACCCCCCCTCAGTCAACTCTAACCTCTTACCAACCACAATTACTGACAGACCATGCCAGAGGCTCCTACTCGGTCACATCTTCCTTTGAAGGGCTCTTCTAAAATAATAGCGGAGTTTTTTGAATATTCCATCAATTCCATCTTGTACCAGAGGGGGATCTATCCTGCCGAGGATTTCCAGGTAGTTCGTAAATATGATCTCAATCTCCTGGTGACAATTGACTCGGAAGTCAAAGCATATATCAAGAAAATCATGTCCCAGCTACATAAATGGCTTGTTGGCGGAAAGATTTCCAAACTCATTGTAGCAATCACTTCAAAAGACTCTGGCTTGGTTGTGGAGCGATGGCAGTTTGATGTTCAGGTGAATGATCCCGCTCAACCAGGAGCAGCAGCAGCGGCCTCAACTGAATCCGAAAAGCAGGAAAAAAGCCAGGAGCAAATCCAGAAGGAAATTCAGGCTATTATCAGACAAATCACTGCATCTGTGACGTTTCTCCCTATCTTGGATGGCAGATGCACCTTCAATGTACTTGTCTACGCAGCGGGCGATGCTAAGATCCCCGTGGAATGGGCCGATTCAGATGCGAAGATTATCGAGAATGGCGAAGAAGTACAGTTGCGGTCGTTTTCGACCAATGCGCATAAAATCGACACTTATGTGGCATACAGCCTGACTAATCCATGATCCGAAATATTATTTTATTATTGATACTACCTTTTCGTCTAACAGCACAACTCAACTCCAATTACAACTCGTCGTGATCATAGTAATCATCGTCATCATCATCAAAGCCAGCAGCACCGGATCCACCTCCTTGCTGCTCATAAAGCTTGTTGGTGATGGGGTAGGTGATAGCATTGAGCTGTTCTCGCTGCTCCTCAATCTCCTCCTTGGAAGCAGTGGCACCATTCTCATCAATCCATTCAAGAGTGTCCTTGATGGCTTCCAAGAGGGTGTCTCGGTCGTCTTCGTCAATGACAGAGGCCAAAGAACTGTCTCCAGTGGCGTCAGTGATCTGGTTTTTAAGAGAGTGGGCATAGTTTTCGAGCCCGTTTCGAGCCTCAATCTGCTCACGAACCTCGTTATCCTGCTCGGCATACTTCTCGGCCTCTTCAACCATTCGCTCAATCTCTTCCTTAGAAAGTCGACCCTTGTCATTTGTAATGACAATAGAGTTGCTCTTACCAGTAGCCTTGTCAGTAGCTCCAACCTTCAAGATTCCATTGGCATCAAGCTCAAAGGTGACCTCGATCTGAGGAACACCTCGAGGAGCAGGAGGGATACCAGTAAGCTCGAACTTACCAAGCAAGTTGTTGTCCTTGCACATAGCTCGCTCACCTTCAAATACCTGAATCAAAACAGTAGGCTGGTTATCAACAGCAGTGGAGAAAATCTGAGACTTCTTGGTGGGGATAGGAGTGTTTCGGCCAATCAACTTGGTCATGACACCACCAGAGGTCTCAATACCAAGAGTCAAGGCATTGACGTCCAACAAGACAATGTCATCAACACCATCTTCACCGGAGAGAACACCAGCCTGAACAGCAGCACCATAAGCAACAGCCTCATCAGGATTGATACCCTTGGAAGCCTTCTTGCCATTGAAGAAGTCTTCCAAAAGAGACTGAACCTTGGGGATTCGAGTAGAACCACCGACCAATACAATGTCGTCGATCTCATTCTTCTTAACACCAGAGTCCTTAAGAACCTGCTCCACAGGCTTCAAGGTCTTCTTGAACAAGTCCATGTTGATCTCTTCGAACTTGGCTCGAGTCAAAGTTTCAGAGAAATCAATACCATCATAGAAAGCTTCGATTTCAATTCGGGTAGACATCTGAGAAGAAAGGGTTCTCTTAGCCTTCTCAACCTCTCGCTTCAGCTTACCAACAGACTTGGCATTGCTGGCAACATCAGCACCGTCATGTTTCTTGTTGAATTGCTTGATGAAGTGTCGAACAACTCTGTAGTCGAAATCCTCACCACCCAAGTGAGTATCACCAGCAGTAGCCAAAACTTCGAAAACACCACCTTCGATAGACAAAAGAGAAACATCGAAAGTACCTCCACCAAGATCGTAGACAATGATTTGTCGCTCCTCATCAGTTCGGTCCAAACCATAAGCAATGGCAGCAGCAGTAGGCTCGTTGACGATTCGAAGAATAGTCAAACCAGCAATAGTACCGGCATCCTTGGTAGCCTGTCGCTGAGCATCATTGAAGTAAGCAGGAACAGTAACAACAGCATGAGTAACCTTCTTGCCCAAGTAATCTTCGGCAATCTCCTTCATTTTACCAAGGACCATAGAAGAAATCTCCTCAGGAGTGAAAGTCTTCTCCTCCTGCTTGTAGTCAACCTTAACGACAGGTCGTCCACTCTTGTTTTCAACAGTAAAAGGAAGATGCTTCAGATCCTTCTGAACAGAAGGATCATTGTACTTGAGACCAATGAGTCGCTTGATATCGAAAATGGTGTTGTGAGGATTGGCAGCAGCCTGGTTCTTGGCGGCATCACCAACCAATCTCTCTTCATCAGTAAATGCAACATAGGACGGGGTGATTCGGTTACCTTGGTCGTTGGCAAGAATCTCAACTCGACCACCCTTCATAACACCGACACATGAGTAAGTAGTACCCAAATCAATACCAATGACTGTTCAAAAGTTAGTGTCTTAGAATCGTCATAATGTCTGCTGGCCACCCGCCGCACAACTGCCAAAATTGTACATGTCAACCTTAATATTAAGCGAGCCTGTACCAAAACCATCTCCCGCCTAGGTAATGCCACTACTCAAAACACTTGCGTATAAGCCACTTTATTGATGACTTGTCAAAAGAGATGTTGCCACCCAAGCTCTCGCGACCCAGCCCGTTTTGGGACTAAGGTCGTGATGGTGGCAAGTGCAACGTGTCGGAAGACCGGCGGCCCGCTCATAGGAAGAGCACGGCTCGAGCTGGTGCTCAACAGAGGTTGTAAGCAATAAGCGCCAAGCGCCAACAAGCGAGAGTCTCGCGATAATTGCCTTAGACAAAAACAAGTTTGACAGCAGTGAAAATAGAGAGCCTTGCCCATCGTAGCAGAGACACAGGGATCGCGTTGGGCCTTAGCCAGAGCGCAGTGAAATCATTGATTGTAGTACTTACCAGTTCCATAGTTATCGACATCGGAGTCAGCAGCATTGGCCATGCCACTCATGAATGGCAAAGCCACCATTAAAATGGCATATAGAATGATGCTCAGAGGAGCAAACGCTTTGAAAGAATGCTTCATTTTGTATAAGAGCCTGAAAAAATCACAAATTGTGCGGAATACACCGTCGTCAGTCGGGATCAAATCAAACAATCACCTAGCTTTGGGGGGTTGCAAATTTCAACGATAATTATCAGGCAGCTAAATAGCAGTCTTTTGGATATCTCGTATGAGTTATGCCCAGTCTAATACAATCGCCTCTCAAGTGTGTTCTACAAACAGTCCGAGCTGTTACCGCGGCTTTATATATAGGTGGTAGAAAGAAACTAACTTATAAGTGCCAGCGCACAAACCCAATGGCGGATTTTTCTAGTAGAATCGTGGAGAAAAAGAAGCCAGCGTGGAGCTAAGCCGTATAGTCACGTGCCTGCGCTCGAGGCCCCTCCCCGCTTGACCTGTGGAAATTGTGGCAAACTGTGCCTATGGAAAGAGGGAAAAAAGGAAAGAAAAAGAAAAAGGAAAATCCAGAAATCCAGAATGTAAATAAAAATACAGTACGTGAGATAAAGTTGGGGATGTTGTTATTGCAGCTAGATGTTTGGTTGGTATAGAGGCCTGCTGGCTTGAGCTGGAGCGGCCCCGATTGCGGTGAATGCCCTGCGTAGTCGAGCCGATAAAAATCCTCAGACCCAGCAGTAGATTGATCAATAATAAGTAGCAGGAAGAAGCAGGAATCTGGAGCATCACTTGGCTGTCAAGATTGGGAATAGTTGATAGACAGTAATAGTCGTATTATCTTTAGTAGCGATCAGTAGTGTTATTCATTGTAAGAAGTACGTTTAGATCAGGTTCTACCTATTAGGTTGGACTGGTAGTTGCAGTGATTGATCGTTCTTCATTGATCCGATTCTTACTTTAATCAGGCACAAACTGAATTCAGTGAGCTGGAAAATCAAAAGCTCATTTACGCAGATCTTTCTAAGTGCAGTCATTCTACTCATTTGATTTTATTCAGTATTCTGTTAACTGTCACACTTGATTGTCTACTGTCTACTGTGAAATCACCATGCTGGGCGAATCAAGCGGGCTACCAGTGCCTTCCCGCCATTATTTCTACATGAAAAAAGCATTACAGCTTGCAGAGCAGGCTCTCAACTTGAACGAGGTTCCTGTTGCTGCAGTCTTCGTACACAATGATCGCATAATAGCAACCGGCATGAATGACACAAACAGATCTCTTTGCGGACATCGTCATGCCGAATTTCTCGGAATTGAGCATATTTTGAAACAAAATGATGCTTCTGTATTCTCAGAGACCGACCTTTATGTCACAGTAGAACCTTGTGTGATGTGCGCATCGGCTCTGAGACAGCTCAATATTCGAACCGTCTACTATGGCTGTGCAAACGACAGATTCGGGGGGTGTGGATCCGTATTCGATGTCAACTCAAATGCTAAAGTTGATTGTAATCCGGGGTATCCGGCCTACCCTGGATTCTATCGTGAAGACGCGATATTATTGCTGAGACGATTCTACACTCAAGAAAATGACAAAGCTCCAAAGCCACAGACCAAAAAAAACCGGGAGCTCAAGTTTGAGTTTGAGCCAATAGATCTCACAAGATATGTCGCAGACCGAGATGAGTTCATTCGCGTTTATGGAGAAGATAAGTTACACTTATATGGCGAAGACATGGCCAATGAAGGACCAGCCAAAAAAAGACGAGTTTAGCTCAATCTTCCAAAGCTCGGCCGATATTTTCCCAGTCTTTGATGACGCTCTGATAAAATTGTATGTTATAATCGGTCAAAGCATTGAGAGTATCCTTCATCTCCCGGTGCTTGATTTCATCGAAAATCTTGACTTCATTCAATGCAAATTCTTCAAACGCATCGCTGGTTTTATGCGCATTATCTATTTCCTTGGTCAGCTCATCAATTTTCGTTTCAAGCTTGGCTAACCGCTCTCTGCGGGAAACCTCGTGGCTTACTCCCCGTAGATCTTCGACTTTATTACGAAGAAAATTAGAGCCACCACCTGCAAGTAAAATATCGCGGTCACTTTTGGCACGGGACAAGTAATCTGAAAGAGCTTCATAATCAAGCTGCTTTTGTTCTCTCTGCTTGATCAAGCCTTTAAGAGCAGCAAGGTATGCTTCCATATCCCTCAACGATGAGATATAATCACTTTCCACTTGCTCCTTCAACGTAAAATAACCTCTGGATAGATCTTGAACACCTTTAGCAAATTCACTGAAAGCCAGATTCAAAGTAGGTTCCAAGTCAGCAAGTTTCATCATTTGCACGCCAAACTCGTCGAGATCATGCACCAAATCACCTTGGCGACGAGCCACTCTACTAAATGTCTTTTCAATGCCGGCAAGGTTTTCATCAAGCTTATCTGCATGATCTTTCACTTCCAAAAGTTCCTGGCTTGGATTGTTCACCTTGGCAAATGCATTCAAAATGGTATCGGAGATTCCATCGATAACAGATGAAGCAGCACCATTTCCAGATCCCGGTAATTGGGAACCGGCACCAGTGCTACCAACCGAAAGCCTGGAACCACCGTTATGCTTTTTGAAGGTATTCCAATCATCAGATTCCAGAAACGTATGAAACACTCGGGATTTCTTGAGATAAGGATGAAGGCCAATGCGAGTGAGGAATCGGGTCAAACTAGCAGCTCTTTTCAAAGTGAATTCTGGACCAAAGCGGTCTCCTTTAAGATACTCCAGCCTAGATCGGTCAGGAAGAGGGGGGACAGCGCTTGCCGGGAATTCGTTTGTTAGAGAGTCAAATAAATAAACAAAGTCGGAAAACCGCCGGCGGACCTGAACATTGGGCCTCAGAAAGCTAGCAGAATTGGTCTCGGTGGAAACCAGATATGTGATATAAGCATTCTGGCCTTCTGATTCCTTGACAGGCTCGGAAATTATGCAATGGAAGTAGATCGAGTCATCTAGCGACTTGAGACCCGATTGTGACGATGCCTCAAGCTGTGACGGTGGCGGTGGTCCATGGGAGCTGGACGATTGGTCCTGTTGGTCTTCCCAGGATGGCTGGGCATCAAAAGGAGGAGAATCCATGTCTGTAGACGAGAAATGTGAGCGCTGGTTTCACTCAATTGAAGAGTTATGCAATACCAAGGGGTCAGTAGGAGCTTGAGATAGGCAACTTGGGCACTATTGGGTGTTGGAGGAAGGGCAAGGCTGAGGAGGAGCATGAAGGAGGCTTGTAGAGGGAGAGAAGAGAAGGAGGAAGGGAGGAAGAGGAATTAGTTATGATGGAGGAAAGGAAAAAATAGTTAGAGGCCGGGTGACGAGCATCATTGATTTATTGTTTATGAATATAGGATGGAATGGAGGCGTGGAGAAGTGGAGGGTATATGATGGAGGTTATATGGGAATGGTGGGGTATAAGGGCCTAGTATAGAATACGCTTTATTGTGAAGTATATCACAGCCGAAATACCAATTGGCTCTGTCCTTGTTTAGTTTATGATATTCTACGAATCTACTACTCTAATTTCAATTTGTGGAAATCTTAAAACTTGGCTTTGTGAATAGCTGTGTTACCGTAGAAAGCATCTACCGGAGAAGTTCACTGTCCACTCCTCATGGCATAGTGCTAAACATCAGCCTACAATTCAAAACAGCAGAGAAATCTTATTTTAATGTGCAGTCGAGGAGAATCGGATGTCTTTATTTCTTCCAAGATAATCGGTCCTTGCATTACCCAGTATGTAGGTACATGCGTTATTGAGTTCTAGCATAGCAAACAGCAGAACAAAGAGACAAATGCCCATTGATAAAATTTCCGAGATTGCCGTTATCTGCAAGTTGAACGTAAGTGCGCAATTGAATGTACATGAGCAAGTAGATATGTCCAACCAGTCATTGAGATCACGGATAAGCTTAATTACACTACTGTCCTAATGCCGCAGCATTAGTAATAATACTGCTTGTATCACCAGCTGCTGCTGCTTCACCACTTTAGATAAGATCTGCTATTCATTGCTATGTATTACGGTTCATTGCACCATTTGCACATAATATAATACCAAGATTCCAGCTGTAACGATTTCTTACTGCATTTCTTTCCAACATGAAACGACTCTTTCGCATTCGGCTGCTTGATATCTCCACCATTCTTTGCTCCACTGCTCCGTACAAACTAGTGATCGTCACCATCCGCTTCCATATAAAGCACCATCGTTCTAAAGCCTGCCATTCCACTGTATTGCAGACGACTTATGATGGGTTACGCTTATCGCTTATTTTCGTAAAACTTCAGCTTTCAATTTGAGCCTGATGACTGAGATATCCTCCAACCCTCATCTTTTGCTTTGCTACCAAACCCTTCTCTACCCCTGGATTTCCATAGTCTATGCACACAACACCCACACACGCACACCTCCATCATTAGATTGCCTGGTTCTCCCACTATCAAAGCCAAGCCATTCTACGCCCAAGATCCAATATCCAAAATATCTCCATGCACTTTTTCCAGAGTGTGGTACCTTCCCGTTTGGTGTAGCCCCCCTCCCTTCAGGCTAAAGCTGACAGCCAGTAATCATTCAGGAACAACCGCCAGCGGCTAATTGTATTCATCTCAAGCACTGTGCTGCATTTTCGAACCTCTGACACGCCATCCCTCTTATGCTCCTTTTAGTTGTACATGGAAATCATCCTGTTATCGAGCCAATCACTGTCCACGAAATGGGCCCGCCGCACGATGCTGGTGCTGTCTATGCTGCTACTGCTAGTGGTGCTCAGGGTCTTGCAGCCATGAGCACTGGGCCGCCTGGATATTGCACTAAAAATTGTCCAATGACAGCTCAGATCTAAGTGGGCTTGAAATGGCTCTATTCAGACCGCTAGTGCCTTTAGTGTATTCCCGTGGTAGTGGGGCAAAGGCTGGCTTGCGCCATCTATGATGCTTAACCTTGATATTTCGCCATGTTCGAGCCAAGTGTGCGGGTTTCCTACAGAAAGAGCCTTTTATTGTCGGCACTGGCACGCAAAAGAATGGATTATGCAGGCAAGCAGCTAGGCTGTCAAACTTTGTAGCACCGCAATGGGGCCATCCCAAGTTCTGCTCACGCCAAGTTCTGTGGTGGTTTTTTTCTATTTTATTTTATTTTATTTTTCCGAGTTGTTATATTTGTTTTTTCTTACTTCTCCCTCGGCAGCTCTCACTTAAGATTTGATTCGATTGCTGTGTGTGGTCTGCCTAGTGTGGTTATCTGCGCCTGTACAGGAGAGTGCGTGTTGATAAATAAGCTTAGCCTTTCGCCCTGATCCACCACCATTACTGCTGCGAGCAATACGTTGGCAACGATCCGAGCTGACAAGTATTGCGAGGGAGGCTTTTGTGACTGGTTTCTGGTGCAGAGGTGTGGAGATTTGGAATTCCAAGGTTTTGTGATCTACTTGTTAATTTTGTTTCTTGTTGACTGCTACTGCTAAGATTGGCACTACTGCCCGCACTTACTGCTCGTTGTTTGATCGCTCAAGGGGGCCAGCCAGCACTATCTATCAGCAAATGAGCGCTGCCAATTCTTCGTTTTCCAGGCATTCTGCTTTGTCGGTTCCTGTCAGAGAGAACGTTTCTGCTTATGGTAAGTAGCCATTCGTTTGAATCTATTTTTATTTTTGTTCGGCGTTTCTATTTTGCTCATCACTGTCTTCATTGTTGTTGATGGCATGTTGATTTGACGGGCCGGGCCTTCTGTAGCCAGCCTTTGATCCTGTATTGACTAGATTCTTTGTTCCACTAACACTTTCAGACGATGAAGTTGTAGTATCGAGCCTTCGGGATTATACTGCCGAGTTATCATCCATGGCTCTTGAAGAAGGCATGTCGCTTGGTTCTAATTATAACAGTGCATCTCTTCGGAATCGCATGGGCCAATCTCAAGGCTCTGACAGCAATTCGAACGTGGGCTCGTTTGAGCGCAAATCTGTCGAATCCACGAGGAACACTGCCTCGGGACTCTCATCTGGCTTGAACACTGAGGCATCTCCTCTTACTGCTTCTTTTATCAAAAATGATTCTTCTTCTCCGACTCCCACGGATTCTCCTGCATCTACTCATTTACAGATCTTCGAGGAACACAATGAATCCACACACTTGATACCTCATGTTCCTAGCAGTCCTTCTTCAAAGGGCCACATATATCAGACGTTTGATCGTCAGAATCTGTCGGAATCACACAGTTCACCCCATGTCGAGCACTATCATGTCGATTCCCTGCTGGCATACACAAAAAAAAACCTGACTCGAGAAAACATCATAGAACAAGGAATTAAACAGCCTTTGTCCCTTGTTCCTTCTGTCATTCTAGGTGTTTTACTCAATGTCCTGGATGGTCTTTCGTATGGAATGATCTTGTTCCCGATTGGCCTTCCAATGTTTTCTCACCTGGGTCCTGCTGGTCTTTCTATGTTCTACATGAGTTGCATCATATCTCAGCTTGTCTATTCTTTAGGTGGCTCTGCTTTCAAAGCTGGCATAGGCTCGGAAATGATTGAAGTTGTCCCTTTTTTCCATTCAATGACATTTGCTATTATGGATCGAATAGGGGCTGAGAATAAAGATGCTATCATTGCTACGACTATTCTTTCTTTTGCATTGAGCTCGGTTGTCACTGGTTTGGTATTCTTTTTGCTCGGTTATGCTCATCTTGGTTCATTGGTTGGATTTTTTCCACGGCACATCTTGATTGGCTGTGTTGGTGGTGTCGGATTTTTCCTCGTGGTTACTGGTATCGAGGTGTCGTCTAGAATGACTACATCTTTGGAATACACTTTTCCAGTTTTCAAGTATTTGTTTTTCAACACAGATATTCTGTTGAAATGGTCCATTCCCTTGTGCCTTGCCTGTTTCCTCATGTTTTTGGAAAGAAAGATCCACAACTCCTTATTGGTGCCCATTTACTTCATATCTCTATTCTTCATCTTTCATATTGCCGTGGAGGTTATACCTGGATGGAGTTTGTCTCTCGCTCGTGATAATGGCTGGGTATTCCCTTCGGTGGAATCTAATGAACCATGGTGGTATTTTTACACTCTATACGATTTCAAGAAGGTCAACTATGTTGCTTTACTTGATACCATCCCTGCAATGTTTGCTTTGACGTTTTTTGGTTTACTTCATGTACCTATTAATGTACCTGCACTTGCTGTGTCTATTGGTGAAGACGACATTGACGTTGACAGAGAACTTATTGCCCATGGCATGTCTAATGCTCTGTCAGGACTTTGCGGATCTATTCAAAACTATCTTGTTTATACAAATTCGGTGCTTTTTATCAAATCCGGTGCTAATTCACGTTTAGCTGGTGTCATGCTGGCCCTGGCTACAGCTTTGGTTATGTTTTCTGGCCCTGGAGTAATTGGATATATTCCAGTCATGGTGGTCGGCGCTCTTATTTTTCTACTAGGACTAGAGCTTCTGGCTGAGGCCTTGGTAGATACATGGGGACGCGTCCGCAAATGGGAATACCTTACAATTGTAGTTATTGTTGTTACTATGGGCACATTTGACTTTGTTTTTGGAATCATTATGGGAATCATTCTGGCCTGTGTTACTTTTGTATTCGAAGCTTCCCAGACTTCTATCGTGAAGGCCACATACACTGGAGAAGCTGCTCGGTCAACCGTGAGACGACATTTTGCTCAGCAACAGTTTCTGTCACAAGTCGGAAAACAAATATACGTGATGAAACTGTCAGGATACGTTTTCTTTGGAACAATTGTTTCTTTGGAGAAGCAAGTAAGAGAATTGATGGATGAGGCCACATTTGACAGAGAGCCGATTCGGTTTATGGTACTGGACATTTCAGCTGTTACGGACATTGATTATTCAGCAGCTGAGGCATTTGCCAGAATGAAACGCCTCTTGGACTTGAAAAGAGTAACTCTGATCTTAGCCGGTGCGTCAGAAAATGGAAAAAATATTCAGGGCCTGCGTGCAGTTCAACTTATCGACCCACTTTCACTTTCAGATAGTGCTGCTAGTGAAGAAGACACTGATGACTCTGTACACATAAGAGTTTTCCCGGATTTGAACACTGGACTGGAATTTTGTGAGAATGAGTTTCTCCGGACATATTACAGGCAGCGAGATGCCTTGCAAAAAAGAAACAATAACAATTATAATAGAATGGCCATACCTAGTGGAAGTGTGTCTGGTCCCGGAAGAAAGGCATCTCTTAGTACATTTTATGGTGCATCCCCACGAGCAGCAGTTTTACATCAAGCAGTGTCACAAAATGCCCGAAAAGAAGTACAAACAACTTCTAAATGGCAGCATTTCAAGCCACCCATGCCCGTTATGATGCAGGTGTTCCAAAATGTGTCAGACAGAAACGAGGACTTTTGGTTTAAGGTAGCTCCTTTTTTCAAAAAGGTGCAGCTGGAAGCAGGAACTGTGCTCTACCACAGCGAGACTGTTGCTACTGGTTTTTATCTTGTCGAGTCTGGCATGCTCAGAGCCGATTACGACTTGGCCCAAGGGAAGCTTTATGAATCAATTCTGGCTGGTACGACTTGCGGAGAATTACCATTTTTCTCTCAGACCACTCGTACAGCCACAGTGAGAGCAGAGAAGAACTCAGTAGTATGGAAGCTTGACCGAGAATCGTGGATCAAACTACAACAGATGAAACCAAATGGTGCTGAAATTAGCGTCGAGTTACTGGAGGTGGCTTTGAAGCTGACTGTTGAAAGATTCACAAGCATTACTGCTTATGTGATGATGAGTGCGTCGTGAGATTGTTATGAGCATGTAATATAATAAGATTTTTTTTGATTTTTATGAGATGGAATTTCAACCATGAGGTAGGGAATCTCATGCTGATGATTAAATGCTTCTTCTTTTAACAGGTCCTTTCAGAACCGTCTAATGCTATAATCCTATATCCAATACTGGAAATTAAATGCTTATAATTGGTAGTTCAGACGTTTGTTGGAGTCTCTCAATGGGATCCATTTTTTTGATGCTGAGATATGACAGTAAAGCAGACATGGCCCTTGGACAGTCAGTGTTTGAAACGATGGCCGACAGGACCAGAGCAGCCAAGGCGACTGAAAATATGAGTATTTTCATGAATCGCACCCTAAGTTGTTGCTCATGGTCTTCCTTCTCCAATTCCACTACTAAGGAGGCCACATTGCTGAGTCTTTGACGATGCTGGTCAATCTTCTCTCTGGACTTCTCCATTCTAAAATGTAGCTCTTCAATAGCGTCAAAATCTTGCTGAACTGCCTTGATACGGTCAAGCTGCTGATCAGTATCTTTTTGTGTATAACGGGTGTCAGACTGAAAAGCATACATCTGATCATGAATCTGACTCTTGAGACTCTCCAGTTTCTGGACATGCAAGGCCAGTTGCTGTATTTTTTCGTCCACCAGATCCGAATCGTATGATAATTTGACTGAAACGTCACATTGAAGATGGTCTTTGATTCTGATGAGTTTTTCCGGCAACGGCCCGGAAAAATCAACACATGCAATTCCCTCACTGGAGCTTTTACCGTCGTCAGCAGCCCCACTCGATTCCAGCAGCGATCTGTTTCTCTTCAACTCCAATGCAGTCAGAGCTCGCTCTCCTGGATTGACTATGCTGGGTCGTCTCTGGCCACTAGCTAATGCAGAGCCCAAACTTCGGTCTTCATCGCTATCCGTAGTACCACTGGGCAGCATCATGGAGATTAAAGCAGACCCAGATCGATTTCTATTTTTCAAATAAAGCTCTGGGTTGTTTTCTTCTGAAGAAACCCGACGGGGCTTGTTCGTCGACGACGATGGGAGCCGAGATCGTGGTTTCGGTTCGCTATCTGGTATCAAGCTCGACATTGATGAAAGACCCAGTTCGCTTATTATCTTCGGGCTGCTTTCACGCCGAAAAGGCATGAACATCACCAGCCTGTGCTGGTGGTCTTCATCTTGTCCAAAATCTTTACTGCCCATTGTTGTTAGCAACTAGGCGGAGCACCTGAGTTCAAGGGGGGTCGGAGAAAGTTCCCAGAATAGGCCTGGACTATCATGCGAGAGGGCTCCGAAGCTCGGCCTGGGTTAGCACTTGAGAGATTTGAGCTATAAAATAATTGTTGAAATGGCTACTGTTTGTGTTGGAATGAAATTTTATTATTTATTTCAGAGTAAAAAATAAAGAAGAATGGTGTTAGCTGGGTTTGGCTGGTTATAATAGCTGAGCTCGGCTGATCTGAGCTAATCGGCTGGAAGGTGGATTCGCCAGTAATTGGAGACTTGTTGTATAGGTAAGCCTGTGAGGTGAAGATATTTTATAAAGGGAATGATTGATCTGGGATTCTGGAAATGGTATGAGGATGAGTTCTAAAATTGGACCAAATCCGATTGGTGCTGCTAAAGAAGTCCAGCTTTGATGTCTGATTTGCATGATGAAAGAGTTTATGATACCAGGGGGGGTAGAGCCACAGAAAGCCAAAATGTATATTAC
Organism: Zygoascus hellenicus; assembly: GCA_030564625.1. NCBI lineage: Eukaryota > Fungi > Ascomycota > Dipodascomycetes > Dipodascales > Trichomonascaceae > Zygoascus > Zygoascus hellenicus. The sequence goes on from JAJLWE010000002.1 coordinate 522,305, forward strand.
TGAAAAATCACTCAAAGCTAATGCGAAAATGCTTCTAAATATTCAAGCAATCAAGAAAAAAATCAGAAGTAGGTCGTACGCAGTTTGCTGTTTGGCTGGGTATGTCTACGATGTCAGATCATTGCCCTGATACTCAAGGGCATGATTCAAAGATACATATTTCTTAGTTAAAAGGCGCAAAGGTTGCTAGGCCGAGTCAGATTGATAGATTGGTGGAATTTCGTCAAAGTTAAACGTCACATTAGACTTGGAACTAAGGGAGCTGAGCTGGAAGAGTCCCCTCTAGAGCAAGCTTGACTGTACAGCTACAATATCAGATTAATTAAATTACAACCTTGTGGATTCAAAATGCTCTAGTGAGCCCAGTACTCAGAGAATTTGAAATACTCTTTGAAATTTGAGGGTAAAATGAACGTCCATCTCTAGAAATATTCCCCAGATAAATGATCAACAGCCAGTCAATATTCAAGCCTAGAATCCCTTACTCATCTCTTCTACTCAACTTCTTCATACTATCTTCACTCTCTCATCTCCTTGGAGGAAGCAATGCAAATGTTAAATAACTTGTATGGGTTTTGAGCTCAGCCTCAGTCTTGGAAACACTGGCCCAATTGTAATTCTCATCTCCCTCTTTGATTCGTCCAGCACCTTTCCCCCACGGGTTATATCCTCGTTCACGCGGTGTGTTCGGCTCTCGCATCTCATAAGCCTTTCTCTTCTTGGGTTCAGCTTCCACTTCAGTGGTATCAGTCGACGAAGCTTGCTCAGCTTCGATTCGAGCATTACGACGAGCAAGACCTTCGGCTCGACGTTTCCTGATATCTCGTAGTCGGTCTACAGCCTCATCAACATCCTTGATCATATCTTTATGGGCCTCCCATTTTTTGGCCTGGACTTCAACCATTTCAATTCGCTGGAATCCGTACTGTTTCAAAGCCTCGACAGTCTTGATCACCTGCTCCATACAGGGCGAAAAGCAACAAATAGACACCAGTCTTTGACGGTTGACAATATTCTTCTGGTCAATAAGATGAGGAATTGCCTCCCAAGGGCTCGGGAGATCTAGAAATACACTGGTGGATGCAATCATGTCAATGCCGGCAATTTCAAAGCCGTCTTTGCAGACATCTCGGTGGGTGATCTGGACCCGATCATTGTCCAAAAGACCATGCTCTTTGAACTCACGCTGTGCCTCTATAAACCGAGACTCGTGGAATTCATATGTGTATAATTTGCCAGAATCTCCGACCGATCTTGCAAACGCATGGCTGAAACTTCCAGAGCCAGTACCAGCTTCGATGACCACGGATCCAGGGAGAACCTTCAACCGCTGGATGATATAACTGGAATCAGGTGTATATACGATTTGAGTCCGATGAGGAAGAGAAAGTGTCCATAATTCAGGAGTGGGTTTCAGCACGTGGATGAACCCGCTGCCAGTAGTAGACGGGATCTGGCTGCCATAGCTAGAGCCAATGATCTTGCTGAATGGAAACGAGCCAAACCGAGTATTTATAGCCCCGTCGGCATCGTCAGTGATTATAACAGGTTTCAAATGAGTCCTAGTGACCCAAGCAAGTACCAAATCACCCGGTTGGATGATGTCGTTGGAGTCGAAAAAAGTCATGGTATGTTGGAAATATATATTTTTTCGCCAATGCCGCATACAAGCAGGGCTACCTACGAGGGAGGAAGCAAAGCACATTGAGAATTAAATAATCATACGGAAATCAATCACAACAGGCTTATAAAACAAAGGAGACAAGGAGGCGGAAAAAAATAATCTCGTATGCTCACATCCGTCTCTGGGAGCCGGCAACGCTGTCCCTAGCAGTGGAGTGGCCCTGTGCCGCCTGGTTATCGTTGTTCCATGTCAGATAGGCATGGTCTCCGAGCTTTCTAGGCTTGATGAAGTGTTTGATGAGGAACAAGAAACCCAAAGCAAAGCAGATGCCAGCTACAACGAGATATGCAATGCCCAAAAATGGGTTTCTGCCTCCAATGACAGTTCGGGTGGTGAGTACAAGGCTCTTGGTGCCATGGTATTCAAGCACCGGGAAGTTATAAGTGATGTTCACCATATAAGTACCAGACTGCAAGGTGGTGTTGTCATTTCTTCTAGCAAGTTTGCTGAAAGTGGCCAAGCCGGCTGTTCGCATCCAGTTTTGCAATGATTCCCACTCTGCAATGTCAGGGAGATTCTCGTCGGTGTAGCCATCTGGATACATCTTGGCCCAGTTAGGCGGTGGAACCACTTCACTTGCTTTGTAGGTTGTCTTTTTGAATCGATTCTTATCAGTAGACCATGCAATTCCCTTGGTGGTCATGGCATAAGTGGTGTTATCCTGGCTGGAACCGGGTGAGTTGAGCAGCACTGGTTCACTCAAAGTATCATTGAAATAGCTGTTTGCAATCAAACCACACGGGTAAATGGGTTTTCCTGTCTTAGCATCTGTCGTCAACGGCTTGCAATCCTCAGGGTTTCGTAGACTATGTGCAGAGACCGCCTTTCCGTTGAGCTGATCCTCGCTGTAGGATTGAACATACCGTCGATGATTCTGATAAAAATTGGTCATCTTGTAGTACATATAGACGGGAGCAGGCATATCCTTGGGAATGTCAAACTGCAGGAAACAGCTTCCACTTGACGAATCGTATCTCCACTGCGCATCGTTGGATCCCACTGCTCCACCGGCAAAATGCTGGGTGATATATTTGGAAGGGATATTCTCGTAAGACGACGATGCATTAAGGCAATGTGAATAATCAATGATCAGCTCCTGGACCTGATTGCTAGCATATAAAAGCAGCCCTCCAATGGGCGCAAAAACAACTGCAATGCAGAAGAATAGAGGAAGCACGGTTTTTGGCGTCAGAATCGGCTGCCATGCTTTGAGACGTTGTTGCCGAAACGCCGTGTTAGGTGGCCGTCGAGACTTCTGCTTAACATCCTTGACGCCGGAATCCCCAGGTCGCACCTCGGAATCGGAATCGGAATCCATGTCTGTTGTGTTATAAAGCCCAATTCCACTGTTGGTGCCGTTAGTTGTTGGTTTCACGACAGATACCGGAATCTATGGCCTACATGTTAAAACCAACCGGAGCCATGTTTATTGCGCCTCGCGCTTACCCTGTCGTCTCGATTTAGAACTACGGGATAGAAATAGCTCCTCCGAAATTTTTTTTTTTTTTTTTTTTTTTTTTGGTTGTCCTGTTGATAGGTGTTGGGATCACTGGGCAAGGGTCCTAAGCGCGCCCCGGCCTGCTGGTCCTTTCCCTCTTCTTCCTCTCTAACCCTCGCAAGCGCTTAACAAACACCCACACTCACCCAAAACTCGTGTGCAAGTGGAAAATCAAAACTTTTTCAGATCAACCTGTAACTTTTCAACTTGTTATATATACAACTAAAAACACACTTCTTGTTGGCCCGCCCCCCACAACATAACACCAGCCAGAATGTCGTCAGAAGAGGAAATTGCCGAGAAAAACGTCCAGATGTGGAAGATGAAAAAGGTCATCAAGAGTCTTCAAGAGGCTCGAGGTAATGGTACCTCCATGATCTCGCTGGTCATTCCTCCAAAGGGCCAGATTCCTTTGACTTCGCGTATGCTGACAGAAGAATACGGTACGGCCTCTAATATCAAGTCTCGAGTCAACCGACAGTCAGTGTTAGGTGCAATCACATCCACACAACAGGCACTCAAGCTATACAACAAGGTGCCTCCTAATGGGCTGGTTATTTATTGCGGTGAAGTGCTCACAGCTGAAGGCAAGGAGAAAAAAGTAACTATCCACTTTGAACCGTTCAAACCCATCAACACTTCTTTATATCTTTGTGATAATAAGTTCCATATAGAGGCTCTGAGTGAATTGCTCGAGTCCGACTCCAAGTTTGGTTTCATTGTCATGGATGGTAATGGTGCTCTGTTTGGTACTGTGTCTGGTAACACCCGTGAAGTTCTGCACAAATTCACAGTTGACCTTCCCAAGAAGCACGGAAGAGGTGGTCAGTCTGCTTTGCGTTTTGCTCGTCTCCGAGACGAAAAGCGTCATAATTATGTTCGAAAGGTTGCTGAAGTTGCTGTTCAGAATTTTATCACAAACGACAAGGTAAATGTCACCGGTCTTGTGCTTGCTGGTTCTGCTGATTTCAAGACTGAATTGTCCCAGTCTGACTTGTTTGACAACCGTCTTCAGGCCAAAATCGTCAAAGTTGTTGATGTTTCATATGGTGGAGAAAACGGCTTCAACCAGGCCATTGAATTATCTGCTGAGGCTCTTTCCAACGTAAAGTTTGTTCAGGAGAAGAAGCTTTTGAACCAGTACTTTGACGAAATCTCCCAGGATTCAGGTAAATTCTGTTATGGTATCGATGACACCTTGAAGGCTTTGGACTCTGGTGCTGCCGAGATTGTCATTGTGTATGAGAACCTTGATCTCATACGGTACACTCTTAAAGACTCTGCAGGCAATGAAACTATAGCTTTCTCTAAGAAGGATGCTGAGAAGACCTTTTTGGTTGACAAGTCTGGCAACGAGCTTGAAATCGTCGAAGAGCAGCCTTTTGTCGAATGGCTTGCTGAGAACTATCAGCAATTCGGAACGACTTTGGAGTTTGTTACTGACCGATCTTCTGAAGGTAATCAGTTTGTCAAGGGTTTCGGTGGTATTGGCGCTTTGCTGCGATATAAGTTGAATTTTGAACAGCTCATGGAGGACAGTGACGACGATGAGTACTACGACGACTAAGCTTTTTGTCTCCCTTCCCTCTCCACCCCTCTTTTCCTTTTACTTTCAAAATTTGGTTCATCCAGTCAGTTGTTGTTTTTTTCATTGTCTATCACTTGAGCTTTGTACATCCTCAGAAATGAGGCCACAAGGCCCTTGATTACATATGTAGGATAATATAGACCTATTGTATGGCTTGCAGAGCTGTCTTCTTCTCTCTTCCCACAAAATTTTCATGGGTTTTTCCACTAACCAGTAACTGCGCAAGATTCTTTCCGTGTGTGAGATACTTTCCAGCATAGCCTACAGGTTTTTGTAGCTCTTGTCGTAGCTGTGCTCGTAGCACTTTAAGCTCCTCTTTAGTGATGCTTTTGTCCTGTTTCTTCTTTTTGAACTTTTTGTCATTCAATCCTTCCATTTCGTCTAGATCCACTCCAAGATCATCGGCTGCCTCTCTGAGCCAGGCTTCGGTCTTGCCTTTATAGGTGTTCTCCACAGTGGCATCTGAAATCTTCTTTGCCAACCTGACTCGATCCTTCAATCGGTTCAAAAAGTTATACTCAACATCAAAGGTCTTGAGAGCTTGGCTGTGATTAAGGACTCGCTTAAGCTTGACCAATGGTCCTGATGATTCCTCCGGGGAGCATAGAATTAAACTGATACCTTCAGCTCCAGCTCGCGCAGTACGACCGGATCGATGAACATACATATCAGCTGATCGCGGTAAATGATAGTGAATGACATGCTGAACTGATGGGATATCAAGACCACGAGCCGCTACGTCGGTTGCAATGAGAACTCCATTATCAGTGGCTGCAAATCGTTCCAAAGAACGCAATCGCTGTTTCTGTATCATGTCAGAATGCAAACCAAAACTACTCAATTCCAACTCTTTCAGCATTGGAGTAAGTCTTTTCACAGTCTCGATGCTATTGACAAACACAATGCTTCGTCCAGTGTAACTCAGCAAAAAATAATACAGATAGAGATCTTTCTCAGTAGCACCACACTCCATAATGGACTCCGTAACAGCTTTTGCAACATTTTCAGCTGGATTAGAGTCAATGAATGCAGGGTTTTTATCTTTGAACTGGAGTTTTCTCTTCAAAACTCCTAAAGCCTCGTCATTAGTAGCAAGCTTTCCCTGGGATCCTTGCCGCTTTTTTGATGTGAGTTTTCCTAGCAAATCTCTTTGGAAAGTAGCTGAAAACACGAGAGTTTGACGCTGGTTTTTGCTCTTTTTGCCTCTGCCTATTAAATCAAGAACGTTCTCGAGCTCCTGGAAATGACCATCTTGAATCAGTCGATCGGCTTCATCAAGAACCAACATCTCAGTCTTGGCAAAATAGTTCACCATTTCCTCACCTCCACTTTTGAGAATGTCAAGAAAACGACCAGGTGTGACGACAATCACTGCAGGATGAGCCTTGAGAAGCCTCTCTTGCTTTTGTACAGCCAAACCTCCTGTTATGGGTACGATACCAGAACCTCCAAAAGTGCAGTATTTGGTGATACTTTGTAGATGCTTTGTAATCTGATGAGCTAATTCTCGAGTAGGAGCAAAAATCAAAGCTGTAGGGTGATTTTTGATCTTTTCTGGCCCATGGACTGTAGTTAGGTGCTTTTCAATGATAGGAATACCATATGCAAGTGTTTTACCACTACCAGTGGCAGCTTTTCCAACAAGATCTTGGCCAGACAATATCACCGGAATAGCCTGTTTCTGAATATCAGTTGGCTTGAAAAATTTTAATTTGTAAAGAGCTCTGTTGATCTCATCGGACAAAGTCACTTGTCCATGGTGATCCTCGAATTCCCACTTGACTCGGTGACTATCATCCTCTTCGACATCTTCAAGAGCAGCAAAATTATTTTTTTTAGCAACTGCTGCTTTCTTGGTTTTCTTTTTCAGGTTTGGTTTTTTTTTCTCGGCCTTTTCTGTTGATTCAGTCTTTACTTCTTTGGGCTCTGATTCTTCAGCCTCGATCTCGATTTCAGGGCCAATTTCAGACTCGTTTTCACTATCAACCTCCTTCTTTTCATGATTTTTTTTCACAATATTCTTACTAGGCTTCTCTGGTTTGGCGCCTTTCTTCTTTCCAGCAGTCTCTGACTTTGCAATCTTCTTCTTTGGCGGTGCATCGGCCTGCTGCTTGAACTTGACTACACCGTCCACGATATCCACGCCCACGCCATCGACCTCCTCAAGACCAAAAAACCCTTCGAAATCGTCAAGCTGTGTGACATCTACTTTTTGCCAAGGAAGATCATCTACCTTGGCAGCATCTCTCTTTCGTTTAAGGACCATAACAAATGCTTGTCACTTGGCTGTGAGAATGGCCGTGGATATTTTTTTTCCAGCCGATGGAAAAAATGACCAGCCTCACATCACGTGAATTTGGGCATCCTCGCTCGTCCGCTTGCCGAAGCTGAGCAACGGCATCAATTCTTAAACTCACACCATTCAATCATTATGTCGTCGCAAAGTGAAAAAGCCGAACAATTCAGAGCTGCCAAAGCGAAAGATGCAGCTAAGGGAGCTTTACTCAGGGAAAAAAGCGAACGTGAGAAGCAGAGAGCTCAAGCCCTAGAAGCCGAAGCCTCCAAAGTTGCAGGGCAACCGAATTCCGACTCCTAGTTAATATTGAAGAATTGAAAAGAAAGCAATAACCTGGAGGACGTGCAATATTCAACATTTTATTATATAGTTTGACATGTTTTGTAGCACAATGTACTGCTTGATAAGCTTCTAGCTAACAATGACATCATTTCAGCTAGCTGTACCCCTTCTACACTATATAGCACTCATAGCCTTGTTGCTATTAGAAATATACCAAGCTTGATGATTTGCCGCAGAGTCTGCCGATTACCAACAAGCACAAATTTGACACTATTTAAGAACAAAAACATCATCAGGTTTTCTACTGCAAAGTTTATTAGAATGAGTTATCCCGTTAATAAGTCTGATGCCGAATGGCGAGCTGTTTTGAGCCCGGAGCAATTCCGAGTTCTTCGGCAAAAAGGCACCGAAAGACCTGGAACCGGTGAATATGACCATTTTAAAGGTTCTGGTGTTTATCACTGTGCTGCATGTGATAATCCTTTGTATAGATCTACTACTAAGTTTGATAGTGGTTGTGGTTGGCCCGCTTTTTATGAAGCCATTCCTGGCAGCATTGTTCTACATCATGATAATACACTAGGCATGCAGAGAACAGAGATGGTATGCAGAGAATGTGGAGGTCATCTTGGGCATGTTTTTAAAGGCGAAGGCTTTAAGACCCCTACCGATGAGAGGCATTGTGTGAATAGCATCAGTTTGAAGTTCAAGGAGCAGTAGCTTTGATCCTGCAAGCTCTGGTACTGTTATCAGACTGATAATTTATTTTTTCAATTTAGTAGAGTAGATGATGAAGTTTTTTTGTGTTATCAATCCATAGTGTTCGGGAATGAATAGTCGGTCCTTGATGTGCTTCTGGCTATTATTCATAAGATCAGTTTTTGAGCAATTTGCTGCAAGGCTCTTTTCCAACATCTTTTGAGCATGGCTACAATTAATTGTTATATTTTTTGCAATAATTAGATTAAGGATAGCCTCTATATTGAGAATTTCTGTCGAAAACTTTCCTTGGGCATTTGGATCCTCAGCAAAGCTTTTAGCCAACATTTAAACTGTAGCCTATGCGTAAACTTCTATTTAATCTTATGATTTACACTTGATTTTTACTCACATTTTACATAGTCACTCAGGAATGGCGTAAATGTTCTTTGGGAAATCAGAAGGGGGTAGATACTCAATCATATATCCGTCAGGATCAGCAATAAAGCCAATGAACTTCAGACCACCGTCAAGCTTTCTCTTTTTGATACTGGCGCCATGGGACTCTGCATGAGCAATGGCTTTGTCAACATCATCAACGACAATTCCGATATGACCGTAGCCCTGAGGAGCTTCATTGCCATTATGATACTTGAAATCAGGATCGTCTTCGGTCCCATGATTATGGCAGAGCTCAAGAACTCCTTCTCTTGCAAATCCAACAGTATTATCATCGCTGTCTTCAACATAACCTGCAGGCGCATAACCAAGGAAGTAATTGGTGAACTTTGCAGCAGGATGATCCGAGGTTCGCAACAGCTTCATACCAAGGACCTCACGATAAAACTTCAAACTTTTCTTGGGATCTTTGATTCGATACATAGTATGGTTGAAAAGAGTGGCACTCTTATCGAAAACATCGGCTCCCTGGTTGGCCTTGCTGTTCTCGAGCAACTCGATCCAGTAGCCATTGGGATCCAGAGCAAATGCAATATTATGCATTCGACCTTCACTGAGCTTCTTCTGGAACTTGACGCCGTCGTTTTCAAGAGTTTCACATGCCTTCTGAATGTTGTCAACGGTAAAGCAAATATGGCCGAATCCTCGATGAGGCTCTGCATTGCCATTATTCAGCTTGTACGCGGGATCATTCTCAACTCCCCAGTTATGACACAATTCCAACACTCCTTGTCTTTGATACCAAGGTTTTCCAGGATAATTGGCTTTGGGAGAGTCGAAGGCTAAGAAATAATTGGTGAACTTGAATTGATCAACCTTGAGCTCAGCAATCACCTTCATGCCAAAGTGCTTGTCATAGAAATCCAAAGTCTCTTTAGGATCCTTGATTCTCAACATAGTATGGTTGAAAAAATATTTGGAAAGATCCGACATATTGGCTCGCTGATGAATTGTTTTCTGGAAAAAATTTAATGGTTTTTTGTTGCCTGTTAACCTTGCTAGCATGAAAAGTTTCGGCAGCAATAGTGAGGAGGATGATGATAAGGTTTTTTATATGTGTCGGACCCCCGAGTATGGTGATTTCTAATGTTGTCTCACCACCTTGAGAGCAAGAACCAGCAGGAGCAGGGAAATATAGATAAAACTCGAAGATGGTTAATCATTTTTGAGCTATGGTAGGCCTCAAATTGAGGACTAGTGAAAAATCGCCATTTTAGGGTAATCAGTTACTAGCCTCTCTTCCCCTCGCCTCCCCCTCATTTTGAGGATATACTTCATTTGTTGGCGCGGTCTTTCTTCCTTCCCACTGTCACGATCAATCAATTACCCACAACCATCCCCAATTAATTCTGCTCATCCTCATCACTAGCGTCCATAAATATGTTGAGACCACGCAGCTTGCTGGACGTACTGGCTCAACCCATCAAACAGGAAAGGGACAAAATACGGCCAGATAATGGAGCTCATGGCATTCTGATCTCATCCATGGTTATCACAAAAAATGGCAGCTCAGTATCATCATATCACAGCTCGAAGCCAACTCCCCAGGCACGGGCTGATGATTATCCTTCAAATATAGGTTCGGATGCTTCTAGTGAGGTAGAGGGGTCGGCGTATTCGGTCGACCGGGCCATGAAAACTAAGGTTTACTCTATATACTCTGCAGCGGCGTGGAGAGATTATGTGGGACACGATGTAAGCACTGTCAATGAAGTGGATGGGACCAGTGGTTGGATCAGTGTAAAAACCTCTGATGCTCTTATATTTATTCAAGAGATCGATGCTCGGTTGTTGTATGTTCTCATAGCCAATGTAGATGCACCGCTTGGGTATCTACAAATGAAAAGTGACAACATGGTAGAGCTATTAAGAGACGAGTTGAAAGATTTCCGGTTGCAGGAGTAAGGCTTGTTTTCTTTCCCGCATCGACAAGTTTGATTTGAAGCTTCACTTCAACCAGTTGTTTCTTTGCCAATGATGAGTTGTGGGCATCCAATGGCCCGCCAAACCAATTGTTGGGCATGTTTCCTTTGACCTTTGCATATAATGTATAACAATATATATATAGACATATATATATGTATCGACCTAATTCTACAGATTCTCTACCACATTGGCTTTACACTTGGCCTACTTTTGACCTGGTTGGAATCGGCAAAAGGGTCGTCATCTTCGTCATCATCGGGCACTGCAGCTCGTGGAGACCTGAGACCGGCAGGTTTGGGTGAAATAGGTGGTGGAGCCCGTTTCTTGATGTGTGCAGGTTCGGGCTCGGGCTCCTCGTAATCAGAATCGGACCTACTGACGCTTGCATTGTCGTAGTCATCGTCATATTGCTGGTCACGAATATTCATGTTTCCAACTCTGCGAGTTGCGTGGGAAATTTCCTCCTCATCTTCACTTTGCTGAGATCGCCAGTCACTGTCTGAATCTTCTCGGGTCTTCTGGTCGTACAGCTTGAGAGCTGCTACTAATTCTTCATTAGCATGAATCAAAGGACCCAAGAGTTCGTCCCCTTCAACTGAATGAATATAACGGAGTACTCTCCGCCTGAGTTTCCTGCAGCGGTCAAAACTGTCAGTAGCCTCTTGGTTTTCAGTGGGTAATTCTCTGTCAAGGTTGATGAGCTGCAAAGCATTCTTCAGGTTAATGGCAGCAGTGGCTGAATCAGCCAACGTCTGTTTGATTTTCGGCTTCTCAATCATCATATTCAGACGAGGCAGCTCAGGCGGTGTGCCAGAGCCTTTAGATTTGGCTTGCCGACTTCGAGACGACTTGACTTTGTTCTCCTTTGGAGCTTTGAAGCCGGAGCCAGATGCAGTTCTGGAATGACGGCCATCGTTATAAGAATTTGAAGCAGATCTCGAGTGGCTAGCTGATGCATTTCTGCTATGGATTCTTCGAGAAGATGATACATGTGGTTCATCTTCATCCTCGTCCTGTTCTTCTTCAGAATAGCCATCATCATTCTGGAGGTACCTTGGAGTCGGGCGCTCCTTCTTCACCCTCAATGGCAATTGCTTAGAAAGCGCACTGAGCTTCTCATATCCAGGGGTGTTTTTGAATGAGTTACGCCAGCCTATGCACAGATTCTGGGCTTTGGTTTTAACTTTACCGTCAACGGGGACAGTTCCAGAGGCAGTGACACGTATTCTCTCCAACAACATCTCGTCTCGATACAAAGCACCAAACGGTTTACCTCCATTTTCCACAAATGCATCCAACAAAGTCAGAGCCCTCAGCTGCTCGTGGGGGGTGCCGTATTTGAGCTTCTTTCGAATGGCTCTGGCCGCTTCTGTAGGTCCATCGGGCCTTAGAATGATAATCTCCATTAAATCCGGCAACTCGCTCACATCATCTTCTTCGTACTCGGACTTGACCAGTCGTTCAATGTTGGCTGTAATCGCCGTATAAGGCTTGTCTGATAAGAACCCCATGGTCTAGTCTGATAGCTGCAACCAACTCAAGGGTGAATGGCTGTTGATAGTGTGATGTAATCGCAAGCTAAGCTAACGGCGGTAGTGGGGCGGGAAGAGTACCAGGGGGGTCCCAACCACGGCTGAAGCGTCCCATCCACATTTGGTGGGCCGGCTGTTGGTCCTGCCTTTGTCAGCCGCTCGCCTCTGATTTTGCTTGCCAACAAGATCGCTGTTATAAATTGAGGCGATTAAGAAATCCGAGATCAGGAAGCATAGCAGCTTAGGCATATATTTCCAGATCAACCGTTGATGCTCAATAAGAGTCTGTTTCTTGTACTAGCCATCGCGGTGTTTTTAGCTCTTCCGCAGGAAAAAAAACCAGTAGTTATTCCTATCGGCATTCTCGGCTGGCTGTTCCTTACTTACTTTGATATGGCTGGTCCTAAAGAATACGAGCTCATCAGGAGTCTCATCAAATCTAAGGCTTTTGTCGCCTCAAAGTCGTATTGTCCTTATTGCAAGTCTGCTATTGAATACCTCAAGAAGAACAACATTGAGCCCAAGGTGATTCAGCTGGATCAGATGATTAATGGCACCAAAATACAGTCTGGTTTGGAGAAAATCACTGACGGCCACAAGACTGTTCCATATGTGTTCATTGGTGGAAAGTTTGTCGGGGGAAATGACTCGTTACAAAATATGGGCATTGAGAACATCCTCAAGCTGTTGTCTTCGGAGAAGACTAAGAATTCCAAGGCACAAGCTTCCAAATAGAGGGAAGGCGTTCAAGTAAATATACAGAAGAGTAAATAAACCAGAATGATGATATAAGATTGCACGTCCACTTATTTGTTGTTGGGGCTTATGTTTTATTTGTGTTTGAATTGACATGATCTATGTTGCTCATGTCTGAGCGGGATCGATAAATGTGATCTGTAGCGAGACGCAACTTATGATCGGTAGCAATTCGTCAAATCGATAGTTATGAGATATATGATCTGTCGTATTTCTTCAGCTGTGTTGCTCCAAATTTTTGTATTGTTTCTAGAAATTATCAGCTTTATCTAATTGGTATGAGCGTTTTGAACATTCAACAGATCATGGTGGTATTGTTACAGCTCAGACTTGTACTAATAAGCATGGTCATGGTCTGTGACTGTGAATTCCACAATATTCTCTTCTCATCATCATGTATTTGATAGCTTTTCATTAGATTTCTGTCAGCTATCCGAATGGCACGTAATCTATCATCTATTTAGAGTTCAAACGCAGTGGCAGTATACAGTGATCTGCACTTCTAAACGTATGTTCCAACAGACTGGAGCTAGGTCGACTCATAGAAGTAATTTAGCTTAAAAGTAGTGAATGTTCAGTAAAACACTTTTGTCGCACATAGCGTCATCCTTTCTGATGAATTCGATTGTTATGATGGTAAAATATTCACATTATATCGGCTACTTGAACCATCACCATTTACAAAGCCAGTGCACATAATTTCATCCAATATGACAATGACTATTTTAATTGTTCATAGCATCCAAACGAATCTTGACTGCCATTCTATGAGCATCAAGCCCTTCTTTGGCTGCGAGACTCATAACTGCCTGGCCAATGTTCTTCAAACCCTCCGGTCGTAGCTCTTGGCTGGTTATGCTCTTCATGAAATTCAATGTGTTGACACCAGAGTAACTTCTGGCATATCCATATGTGGGGAGTGTATGGTTAGTGCCGGAAGAATAATCACCACAACTCTCTGGTGACCAGGAGCCAACAAAAATACTACCGGCGTGACGAACGAGAGGAACGTAGGAGCTTGCATCATTGATCTGCAAAATCAAATGCTCGGGAGCATACTCATTACTTAACTCAATAGCATCCTCAATACTCTTGACCTGTAGAGTAGTAGAGTGTGCAATAGATCCACGAATAATGTCAACTCGTGGAAGTGCCATAGCTTGGTTATGCAATTCGTCTTCAATTGCCTTGAGCTCGTTATCATTCAGATCAACTGCAATAAGAATAACCTGCGAATCAACACCATGCTCAGCTTGAGATAGCAAATCACTAGCAACAAAAGCAGGATTAGCAGTTTTGTCAGCAACAACAAGAACTTCAGAGGGGCCTGCAGGTAAATCAATGGAAACAATAGCTCTTGAGTCATTTTGTACAAACATCTTAGCAGCAGTAACAAACTGGTTTCCGGGTCCAAATACTTTGTCCACCTTGGGAACAGACTCAGTACCATATGCAAGGGCAGCAACAGCTTGGGCACCACCAGCGAGAACGATTCTTGATGCACCAACTTTATGGGCAATATAAACAATCTCAGGTGTTAAAGTACCGTCGGGTCGTGGAGGACTGGCAAAGATAATTTCTTTGCAACCTGCGACCATTGCGGGAACACCAAGCATGAGAGCAGTAGAAGGCAGAACAGCAGTTCCACCTGGAACGTAAAGACCCACCTTGTCGACAGGTCTGTTAAATCGCGAGCAGATAACACCTTCAGTTGTTTCGACAACAAGAGGCTTGGAAGATATCTGTGCAGCATGGAATTTTTCAATGTTGCTGAAAGAAACATCAATAGCATCCTTGAGTTCCTGGGTGATCTCCATCAACTTAGGATCAAAAGGAGCCTTGAGAACAGGGCTGTTTAATTCCGCTTTCTCAAACTTGGCTGTATATTCAAGAAGAGCCTTGTCTCCATTGGCTCTGACATTGTCCACAATAGGCTTGACGATCTTCATGATCTCATCATAGCTTTTCTGCGACGGTCTGGTGAGAACAGCCTTGACCTCCTCGTCCTTGCAAGTGGTAGTATCCAGTCTAGCCATTTCAATTCGAGCATCCTTGGGCTTCTCCTCGGTCCTCTTCTCGGATTGCTCTGCCTTCTTGGGCTCCTCCTTGGTCCACTTGGGCTTGGCATCCCCCTTTCTTCGAGAAATCTTCCTGCTCTTAGCATCGAGATTTCGCTCGACATCGGCAAGGGTAACACCACTTTTAACGAGCTTTGTGAAGGCAAAGTAGAAAAGATCAGCAGCTTCCCAAGCAATTTCTTCTTTAGTCTGAGCCTCGCAAAGCTCCTCAGCTTCTTCCATGATCTTTGCAGTCAAAAGCTTGGGATCATTGAACAGACGAGCAGTGTAAGAACCCTCAGGAGCGGACTTAAGTCGATCCTGAAGAAGATTTTGTAGTTTAGAGAGACCAGAGTTGTGTCCGAAACAAGTAGATGTATTAAAATGGCAAAACCCGGGACCCTCCTGGTTGACGACAAATTTTAAACAGTCACCGTCGCAGTCAACCTCAATACGCCTCAATGACTGGACAGCTCCAGAAGTAGCACCCTTGTGCCAAATCTCGTTACGAGATCGAGAATAGTAAACACCGGTACCAGTTTCAACTGCCTTGTGAATACTCTCCTTTGATGAGTAGACAAGCCCTAGAGAAGTATTGTTTTCATCAACGACCAAAGTAGTATAAAGACCGTCAGAACGGTCAGATCTGATAGAAGAAGTGATGACATCTCCCAAAGATATCACACTAGAGGAGGAAGCAGTGCTATCTCGAGTCAACCCTGAGGTTGGAATGACAGGAATTGCAGGAGCAAATTGCTTGAATTTGGCACCGGCGCCAAGAACATAAAGCTTGTGAACACCGCCAATTTGGTCAAAAGGCTTCTTAAGAGCAGCCTCGGCATAATTCTTGAGATCACTGGCAGAAATCTGGGATTCAGACTCGGAAATCAACAGAGCAGCATATTTACTAGTTGATTCGGGTAATTTTGAGGTCTTCAGAACAATTCGAGTAGCAGGGACACCCAGCTGTTCAAGTTCCAAAGCCTGAGGCTCGGAAACTGCGACCTCAGCAGCACCAGCATCCAATAACTTGATGATCGAGTCATTGTCAAGCTTATCAGTGTCAGAGATCAAAGTGACATTGACAGTGCCAAAGCAGTCGGAAATGGACTTGGAAAGAGAAGAAAGATCAGAGACTCGAGTGACAGCTACAGCCAGAGCACCAGTGACTGAAGCTAGCTTGATATCTTCGATAGAAAACTGCGTTGCCAGTGGCAATACAGGAAAAGGCATCTTCAGATGAGTTGTAGGATGACTAAATGCTCTCCAAGTAGCGGCTGGAAAAAATCACCGCGCGGTTGGGACCTAAAGCTAAGCTAAGCTACGAACACGGCAACAAGCGGCAGAATCAGCATTTATTGCGGATAAAAAGTTATGCGTTACAGGAAAAACAGCTGATGGGAAGAATCTAGCGAAAAACATGCCGCCTAATGGTAGTAGGAGGGACGGGTATGGCTGGAAAAAAGCAAAAAAATAAAGGAGAGGGGGGGGGAGGGGGAGAAAACATGAGATATGTCAAGAAATAACAACCAACATTACTCGTCATCATCAGATAACTCGTCATCCTCATCGTCGTCATCTCCCATGCTATCTGCAGACTCGTACCAAAACTCGTCATCTACTACATCCTCTTTGGGTTCGGCAGTCTTTGGGGCAACATAAGCCCGCTCAGACTGAGGCATGATGAAGTCCTTGGGGATATCCATTTTGCTGGAAGCCACATCCTGAGCCACCCGCTTATTATAAGCTTCCGGATCTTTGCGCCAGGCAACAGCAGCATCGACATTGGCGGGGGAGTTGATGTTTGGGTCAGAAAGAAGACTGACAATAGAAATTAAAACAGTCTCCACAGACTGAGCAGGGGACCAGGTTTCACCGTCAGGTTCGCCAGTAGTGGCGTCTCCGCCCCGGTGGAGAATGCTGATGCAAATAAGGCCATCCTTGTAAACATTAGGATGATAAATAGGAGGGGTGAACCGAAACTTTGGCGGTGAATATGGGTAGTCATAAGGGAACATCATCTGAGCCTTGAAATAGCCCCCATGATAAGGCGAATCTTCCGATAAAACCATGACGCCAACATTCCAATGGTAAATATCATCATTATCCAAAGAAATATGGAACGAAGGAATGGCTTTCTTGGGATCCGTCAACTCCCGATACTGCTTCATCAGCAGTGTGGCACTGGCCGTGTTGATGGATGACATTGTTTAGGCTTCTTTTTGTCTCTCCTTCTATTTTGGTTGAGATTTTCTCCCGGTGACAAATGCAACGACCTCAACGACTTTATGAATTATATATATAGGGTTACCCTGTGCAGAACGGAGAGAATAACAAGAAGAAGAGTCAACCTGCTTGGCTGTCTGCTACTCTTGTCTTCGGTTGGCGCAAATATTCAAAATCAATAAAGCTAGCTTATAATCCTATGATACCACGACAGATGGGGGAGTGCTGTTTAAACCGCCCAAATCGTAATACTATCACGCTGCACACACAAAGGAAAGAGAGGGAAGATGCAATCCCACTGGGAATCAATTAATAGTTGAGGGCCGTGTCAGCCGTGCCTCCTCCTGGCTGGCCGCCAGGGTCTGCCTGTCAAGGTGAAACAGTAATTACCCAATTCCGATCGATAGCTTGAGCTTTTTTGGACTTCTCAAGGTGGGAGAAATTCAAAGTTACCGATAAAGAAATGATTAGCTATTATTGGTGTGTTTGACGCCAACATGTATGGTACTGTTTGTCTTCTGGCAACCTTGGCAGTTCACCTGCTGTCGGCCGGGCGTACCGTGATGGTTACCATCAGCAGAACACTGACTGCTAGGTACAAGAAAGCGCACCGGCATTTGGCATGTTGCAGTGCGTAGGCGGGGTAGATGGCGATTATAGAATCACTGCTAGCTGTCTTTCAATCTATTCCCGTTTTGATGATATATGCTATTCTCTGCCTTCTGTCAGCCGAATGACGAATTCTCATTCAGTTTAATGCCTTGTGCCGCAACATAAGCGGCATGCATAGGCATTACACAAGCTACTACATAACGGACAACGGATACAGGCATATCAGTACAAATGGATGAAGAAGGGGGGAGGCATAGGCTCAAATATTGGCTGTAACTATCCTTTCAATCTGTTTCTATCAGAAGCTAGCTTGTTGGTTTTATATTCTGTTTTTCGTTTCTTGTTTTTATTTATTTATTCCTATTCTGCGCAACTGCCAATCCCCCCTTGGATAACAGCTCAGTTCAAGTTCACAGCATCACTCTTGCAGCTCGCAGCCATTTGGTCAACCCCCGCCAACTAAAGGCCCGCATTACTGACAATATGATCAGCATACACACAAAATCAAGCATCCCCGATAAACTTCAGGCCAGGTTTAAAGCAGGCAAATCCAGCCGCTAGTGGGGTCTCTCCATAAACATGGCTGGGTTCAGTCAGGCCCAAACCGGACGGCCGAATCATAATCAGTACTGCACGTGACCTCCCCCACCCCCCATTTGTTGCTATCTACGCCCAGCCACCGGCGGATTGTTTTTAGCTTCTTACCACCTCAAATATACTGACAAGCCCCCGGATTCTGGGGATTGAAACAGTTTATTAGATTTTGTATTTTTTTTGTTGATTCGATACTTATTCTTCTTCTAAATTAAGAATGAAGTTTGACGCTGCAGTTGCTCTTGCCACCATGCTGGTCGGCGCCAATGCCGCTGTATTCAGGTGAGTATCAACAACCTTTGTTACTCCGCATTCACAATGGCCATGTGTCGCCATGATGATGAGTAGAGCCAACAGGCAGGGAAAAGATGAATAGTATATTAATAATGTAGTGCACCCATGAAGAAGATTCCTCTGGACGAGCAGTTCAAGGAGTCTGGTTTGGTTTATCAGGCCAAGGCTCTTGAGCAGCGGTTCCATCAAGCCAGTGGCGAGCAGCAGCAGATCATCGGCACTCAGGATGAAGTGTCGTTGCCTTTGACCAACTATGTCAATGCCCAGTACTATACTGAATTGGAAATTGGTACACCTGGCCAGCAGTTCAAGATTCTGCTTGATACCGGTTCTTCTAATTTGTGGGTTCCGTCCACCAAGTGCACCTCGATTGCTTGCTACTTGCACAACAAGTATGATTCATCTGAATCCACCACTTATAAGAGCAATGGAACTGAATTGACTCTTCCCTATGGTTCTGGTACTGTTGCTGGATTTGTTTCTGAGGATACAGTTCGAATCGGTGAGTCTCTCATCATTCCCAAGCAATTGTTTGGAGAAATCACTTCGGAGCCCGGTCTTGCTTTTGCTTTTGGAAAGTTTGATGGTATCATGGGTCTTGGCTACCCCAGTATTTCTGCCAATCATATAACACCTCCTATCGTGTCTGCGATTGATCAAGGGTTGCTAGACAAGGGTGTTTTCGCTTTTTACTTGGGCGATACTGCAAAGTCTGAAGAAAATGGCGGCGTTGCTACTTTTGGTGGTGTCGACAAGTCATTGTACAAGGGTGACATCACCTATTTGCCAGTGCGAAGAAAGGCTTACTGGGAAGTGGAGTTTGACTCCATCACTCTTGGTAAGGAGTCTGCTGAACTCAACATTGGTGCTGCCATTGATACTGGTACCTCTTTGATTGGTCTTCCCAGTGGACTGGCTGAGATTCTCAACTCTCAGATTGGAGCTAAGAAGTCTTGGTCTGGCCAGTATACCATTGATTGCAGTGTTCGTGATAGTCTTCCCGACTTGACCTTGACTTTCTCGGGCTATAACTTCACCATTTCTCCTTATGACTACATTATGGAAATTTCTGGCTCTTGTGTGTCGTCATTTATGCCCGTTGACTTGAGTCCTCCTGTGGGTCCTCTTGCCATCATTGGAGATGTATTTTTGCGACGATTCTACAGTGTGTATGACTTTGACAACAATGCTGTTGGATTGGCCGAGGCTGTTTAAAAAAACTCCAATAATTTTCGAACTGAAAAACGCTTTTGAAAATACTGAGATATGGCACTTGTCGTCTGGCACTTTAGAGCTGAGTCAACTGTACCTGTTGAGTGTATATTTTGCTGGAGTTCTGTTCTTATAATCCCCCATATTTAAATAAATTTAGTCAAGCAGATGAGAAAGTGGGTCTAATCATTGAAGTTGAAGAGATGAGTTGGATATGAGCTCAAGATGATGGATCAATTGCTCTGTCAGATAGCTCAATTGATGAGTTGGATATGAGCTGTAGATATTAGATGATAGATCAATTGCTCTGTCAGATAGCTCAATTGATTGAGTTGGATATGAGCTGTAGATATAAGATGATAGATCAATTGCTCTGGCAAGTGCACCATTGATTGAATAAAATCAATCGAGCTATTTGACAGTGATGAGTCGGATCATCCTATCGTTGAATCATTCGATGGCTACAGTCAAATACACCAGTCTATTCATTGAGATGACTGGACCATATTACAGCCATTGATCTTGTTCAGCCAGACTTGTCATGTTCAACAAGAAACATCACGTTCAATTATTGAAATGATGTAGAATTAATCCATTAAAATCAATAGATCATAAGTTGAATGATTATTAATGGCCCCGGCCATATATCATTCTTGGCATCATCTAGGTCATTCTCATCTTTCACATTTTATATTATTCCTATAACCGAAATATCTATTATACCCGATACAACCATCGAATCACGTAGATAGCCAACATGAGCACAATAATAAAAAGACGATTCTCAATAAATCCCGAATGCTTATTGACAGTAGAGGTATTATTAGCACAAGGCACTGTGGACACAATCTAGATGCTCTCAAGCTGCTGGGTGATAGCTTCAAGCTCAGCCCGTGCAGCTGCGTATTTCTCAGACAACTCTTCATGCTTTCGTTCCCAATCGTCCCGCTCCTGTTCGACAGATGTCACCTGTCGTTCAAAATGCTCGGCCTTGACGTCGGTCTGTCGCAACTTCTCAGTGGTTTCTCGAAGATTCTTGTCTGAAGTCTCCAATTCCTCTTCCAAAAGAGCAAGCTTCTTGACCAATGATTCGTTGGCAGATCCGTGGGCGGCACCTTCCTCGGCAGCACCCTTGGCTTCGGTGAGCTTGCTTTCCAAGTCCTCGACTTCCTGTTCAAGCAACGAGTTCTTGTGGGTCAAGGAGGCAATTTCCTGTTCCTTGGTCATGTTCTCCTGCTCCAAAGCCTTGATTTTCTCAGCATACTCGTCGGCCTTTTCCTGGGCGGTCTCGGTATCGAGCTTGAGCTGGTTGATTTTCTGGGAATGTTAGTAAAATTGTGGTTCACATTGTGGTTTGGTGATTTGGTGGTTGGGTCGTTTGGTAGTGGTTTGGTGGTTTGGTGTGTTTGGTGATTTGGTGATTTGGTGATTTGGTGGTTCGGTGGTTTGGTGATTTGGTGTGTTCGGTGGTTTGGTGGTTTGACTTTGACGGTTGGTAATGGTTCGACTTTGGTTGGCGTTGGTTGGCGTCGCTTCGCGGTGATCTGGCACTCTGAATCTCCATCGACTGCCTCACTAGCTCTTCTATCACGCCGCCTGTTGCCATTGCCATTGCTACTCTTCTCACCATTCTCACCATTCTCACCACTCTCACCACTCTCACCATTCCAATCTCCTTCCCATCCACCACCTAGCCATTGCTTTCCCAATTACAGGCTTGCTCTTCCAAACAGTGGTTTCCTTCCCAATAACACCCGTCCATTTCCTCCTCCCCCAATTGAGGCTTGGGCCGCAACATCTACCACTGCCAAAATTCCCCACGCGTGCCAGGTATGCTGAGCCGAGTCTCCCCTTCGGTTCAGTTCGGTCTGATCACCTGGCTACTCGGTCACTAGACATGTAGAGGCGCACTTGCGAGACTCCCCAATCCATCCATCATTCCTTCTTCTGTTGATCCAACTCACCTCTCTAAGCTTATCCATGGTTCAAAAATGCCTGGGTTGTTTCGTGGTGGTAAGAAGCCAACGTTGTCAGAATCAAAACTAACGCTACGTGTAGTACAAAGCTAAAGGCAGTGCCCAATAAATAAAGCGAGCCAGGGGGGGGATTTGCCCCCCTGGACAGGGAACTACGCTGGCGACAAACTCCCAACGCACAGCCGTGCTTTCTTGTCTTCACTCCCGGTTGGTATCTCCTTCTCATCCCTTATATTGGTGGGTAGTAATATAAACAACCGGGGAGAAGCTGATAGCGTTTGGTTTGTTGACATTTAGCGAAGTATTGAAGGGTTGTTGATGGATTCAACAAGAAGAAACAAACAAAAGAACCTGCAATTGGAAGTGACCCGAATCAAGACCGACCTGAGATCGAGCTGGCTAGATTTAAAACACTTGGCTTAAGCAAACTATACAAGTGCATCTACCCCTTGTGCAAGCAATTAGCTGAAATTTCTACCTTCACATGGCGTCGCCGCGCAGATTCAACAGCAGGCCGACCACCCCTGGCCTGCTCAGGAGACCGGCATCTTCCATGTCGCTTCGCAGCGGTACGCCTTCTTTATTGAGATCGCATACTCCGTCTATGACCTCTTTACATTCAGCTGCCAATGTCAATGTCTATACTGGAACCATCACCGTCAGCGTGCGAGTCAAGCCTGATAAGAGCAGCGAAACAAGTGGTGCTTGGTCTCTTGATTCTTCGCGGGGTCTCATAAGCTCTCAGGAAGTCGGAGAATTCAGCTTTGATCATGTTTTTGGCGGTGAGACCACTAATCACAGTCTTTTTCTCAACTCGGTTGAGCCTTTGGTTGCTCAAGTCATGTCTGGATATAATGGTTGTGTCTTTGCTTATGGTATGACTGGCTCCGGAAAGACCTATTCTATGCAAGGCATAGCGGGCAGAGATCCGGGTGTAGTCCCTCAAGCTGTCAATTACATTTATAATCACATTGCTGGGTCCGTTGCTGATGCTTCTTTTTCGGTTACTCTGTCTTACCTGGAAATTTATAATGAGCATCTTCATGATCTGCTGAGTCCGTCGACTCCTCCCGAGAACATCAAGCTCCGAGAAGATAAAGGAGGAATCCGAGTCTCCGGGCTCAAGGAAATTGCTTGTCCCACTGCTGGTCATTTGCTGGATGCTATTTCCACTGGTGACGCTCTGCGTCGAACCGAGGGAACCGAATACAACTCGAGGTCGTCTAGATCCCATGCCGTGATCCAAATCAATGTCACTCAGCGCAAACGATCAGACCCTTCCAAGGCCACTCAGGCCTGTTTATATCTTTGCGATCTGGCCGGTTCTGAGCGTGCTGTGTCTCAGAATGATCGGCGCAAAGAGGGTGCTTATATCAACAAATCTCTTTTGACCCTTGGCACTGTCATTGCTAGACTCTCCTCTGCTTCTACATCGGCGCAACAAGCCTCACACATTCCTTATAGAGATTCAAAGCTCACCAGACTGCTTCAGCCGGCATTATCTGGTGCCGCTTTGGTGTCGGTCATTTGCACCATTCATCCTAGCGGGGGTATCGAAGCAATTAGCACGCTAAGATTTGCTGCTAGAGCTAAAAACATCGTTATCCAAGCACGACGTAATGAAGTCGACGCTGGTGGCCCTAATCCAGCTCTAGAGGCTAAGATCGAGCAACAATCTGCTGAAATCTCCCGTCTAAGGAGTCTGCTGAGCCAGCAGTCCAATATTTATTCTAATGGAGGAGCGAGTGGAGGAGGCTTCAGCCAACCTTCCATCTATGTTGCACAGCTTGAAGCGGAGAACAAGATTCTTCATGAAAGAGTAGAGCACTTGACAAGACTCTGTGATGATTCTCGTCTAGATGAAGTCATTGGGCTGGCCATTGATGACGGGGCTAGCACAGTATCTGACCGGTCCAATTCGGTACCAACAAATACCACAATCACGGAATATCGATCTTATATAGATCATCTAGAGAAGCAAGTTATGCGTCTCGAGGTTTCCAAGTCCATGTCTGCTACTAATTCTCCGGATCTTGCTAATGGCGGTCCAACTCTCAAGCCACAGGCCGCGTCACATCTGCAAGATATCATTAAAGAATTGCAAGAAGAAATTGCAGAACTCAAGGAATCCAACAGAGACAAAGATAGAATGATAGATGTATTCCGGGCTGTATCCAAGCAAAAGGAGAATCTTAATAACAACAACACTCAGGCATATGCGCGATACTACCAGAACACTAGTCCCGTGGTACTATCAGAACAGAATCTGAACTCTACGAATAACTAATTGAGCTTAAATATTTAGCAAAGTAATAATTGATCCTGTGCATTTTATTTGATGACTGTATTTTGGCTAATAGTCTTGACATTATAGACAATAATAAACCAGCTTTCCTTGCCATAATTGATAAGACATCAGTCAGGTTTTAAGCTACCGATTATTGTACGAGCTTATTATACATACTTGGAGGTCCATTGGATACACGCGGAAGAAGCGTGGTTCTTGAAAAATTAGAAAGTTATTAGCATGAAGTATAATAGGGAAACAAGCTGATTGTCAACAATGAGAAATTACGTTCATTACTAGTGGAATTTATAAATTGACCGGAATCACCAAAGTCTTTCCTCAAATTTGAGCTCATTCAAAGGCTGAAGACCAACCAATCCTCGCAAGAAGTTCTCAAGACCAGCTCGCTGCTTGTTCAAACCATTGACAGCTTCAGCACCAGGTCTTGAAATAGGTGCCTTGAGCCAGTAAGACAAGAAACTGAGAACAGAATGAAGCTGCTGGTATTCCTCGTCGCTGTTCTTTTTCTTGTAAGAGACTCGAGACAAGAACTCGGCAACAACCACAAGATCAATGATCAAAGGAGAGGCCAAAAGAGAATCTTCACAAACATTGTGAATGGAAAGAGTATTATGTCCACCAAGCATGAGCTCTGAATGATACTCGTCCATAGCAACCTTGGAGTCTCCGACAGCAGGAACATACTTGATGACAATACAGTGATCGACCTTGTTGCCAGTCTTTTCATTATAGAGCAAATGATTGGACTCGATCATATCATCAACAACAGAAGCCTTGGAAATCTCCTTGGATCGGAACTGCTTAGGAGCTGACAAGTTATAGCCGTCATTGTTACCAAGATGGTTGTAACTAGCGATAGACACGGGCTTGATACCAGCATCAACAAGATACTGAGCCAAAACAGACTTGACTTTGGTCTGTCCTGACTTGAAATCGTCACCACCGATGAAAGCGTTGTGCTGCTCGGCCAATTCAATGCATCCGGGAACAAACGTGTTCTGGGGAGAGCCATTGATAAAAGGAACACCCTCAAGGATCGAAGCAATGGCAAAAATAGTAGAAGGAGCAATTTCCTCATGGGAGTCTTTGACGGCCTTCAAGAGGTTTTCAGCGGTATCATTAACACCTTCAATTATATCAGCATATCGCTCGGTGTTGGCGGTCCACAAGACGACAATCTTGTCAAGGTCATGCTTTTCCTTGAATTCACGCATGTCCTTTCGCAAGTGCTCAACGTGAGCCCACTTGTCATCACCAGGAATAACATTGTCAGCTCGAGCACCCTGGTTGGCTGCAATGAAATCAGGATAGTAAACACTGGGCAAAGGCTTATAGCTCTGCAAGTACTTGGAGACCTTGGTTTGCAAATCATAATCAAGCACCTTAGCTCGCTTCATAGCATCTGCCAAATTGAGAGATGAGATATCCCATCCACCAATGACGAAATCATTGGGGTGAACAAAGGGAACAATTTCGTTGAACGGGGCATAGACGTCCTTTCCGTTGGAATCAATACCAAGCTTGATGGTAGAAGCCTGAGTTACTGAACCATAATAGTTGGGCTCGATAAGTCCATCCTTGGTGTGGAAACTCAAATTGTATTTGTTTGCAATGGTGGCAGCAGTCAAGGTAGTTCCATTGTTTCCGCCGAGACCAACCAGCATGAGACCGAGCTTGGGGACATTCTTGTCAACTCGGAACTCATAGTCGACTTGGGTAGGAGTAACGACATATTTGCCGTCAACCTTATCAACTGTAGCATTTTCGTAGGTATAGTCAGAGGTGATGAAGGCATCATTAATCTTGACCTTGTCGGTCTTGACCTCGACAGTGACCTTTCCAGAAGTAGAAGAGCCAGCAGATTGGGTAGAAGAAGCAGCAGCAGGAGCCATTATGAATGATTAATATTCTTTGAAAATTTGATAGATTGGAAAATCGTTAGGAAATTAGACCGGAGACCGATATATACCACCAGAACCAGAGGCTGACCGTGAGTCTTGATAGGGGTGGTGCGCACTCGACAATAAGTTGGAGAACGTAGTTAAAAATGCACGAAAAAGGCTTCGCGCAATAGAAAACTTTTTGAAATTGGAAAAAGGTTTTTTTGGATAAAGAAGAATTCAAGACGGGAGACTCGCTTCTTTATATATTTCTCTGAAAATAGGGGTAGGGGTGTAGCGCGCTAGTCGCCAATCCGCTTATTTCC
Source organism: Zygoascus hellenicus (assembly GCA_030564625.1). NCBI lineage: Eukaryota > Fungi > Ascomycota > Dipodascomycetes > Dipodascales > Trichomonascaceae > Zygoascus > Zygoascus hellenicus. Next base: position 548,510 of record JAJLWE010000002.1, read on the forward strand.
GAGCATGTGTTTCCACAGCCCCCCATGAACAAAAGATAGAGCTGGTATTTCCAGCATCGAAAAATAGTAAAACACCTTTAGTGACCCAGGAATTGAGATGGCTGCTATTGAAACACATGGCTATACAAGTCGTCAGCTTTTCCAGCTCCAATTGAGAGCTGATTCTCATTAGCAGAGCCAAAATGAAGCGAAGAAAAAGCCAATCAGTAAACAACAAGGTCCCCAACATAAAAGGCGTCATAGCTGATTCTCGGCAAGAGGTGAATTCTGATCGGTACAGGCAGTTCTCCTATTGGACGGAATTCCTTAGTTGGGGGGGGCACCAAGCCCCATGTTTTGCAGCTCAATTCGGCAACAAAGCGGGGGTGTCCAAGGCCACGTCAGTAAGAAATTACGAAGAATTCTAGTGCTCTTGAGCTATGGGATCATCTCGATGGGTTTTTCATGTTTCTAGATGGTGATCCCCACGTTTATCTTATCAGGAAAGAGGTTAAACAAGCTCATGGCTATCTTATCACAGAGAATTTCCTTTCAGAGTCGCTTCGTCGGTGTTTTGCCGAATCGCCCAACTAGGAAATACGTGTGGGTGGCCAGAAATACTGCGGAATTGACTTATTTAGGGAGGTTAGAAAACGAGCGAAAAGAAAGAACAGCGCTTTTTTTTGTTTGAAGATTATGTAAGCTGCACGTGACGTGCTCTCTTCTTTCTTCTTCTGGTATCATTCGCATACTCGCTTACCGCTCAGCATCAGTCTGTCAACTGTTCTCTCATAACCAGGATGGACGAGGATAAGCGAGTAAAAAAGCGCTTGTCGCGACTTGCTACTCCAGCAGACGAGTCATCGCTGGACGAGCCGGTTTATTGCATCTGTAAGAAGCCTGATAATGGTCGGTGGATGATCGGATGTGACTTTTGTGATGATTGGTTCCATGGTTCGTGTATTGGTATGAACGAAGGAAAGGCGGAATTGGTGATCAAATTTGCATGTCCTCTATGCATTGCAAAAGGTTCGGTTGGTGTTTGGAAACGCAAGTGCCGACTCCCCGAGTGTCAAAAGCCCATTGCTGGGAGATCCAAGTACTGTAGCGAAGAGCATGCCAAAGTATTTCTGCAGATGGTTGTGGGACAGAAGCTGGCTGGTGTGAGTCGTTCTGATCTTCAACAGTTGGTTTCTCGTTGTAGTTTAAAGGAATTCCAGGCTTTGGGATCTCATCTAGAGACATCGAGCCAAGATCAGGTGTCACAGGAGCCTAATGGTGGTCAGAGTAGTATCAAGCAACGGCTAGAAGCACTAGCGGCTGCAAAGGAGCGGGTCAAGAAGCTGAATGAAATGTTGGCGGAAAGAGCGGGTGTCAAGAAACGAGATATCTGTGGGTTTGATTTCCGACTACTGGATGATCGGTGGACCGAGCCGGGATTCCTTACTCAGTTGGTGGATGATGAGGAGCTAGTTTGTCAAAAGGAGCGAAGAAAATGCTTGAAACATACGGGATGGTATAACATATTCGTGGATATGGCAAATCTAGACACGGTGAGTCCAGAGCCGTCAGCAGCCATATAGCATGTTGAATTATTTATTAGCCACTAGGCTTATAATGAGCATTGTGGAATAGCCGTTTTTCTTTGTGATATTATTTCCAAGTTTATAAGGGTGGCATTCTGGATCCGTCAGGACATGAACTGGTTGAAGCAGACTTGAGCAGTCAGCGATCGGCATGGTATTCACGAGTATCAATGGCGATCCGGGTTTAGATGAGTAACATGGGTGAAGTGTGGCCACACCTTGGTCATATTGTACTCATATTGCACTGATAATTCATATCATACTTTGCGTGCCACCTAGACTCTTAGTGTTCATACATGCTATGGGGGCCGGTGCATGGGTCCATAGTGCAAAATCATAACATGACCATGGCATTTTCATGTGAAGATCACAGCCGTCTGTTACATCGTTCATCCTTCATTGTCTGATTTAGCCCATGTTATGTTTAGATTTTAGATTTTATTCATTTCCAATTCCATGCTCTTCCTTTGCAGGTGTATGTTACATTCTGCATCATATCTGTTTATTATCATGATTATAACATACTACACTGTGCGCTAGTTTTCAGCATCATCCTCCGCAAACTCCTTGTCAACAATAGCTCCAGACACTCTCCAAACTTGAATAATATTGTCCTCACTCGTAGAAACCATGGTCCAAGGAAGGGTGGGATGCCAGGCAAAATCACTGATCTTGTTTGTATGGCCTCCGTGCACAAACACAAGCTCGCTGGGGCCCTCTTGCTCATTGGGTACCTCCAGTCCAACCATGGATAAATCCCAAATGTTGATTCTGCGGTCATATGAGCCCGAGGCAAGAACACTGGAATCAAGAGGAGACCATGCCACGGTAGAAACGTCGGCAGAATGGCCCGCCAATGTATAGACACACTGGCCGGGTCTTCTAAGATCCCAAAGCCGAACAGTGTTATCAGAAGAAGCCGATGCAAAAACCGTTTCTCGGAAAGGGTTGAAGGATATGGCATTGATGGGCTCAGCATGGGCATCCACATAGTCAAAAATGGGATTGGTCAAGTCACTTCTGGTATCCCAAAACTTTATAGAAAGATCGTCCGAGCAGCTGGCCAATAGATAAGAAAGTAGAGGAGAATACTGGACATCATTCACCAACGATGTGTGATTAGTGAGTACTTTGGAAGGCTTGATGTCAACAGTCGAAGCTCCCGAGATATCCCAGAGAGCTACAGTTCCGTCTTCGGAGGCAGAAGCAAGATGGCCCTTCAAGAAAGGAGACCAAGAAAGACCCCATGATTCTTTGGAGTGATGCTTCAAACGGTATTTGGGCTTGCAGGTGCGCGACTGGTCGTCCAACGGTAATTCGCTCCTATCAAACACCAGAACCTGACCACTGATGGCCAAAGTAGCAATGAGCTTGGGGTCCTGAGGACAATACCTCAGTTTATTTACTTCTCCCTCATGATCGATTTTCTGCACAATATTGAACTTGTTGGTGAGAGCATCTATGCTTGTTTCTGACTTGAAACTGGGACCAGGAATGTCAATTTTTGCAACCTCCACATAATCCTGATCATTCTGAGACGTATGGGTACCGAGCAATAAATCATAGGTCGCATAATCGTCATGTTTTGACTCGTCTGGCAGCCATTGGACCGATAAAGTCGGCCATTCCAGAGCCTTTGTGACCAAGGTATCGTACAGAAAAGGGCTCTGTTTCTTCCATATTTTATACTCTGTCACCAGTCAGCAACCTGTTGTCGGCTTCGACCGGTTCAGTTGTCACCAGAAACTCACCTTCGTTTATTATTTTCTCGTTGATTTGGATTTCTTCCAGGAGCTTGTCCTTTGGCTGGATTTCCCCGTCGGCGGTCATGTTGAGCGTGCAATGGAAGCCTAGCTGGTGATGGTGGTGATGGGTGGGAGTTTAGCTAGCCAGCCGGGCCTGTTTTGGTGGGTGGTGGTTGAAGATGGGGGAATGGAATAGCAGCGAGGTAGTAGGTGATGGGTTGAAGTATGGTGGGATGATATATAGTATTACAAGTGAGAGTGTATTAGGTGTTTTATGTGTAAAAATGACTGGTCGATCCTCCTTTTATAACTGGAACTGTTGGCTGTTGATTTGTTGCCAACATCTCTTCGGTGATGATGGAGTTCGAAAGGGTCTGTTTAGGTGGAGGGGGGTTGGAGGAGATGCCAACAGTAAAAGAAATGAGCGAATTCGGGAGAGAGGGGAGTAGAGGCAAGCAGAAGCAGGAGCATAAGCAGAAAAAAAGGTTACAAGCAAGCAACTTCTAGGATGGATTCGAATGGTTGGAAGTCGGAATCAATTGCTGTGTGTTCTTACAGATCGCTGTCGGTGTGGTTGATGGATCGGGCTGGGCCCAGTGCAATGTGACGAACAATTAAACAAGTCATATAACAAGTCGAATCACTAGTGATTCTGACAAGCCCAGTGTGGTCCAGCAGACGACACGACAAGTCACAAAAAGCTACAAAACAAGCAAGGAAAATAACGAGTATTTACTGATACTCCTACAGGTCATAATGGAAAGGAAAGCAAAGCACCCAAAGGCGACAAGATTCCGGACGTATTGTATTAATACATACTGTGCAACTTTTTTGACATTTTTAACGTGACATGATTTTGGTAGTTCGTCATATACTCTCCAATCTCTCCATATAATATTAAGAAAATATATGATGCACTTAGTCGCCTCGAGTTCGCTTGGCCTGTCGTCGACCAGTACCAAAGATCTTCTTGCCTCTGTTCTTCTTCTGGGCTCGCTGGGGCTTGGAGATCTTCTCAATCTTAGTAGCCAAACCGTATCGGACAAGTCTGTATCGGGGCTCGAACTTCTTCAAGGCCTCCTCGGAGTCGTAGATGAGACCGAAACCAGTGGACTTTCCGCCACCAAACTGGGTTCGAAGACCAAAGACGGAGACAGTGTTCTTCTCGGTCTTGTAAAGAGCACCAATCTGCTCTCGGAGCTCGTCCTTGGAGACGTTGGCTCGGTTGGGGTGAAGGACATCAACAACAAATTGTCGTCGTCCAAGAAGAGGGTTTCGAATGAACTTTCGAGTTCGAATGGTAACAGCGTCAGACATGTTGTATGTGATGTTGTTGAAGGTTGGTTGGTGTGAAAAAGAGAGGTGAGTGGGTTGAGTAGGTAAGAGGTGGGAGGTGGGTACGAGTGTGTGTATATTTGAGACTGATAGTTAGGGCTTAGACCTATTCATCATTCATCACCAAATCACGTGAAATGCGACTGCTGCTCATATTATTCTGTTTCTGTAATTGTTATTGAATCGAAAGGGTGATGAGACGTGATGGATATTTATTCATCTGATGTAGGCAATTTCTTGGTAGCTTAATAATGTACTTTTTCCAAAGTTTTCTTCGGTAGATTACAGATGTTCTTTGCGACCAGTAGCTTTACTCTGGTGAAAGCATGTAGATTAGCTCACATTACGGATTAATATTAGTTGAGAAGGAGATGCAGCTCCGGTAGTCAGCTCCGGTAGTCATGATAAGCAGCATTATCTATTACAAATGCTAGTAAAAGTAATTGTGGAGACAATAGTCAGAGCTACCATCTATACATGGTATAAACCAATGGCATTCATGTGTTTCTAAGAATCAGCTCTTGAAATCACCAGTAATGGAAACTACAGCTGGATCAGATTGGATCTGACGAATCAGATCAACGCTTAGTTTCACCGTTTACCAGCCAGATCTTATCAGAAATTGCCCATAATCCAATCCCTTTATCATGTAACAGTCTAGAGAATCCGCTAGAATCACTTGAGTAGCCCCGTAGTATCAACTCTAGAAATGAAAGGGCGGACTTTCATAACGGTCTCACAGGTCCAGCATCATGTAATAGTTCATCAGTTGGTGATACTGCTCAAATCAAAGTAGCCTTGTCTCTCATCTACGCATAATGGCGCATTGCCAAACACCTCCCCAGCATCAAAACTATTCTACATTTCCGATAAATTAAACACAGTTGATAAAACAATTAGATGATACTATTCAGAGAGCTTAAGAGCCGGGAAATGCTTATTTCTTAGGCTCAAAAGCAACATAGCTAATTTTCAGATCAGCAACCCAGCTCAAGGCATTGAAGAAGATGATGATCAATAGTAATGCAATCAAACTAGTCATGAAGATTCCAGGAGAAAAGAATTGGTACCGAGAGAAAAGACCGCCTTCAGGAAGTGTTTCATTGCCTAGTCGAGGATCGGAGCCGAGTGCAGCTTCGACACCGCCAATGACTTTAGCATCGGCGATAGAATTGTCATCATTGAGACCAAAAAACGCCACTAAATAATTGGGAGATGTGAGTTCACTGATAACCTCTTTTAAATAGGAATCATACGAAGCCAAATCACCCACAGTACTTGAAGAGGTGAATGCATAGGTGACCTTATCGTCAGCACTAACAACAGTATCTCCAACCTTGTAAGGAGCGAGTTTTGTCTTGCATTTCTCAGCGACTGAAGCAGCTAGTTCATTCAACTTGGGCTCGTAAGAAATATCCCCCTCTCGATAAAGAGCAGGTAATTCAACATATGACTGGCTTCCAGTTGCCAGAGTCTTGAGAAAAGGGGTGTCATTATGATCTAGGTCCTCATAAGTGACTCCAGACGCCGACATGAAAATGTAGGAATCGTATTTACAATCAATGTAATCAACAAGATTCTCCATGACATTGTCAACTGAATAGCCGGTGGGCTGGTTGCTGTCCATGAGAAGAGACGTATCCTTGAGAGTCACCTCATTGGAGAAGAGAAACAACGGAGCACTAGTACTAGATGCTACCGAGATCAACGCAGCAAGTCCCAGAGTTTGTGCAAGCATTGTGATAGTTTCCTTTGACACTGACGGTAGTCGAGGAAGCAGCCACCTTGTGACAATGATGATGGTGAAGCAGCGGCCGGGAGTGTGTTTGGCGTTGCCATGGCAACGGGTCACGTGGATGGGCCTGGGCCTGCTCGCTTCGCCTCCCTCTTCCTCCCTCGCTTGGACTTCAGAGCTTTTCAAATCAATTAGTAATTTGAAATTCACCGAGGTTCTCGGTGCTCGGTGTATTATTTCAAAACTCGCTTGTTCCTTGGAGGATTGCGCTAGAGGTTGGTTGCGCTTGCTATTTCTACATGTGCTAGCTGCTTCCTATGACATTATGATATTATGATGTTATTCTGGGTTGGGCCCGGCTGCTGCGACAGCCTCTGCAACTACTGCACCCTTGACGGCCCCTGTACGATAAGAAAAGTGCCGTTCCAAACCTTGTTTTCCGTCTAAGGATTTGTCAACTCAATTGACACCCTAAAACAAAAATCCACGGGTGGTTCCGGGCTACAAGTCTTCTATTTCCCCCCCTCTCCCTCCTTTTAACCAGACAGGTCCCGGGGGTGGGTGGGTTGGTTGGGTAGAGCCGCAAGCCCCGGCACACCGCGTAGCTCAGATTTAATAGGCTAGTCCGTTTCTCCGGGGGGCTGCTGTAATCAAATGTAAAGGCATAGATATGTAAAAGCAAAGCACGGCTCGAGGTCAGGGATTTTGTTGAGCTGGATGACAAGGTGAATAAGGGCGGATGACAGGCTGGGAATATAAATCACTGTGCAATTATGACATCATATAGCAGTCATGAGCTCAACGAAGCCCACTGTTGAATGGTTTGTAGATTCCCATTACTGCAGTACCTTATAGGCGGAGCCAGCCCGGGGAGAAGGGGGGCATGACAAGAAGGAATAAGCCCAAGCCAAACAGGAACAAAAGCAAAAAAAAGCCTGCAAAGCATTCAACTCCCTCCCCCTTAAAAATAAAAACAGGCAGCAAGGCCCATCACCTGCTCCCTTTGTCCGTGAGGGGGGGGGACGATATGTTTGTCAGCTCTGGTCGGGTCTGGTACGGGTCGATCAGAGCGGGGTGGGGTAGTTGAAATTCTGGGGTAGGTGGGGGAGGGGTAATTTGTAATGTGTGTATGGGTTGGGCCCTCCTCCGCAAACCCGTGCAAGTGGGGTGGAGAGCAAACTATATAAAGGAGAGGAAATCGCCAGTTGGAAGGCCAGAAACTTGAAGCTTTGTGGTTTTTTAGTATCTAACGAATTTATCTTTCACACCTCACACGCACACTTTGTTTCTACCAGAAAAGAAAAGGAAAAACCATGTCTGTTGAAGCCGTCTCTCTTAGTACGCCTAACGGGCTCAAGTACAAGCAGCCTATTGGATTGTTTATTAATAACGAATATGTCAAGTCTGTGTCTGGCAAGAAATTCCCTGTAGAGAACCCTTCTACTGAGGAGACCATTGTCGATGTTTACGAGGCCGACGAGAAGGATGTTGACCATGCTGTTGACGTTGCTGAAAAGGCTTTTGACACCTGGTCCAAGACCGAGCCTGATTATCGAGGACGATTGTTGTGGGCTCTTGCTGACAAGATTGAGCAGAACCTTGAATTGATTGCTTCCATTGAATCCATGGACAATGGTAAGACCTTGGCTATGGCTAAGGGTGACGTTGGCCTTGTTGTCAACGTCTTGCGAAACTATGCCGGTTGGGCTGACAAGCTTTTCGGTAATGTCATTGACACTGACGAGTCACATTTCTCCTATACTCGAAGAGAGCCTATTGGAGTTTGTGGTCAAATCATTGCATGGAATTTCCCTTTGTTGTTGTGGTCTTGGAAGATTGGCCCTGCTTTGGCTACTGGTAACACTTTGATTCTCAAAACTGCTGAATCCACTCCCTTGAGTGTTTTGTTTGTTTCTCAGTTTGTCAAGGAAGTCGGTTTCCCTGCTGGTGTCTACAACATTGTGTCTGGTTACGGCAAGGTTGGTGCTGCCATTTCTTCTCACATGCGAATCAAGAAGGTTGCTTTCACTGGTTCCACTCCTACCGGCCGACACATCATGCGATCTGCTGCCACTTCCAACTTGAAGAAGGTCACCTTGGAGCTTGGAGGCAAGTCTCCTCACATTGTGTTTGGTGATGCCGATGTCGAGCAAGCCGTTGCTCATGTCCATTTGGGTATTTTCTTCAACTCTGGTGAAGTCTGCTGTGCTGGTTCTCGAATCTACGTCGAGGAGAAGATCTACGATGAGTTCACAAAGAAGTTTGCTGCTTATGCTGAGAAGAACCTTCCCGGTGACCCCTTTGATCCCAAATCTGCATATGGATCTCAGACTTCCAAGATCCAGTTGGATCGAATCTTGGGCTACATTGAAGACGGTAAGAAGGGAGGTGCTCGAGTTCTCACTGGTGGTAGCCGGCTTCCTGGAAAGGGTTACTTCATTGCCCCTACCATTTTCGCTGACGTCACTGAAGACATGAAGATTGTCAAGGAAGAGATTTTCGGCCCTGTTGTGACCATCACCAAGTTCAAGGACACCAGCGACTTGTTGCACATGGCCCATGACACTGAATACGGTCTTGCTGCTGGTTTGCACACCAAGAATATCAGCAAGGCTTTGCATGTCGCCAAGTCTTTGAAGGCTGGTACTGTATGGATCAACACCTACAATGATTTCCATGCCCAGGTTCCCTTTGGTGGATACAACCAGTCCGGTATGGGCCGAGAAATGGGTGTCGAAGCTTTGGACGCATATACTCAGACCAAGGCTGTGCGAATTGGTGGCATTGACCAGTATTAATGTCCAGGAGTAGTTAGTTTTCAGCCGTGCGCTTGCGACTGCTGAATTATGTAAAGAGTATGAAGAAATGATTATTTTGGTATGGTAATTTTATTTTTCTTTTTCTTTTGAACTTTTGGGGGGAGCGGGGGATTGTTCGGACTGATTGATTCGTATAATCATCGCTCCGATCTTCCGACTACCCCACATCCCGCCTAGAAAGGCTCTTGGAGCACGATCGAAATCACGCCAGGTGGTGGTGCTGGTCTGTAGATGACGCATCAGATGACGCATCATGGCCCTAATTAAGACCTCTGTTAAAAAAAAGTTAGGAGGAAGAAACTTGATGGTGGGATGAAGGATGGGGCCGTTGGTTGTCTTGTTGCTATTTTGGCTGTATACAAGGACGTGACAATATGATGAAACAGAGAGCTGCTGCTCCTCATTGATTTTATGCTTATATATGCTAATTTCCTAGTTTTGCATTCTCAAATTTATGTTACATTAAATATGAACACCCTCTAATAAATAGCTTGACCGCACCGAAACCTCCCCGAGTGCTCAATCATAGTAATTTCGCTTGACTGCCCGGTAGGTTCGAAGCTGGTACAACGCAACGACCTCCTTCTTCACATATTCTCCATGCTCAAGGGCCCTGGGCACATCTTCAATGGCGAGGTTCTTGTTCTTTTTGAACGCTTTGCTAAGGCCCTTCTTGAAATAGTCGTACCCCAGACTAGTATGATTAGCCTAATACATGTGACGAGTTGGGGCCTCCCCTCAAAAGCACATATCACAATGATATATCACAAACTACAGGTGTTGCCATGATTGATCCCATGGGACTGGGCGACCATTATTTTTTTCTTTTTCAAATACAAATACTTACGGGTAGTCCATTCCAAGATAGAGCATTTCCTTATACATATAAAGCACCTTGGCTCTGTGAGGATTTACCAAACGAGACATGACGAGTGGCTGTTAGGTCTGCAAATGCTGGTGAGCTGCGGTCCGAGGTGCTAATCCCAATAGAGCACAGAACTTATTGACATATCGCGTGCATCGTCAACAGGACACAATGGGAGATCTGTCAAACAGTACAGCATTAACAAGGGTGGCCGAGTTTTTGAAGCATCCGGATGATTTGAACGGAGTAGCAATGCTGAAACAAAAGCTCTCACGGGAAAAGGCTGCTGTGGATGCCCAGCTCAAGGCCGGTGTACAGTCTCAGATAGAGGTGACACTGGCAGGAATGCATTCATTAGAGGTGGCTAAAGAGAAGATAGATGGTGTGGGAAACAATGTTCGGAATGTCAATCAGCTTTCTGTCGACAGTCGTGAAGCTGTTTTGCAATTTGACAAGATCAATGACCTGTCACGCGTGTTGCGGAACTTTGAGGAAACTCAGGTATTTATCAACAATTTCACTACCATGCAAAATGATCTTCAGATCATCGAGCAACTTATGAACGAAGATGGAGTCCCGCACTACAAGAGCGACTTTGTCAATCTGGTGGAGATTCACTACCGGCTGTCACAGTTGAGAGACGTTGAAGATGAAGCCATGTTCCATGCCGAGGGAGACGAAGATAATACCAGAACGATAAAACGTCACTTTGCTTCGCTGGATCGATTGGTTTCTCGTTTTGACGATTCTCTTCGTTACATTGCAGCAAATGCCTTGAAAATCCTCACCAAGGGCGAGGTCTCAGTCCTAGTCCGAGCTGCAAAGATTCTAGCTCTTGAACAAAAACTAGATCTTGCTTCCAGTATTTCAAGAGATATCTTGAATTCCAAAGACAAAGGTAATCGTAACAGTGCCCTTATGTCGTCGATTCATACCACTACTCATCGTCGATTTCGAAACTACTATGAAACCTTTTTCAGTGCTTTGGAGAGTAGCATTGCATCAACCTTTGAGAAATGCATCAAAGCTTGCCAGGATGATCCTGACCTTCTACTAGACCAATTTGAGTTTGTTGAAAGAGATTTGGAAATTACTAAGCTCGGTCTGGTCAAGTGCTTCCCAGCTCATTTTGATATAATGGATAGAGTGGTTCGATATTACCACAAACATATTTATACAGCACTAGAAGATGTGATGAAAGAGGAGCCTCCAGCTCATACTATTTTGCATATTTTGGAATATGTGGAGAACTATTACAAATTCATGGGCTCTATTGGTATTCAAAGCAGGATTCTCAAGGAAAAGCTTAATATCGGTAATGAAGAGCCCACTGCTATGATACAGAACCGTGATGTCACATCAATACATGGTTCCATATTAGAGCCTGGTTCATATAGAGATGATGTGTTATATCCACCGCTGCTGGATGGTAAAGAAAGCCAGCTTTATGATGATTACCTGGGTATTATTGTCAAACTTCTGCATGAGTGGCACAACAACATGGCCATCAACGAAAAGGAGTATTTTGTTACTCGTCAGGTCCCTCCTGATATGCTTGCTGATGAACTTTTTGGTTTAAGAGATGGTCAAACCGTCTTCAAGCTCATCACACAGCAGCTGGACTCTGCAGCAATGGCAAATCAGGAACGAATTCTGGCTGCTTGTGTAGAGGCATGTTCAGATCTTTTGACTTTACGTATTGAATCGTGGGAAAAGATAGTCAATGAGCAAGTAGCACTATCCAGGGATGCCACAGAAGAGTCGGATTTCCCGCCTGGTTTGTTGGAGTACCTGGTTGCTTTGGCAAATGATCAGCTTAGGGCTGCTCACTTTTTGTCAGCTATCTCCACGCAAAGATCTGCGATGGTTGGACCCAGGTATAGAGCACAAATCATAAGCAATTTGGATACCACCACTGGGAAATGCTTGGACTTTGCGACTTTCTGTGTTGGAAAAATTGCTCAAATGGCATTTAGCGATGTTGAAGGGCCGTTCAAGGAACTCTATGTGTCAAACATTTGGTATAAGGGTCAACCAGCCAATCAGATTTCGGGAACTCTTGAAGAATACGCTATGGTTTGTGATCGTCACATGGATCCAGATCTTTTTGAGAATTTTGTCGATCAGCTACTCAGATACTTGGTTCTGTTTTATATGGACGCTCTGGAAGATGTCCGGTCCCTAAAGGTCAAAAATGCCGTTGAACAAGTTCGAAAAGATGTTGAAGTCTACTACAAAATGTTCATGAAGCCTTTCATGAAGATAGATGCACAGGAGGTTCAATCACAGTTCAGGGCATTTGATTATCTGATTGAAATATGGCAGACTCCCAAAGACGATCTGAAGTCATATTTGTTGGACTCTGAACAAGACAATGACTTATCTGTCGAGCTTATTGAGCAGATTGTTTTGGTCCGAAAGGATATAGAAAAGAAGGAGGTTAGAGAAATCATTGGTGAGCTCCGAAAAGGAGCCTGGGAAAGAATTGAAACTCGAGAGGATGAGGATGATCAGGCCGAGTCGCAAGAGCAGAGCTACTTCCTGGCAAATTATAAACCCCGTCGACTTCGACATGACATTTTCAGGGCATTTTGATTGTGGTATTTCTTGTCTTCATACTGAAAAGAAAAAATATTAATGCATTATTATATAAATAGACGCTGAGGCCCACCCGTGCTCAGTTCTCTTTGTCAAGCATAACTGTAACAGCGTCAGCCAGCTTTTCTGTGGGCCTTCTCATTTTTGTTCGCAACGACGGGAGTGCATAATTCACTTGAGTGGATCTTGACCTTCTAGCTTTGATCGGCGACTTTTCCTTCAACGGGGATATTACGGCCAGCTTATTAGGAGATTTGATAGCAAGAGGCTGTCGATTCTGACTCAGCAGCGGAGATGCGGCTTTATACTTCTTAGCCAGCGATTTTTTTACTGGTTTCTGGGATGGTGATGGTGTCAAAGCAAACGGACTGTTGGAGATTATGACATTTGGTGATTCAGTGCCGCTACCTCGAACCCGCTTCTTTGGTCTTTCCGACCCAGAACTGGGTGTTCTTAGACCTGTTTTTCCCGGTTTGGGAGATCTTGAGCCATTTTCCTGATCCAAGTTTTTCATGTTTTTGGTTTTAGATGCTCTCTTCTTTGTGATAGTGGAAGCTTTATCGGCTGGAGCGGAAGATGGCTCCATTACTAGCATTGGTTCCACCATAGACGCCGCTGCTTCCAATGAATCTGCAAAATCCATTTTCTCTGTAGATTTCAAAGACTCGGTCATCGCATTAGGCTCAAGTGATGTCCTACCGTCAGTGGTAGCTCTTCCGCTGATGGGCCGTGAAGAGGTGTCACTTGTCTCACTCACTTCATCTATACAATCGCTCAGTCGCGAGTTAGACCGCTGGCGATTATAGCATGTTATAGGACCAGAAGCCTCCTCGACCAGTTCTTGGTGCGGGGTGGTGGATATCAGGCCGCATATTATGTCGTCAATCTCCTTGTACTTCACGGCGAGTTTTGACCGGGCATTTTCAACATCGTCCGGCTTCAATGAGCTGGAGGACTTCACCAATCTCAAGTTTTCATATTTAAGATCCAAATTTTCCTTCATGAGATCACTGACACGCTGCTCGAGCTGGAGAATCTTCTCCTGGAGACCTGCATACGATCTGGCTATAGCCCGATTCTGAGCCCCAAACTTCCTACGAACTTCATGAGGTTAGTCTAATTTTTTTAGATCACACAATTACGTGCATTATGAAATAAAATAAATGTCCCAACTTACGGAGATCAACATTCTGGGTGTTTTCTGGCCCGCTGTTGAGCTTTGCCATGTTGGTTGGTCGCTTAGAAAAGTAAACAAAGCTCAGTCCTCAATTTGGGGATGGAGTTGAGAATAACACCAACTTTGACACCACTAGATCACCATTAGCAAAGCACTAGGACCGCGACGCGACGCGACCATGCTAGCAGGACGGCTCCGCGAGAAAAAACAGGAGCTACGTGAATTGCAGAATGTTCAGCAGGTTTCGAAAGATCTTGTTTCTGAGCTGGAAACATTGGCTACCAATTTATCAACTTTGTCGGATGGAACCGAGGTAGTAGCCAACTTAATGGCCAATTGGACTGGCATTCTTAAGAATTTACAGCTGGCTTCCACCAGCCTTGCGAAATATTCTGAGGAAGATTATCAGCAGGATTCACAGGTGCCGGCCGAGGAACGGCCGTTACCGGAGACATTGGTGCGGATCAGAGTCGATGACAAGGGCGATGTATGATTGACATAGCTGGGTCTAGCGTTAGCCATTATTTTGGCTGTAATTGCATGTCTGTTTTGACTGGGACTAATTTTCTGTCTATCGTATTGTTTTTGCTTTTATTTGGCGGTATGTGATGTTGAACTGGTTGTGCTGCTAATTGGATCGAGAAATGACGAGTATCAATGTGGGGTAGAAGCACGATCAATAGTGGGTTTGGAAAATGAACTGTTAAACTGCAATGGAACTGTTTGAGTTGTTAACGTGATATCAATATGGCCTAGAAGCATAAGCTAGAAGCGCGGCAGTTTGAGTCTGTGGTATGGACCTTAGCATGGGTCTGTAGATGTGCCTGGAGCACAGATCTATTGCTTCTGCTAGCAGTATATGACAGCGTATTGAACTGGGTCGACAAAACATCTAAATACGATAGGCTCATCAAGCTTCAATTTGTTACTTTTTGTCTGGTGTGGCTCTATCCAGACCACAGCTGATAGATCATGCTCTGTTCCACTCATGAAGTAGCCATTAAAATCATTATATTAATATAAAATTAAGTTCAATTTTTTTATATCAAATCAGACGAGTCACATCTGAAGACGGGAAAAAATACCCTTGATCCATGATCCAACATCGTACTTCTCAGAAGTGACTCGGAGCTGTTCATCATGCTTAATGATATCCTGCTCAATTCTTTTGATTAGCTCTTTGTCAGCAAATGCATAGCGATGTTGCAGCAGATCATATGAAATCTTCTTCGTGGCTGATCCTATGGGATCATTACTCAGAAGCTCAATGCTCCATTGGTCGAGCAATCCTTCCTTGATAACTTCAGACAATGTCACATGTAAAAGTGTAGATTCGCTAATAGCTTTTACCTTTTGGTCAGACTTATTTTTGCTATTTCCAAGCTTTTTCCAGTCATCAGACCCAAAGAGTCGACTCCAGATAAGTTGCTGGTTAGCATGCCGTCGAGCATTGTTGTTGTCGTGCAGTGAAAGCTTCAAAGCTCTAACAAAGTTGAATTTGGAGGCTCCAAAAGGGTCAGCGGGGAAAATGGTCAAAAGATCGACCAACTCGTCAGTCGATAATGTGCTTCCATTACTGAGACGAGAAAGAGCTCGTGCTGTAACGCTAGCAAGCCCTTCGTAACCCTCGGATTTGAGTCCGCTCACTAGTGATCCGGCAGGAACGTCAACCAACTTACTCTGTCGAGCCAAAATCTCTTGTGTTTCGACCTCTTCTAGAGCATTGTCGATGTTTTCCACCAAATCTGTATCGCCCTCATTGTCCATTTTCTCGTCTCCAGTCCACGAATCATTACTTTCCCCATTGGCATCTGCTAAGATGCACAGCTTCGCAATTGATAGCTGAACCAGCTTGCTCGCTGTAGATTCATCATTGTTAGTATCTGCAAAAGATGCGAGGAGCCTGCCTGCTCGTTCGTAATTTCCGCCTTCAACATCGCTGATCCAACTGATCTGACTATGCTTCCCATCTTCAAAGAATTGATCGAGAAAGTTGCGGTAGTTTAGAAACTCTGTAAGTAATAGGTTCAACTGTTGTGTATCAACCCAATACTGATAAAGAACTTCAGCAAACGGATATCCAAACACGTCAATGTACCCGTTGAGCCTGTAGCGACATTCATCCTCCACCTTGGGGGCATCGCCACTCTGACGCGCCAGTTTCCAGTCGTCTCCAATAATTTCAACCAGAGCTCTATAAATATGATATCTTTCAGCTATTTGAAGAGCCGCCTGCTTTTCGTTCAGCTCCACGAGTGACATGATCCAGCCCAGCTGTTTGCCCAAAAATTGTGCCTTAAAAGCATTTGCTTTATCAGAATCCTTTGAGCTGACCCACTGGATTCGCTCACTATACAAAGAGCACAGTGTCTCGACGATACTGACAAGCTGTATCGCTATCCTTCTTTTATTAGCATCCTTCAACGAAGAAGAGGCCTTCTCGGAGAGTTCGTATTGGGTTTCAAATGCATCAATGAGCTCATCGGCGCAAGTCCATGGCCTTTCTGTGCTGAAATCCACATCTGTCCGCAGACGATAAACCCCTTCAAGATAATGTGCTCGTCTTTCCAAAGCAGCTTTTGTAACACCCCTGATCAAAATTTCATTAACGTCCAGCAAAATCTCAAGAGTCTGATTCTGAGCACAGAATTTGCTGGAACTTATGATCAAGTTGTCAATTTTAGCGGCTTTGTGCAGAAACCAGTCACGTATGGATCCGTTATCACCGCTCAGCTGTTGTGCAACCTTTAACAAAGTATTTACGGGTGCATCATTTTGCAACAAGTTATCGGCATACTCCCATAAAACCCCTGTCGAAGATGATTTTTCCAAGTCCCATAGTAGCTGGAACCGGCCATCGACAGATATGGCGTCTGGAAAGTTGGTTCTGAGATAGTTGGCCAATTTTCCCAGATAGATAACTCTTAGATTCAAATGCTCACTAAGAGATGGGAATTCTGGTGGTATATAAGCGCTTTCGGTAGATAAGATCTCCCTCGAAACAGTCAATGCTGCGACTTCCAATGCGCCACGGTCGAATGTTTGTTCACGCCTAGCAACGAAATCTATGGGGTTACTCTCTTTCTCGCCGTAAAACACTGCTTGTTCAATCTTTGACTTGGCCATAGATTCCTGTAAACTGACAGGATCCTGATTACTATTGGTAACCAAATTTTTGGAGACTTTACTTTGTTCTGAAAGTCGCTCCACGCGTATAACACCATAATCAGCCGCAATTAGTACCATTCCAGCATTGGAAGAGAATTTACTTCCAGTCTTGTGGGCATCTTCAATGCCTGCACCTACAATTTCAGTCTCATTGCGCAAGCAGATAGAATCTTCCCATCGAGCCAAAAGACCACCGCTTGTCTTTTCTGGAATAGAATCCAGAAGAACCACTGCGTTACTGAAAACTGCAAACAATGTCTTTGAAGGTTTCGGCAAAAACAGTTTAGGAGGCTGAATGCTGACATCAGAGTAGCTCTGAATGTAGTAGCTGGAGAATATCTGAAGGTTTCCATCATCAGTAACAGTCAATGTATACAGCATATATCTGAGACTATTCCCTTGGGATGAGTTCAAAAAAGAGGCCAAGACAAAAATGTATCTGGCTTCTTCATGATACTCGACATCGTGGGTTTGAAAAGATTTTCGGACGTCGGGATAAACACCCTCGACTACTGAGATGAGATCATCCTTGAGTCTCTCACCAAATATCTTTCTGGAGTTTCCGGTTCGAGAGCATTCCCACAAGGAAAGATCGCCAGAAGAGTTGATGAAAAGCACCTGTCGCTCTGTTCGACCAATGATAGAACATGGCTTGACAGAAGCAATATCTCTCTGCGTACTACTGAATCTGGCAGCAACATTGAAACTAGACAAGAAGCCACTGCCTCCTCCATACATGGAATAGTGATTTAGCCTTGGCTTGCCAAATTGATCTCGTAGTGTGACCAAAATAAATCTGCCATTGCTAGTAGTCACAACCACACCAGCAGGCTCGACATTCTGGATGTTTTCAATTTCTTCGCCGCCATATATCGGCACCTGATGCTGGATTCCTTTTCTTCTACGCAAAAGCCCATCGGCTACTGCGCTCCCGACCGATTCCCAGTAGGTCGACTTTCCACTGGTAGCATCAATCATATACAAACCAGGCTCGAGGCTTCCAGAGCTTGCCTTGACAAGAACAGCCAAAGATGATCCAGTGCCCTTCTCATCAGTAAACGCTATAACATTTGGAGCATGATCAGGAGATTTGTAGTACCAAACAAACGATCCTCGGGCTGATTGCACCAATGCAAAACCAGTAGTTTGGTCTGTGACACCATCGAAGATTTCTTCGGGCCCTCTTACGACTGAAGGAACTCCAGGGAGCTTTGAGACGCAATACTTGGAGTTTCTAGTGAGTTCTACCACCCCTTCGGCTATTTCCAATTCCGCTTCATCCTCGGCCTCAGCCTTGATCACAGGCCGGTTTGGAGCCTGAGAACCGATCTTTTGGCCAGTTTCCGACGAGACCACCCGTGATCTCAAGGAGTTCTGTCGATTCGGTTGTCGAAAATTTGCAAGTCGGATCTCTTGCATGGTGTATGATGATGAAAAACATTGGAGCGGCTTGAGCCTTTCAAGGCAGGGACGAAGGAGAAAAGCTGAATAATTTAAGCCGTAGCGGGCGGTGGCAAGGCGGTGGGGAAATAAGAATTTATATGCTGAGAATAAAAAATTATACTGATTGTTTTTAATTATTAAATATGTTACATGGCGGTATTGGTGTTGCCGGTAACGGGAAGCATGTGCTCACAGATCACGAAACAAAATGATCGCCCAGCTGTAATCGCGGAGCGATATTCATTGCCATCAATTCTTGGAATAGAAGCTTAGCAGCATAAGGAATGGTCATTTTGATGATTCCCTCTGTGGATTGACACGATGTGCACCATCCATTGTAGCCCATAAGACCACACTTTTGACAAATGTCAACGTCAAAAGCATCCGAACTGATCATCAGACGCTCAAGTAGAAGCTGAGAAGCACCGTATGCAATGACACAATCTCGCTCCATTTCTCCCAATCGCAAACCTCCATCTCTGGATCGACCTTCGGTGGGCTGTCTTGTCAAAACGGCTCTGGGACCACGGGGCCGGGCATGCATCTTATCCATTACCATATGCTTGAGTTTCTGATAATAAATGGGTCCCATGAAAATATAGGCCTGGAGGCATTCACCTGTGACTCCAGAATAGAGCATATCCTTTCCAGAGTAGCTGTATCCATGGTCTACCAAGACCTTGGACATCTCTTCCAACTTGGAGCCACCGAAACAGGTACCGTATTCGAGAGATCCCCGAAGAACACCAGCCTTGCCTGAAATAAGTTCAATCATCTTACCGACAGTCATACGTGACGGGAAACCGTGGGGATTCATAATAATATCTGGGCATATACCAATATCGTTGAAAGGCATGTCTTCCTGTTGCACAATGATACCACATACACCCTTCTGTCCGTGACGAGAAGAAAACTTGTCACCGAGTTCTGGCCGCCGAGTTTGCCGCAATAGTACCTTGATCAAAGGTGTCTCTTCCGTAGTTGCAGTGAGCATCACTTGATCAATGTAGCTCGGCTCTGGTCCCTTATAACTGATCGGGGTTTCTCTGTATTCGGGTGCTCCTGGTGCCCGGTCTCTTGCGTTATCATTGTACTGCGATGCATTTAGTGGAACGCTCTTGTTGACATAAACTTGGCCGCTCTCTACCGGTACACCAACCTCAGCCAGACCATCGGGTCCAAGTGCAGCATGCTGGAAAATCGGCTGAACATCAGGACTCTTTGGATTGGGCTGTTCAAGCTTGACTCCGTCTAATCGATCACTAACTTGAGCAGAATATCTCTTCAGAGTTGCTGTTCCCTTTCGTAAAACCTGGCATCGACCAAATCCTCTATCAATACTACTCTTGTTCAACACTAAAGCATCTTCGATATCGTACCCAGAATAACTCATGACAGCAACCATAGCATTCTGGCCTGCTGGTAGCTTGTCATATTGAATCAATTCAATAGTTCTAGTCTTTACCATAGGCTGCTGAGGGTAAACCATAAGATACAAGAGTGTGTCTATACGGTTCAGCTGATTGTATGCAATTGCACCAATAGCTTGCTTACCCATAGCACATTGATAAGTATTTCTAGGAGACTGGTTATGATGAGGATAGGGAATGAGACCTGCAACGGCTCCGAGAACTGTAAAGACTTCAATCTCTAAGTGAGTTGTGTCCTCGCCAACATCCTTCTCATATAATGCAATAAGAGAGTCATTCTCCTCGTTACAGTCGATATATTCGACTATCCCAGCCTTCAAAAAATCATCAAATCCCATTTTACCTTCCATCAGGGCTCGAATATGATGATCTTCTACCAAGCTCTTTCCGTTTTTCACGATAATCAGCGGTCGACAAATTCGTCCACCATCAGTAGCGATATGAACAGCTGCATTGTGATGGTTACAGTAAATACTAATAAATTCACTCACTTTTCCTTTTCGACGTAGAAGCCGGAATTGAGCAGTGAATTTGGCTGGATATCGAGTTGATCCAATCAAAGTACCATTCACATACACGCCATATGTGCCCGGAGCATGCAATTCATGCCCACTAATGGTCGATATATCTTCGACACCTAGAATCTTGCAGCACTTTCTAATGGGCTCTTCCTCCACATCTGTGGTGATATGTGTCATGAGAGCCAAATTTTTAACCAAACCACAAGCTTCACCTTCAGGGGTATCGGAAGTACAAAGCATACCAAATTGAGAGGGCTGCAATGCTCGAGGACCAGAGACTTTTCTTGACTTTTCAAACTGGGACGAGATACGAGTCATCATACCCAAAGCTGAAATGTAACTGAGTCGAGATAACACATGAGTTACACCGGCACGTTCCATTTTGAATCGCTTAAGACTCCAGTTACCAGTTGAAATCGCTCGATTGATACCTGAGGTGATACCATGATTTCCATGAATACCAAGGTTCAAAGCAGCGTCAAATTCGTTGGTTCTATTGGGTCGTTTAAGAACCTTGTCTATTCCGGCTTTGAACTCTGAGTTGAACTTCTTGAAAAGATCTTCAAACAACAAGCTCATCAGCTGGCCAGCCAATTCGAGACGCTTGTTACCAACGTAATCTCTATCGTCTACCATTTTCGGGTTATCCATAGCCATGACCACTCGGCGAGTCATGATGGCCAGATAAAGAGCTTTTTCTCTAAAATCCAAATCATTAACCGAGATGTGTGCAACAATGGTGGTTGCCAAAGCTTCCATACCCTCTAATAATGGGGAAAGCCTAGGAGTATTCATTTTCCTCACGGTTCTCACCTTGGATCCCAGATATTCGAGAGCTTGTTTCTGAGTGTGAACACCTAGTTTGCTGCACTCTTCGAAATTGACACTGAAGATCTCCTGGTACATGGGATTTGGACCACAAACAAGATCCATAATCTCATAATCGGTGGTTATCCCAGCAGCTTTCAAAGCCAGTACAATAGGAATCTCCTCATTGACCGAGTTATGCTTAAGGTAGATTCGTCCATTCTTGGTGAGTACATAGGTCTTGGACTTTCGTTCGTGAGTAGATGAAGTGACCGAAGCCTGTACAACACCCTTCTTTTCGTCAGCTTCAACAATAATACGATTCTTAGAAAGCTGCTCCTGAACAAGAATAACCTTTTCAGTTCCATTGACAATAAAATATCCTCCGGGATCCAAAGGACATTCCTTGTATTCGGCCATTTCGACCTCAGACTTGTCCTTCAAAATGCACTTGTTGGATCGCAGCATAATAGGCATCTTGCCTATTTCGACATCTCGTTTCGCAAGAATCTGCGATTTCCCCTTGGTATACTCAATGTCCACATAGATCGGGGCCGAGTATGACAGGTCACGAAGCCGGCACTCCTGGGGAGTGATGGGCTGGGGCACACCCTCAGGGTCAATGTACTGGGGAGTTCCCACTCTGATGTCAGTGTACTTGAAGAAGAACTGGGGATCAACGTCAGATAGAACTGTTTCGTTGGCTTTGACAATCTTCTTGAGATCAACGTCGATGAAGTAGTTGAACGAGTCCAAATGCTGTTTGACCAGTCCTTTAACTTTAAGAAATGCAGGAAGAAGATTCCATTTGTCCTGGGCAGTATTGATAGGATCCGTCAAAGATTTGCCTTTATATATTGGGTCGAGCAAATCATTGAATGCAGTGTCGGCAATACCATGCTGAGACTGATGAGGCACCTGAGGATACGCGGAAGTTAGTTAGACGCTCGATATTTTTTCAGAAATCTGACCTGTCGGTCGATCTTTCACTCACCTTAGTGGACGCCGGCGTCTTTCTGACCGCAGCAGGCATTTTGGTGTGACGACAGTTCGGGATGATTTGAAATTATTTATTGTCGGTGGATTTTTTTTTTCCACCGCTTGTCGATTTCTCGGTGGGAGGGCTATTCATTTTTGGTGGAGAACCGGCAAAACATGCTGGACTTACGAGGCAGCTGGGGGAGGGGGGAAGGGGGGCAAATTTTTGATTGATTTGCGGGATATTTGACTAATAAAATCAGATGTCGAAGAATACAGTATATCAATGGCTATTGAATATGGAATTTGAAGTATGAAGAGCTTCAAGAGGCCGAAGCCTGACGGGCCAAAAAGAGGAATAGAATGTTACCTATTTGGGTATATTTAGTCAGCGTCGGGATCAGGCCAGTCCAGGTGCTCATAGAAGATAACGATAGACCATTGAACAATGACATCAATCTCTAAAGCAGCACAAGAAGCAGCATATATTATCAAATTCCATTTGCATGGAGATCTTCCTAAAGCCAAGACTGCTATAATCTGCGGTTCGGGTCTTTCTGGGATCACTGATCTGCTGAAACCGGAGCCTAAGATTGAAATCAGCTACGATAAGATTCCCGGATTTAAAACTAGCACTGTTGCGGGCCATCAAGGGAAATTAGTGATTGGTTTTATGGGTGATGTTCCAGTGATTTGTATGAGTGGCCGTCTTCAGTAAGTAGTTAGATTTCCTAGTGGTAGAAGAAGAACAAGTCGACTAACTATGCAGCTCATATGAAGGATACGACATCCAGGATACAGTATTTCCGGTGCGAGCCTTTGCAGCCTTTGGAATTGAAAACTTGATCGTGACTAATGCCGCAGGAGGCTTGAACCAGAGCTTTAAGGTCGGGGATATCATGCTTTTGAATGATCATATCAATCTTCCTGGTCTGGCAGGTCTTCATCCATTGAAGGGCCCAAATGACGAGAAATTGGGGCCTCGGTTTCTGGCACTTTCAGATGCATATGACCATGAACTCCGATACAAGTTCCATCAGATTGCGGAGCAGGAGCGGGTTTCTCGGTCGATTCATGAGGGCACTTATGCGTATGTGAGCGGCCCCACCTATGAGACTCGAGCCGAGAGTCGATATCTTTTGACAATTGGTGCGGATGCAGTGGGAATGAGTACTGCTCCCGAGGTCATTGTAGCTCGTCATCAGGGGCTGCGAGTACTTGCTTTGAGTTTGATCACGAACATTGCTGTCGTTGAGAAACCAGAAGCAGCAACGAGTCTAGCCGTCAAAGATCTGGCGGAAGGCAAGGCCAGTCATGCTGAAGTGGTGGAAGCGGCGAATGAGGCTGCTGCTGATATTCAGAAGGTGATTTCCAAGCTTGTTCAAACCTTGTAAGTGGCAGTGGCAGTGGCAGTGGCAGCACCAGCTGGACCACCTATTTCATTATATATCACTCAATTACTATGTCATAAAGCATGTTTTTATCTCCTATTTAAGTTACTCGTCAACTACACCAGCACTTTCCCAGTCACCCTTGAGATTCTCCTTCCACAAAGTGACCTTGTTATCACCTCCAGATACAGCCAAAATGTTCCCAGAAAGGCTCCAGCTGACTCTCCACACGACATCGGGAAATTTGCCATCCTTGAGATATTTCTTGGTCCAAGGGCCCGAGCCTTCCTGAGTCCAGATGATGACAGTTTTATCCTGAGATGCAGAGGCAATGTAGCTCTTACTAAGTACGCTGGGAGACCATGCCACGTCTCTCACCCAATCTGAATGACCTTCCAGAGTGGATTCCAGAGTATAATTATTGATGGCACTATCGTATTTCCAAATCTTGACTTTGTTATCACAACCTCCAGTGACAAACCGTCGGGCTTCGGGAGACTGGCCTTGTAAGCTGGTCTGGACCAGAGAACCGGAAACAGTAGGAGGGGCCCAAGAAGCAGAATTGGCTCCAATATCATGAACAGGGAATACGACGCTATCAGTCTTGTCGTCCTTGAATTCCACCACAGAAACCTTTCCATCGGATGATGCACACAAAAGTAGAGCCCCAAACTCCTGAGGAGCCCAATTGACACTATTGACACTGGCCTGATGGACCGAATGCTGGGCAATATTGGTCCAATGGCCGTTTTCTTCTCTCCAGATTAACACCTTTCCATCATAGCCTGCAGAGGCCAGAATAACACCAAACTTGGGATGGGCCCAGGTCACCTGCCACACAGGTCCTTCATGGCCTCGTAGAGTTTCGACCAACTTCTGATTGTCATCTTCAATCTCGAAAATCTTGATGGTTTTGTCCGATGAACACGTAGCCAGACGCTTGCCGTAGTAATCTAGCACGGCGTCGTGGATCAGATCGTTATGAGCATTTCCTATCACAACCATATTAGCAATTCTTCAATCCAGAACTCGACTTGTTTTGTTTTCGCTGCTTTCTTGTTTTGCTGCTGTTACACAGACGGGGGTTCTATGGGATTCGATTCTCGCCGTTCAACTATGCGTCAAGTTGTTAAGAGAGATTGATGATGATGCTTCATCCCAACTCTGGTGCACTGTAGTAGTAGATTATAGTTAGGTTCCGAGTAGAAATAACAGCACGGAGGCGTAGAGATTACACGGAGGTGGAAATAGGCGTTCCGATTGATTTGAAGATCTTTAGAAGAGAGATTTGAATCTGGTGATATTTTTGAGCTTGCTGCTAGCTGCTTGCTGCTGGAACATAGCTTGCAAGTGCGTGCAGAGTTGCTGGGAAAGCTGATCTTACCAGAGTTGCTGGGAAAATTGATCTTACAGGCAAGGATAAGGATTTTCTGCTGAAACAGAGGTTATAAAGGTTGAACGGGTGATAATCTGGGTGGGTGCTGTGGATTGGTTTGTAGATTGATATTGGCTGATCTTTGCTTGGTTCTCTTCAAGTCTCACTCGGGTAGCTGTCTGAGATATCACAAGTGATATCGGCAACTGTGTGCGATATCGCAATTGATATCCTTAGAATAGTTTTTGAGATCCTTGTTTCGCAAACTAGTCGGCCTGCTAAAAGGTCGGTCTGATCAAGCTCAAAGTCGGTCTGATCAAGCGCAAAGTCGGTCTGATCAAGCTCAAAGCTGGTTAAGCTGGTCTGATCAAGCTCAAAGCTGGTTAAGCTGGTCTGATCAAGCTCGAAACCTGTCGGGCTTATCTCGCTGATAATAGTCTGAAAAACGCTCTCATCTTCAAGGACCATTTGCTGATTTATATTCATTGCTTTTTTTGTTGCAGACCTCTTCTGTTCTAATCTTCTGCTCACTTCTCGATATCAGTCCGGTGAACGGTTTCAGTTCTCAATATGGCTGTCGGAGATCTCAAAAGCAGTGTCAATGACTATCTCGAAGGGCTCCCAGAGGTGGTCTTGACCAGGCTTTTTCAAAGCGTAAGTATTTACTATGCATATAATGCTTTCCTGCGACGCTTTCCTAGTCAAATCTAACTCTCAAGCCCGCAACATGCCTTGCAATCTTTCGGCTATTGCCGTCTCTAGCAAAGGTTCTTATCATGTCAATGATTTTCAAGGAAGGGCCTCTGCTTCTTGAAGAGGTTGATCTGCTGGTCAAGCCTCAGTCTCGCAAACTGCAGGCTGATGCTTTACAGAAACTACGCGGTCTTCATCTCATCAAAGAGAAATATCATTCAAAAACTTTGGTTCTGAGCTCAACCTTCAAAATGTCCATTCGCAATGTACTCACCGGTGAAGATGTGTCTTCATCATTTGGAGTACCTTGCGACACCGATGACAAGCACAAAGTCGACATCAAGTTCTTGGACACTCATGCTATACAGAAATGGGAATCGATTCTTCATTTCATGGTCGGGACATTTCATGATAAGCTACCAAGCGATGGAGTCATTTCGCTGCTCAGGCACTCGGAACTCATGGAAGGCCATTCCCCGAGAGATATGGCCATCACCAGTAAAGGCTTTCAGTTCCTTCTACAAGATGTCAATGCCCAGATCTGGGCTCTACTTCTGCAATATTTGAACATGGCTTCCAATCTCCAGATGGACCCTGTCGATGTTCTCAACTTCATCTTCATGCTCGGATCTCTCGAACTAGGCAAAGATTATTCATTGGCTGCTCTCAGCGATACTCAGGTCAAAATGCTCGAGGATCTCAGAGACTTTGGTATTGTTTATCAGAGAAAGTCTTCTTCTCGACGTTTCTATCCTACTCGTTTGGCTACAACTTTGACATCTGATTCGGCCGCTCTACGGTCAGCTAGTGCATCCATGGATGTTGCAACCCATGGCTCTTCTGAGTCCGCTGCTCCGGGATTTTCTTCCGGAGAAACAGGCGGTTTCATCATTCTTGAAACAAATTACCGTCTTTACGCATACACTGACTCTCCCCTGCAAATAGCAGTTCTCAACCTGTTTGCACATCTCAAAGCCCGTTTTCCAAACATGGTTACCGGCAGCTTGTCTAGAGATAGTGTTCGACAGGCTCTGAGAAACGGAATCTCGGCTGACCAGATCATTATGTACCTGTCTGTTCATGCTCATCCTCAGATGCGTAAAAATGATCCTGTCCTTCCGACAACAGTAGTGGATCAGATCAAACTATGGCAGCTAGAGATGGATCGTGTCAAGGCCACGGAAGGCTACCTGTACTCCAACTTTCGAACACCTCAAGAATATCAAATGGTGGTAGACTACGCTCAAGAGCTTGGAGTCTTGGAGTGGTTGAATGCCACTAAAAAGAAGTTCTTCATATCAAAAGAAGGAAACTCTCAAGTGGTGGATTTCATCAACAGAAACATGCAGCTTTAGCACGTTGCTTGTTTGTCATTATGTTCATGCTTAATTAATGATCCTTTTGTTTTATAGAATAGACCCACAGATGGGCATAAAATGCATGCGAATATTCTTCCCCGTATGGCATCTACCTTGAGGGGCGCTGGCTGTTCGTCGCATCTAAGCAATATCCCCCGGCTCATGGCAGCTTGCCTTTTTTACTTTCAGATGTACTCTAGTCTTTGGACTACATCGCCACAAATCCTCCATCACCCAATACCACATTGAGGCCAAAAAATCCAATACCAAAATTCATTTGAACTCGTGGCCGATTAGCATTCTCGTTACCATTTCCTGCTCCATTTCTCGCAGCTTCCCGTCGACGAGCCTGTTGTCGAATAAACAGGAACACAATTAGTGCTACTAATATAACAATCAAGAAAAAGTCTAGAAAATCGTCACCATAAGAATCGTCGACTTCAGAACCTGACGATAAAATATCCTCTTCTAGACCTTCGTCATCCCATATCTTGAAATCCATTTCCTTCCACGCTGTCCACATTTTACTCCAACCTTCTTGTAGGCTTACCTTTGGAGAAGCCAGGCTTTCATCCATCATAGATTTTATCTTTCCACCCGTTATATCGTTCCAATAACTCTTAATATAAAGTTTGACAAGAGAAAGGCGGACTGGAAAATAGGCATACGGTTCTGAGATCATAGCCAAATCATAATAACGTTTTGCCAAATGATAGTCCTTTTCCACACCTATGCCATTTTCGTGCATCCAGCCAAGGTTCCAGTTGGCAAGTCCACTTGCTTTATTCGAAGCTTGCTTATAGCACGAAAATGCCTTTGATGGATCTACCTCTGTGCCTTTTCCAGAAAGATAGTAGTCGCCCATTTTGATGAGAGCGTCATGACTATGTTGTTTAGCTGATCTTCCCCAGTATAAAAGAGCTGTAGACAAAGATTCATTAAGATCGTATCTTTTTTTGACTTCGGGCCGTCTCAGATCAATATAACCTCCCTGATTGTCCAAAAGAAAAGCTAGATTACTTTGTGCTGTCAAATAGCCCTGCTCAGCTGCAATCAGATATCCTATGATTGCTGATTGATAGTCACCTTCCAAGTATTTGTCATGAGCCCAACCGAGATACGATTTCATATCTTCAACTCGCTCGACGAAGTGCTTGAGATAAGAGCAGGCTCTATCTGCCAAATCTGAAACAATGGATCCATCCGGTTTCTTGGCTAGATCAGCTAAATGATTTGCATGGATGTATATTGCTTCCAGACTGTTAGATTCAGCAGCCTTCTCAATACGCTGGTAGCCTTTTTCTGTGAAACCGTTGGCCAAGAGCATTTTACCAACACTCAAATCAGCCAGCTTGGAACCTTTTGCTGCAGCCCGAGAGCATTCTGTGACGGCGATGTTCTCGTTTCTTTCAATTCCATCTCCATATAGATGGATTAGACCGTAAAGATTCATTGCTGTTGGATTATCAAGCATTGCCCCTCTCTTAAACCAGTTTAAAGCTGTCAATGGCTCCTTTTCCACAATTTCGCCTCTGGCATAGAACTGTCCTATTATAGCGGCACACGCTCCACCATAGTCAATCACATTCTGATTTTCCTTGTCGATGCCTTTTTTCAAGCGGCCATCAGGTGTCCAGACTATGCTGGCGCACTCTAGAGCATAACTGAGAGAAGCCTCGTGGTCTGGGTTTACGAATTTACTACCATCATAGTAAATCCATGCTAGTTTGTACAGTGCATTCAAAGAAGTCATATCTTTGGCCTCGCCTAGAAAGTTCAAGTACTCCAGAGTGTCGAGATAATTGTCTCTTGTGAGAACCAGGCTCTTTTTATCTGAGCCGCTCTCGCCGACGCCAGAGCCGTAAATTCCCCCAGTGGCCTCCTCTGGAATGGATATTTCATTGTTTGAAAGTACCTGGAAACTCAGAAACTCTTCTGGAGTGGGCTGTAAATGGGTATATGCAATATGTGCCGCTGCTTGGTAATATGGTAATGCCTGTGCCGATGACATATAGCCGGCGATTCCAGCCAAATGACGGAAAGCTGTGGCCATGTTACCATTGATATCGCCTCCTCTAGCTGATAGCTCGTAATATAAGGAAGCTTTGGTTTGGTCTGGCTCTACCGTGCCAAACATACCCGTGGAGTAGAAGACACCACACATAAACTGTGCAGATGCATCGCCGTTGACAGCAAGTTGTTCGTACAAATCCAACGATCTGGTGAAATTAGTTGGAACTAGATATTTTCCGAATAAATACGTCTCTGCTAGCGTCGCTTTGGCAGTGTTGTTACCTAGCCGAGCTGCTTCTCGGAGCTGCGTGAGGCCAGCAGTCCTGATGTCCTCGTAGTTTCTCAGCGCTGTAATTGGTAGTTTCCGAGTACGTTTGGTGGGTCCAATGCTGTAGCCTGTTACTGATCTGGAGGCCCAATCCAATATTTGTGTTAGGCCGTAGGTCTTCAGTTGGACGCTAGAACTGGATGTCGGGGGAATATGATCTGGCAACTCGCTCAGCAGTTGCAGTCCGTTGGCACACAATTCTGACGCCTGGGTAGTGACTTCACTTGCAGCCGATCCGACCACACTCAGCCATATAAAGATTGATATTAGAAGTGCCGGTATCGGCGATACTTCTTTCCGCAGAATCATTGAATGCTTCGACTATACAGACTGGTGAATGGAGTGAGATCTGGCGAAGTCCAAGCTAGCTCGGTCGGGACTTGCATTGCCGCATCGAGAATTCGAAGCCCGTCGGTGCGAATGTTGGTCAGAACCAGCAAATTGAGGACGCGGGGTGAGAAGCTCCAAAAATGGGGAAATCGGCTCTATTTATATTTCGGGGATCCTTTGAGCGTTATCTTTTATTTGGGGCTTGTGGTTTTGGTGCCAAGCTAACATGACATGAGTTGTGAAATCCAACTGTTATATAAGACCTAATTTCCTCTCATACAACACTCCGACATGACATGCCAGCAGCACGGGTGTTTTGTCCATGCAAGGAAACGCTGCCTACAAGTGACGAGATCCCTGGCAGTATTTTTGATAAAGATAGTACATATCAACTAGAATGGTTATATTTGTGTGATTTCTGTCAGGCAATTCGCTGTCCAAAGTGCGTGGATCACGAAGTGGTCACTCGATTCTGTCCCTCTTGCATGCACGAGGTTCCCTCGACTGTTGCGCGGAAATCAAATAATACATGTCCCAGGAATTGTCTCCAGTGTCCATTATGCATGTCGCCTGTACTAGGAACAGGTAGTCAAGGAATCTATTCATGTACTTATTGCGAATGGAAGTTGGATCCCAGCCTGCTACAGTTGAATAGAGCTACCAACAAGACCTTGTCAGATCAGGTTAGAGAAAGTCGTGATAATCAAACCCAAGAGAGATTTAGAGCACTCGAGAAAAACTACCGATCGCAGATTTTTGAGAACATAAAGGAGGGAACTGGCAGTTACAGCGAGGGAAATTCAGACAGAAAGCTACCATGTCTAGTGCAATTGCGGGCCAAGATTGCTAGGAAATGCACCATATGCCGTCATACGCTGTGCAAGCCAGAGACTAATATTTTGTCGACAGGTTTCAAATTCCAGTCCATGGCCACTGCTGTTCTGCCAAAGCTGATTCTGACAAAACATCCCGAAGAGCCAAGTCACCTGCTTACAGTTTTCAATGCATTGTCTGACACGGAAATCAAGGTGAATATTGCCGTACCAGCAAAATCATCAAGTGAGGTCACAATGCTTTGCCCGAATCTGAAGCTCGGCCCGTGCCCAGAAGAGCTGAACTCCAAGTCGCTTATCTCTCAAGTGCCGTCTTTCATGATCCAGACAGAGACGAATGCATCAAGAAAAGTCTTTATGGAAGGTATCCGTAAGCAATCCAAAGGTAAAAACGGCATCTACGAAAGCGGGCCCAATTGGAGTTCCTTTATTGTCGTCACTGACGCAGGTGACGGCCCAAAAAGCCCACTTCCATTGTTTATCAGCATATCTTTTCAAGCAGAGATGCAGGATGACAATTCACAAGAGCCCTCTCAAAGGGCAAAAGAATCAGTGGAATTAGGCTACTGGTGTTTGGTAAATTTCGACTGAAAACAAGTATTTTATCATCTTCAAGCCGGACGAGAGAAACATGCTTGAAGTAAATTATTATGGGAGCTATAAAATTACAAATTACAGGTGCACAAATATAGTGCTTACGGTATGCAGCCAAATTAATCGTTCTAGTCTCTATCAAGCAACGGCAGCGTGCTAAACTCCTCGCCAGATGCATTCTCAGTGCTTGGTACCGGCCTGATGGTCTTCGCGTGATTTCCGGAATCCTCATCATCAGTAGTGGTGAAATCGTACTCATCAATGACACCATTGACATCGTCAATTGAGCTGAAGAGTCCCTGAATGTGACTTTCTCCACGAGTGGCACTCTCTGGACGATCCAGACCAGATTCGTCAGCCCAGGCATAGGCCAACTCGTCATGCTCGCTAAGATCAAGACCGACGGCCTCTTCATCTCTCGATACTCTGATATGTAATCCGGGAATTCGTTGCATTATTGTGAGAATGACAATTGTCATAAGAAAGCTGTACAGAGCACCAGAAACAGAACCGATGATCTGATAAACAAGACATGAAAAGTTTCCAGCTAGCCACCCACCAGGATGACCCTCTTTGCTTCCTTGAACTGCAAAAATACCTGTCAGCAAAGTACCGATGAAGCCGCCTGCTCCGTGAATTGCAAGCACATCCAGCGCATCATCGACCCTCAGATAGAATTTCACCTTGGTAGCCAGATTACAAAAAAGACCCCCAAAAGCACCGAACAACAAGGCTGTCCAGGGTCGAACAAAGCCAGCCCCAGGTGTGATGGAAACCAATCCTGCAACTATGCCTGAGCAAAATCCTACAATAGACCACTTGCCATCGAGCCGATGATCCATGTAAGCCCATGTCAGGCCTCCCATACTTGCAGAGAGCTGAGTATTGATCAAAGCCATTGCAGATTGAAGACCAGGGTGGCCAGCAGAACCGCAGTTGAAACCGACCCATCCAGCCCACAGACATGCAGTGCCAATGACTAAAATGAGTGTATTGTGGGGCCTGTAATTGACAGCAGCAGTGCCATGGCCATCTCGTTTGCCAAGAGCGTAGCTATAGGCCAGAGCAGAGAAGCCAGAGGTGATGTGTACAGGGGTCCCCCCCGCATAATCGAGGATACCGAGCCTCGAAGCCCAGCCTCGAGGATTCCAAGTCCAATATGCGATTGGATCATAAACCAATGTTGCCCACACGAATAGAAACACTGCAGTAGGCAAAACTCTTCCCCTCTCTGCCACGCAACCTACAAGAAGACTTCCAGTTACAATGCAAAACATGCCGTCAAATAGGCTATTGGCGAGCTCGGTGACAAAGTTGACATCGTTGACTTTTCCAGCCACGTGATTGTAGCCGAAATATTTCAAATTGCCGATAAACCAACCGCCTTGTTCGGAAAAGACCAGTGAATACCCCCATAAAAACCATTGTATCGATATGATTGCCAGTGTTATCAGTGAATATGCCACCTGGATAAGTGCCGATTTCCGCCTAGTCAGTCCCGAGTAGAACATTCCTGCTCCTTGCACCATCCAGAAGATGGCGAATGTGGAAAATATCATAAACAGTCCATTCGTACTATCTCCGTCTGGAGATAGCTGGCTCTGACTGTGCATTGTGGGTTTCGCCAGCCAAATAAATATGCGTCTTGAAGTGAAATGTGATTGTGTACCTTGTGTTGGGGTGTGAATGGACATCAGCGGGGGTGGGGCTGGCTGAAGGATTACCTGCAGGACCAGGGGTCGCGACAATCATTGACAAACAGGTAATCGATGATAGTCAAAGCTCTTTGTCATGAAAGAATTCAATCTGATTACAATCGAAGAGACTAGCGTGCTGAGTTTGAGTCGTCTTCAGAAGACCTCGCACGGTCAAATGATGCATCGAAATTCTTTATGGCTCGACCTCATGGCAGAAATTAGCATGCTGGTTAGCCCTTGCAGGAATTGAGTCGTTTCTTTTTCGAATTCTCACAATGAAAGTACTTTTCATGATAGAAAAAGCCAGAAAGTCTCGGGTCATGCTTGCCTAATTGATTTTGAAAGACCGAGCTTATACGTCAACTGGTAACTGGCAGGTTTGATCTTACGGCTAAAGCTCGTCTTCAAAGTTTCATGCAAATGAGCACAGAAAACTCATCTTGCAAGGCTATTTAGAATCGCTTGACGGTCTCCTTCTTTGTCGGACTTGGTCTGTTACCAGAAGCAGCAGAAGCTCTCGAGCTACGGTACTTTTTCCACTCATCCATGGTCTTGATAGCTTTCTGCCAGTTTTCTGTTGTTTCGCGTAGCTTTTCAGTCAAGTGAGCAATAGTCTTATCACGATCTCTCACTTCATCTACTGAGACAACATTGGGGTCATTCAGCAAATCAGAAATCTGCTTCAAGTTGGAATAAATACTAGCAGAGATCTTGTTGCCATGAGCAGTTCTCCTTGCAACACCAGCTGCACCCAAATTAGGACCCTTCCAGACAAACTCCTCTAAAGCAGGGGGCTTTCCATTTGCTTTACAGATTTCACAATTGACTTTGTAGAGCTCCTTCAGTAGTAATCCGTTCTCAGCCACCAGTGCATCGTTCAGCTGTACCAAAGTCTGCGACAGCTTCTCCACCGTTTCTTCTCGCACAGGGGACGATTCAATAGCATTCGCTGCTGGAGATCTACTATCCAGCCTAGTAAGAGTTCCCTTTGAACCATAATGAGTTTTACCATGCCTAGGTTCACTTAGACGCATCTTGATTTTGGATATCTCCACATCTTTTCTGCGTAGTTCATTTGCAAACTGCGTTTTCAATTGACTCACCAGACCTGACAGCCTAGTGAGTTCCTCTTTAGTATTGATATGATTGACCTCGGCCATTTTCATACTGCTTTGGAGCTGTTGCTGCTTGAGGCTGTCGGACAGAATTCTTCTCTCCGCAGCTTGAAGTTGCAAGCTGATTTTGCGCTTTTCTATAGCCTCCCGTTCAAGCCTTTTTTCCAGCTCTGTGATCTTGCTCTGCTGACGCTCAGAATTGCTGTTATCATTGTCCACCGCGTCCAAAAGGCCATAGATCACGTTGATAATACGAGTATCATTGGTGACAAGGCTTCTGTCATCATCTTTCGAATCACCCAAACTTGCAAAGTCAATACGCTGGTCCTCTTTCAAATAGCCTTTTGTAACTAAACTGCTATTAATATATGCTGCTGCCGACTGCAAGTCTCGAGAAGCCATGATGTTGTTGAACACCAATGTTTCTATAGTGCGGGATGAATGAGAGTGGTTAAGAAGCTGCGGGGGGTATCGCTTCCTTATATACAGGCACGATGTGGCCGCCCAACATAACCTATGTTATACATAAATGAATGGACAAGCAGAAAAAGAAAAAGAAATGCAAAATTTATTTGTAAAGCGACGTGGTTTTGAAGGTCAAGTGAGCTGTTCCGATAAGAAGCTTCTGAAGGGGAGGGACAGGACCAAAACCGATTCTCATCTAAAAAATGCTATTTGAATACATGACGACCGTAAGGAAAAAGGGCAGAGAATAAATAGCCTCTTATTAGTCCTGGGGAATAAAAGGCGACGATCCAACATAAGAGCTTTGAGGAGATAAGACCGCTTGAGCAGCAGGACCTAAAACAGCGACAAGAGGGGTGGTTGGAGGAGGAGGAAGATTGGAGGAGACAGGCATTCCAATGCCTTCAGATGCAATGTCGGTAGGGATAGAGGAAGTATGATGGTTATCGTGCCGCTGAGAAGCACTGGATTGATTTTCTCGACTTTCATGCATGAGAATTTTGTATGAAGAGTATTCAAGAAGAACGGGAATCTCTTTGGTGAGTCGGGTGAGGATTGTCAAATTTGGACGAACGTCGCCAAGAAAAGGAAGATAGCTCATGGCGCTTTTTGTGGATGCTAATATTGCAATGACCGATTTGAGGAAAGCATTGAGGTTTTCCCAGAATCCTCGCCGATCAATTGCGCCGCCATTAGCCATGATGATCTCCATCCTATTTTTGAGACGTCTGGTGACATCTACACCTGAGACACAAACCGACGTCAGGTCTCTCATTTTAGCCGTAGTGATAGGGGATACGGAAACACCAGTGCTACCTTGGCTAGCAGTCTCCATGGCCGATTGAGACATGGCTTCGGTCAATTGACCCAAAACACTCTGGGCAGCACTAGCAGCAGCATATACTCGATCATAAAGTTGGTCATCTGTAGTGGCAAATGTATTGGAAGAGTTGCTGGAGCTTCCGTCTGACTTTGCACTGCCAAGTGTGGTTTGTTTGCTTTGACCCGGATTCAAGAGGTCGTAGGCATTGCGGAGCTCATAGAGTGCAGTAAAGCAAATCATAACCGTGCTTCTCAAGAATTTGATATCAATCAGCGGTTCTAGAATCGGGAAGTTTTCTCTGAAGCAATCCACAGCGTTGCGAACTGCAGATATGCTATTGGTAGTCATTTCTACCACTTTCAAGCCCGCGTCATCTTCAAGAGCCTCGACCAATTCTGAGATACTGCTTTTAGCAGAGTTCAACAAAATAGATAATTTCATAAGCAGAGACTTGTTGTCACAGAATGCACTACAACGTCTCAATTGTTCAAAAAGCTCATTCACAGAGTAAAGCACTTGTCTGGAAACTTCGACAGTTTTACCGTGGAAAGCCTGGCTAGAAGGACGCGACTCCTCGGGTAAAGTTGACAGCCGTTTGAAATAAGCGCCAGGGGAAACATCTCTATGAGGTGAGGAATCCTGTGAATGCAATAGTGTAGGCTGAGGGGGTGTGTGATGTTTGGGCACGGAGGGAAACATACGAACGCTGTCAATCGAGCTCTGCCGTGAAGGCTCTATTGAAAAAGAGCCATTTCGAGAAAGCCCATCTCTGGAACTGATATCAATGCTTCCTTGTCTTGAAGACATGGGAGAGGTATCTCGAGAGTTCAAAAATGGAGATGAAGGCACTGAAGACACAGCCAATGGCTGGGTCGACAATGGCTGGGGAGGATGCAACTGGTGATTTTGTGAGCCATGTGACGAGGAAGCAAGTCTTGTGGGATAAACCGAGTGAGAAGCTGTACCAGATTGCGGGTAGTCTTGTGTTTGTAAATCATGGTTACTGTCGTGAGACATTGCTCGAACATGCCGACTCAGATCATGAAAGCTATCAGGAAATTGGCCGTTTTCCGTGCTACTAGCGGTACCAGGAGTTACTAGGACTGATCCTGAGACAGGAGATGGAGTGGATTCATCACTGGCGGCTGTAGCGGCTGTT
The DNA here is from genome assembly GCA_030564625.1 of Zygoascus hellenicus. Lineage (NCBI taxonomy): Eukaryota > Fungi > Ascomycota > Dipodascomycetes > Dipodascales > Trichomonascaceae > Zygoascus > Zygoascus hellenicus. The sequence goes on from JAJLWE010000002.1 coordinate 584,870, forward strand.
GCCATTCTTGGTTTTTTGACAATCAGACCCATTCGCTTAGCAGCTCTGGACGATGAGTTGGACCGGAATCTGCCGCCTTCAGCAGTGACATTCTGAGCAGCCTCTTCACTGGATGGTTCGTAGGTGATTTCAGAAGTAGAGCTAGCTGATAATGGGGAATTAGATGCCATGACGGGAGGAGGAGGGGGAGCAGAAGTAGGAATAGGAGGAGGGAATGCAGCAGTCTGCTCAATGCTGGTATTCAGAGCAGCTCTGTTGTCCACCAGATAATTCTTGATCACATCCAGCGACTGACAAGTAATTTCTGGAGGAGGAAGAACTAGAGGATTGTTTTCAATCTCGAGGAACTGCAAACTGGTGATGTCAGCTATACAAGGGGGCAGAATTGTGAAATTGTTGGAAGAAATCGACAACACCCGGAGATTGGTCTCCAAAAACCCCAAATCTTTGGAAGCAGGGAGTCGAGATATGAAATTCTCACTGAGATCAAGAATCTCCAGATTTGGGCAGGCCGTGAGAACCATGGGGAACTCGGTCAAGCTGTTGCCCCGAATGTCCAGATACAGCAGTTTGGTCATGGCCTTGAGCTGCGGAGGCAGCGACTGTAGAAAGTTGCCTTGTAACGAGAGTTTGGACACTTTGTCAGCCATCATGGGAATCAAAGCGCTTGGCAGATCTTTCATGTCGAGATCAGTCAGCTCCAGGGCGACATCATCTTCGTCGCCTGATTCCTCCGACGTCGTGGTAAGGATCGTCGAGGCGTCTGAAGAGACACTTGACGCATCATGTAGAAGCTTAGCCAAGCGATCCTCGGCCACCTTAATGATACGGGACGTGTCGCTCATTAGGGGGAGAGGAGAAAAGGGGGGGGGGGGAGAAGAGAGGTGCAAGTGAAGCAGGTAAGTAAAGCAGGCAACACTGCACTAAAATTGCTAAGGAAAAGCCGTCGACACAACCCGACAAGAAACGCACTGTTAAAAGCGGGCAGAGGCAGGCAAGTTGGATGTTGGGAGGGGAGTGGGGCGTGGAAAAGCATGGTACATGAAAAAACACCTCTACTATTATAACTGCTAAAAACAGATTCGTTTATATATTGTATCATTGAATGTGAGATTTGGGGATAAAAGGGGGGGGAGGAGGAGGGGGGTGAGAGGGATAGCACGCATTCGAATGACAAAAGGGAAGGGGAAAAGATTCCTCTGGAAGGGGGAGTGCAGCTAGCTTTTGGAAAAGAAAAGGCCCACCAGCAGATTACAAGTCGGCATCATCTTCGTCAGGCAAAGGCATATTGGCAGCCTGTTCCATTTCCTGCTGATACTTGTTCATCAACTCGGCATCGACAGAAACCTCAGGAGGAGCAAGGGCAGGGGCAGACACAAACTCCAAGTTGGGCTTACCGGTGAGCTTTCGGGCGAGCCACAAAAATGGCTTTTCAAAGTTGTAGTTGGACTTGGCAGAGATATCGTAATACTGCAAGTTCTTCTTTCGGTGGAAAGTGATGCTCTTGGCCTTGACCTTTCGCTCCTTGACATCGACCTTGTTACCGCACAACACAACTGGGATGTTTTCGCAAACTCGGATCAAATCTCGGTGCCAGTTGGCAACGTTTTTGTAGGACAATCGTGAGGTGACATCGAACATGATGATACCACACTTGCCGTTGATGTAGTAGCCGTCTCGCAAGCCTCCAAACTTTTCCTGTCCTGCAGTGTCCCAGACTTCAAACTTGATTTCGCCATAGTTGGTGAAAAAACTGAGAGGGTGGACTTCGACACCCTGAGTGGCATCATATTTCTTTTCGAATTCACCAGTCAAATGTCGCTTGACAAAGGTGGTCTAAGGTTTTCGTTAGTACAAGTTACAGTTACACAATGCATGTTGGACCACAACAAAGTGTGCTTCAAGCCGGCCATTGCAAAAAACAAACTCTAGCCATCAGCAAACCAAGGCGGCGGAGAATTCATCCGACCATCCATTGAAAAAGGAGGTCGATCCATCCATCAATGAAGAATTCTGCAAAGGAATTCATCCTCTGATGTCGTTCGATATCAAATGACGATAGCAACCAACGCCTTTGCTGTGACAAAGCTAACACAACAGCACCCCTGGATTCCCTCAGTGCTATTACATACCTTACCAGTACCACCATCTCCGACAAGAACAAGCTTGAACATGGGAACTTCACTTTGCTGACCGTTCATTTTGATGGGATTTTTTTTTTGTTTTCTTCGCAGAGTTTCTCTGTTGATGTCAAAAACAGTTACAAAGAAGAAATCAAAATTTTTTGAAAATTCAGCAATGTGTAAACACCACAACAAGATATACCCGGCAGATGGGGGTAAACTCCCAACTGGAAAATTCCATGGCTTGACATCGACATTGGCGAATAGCTTTTGAAGTAGATGATGGCTAGTAAGACAATTTTGAGCTCGGCTTTGAATGTCAGCAGGCGTTCTGTCTTGACATTGGCTGGGCAGTCGGTTGGTGCATTAGGCCATGCGACAAGACCCCAGGCTATGTATGATACGAATTATGTTTGCAGCACTACTAGTGCTCGTAGCTTAGCGCCAGCGTCTGCTAGAAGATCACCAATGACGGCATTTCGAATGTACAGTACAGAAATCGACATGGATCAATACCATGAAGTATCAGACGAGGCATTGGATTACATCACAGATCAATACGAAGAGCTCGCCGAGAAAATCCCTGAGGTTGATGCTGATTTATCGGTACGTACACCTATTTACCAGTAACCGCCCATCTCAAAAACCTCTCAAACTAACTCATCCTTTCAGCAAGGAGTCTTGACGCTGGTTTTACCTCCTCACGGCACCTATGTGATTAACAAGCAGCCTCCCAACAAGCAAATATGGCTTGCGTCGCCTCTGTCGGGGCCTAAACGCTATGACTATATAGACAGCAAATGGGTTTACCTCCGGGATCAGTCTACCCTTGGCGATTTGCTCCGTCAAGAAACCAAGCTTGTCACTGACCCGCTCGGAATTGATCCCCAGGAGTTTGACCAACTTGATTAAGCTTGTCTGGTGGGGCTAGCCTATTGTGAGCCCTTCTCCTCCTCCTCACCCCAGCGGGCGTTTGATCCCAGCCGGAGAGCAGAACCTAGCCGTTAGAGCCTTCTCAATCCAATATTGGTTTCAACTCGGCTTTGATACACAACCGGCTATCTCTACTGCCACACATTCATGACAGCCGAAAATTCCCGGGCTGTGATATCATTGTAAATATTGTTTTTTTCTTTAAGATTCACAGAAAACCCTCCAACTTATTAGGCCATAATAATATGCATTTACTCGCCTTTCTTCTAGCTTCTCACCCACCCACCCATAGTTACTTTGGGTAAGCGCCAGTTGCCTCCCAATGGCTGTGCTTCTTTCCCTCCTCCCCGCCTCTTCATGTGATCAACCGCAACACAGTGTATTTTAAGCATATATATAAGGGTTGACACCAGATATCTGGCAACCTTTCCACAACTCCAAACACTTAAGTCCCAGAACTTCTTAGCAATGTCTGCCCCGAATCAGCCTCCACCTCCTTCGGTGCCTGATGGGTGGCTAGCAAAATTCGATAGCAACTATAAGACTTATTATTATGTGGATCTATCGACAGGAAAATCGCAGTGGGAAGCCCCAGCTGGCGTGGGCTCCAAGAGTGGCAGCGGCAATCCGCCAGCGTATAGCGCACAGCAATCACATCCACAACAACAATCACAGCAGCAGCCTAGTAGAGGGTATCAACCCCAGGGAGGGTATGCTCCACAACAGTCGTATGGACCAGGACCTGGCGGCTATGGCCCCGGTCCAGGCTACGGCGGCGGTTATCCTCACGGAGGCGGAGGGTACTACCCCCAGCAAGGCTACCCTCAGCAACAGCCAGTTTACGTCCAGCAGCAGCAGCAGCCGGCTAGGAGAAACAATTGGGGCGGAGCTGCTATGGGAGCAGGAGCAGGTCTGCTTGGTGGAATGTTAATTGGAGATATGATGTCAGACCATGGAAACACCTATATTGAGGAGAACAATTATGGCGGTGATCAAGGCTACGACGGAGGCTACGATGATGGTGGCGGATTTGACGGCGGTGGAGGAGACTGGTAAGATCAATCATTGACATGATTGAATTTCGCATTTGCATTCTGCATCGCAGAGGATGTGATCTATGGACTTTGACGACTAGATTTCTAGACGCTGGCGGCAAGGCTGCCTAGAACATTGTAATAGATGAACTAAATTGTGAATAGTTACATGATCAGCGTTTGAGGAATGTTTTCCCCCAATTGTAATATATATATACATACAAGACTTTTTTTCGTGCTATAGAGAGTGGCCGAGAGCCGAGATCTGCAGTTGTTGAATGGTAACATTAATAGCAAATACAGCTAGGAGTATTCTCGAAACTCACAAAAGACGATAGCCTTTTAGCTGATGTTTATATGCACCAGAGGTGTGTGACTTTGAGATCACGAGCAGCAATTGGTGGAAGCCGGTGAACTGTCATCAATCAGGTCTTCTTAGATCGGCTTCGGCCAGTGTTAGCAGGAGAGGCAGCCGAAGTGGTCTTAGCATCTGTTGTTAAGAGCTTCTTTGACTCCTGTTGAGCATCAGGAGATTTATCGCCCAAGTTTTCCACACCTTGGCGCTTCTTCTCTTTCTCCACTTCAGCAATAAACCAAGTGATAGCCGCCCAGAGACACAGGCTTAGCGTTAAAAGCGCCACGAAGTGAGGATTTCTGGTGGCCACTAACAGTCCAGTAAGTGTCAAGACAAGACATGTGAAAGAGCCATGGGTAGCATAGATAAGAGCTGGCGTTGTTCCAGGGGTAAAAATAGAATCCCACAGATCAAATACAAAGTTTCCCATAATGTTAGGCTTAAAAATCAAGCTTCCTTCGAAATGTTGATGATAGTGAAATTTGAGGTTGACCAGACGGCGCTTACATAAGCACACCTATCCGGTTCATGGTGATCTTTGTACAGTCTAGTTAATGTTTGGTGTCGTTATGTAGGTTCGGTTGGTTGCATGGTCAAGATTCTTCAAACAGCCTTTGATCAATAAACTGAGGTCTAGAAATGATTACTTGATTATTCGCTTTTCAACATAAAGTTATTTTATTTTTTAGGAAAATCAAAATGATATCTTTGAGATAGGCTGTGCTACAGATTATCTACGTAGTGCGGCCGATTCAGCGATTGTAGCCACGCAGACTGTTTATTGTTAAGCTACGGCCTGTGAGGCTGCTTCCGATCCGGCGCTTGACGGCCACTCTCCACTGGTTTTTATGATCTGGCGTCGTTGGTGCGGTCTCAAATATACGTGCAGGACCGGATGGATTTTCTACCTGCAGACACGTAAAGCCGAGGATTTCTGGAGGAAGTGTTAACGCCAAGAAAACAAATAAAGAAAACATGCCCCTGGCGCAGAGGAAACTATCGAACGAGTCGAAGGGACTTGCTGTACAGATAGACATTAGTGTCTTTTTATACAGACGCTGAACATTGAATGACAACACACATTTGGGATATTTAATGCTAGTGAATAATGGAGGGTGGGGGGTCTAAACAATCTATAGTTCAGCCATAGTGAGCGAGTAAATCTTATCTAATCTCATCAAAGTAGGGAGTGGGAAATTTGCGCTGTGGACAGGCCCGACGGTCTTTGTATGTTGATATTCCGCCTTGCAGAAAAATACACTACAAACCGATTTTATATAGCCGAGTAAAAAATGGAGGGAGGACGCAAAGGGCGCTAAAACAGGGCCAGAACAGGGATCAGGGGCTACCACTAGGTGATAAAGAATTGAGCGCTTGGCAGGCGCGTGCACCAGGAGAAAGAGGATCAGATGACCCTGATAGATTCGATTGATCGATTGACTGATCAAAGGCTTTCAGCATAATCTCAGATTGAGATTGTAGGGCAGTGTAATTAGAATTTAGTAGAGTAGCGTAATGTTCTTCACAGCCGCTGTCCGCAGCTTCGATAGCTATAAATGTACTGGAGCTGACGTATGTGTAACCGGGATTAACCAATGATCGATGTGATATGCCAGCCCTTTTGGTGTACAACCCACTCCGAGGCCTCAGCCTCCATTTAACCAAGTGATATAAACTTAACCCCTTCAGCCCCCCTTCGCCTGGTTCTCCGTTTCGGTGCTTTACCTTTCAGTTGCTGTCTACTTGCATTCTAACTAGCTCCATCTCCTTGGTAGAGTTTGACCTATTTTACTACTTGACTTGTTCTGTTTGAATCAAGGTCATAGGCCGCCGCCTCAGTGCCGCATTCGCTACAGCAATTTCTTAGATACGAGTTGAGCAGTTTGTCTCTCCACTCCCTCGCCCAGGTAGTTATTAGGAATTTAAACGCTGCGTTTTTTGCATACTGCAATACCAACTGTCAGACCAGCCAGTTTCCGGCATTTATTGTTCGTGTTTTCATTTTTTTTTACCAACTCAGTTGGTACTGTCGACTTGCTGCTTGGTCCTTAGATTCCAATCAGTCCGGGAATCTTTCAAAGTCTTTGGCGTGTCCTGAAAAATAAAGCGGTTTTGCATTCTTAGTCTAGTTTCTTTACCTGACATTGCTGGTGATCTCCGAAACAACCGCCATCGTCAATTTCTGTTACAGGTCACTTGTGCTTTCCCAGCATTTATACCGGATTAATTTTAAACATAAAGATTATATCTTTCAAAGTCAAAAGCAGCAGCTTTTCGCATCTAGTGCATTCTTCAGATCCTTGCTATTACCCCCCCACCATCCGCTTGGCTGGTTTTATTTTGAAAGGCAACAACAGCCCCTCAGTCGTCTTCACAAACACCTTATCATGAACTCGGATATAAGCTGCTTAACTGCAGTCAGAAAGTTTCCTTCAAATCTGGCTTTTCTCATATGGCAGGTTATCAAGCGTGCATACTTGTCTCTCACCAATGGCCGGTCACTGATTGGGCTCGTTGCCAACTTCTCAAAGAACTTCAGCATTATTTTCTCATGGTTATTAATATTCAAAAATGCCGGATTGATTCCTACTGATATCCGTCCGGAAATCCACGTCTCGATCCTTCATCTGACCGATGCATTTTTGTTTGAAGGAGTTTCCGGTTTTTTTTGCTTTCTTGTAATGACCAGTTTGATTTGGCTCGTTGCTTATTTTCTTTCCAATGATACCAATGTCTTGTACGATTCATATGTTAATGATGAAAGGAACTCGAGTGGGTTGTTTGATAATGAAAGCCGGAACGACAGCAAAAACTCCTCCTCTTCTCTTTATAATATTGCTGCAAAGGAAGATGACGGCGACGAAGACGATGCTCAGTCGGTCAATTCCTCCTCTAGTGGAAGTGTCTCCACCTACATGAGTGAGCATCTTCCCATAATCAAGGCGGCATCCCGGGAAAATCTTATCAAGGTTTCCGCTGTGTCGCTCATTTGGGTTTACCTCAACCTAGAGAAGCTAGCCACCCACGAGCTTTCTACTCCTTTGGATATTATGGCATGGACCAGCTATGTCATTTTGCATCTCGCAGCTCCAATCATCACAGCATGCTACCTTTGGCTGTTTGCTCCTGCTGGTGTCTGTGGAACCTTTGGCTTAGCTTTGGGTACCCAGAATATCCTTGGCGTTTCAACGCACCTTCTTTTCCCCACTGCACCTCCATGGTATTACCACAAGTATGGGGATCAGCCCGGTACTTATGAAATGCCTGGTTATGCTGCAGGATTGACTCGAGTAGACATTGCTCTGGGAACACACATCCACTCCAAAGGTTTCCACAAGTCCCCCATTGTGTTCGGAGCTTTCCCATCTTTGCACGGAGCTTTTGTCTCTTTGATATTCCTTTTTGTTGTCAGATACGCTCGATGGGGTTTTAGAAAGCTCTCAGCCGGTGCTTTGATAACTGCCATCTATGCATCATGGCAATGGTGGGCCACCATGTATTTGGACCATCACTGGCGTTTGGATCTTTTGGGAGGTGCCTCCTATGCCCTTTTAGCATACCTTATTTTCTTGCCAAGATTGCGACGATTCGAAGCGTCTTTTGTCAACGGCGATTCTCCCACCACTGGAGGTATGCGCCTGTTCGCCAACACATGCTTTGAAAATTGGTTCAACCCCAGTCGGCATATTCGTCTGTTGAACTTTTCTAGGCGCCACTTCAGATATAGCCCAGCCGCTGACGATTCTACAGTCACCTTGGCACTGGACGATTTCGACATTTAGTCTGCCGAGTTTCACAGCCCCGTTGGCTAACCATGTACTTACTTAACCACCCCCTGGTAACTGGGACTTTGCTCATGAGCCATCACCAACCGGTATCTATCCTTAGATAATAATGTATCTATATTTCAATCCAATGTTTTGCTGATGATTCCATTTCTAAGCGCGACCGCTTGCTTTTATTTAAGAGTTGAGTGTAGCTCTCTTTTTTTTTTTTTTTTCTTAGGCGGTGTGGACCTATTATATCAATTTGTCCGTAGAAAGCCCACGTTTTTGTTGGTCTCCCTTTGTGCCATCACCACGAGCACGTTTTGCGGGCCACATTTGTAGCGGCAAATTCTTGTGTAGCTGAAGCTCAACGCCGGCGCCAGTATTATACGCTGACACACGGCGTCGATAACTGGGGTAACGTTTCCCATTAAGCTTTTTTTATTTTTTTATTTCCTCTTTTCTCTTGTGGAATCCTCGACATTCAAAAAGTAGTTGTATAATGAAACTACGCATCGGATCTCTTCAGATCAACAGCCAGAGACATCAGTTTGAAAGTAACGCAGCTAGGGCCAGTTTGCTTCTCCAGGAGGCTCGCCCTGCTAGTATGGACATACTCGTATTGCCGGAACTTGCATTGACCGGCTACAAATATGCCGATCGGGACGATATTCTTCCAGTAGTAGAAGCTGCTGGCAAGGGTCCATCGTTTGAGTGGGCCAAGAACATCTCACAGAAGTTAGGATGCCATACCATTCTGGGATACCCGGAATTGGATGGCTCTACCATATATAATTCAGCAGCCATAGTGTCTCCCCAGGGAGATCTGGTCTATAATTATCGAAAGACATTTCTGTACGAAACAGACGAACAATGGGGTTGCAGTGAGCCAAAGCCAGAGACGTCACGGGTGCCGTCTAATTTACAATTTGCAACAAAGCTGATCCCTTCTTTGGGTGTCAAAGTTTGCCTGGGCATTTGCATGGATTTGAATCCTTACAAGTTTGAAGCCCCGTTCTCTGCCTATGAATTTGCCCGTGCTGCTTACCAAGGAGATGCTTCTTTGATAATATGTCCAATGGCTTGGCTGGCATCAGATTCTCCTAACCTGAAAAGCCAAGACAAGCCTAAAAACTGGCGACCAGCACCTGAGGGTGAGCCCGATTCCACATGCATTCAGTATTGGGCCCAAAGGATGTACCCTTTCATAGCAGAGCCCAAGCCCCGCAAAATCGGCTTCGTGACCTGTAACCGGAGCGGATGGGAAGATAATGTCCATTATGCTGGTTCTTCAAGCATATACGGATTCGAGCCTGACCAACAAGTCATTTTATATGGTAACTTAGGTCAAGATGATGAGGGGTTTATGCTGCGCCTTATCGAGGTAGATTGAACCATAATGCGGCACCGTTTCGGCCCTAGCTATATGTGATCGGAGTTTTGCAATGGCAGTGAATTAATTCAAAGTATATACACGACTTGGTTCAAATTTAGACTAAAAACTATCATGTGCATGACTCATTTTTTTATACTGGCTTCTTTGTGAGAATCTGTCTCAGAGACTTTTACAGCCACGTAACCCATTGGCCCGACAATATTCAGCCATTTAATTCTGACATTTAATTCTGACAGACATCACTTTCTTATATCTGAATCATGGACATTTGAATTGCGTGAATGGCCCCAACTTGCCTTTTTGTTTTGTTCCAATACCGAGACTTTCAGGCTGAGCTTGATCTTACGGTTGTTAAGCTTATCAGCCTCGTGAGGCTTGGATGTAAAACATAGCACATGATGAGGCAATTGATGCCATGCATTTCCGGCGGTAGCACAGCTCGATGAGTGTGTTGAAGGTATAGGCGGTCCAAAGAAGAAAAAACAAAGGGCCTTTTGAGGGTTGAATGTTGTGGAACCAACAATCAGAATCGGAGCATGGCACCAACGCCGATCCTTCTCGAGAGCTTAAATATTAGGCTGGCATCACCAACAACACCACATAGGATTGGTGAACTTGCGGGAATTTCAAGGAACAACTGGCACAGTGCAGCGCATATTTATTATTACAAAAAGTTAAGCGCTCGAAGCATGTATATATATATATATTAGTACTATGAAACCCCCCGTTCATTACTCAACAATCCAACTAACCGCTCATATCTGATAAGCACAAAATTAAAGTACATCAGCAACTCTCAGTTCAAGTCACTTGCCTTAGGTGCCCTCTTAGGTGCCCTTCTCCAGTGCAGCAGTTCTTTTTTTCCAATGCTCTGCTTCTCTCCAGGCCTGCTCCAGCTCAGTCTGTAGTGCCTTGTTGCGCGTCGTGAACTCGGATAAAGTCTGCTTCAAAAGCATTTCTCCATACGCGTATTCTTCGCGGGCCTTTTTGGACTCAGCCTGCAACTGGTGTATGTAATCAATGGATCGCTTCAAAATCTGGCCCTTGTGCTTATCGCAGTTGGGAACTATCTTTGCAAGCTCATCAATGTTCTTGTTGATAGTTTCTCGACGTCGTCGTTCAACCTCTTTGTGATTGTCACGTCGCAAACGATGCCATTCATCTGATCGCACCTCAGGGTCCCCGTCTGAACCAGCATTCTGCTCCGTCTTGTCGCCTTGACTCTCGTCCGGCTTGGTCAACTGACGCATCAGCTGTTGATCCTGGACTGACCCATACTGCTGAGTCAAAGCAGCAGCGGCATCGGCAACATCACCAGTTGAATTCGTGACCGACGCCTCATTTTCTGTGTATTCACCAGATGTAAATCTATTGACCGGGGCCAATTGTATCCGACCAGTTTCACTTGTTTCCTTTCCAGTATTCCCGACATTGTCGGAAGCCCTGGCAATAACGGGGTCTTCGTTGTCTTTTTCTCCGCCATTACTGGAAGTAATTGAGCGACCTTTTTCTAGTAGTTGGTTGTCGATGGCCAGTTCATTGTCTTTGCCACCGCTCAGTCTTCTTCTTTTGACTGTATGATCTGACGAGATGTCCATGGTTCAATCTTGTGAAGTTCGGATTTAGGGACTTTTGTCATGTGATGAAGGAAAATCAGGTGCGGTGAGCAACTGAACGATGGGGCTCTTCACTAGAAGCGTGAATATCACAGCACTGATGGGAAAAACAACAACACGTGATGTTGGTTACCATGGCAACTGCATGATAGGGATCGATCGTCCCCGCAGTCTTTTCAGCTATTATGACGTATGGATGAAACTTAAAACTGATAGCCCTCCCCTCAAAATTATGGGATTCTCAAGCGCATCTACGTTCTGAGCAACAAAGGCCTAGAGAATCGCGGAAATACAGAAGCTTGGCAAGCTTGCGTGGTCGTGGTCGTGGTCGCATTACTAATGGCATGCTTGGGTAATATCGGCTACTGGTATCCTTGGAGATTGAAAAATCTGCCCTGAATAAGCACGTTATCTGTGCTGCATTTTTCTGGCCATCGTGACCTGTTAAAGCTAGACCCCCAAATATTTCCTTCAGTCGGGACACGGCCCGAGTGTGCAGGCCCAAAAGAGCATGCTTTTCCGATGAGGCACTCATCGAGCCCTGGATTTCCTATTGTCTACTTGTGAATGGAAGTATGAATTGGTATCATCCAACTGGGAGGTTCAAAAATCCGAATCTCATACTTGGCAGTGATTATGATTACAGATAACAAGCATGTTTCTTTGTTGTTATCACTGATGTGCACCGATCGCTGGATACCACGGCACGTCGGCAATTTTGATATTGTGAACGAACATCATAATTATCTGATCCCGCTTATAACCGAGAAGCTGGGGAGCACTAACGTGATTGTGCCAAGATCAAGATCTTTTTTAGTTTGCCTCATTGCAACATATGTATGCGAAGAAGCAAGCCCCACCGATGCGTAACCCCCGCTCTGAGCTTGCTGGACACGGAAGCACCCGAAAAGAATTACAGAGTGCAATACTGCCAGTAGATCATGATAGTAATTGCTGAATCTATATTGTTTGAATATATGCCATCAGCTACCGTCGCTTGACAAAATGATCGGCTCTATATGTTACTGGACTTGGGCAGCATCTCAGCCACAACTCGAGCTATATGATCGTCAGTTGAATTTCAAGATTTCACTAGGCCTAAAAACAGGACGTTTATTTGACAAACGTGCCAACCGCTATGGCTTGGCAGGGTTGAGGGGTTCACACGGAGGTCGACGGACGATGGCCGGGCATGAGATACTAGGCTACCACAGCACTCACGGCCCGTGTGAGGTTGCATTATTGCGTCAGCAAGTTTGTTCCGATTTGAATCAGATGGCTAGGAATGAGCGCATGCGATAGACGACTCTGACAAGATCTTGCTTTACTATGGGCTGCAAGCTGGCTGACATGGCTGTGAACTGCTAGCTGCGATCTAGAGTTATAATGAGATTGAGCAACCACTTCATTAACCATGCAGAATAGCTCAAATGGCAATCATCCCACTAGGACTTGTAGGACACTATTCTTTTTTCTCACATTTTTTTCGCACAATTTTTTTTACGAGGCTTAAGTTTTTCAAGCCTAATTAAGGTGGGCCAAGCCTAGCAAGAGGAGTTTTTTTCCTGGTGCCGTGCGCTCCTGTGCTAGCAAGAATACCCTAGAACTATGCTGCATTATCAGTGTTGCAGAATTGCTGATATCAAAATCTTGGTACATGGGCTCAAGCCCACGGTGCCTGCAATACAGAGAAAATAGATCAGTTTGAGCGTGATTTTCAAAGACAGCGTGATGGTGAGAGATATTCCGCTCTTAGCCATGGCCATTGCTACCTTTGCTCAATGAGGGACGTTTTCGATGAGGTCGATATTCCGTGCGGCTTGCTCCCCGGCAATTTTAGATGCTACGTTAGGTTGTATGTGTGAGTCCAATCGGCCGACCTTATTCCTGATACAGACATGTGAGATAACGACCGCATGGGCGAGGGAGGGGGGAACCACGAGCTGATTCGCAATATAAAGCGTCCAACCTGCCTGTAATCGCTTGATCTTGAACTTATCTTGTGTATCAGCTTGGTAAAAATGGAGACAGACGAACTCAGAGCCGCACACATTGTTGAAAATCCTGACATTGTCGAAAAGGAGAAGGAGGATATTGGAATTAGAGCTTCCTTAGACTCATCTCAGTTTGTTACTGCAGAGCCCTTGGGTCCTGAACCTACCGAAGAGGAGCTTGCCACGTTGCCTAAAGTGAGCGATACTCTTCCTTTTGCTGCTTGGCTCGTGGCTGTCGTTGAGCTGTGTGAGCGATTCACTTATTATGGTATATCTGGTATTTTCCAGAATTACATGCAGATTCCTCGTAATGGTGGTCACCAGAGGGGTGCATTGGGTCTTGGCCAGCAAACTGCTACGGCCTTGTCCTACTTTTTCCAGTTTTGGTGTTACGTGACACCTATTCTTGGAGCAGTTATTGCTGATACCTGGCTTGGAAAGTATAGGACAATTTGCTTGTTTGCTGGTATTTATATTGTGGGGACTTTGATTCTTTTCGTTACTTCTCTGCCAAATTCTTTGGATCATAATGCTGGTCTCGGTGGACTTGTAGCAGCTATGGTAGTCATTGGCCTTGGAACCGGTGGTATCAAGTCCAACGTGTCTCCTTTGATTGCTGATCAGTACACCAATACTAAGCGATATGTTAAGAGCTTGAAGAATGGGTCCAAAGTTATTGTTGACCCTTCCTTGACAGTTCAGTCTATTTTTATGATTTTTTATCTCTGTATCAACACTGGTTCTCTTTCTGCAATTGCAACCACCGAACTGGAGAAAAATGTCGATTTCTGGGCTGCGTATCTGCTTCCTTTCATCTTCTTTTTCTTTGCACCTCTTGCTTTGTTTCTTGGGCGAAAGCAGTACGTGAAGCGACCTGCTGTGGGATCTGTCCTTCCTGATGCCTTTAGAATCTGCTTTATCGCTGCAAAGAACAAGTTCAATCTTGCAGCCGCTAGGCCCTCGCTTGCTGCAAGCGGTGAACAAAGAGATTACCCTTGGTCAGATCTTTTTGTTGATGAAGTTTCTCGAGCTCTTTACGGTTGCAAAGTTTTCATTTTCTATCCTATCTATTGGGTTGTGTATGGCCAGATGACCAACAATTTTATTTCCCAGGCCGGTCAAATGAACACTCATGGAATTCCCAATGATATTATGCAAAATATCGACCCTATTGCCATTATTATTTTTATTCCTATTATGGAGCGTTTAGTCTACCCTGGATTGCGAAAGATTGGTATTCCCATGAAACCCATCACTCGTATCAGTTGTGGCTTCATGCTCTTTGCATTGGCCATGGCATATGCCGCTATTGTCCAGCATCTCATCTACACTACTGGCCCTTGTTACGACGAGCCGCTTTCTTGTCCTGCCAGCGAAGATGGAACCATTCCTAACAACATTCACGTTGCCATTCAGACCCCAGCATACTTCTTGATTGCCCTTGGTGAAATCATGGCTTCCATTACTGGTTTGGAATATGCTTATACTAAAGCTCCTGCAAACATGAAGAGTTTCATCATGTCTTTGTTCCTGGTCACCAATGCATTTGGCGCTGCCCTTGGAATTGCTCTCTCCCCCACCGCCGAGGACCCCAAGCTTGTCTGGATGTATACTGGTCTCTCCTGTGCTACTCTGATTGCAGGAATTTGTTTCTGGTTCATCTTCAAGGGATACAACAAGCTCGAAGAGGAGCTTAATGTCATTGATGCCGAGTACGTTTCCGAGCTCAATGCCAATATCAAGCATAAAAATGATGTTATCAAGCAGGTCACCACTGAGAGCAGCAACGTATGATTCTGTATATAATTAGCAATTTACGTTTTGATTTTTTCATAATGCCATTATCTTAAAAATGTTCTCACACCTTGCACGACTCGGTCGTGATGATTCCTTTTATTCAAGCTGTCATTTAT